>CM042167.1:50288066-50290566 GCA_023376005.1 Doryteuthis pealeii
ACAGGTTAGAGAATTGCGTTCATAGTTAAGGTATTTGCCTCTCATCCCACTTATGAGGGCGTGACACAAGGATATTTTATGTGGGCCTACCCACAAGCCGAAGCTCGTGGGTGATAGACACAAAAAATACGTCGATCCCGTCGGCATTCCCCCTCGAATGGAGCACCTCAGGCGCTGGGCAATAAACCCAGCCCTGCTTCTTTAAATCGAGGGAACAGGTGTTGCCTGGGGGGATAGCCCCCTGGGATCGACGCTGTTAATTTAACATACCGGTACAGTGGCCGAAGCACACCGGACCCCCGCCCCGAAGGACGGGTTGTTAATGCGTTCATAGTTAATTTATATTCACATTTGGGTAATCTGACCATTAGCTACATAAATGTGTTCTTGATAACAATTAAGTTCATTTCAAGTAATGCGCAAGCACAATTAAGAACACATTTTATGATATTTTCGTGTTAAAACATGCAGTTGTATTGATTCGAACAAATTCGTATTTTCAGTGTAGATTTACGGTGAAATGAAAATGGCCGACCAAAACATATGGCTTCCTCAATGTGAAATAAACAAGGGGAGGTTATTCTCATTTATGTAGCTAATGTTCAGATCACCTACATTTATGTATTGTTGTTCCTTAAGTTTTTTCCAACGAATACTAATAATTTGCATGCAGTTGTATGGTTTTGAAGTCTTCCTATCTGATACTAATAACTATACGGTTTCAAGTAATTATTTCTCTTACAAACAGAACCTGTGAATATACTACAATATCATAATTTAGTTATTACAACGTTTGATATATTTAATTAAGAGCTATTGCAAATAGTTCAGTATGTAAAAAATGTAACCAGTATTGGTATATAGATGGTTTAGAAAACAATTAACTTTAAACAGAAATTGTATTTATTTATGGGCGATAATGTATGTGATTAGAAAAAACAAAACAAGATAACAAATATAATGTAGTGATATTTTCGTGAATTTCGTAACAGACTCTGATGATGGTGCACATAACAGAAATCGAAACCTTGGTTATCTACAAGCTTTTTAAATTGTGATTTAACTAGCAAATATATGCACCCTTCGCTGGGTGCAAGTATTTAGGTTTTAATGTAATAAAATATTGTATTAAATTAAAAAGGCTAACGAAACTAAATAAGAATTCAGATAAAAAGATTTATAGTATAGCAAACAAGATGACAGAAAAAAGTGGAATTAAATTGCTATGAAGATGAGGACAAGAGTCCGTATAATCCATATAATACTAAAATTTCTACAGTTTTACAGGAAAAGAATCATTTTTATGTTGGTTGCTTTTTTTTGTTTTGTTTTTTAGTTTCTTTTCTTCGTAGTTTTTTTTTTCTTAACTTCAATGATTTACTATAATTTTGAAAATATTAAGCTTTTTTAAAAAAAAAAAAAACAACAACAAAAACAAACAAAGTCTGAAAAAATAAAAATGTCAAGAAAATACGATTGAAAAATGTGTTTTCTTAATAAAAGCAAGTCAAAATAGAAGGTTAGAAACAGTTGTGAAATCTCTGATGAAATGTCCAATGAAATGTCCAATGAAATGCTCACTGAAATGTCTAATGAAATGTCCAATGAAATGCTCACTGAAATGTCTAATGAAATGTCTGATGAAATGCCCAATGAAATGTCTAATGAAATGCTCACTGAAATGTCCAATGAAATGTCCAGTGAAAGGCTCACTGAAATGTCTAATGAAATGTCCAAAGAAATGCTCACTGAAATGTCTAATGAAATGTTTAATGAAATGCACACTTACCTATGCCGTCTTTTCTTTTTTTTCTTCTTGCCGCTTGGGTTTCCAGGACTCTCTAAATTATCCAAGTTTCTTTTTTCACTCAACCCGTTTTCCAACACTGAAATATGTGAAAACAAACAATAAATATATTAAAAACTTATATTTCATTCACATGTACATATTTAAGTTTGGAATATATGACCTTTAGGCACCCCTTTTTGATCTCGATTAAGAAAGGACATGTTTTTCATTTACACTGTCAATATCCGGTTGTTTTAACAGAATATTTTTAGATTTTTTTTTAATTATAAAACTAACCCCTAACTCTAACCACTAACCCCTAACAAACAACCGGATATTGACGGTGTAAATGAAAAAACATGTCCTTTCTTAATCGAGATCAAAAAGGGGTGCCTAAAGGTAATATATTTTAATGAATATATATATAAGGTGTGTCAAAAAGGTATCGAGATTTTTGTACTTTTTGACATACCTTGTATTCTGAAAAAAATTAACGTTCCATTCATTGTTCATTCATATCTTGGTAAATACAGTTTTAAACTCGGTACTTTTTGACACACTTTGTATTCTGGAAAAAAACCTTCCATTCATTTTTCCTTTCTATTTTGGTCAATTCTTTTATGACACACCTTAAAAAGAATCTAACAACTCCTTGCCTTTCCTCGACACCCTACTAATAAAATCCCATGACAAACTCACCTACAAGGTCTA
>CM042167.1:50295566-50303066 GCA_023376005.1 Doryteuthis pealeii
AATATTTGACGTCATATTTCAAACCGTCTTCTTTTTTCAAACCTCAAAAAAATTTTAAACAGATGAATAACAAGGACTACCACACGCTTTTCTCGTTATTCTGTGATAAAAAATTCTTATCACCTTCCATATACCAACAAATGCCCTGAAGATGATCTAATTAATAGATCGAAACACTGCAACGTCGGCCAATAAACTCACCACTTAACCCATTTAAACCTGTGTGTTTTTTTCATTTTTCGTAATATACTACATACCGTCGGATTCACTTCCTTTCTTCACACACACACACACACACACACACACACACATATATATATATATATATATATATAGACACTCACAACCAATCCTTATGCCATTCACCATACGTACATGAATCACTACATATTCAAACCCAGTATATTAAGACCCACCTACCCCCAACACCTAACACCTGCAGCATCATTATCAGAACCTCACTGCTACACACCATATTCTGAGAGAGAAAGAATAATCTCCTACTACCAACCTCTGCTAACACCAACAACTGACCCCCACCCGTTATTCACAACCTCGTTATTCACCAGTATGAAAATGTTCCTAATTGAAGCAAGAACTCAATCCTACGCCCTGATGAAGGTATAACAGACCGAAACGTCAGAACGTCGACATCACTACCGACAATAAACAACCATTTTCTACAACATGTCGAGCTCATCTACCTTCCTCCACATACACACACACACACACACATACATATATATATATATATATATATATATATATAGTGGAGATTTTCTGTATTTCTGTCTGTAATAAAAACTACGTCATAGCTTTACGTCACAGCTTACGTCACAATATTCTTATGCTATATACACCCAAAATTTGAGTAAGTAATTTTAAAAATTGTTTTTTACTCTCGTTCTTTTTAAAAAAATTTTTTTATAGTAACAAGAAGTTAACTAAAAAGTTTACAAATAAATAAATACCTACGATTTTGTGTAAAATTGATGTGGAAAATATTCAAAATAATTGTTTGATTATTACATGCACGCAACATTTTATTTGAGAGGAACGGGGCTCAGTTTTCATTTCAAATTGTTTTATTTTTTTTTACTCCTTTAATAAATATGAGGATTTGTCTTACTTATGATACAAACCCTCTGACATTGAATTTTTAACTCCTACCCTCTCAGGCAATGTCTTTCAAAAAATAATTTTTACGACGCCCGGCGGGTGTTCTTTGTTGCTAGTATATATTAATGTATTAATCATTCATTAAACAAGGTAGCCAACGTTTATGACCTAAGCATTGAGAACTGGATTATCCAATTATCCTATAGATCTGGGATCTCCAAAGTGATTTATATCGATCCCCCGTGGATATCGAAAAGGGATCAATACATGTGTGATGATCAAAGGGCATTTAATAAATACCAGGAGATCAATTTAACTTTGGGGAATCGAAAATTGACATTCGTAGGAGAAATTTTTAGAAATGCTTAAAATACAATTCACTTATACATAACTTTTAGGAAGCGCGTGGTGTAATGGTTAAAGTCATGGGAAATGGACTCGTCACCCCGAGTTCAAATCCTGCATGTGGTAATTGTATTTCATTTAGCGCTAATATCCTTAGGAAAAGTATGAATCCTACTCTCCCTCTAGCTATGGGTAAATAGTAGGGAAGACTGGGCTCTTTAACCTTGGCTAGGTAACCAGTCTAGGAGAACGAAAACTCTGAATTTAAACCTGTTAAACTCCGCCTAAGAAATTGACCTTGTGTCACATCCTGCTCGTGCGGAGGGGTTTGGTAAATATATATACATAATTATTTATATTTTTGCTTGAAGGCAATTATAATGCACGTATCGCATAAAATTCGATGATTATAGAAAATAATCTTGACAAGTTAATCCCGGCAAAGGATGGTTCGCCATGCAGAACACCGTACAGACTGTTTCGACTTTATTAAGTCTCTTCAGCGATGTATACCAACGACTCCCCTCCGACAGGAATCGAAACCGGGACTTCACAGGCATAGTCAGAGACCATATCCGTTCGGCCGCCGGTACATAGCGAACAATCCCTGCGAAATTAACCTTGTCAGTGATACTACACGCCTCTACCATAGTAGGTAAGTGGACGTTTATTAAGTAGTAAACAAACCCGGCCGTAAGATTATTTTCTATAATTATCGAATTTTATGCGATACGTGCATTATAATTGCCTTCAAGCAAAAATATAAATAATAATTTATTCAACAATGCTTCTATAAAAACAAACATCCAAAAATCTTATATATACATAGCTTTTATATAAAACTAGAAGTGGTTACCCAGCATCGCCTGGGTAGAGTGGGTATTTGTTTTAAAGTTAGTCTCATTATTACTAAATTGTGAGTTGGATCCCATTAAAATCTTCACGTAAAAAAAGACCTTACGTTGATCCAGCTATTCTGAATGAAAAATTAATGTCTACTATTTACAGTATTAAATGCAACAAATAAAAAAAAAAAAAACTTCCATGCTGTTATCATTTAAATTTTATTTTTAATTATCTTCACGAATATAAATCAAAATCTTCATTATTTTTGCTCAAAAACCAAGCCCTGCGATACTTAATGTGTATATATATTTACTTTGTCGTTAATTGTTTTATTTTCGAAGTTTCCTCCGGACATACACATACACACAACTGCCCTTTATATATTTACTAGAAGCGGCAACCTGGTGCCGCCTGGGTAGAGGGGAAAAAGGTAGTCTCGTAGATCCATTATAGTTGAATTGTGAGTTCGATCCTTACAGGATGCCCCATTAAAATCCCTATGTAAAAAAAAAAGACGTTGCATTGACCCTGACAATTTGAAAAGAAAAATGAATATCTCTTATTTAAAATACTAAATGCAAAAAATTCCATGTCATTTAAATTTTATTTTTAATTATCAAAAACCAAGCCCTGGTGATATTTAATGTGTATATATATTTACTTTGTCGTTAATTGTTTTATTTTCGAAGTTTCCTCCGGACATACATATACACACAACAGCCTTTTATATATGTATAGATTACATTCGGACATACATACACACAAACTGTCCTTTATATATGTATAGATTACATTCGGACATACATACACACAACATCCCTTATATATGTATAGATTACCTTTGGACATACATACACACAACCCTTTATATATGTATAGATTACCATACATACACACAACTGCCTTTATATATGTATAGATTACATCGGACATACATACACACAAACTGCCCTTTATATATGTATAGAATACATTCGGACATACATACACACAAACATATACATTCGGGCATACATACACACAAACTGCCCTTTATATATGTATAGATTACATTCTGACATACATACCACAACTGCCTTTATATATGTACAGATTACCTTTGGACATACATTCACACAACTGCACTTTATATATGTATAGATTACATTCGGACATACATACACACAACATATATATGTATAGATTACCTTTGGACATACATACACACAACTACCCTTTATATATGTATAGATTACATTCGGACATACATACAGTATACCAATTTCACATACATACACACCAACTGCCCTTATATATGTATAGATTACCTTTGGACATACATACACACCAACTGCCCTTTATATATGTATAGATTACATTCAGACATACATACACACAACCAGTCTTAAATTCGATGGATAAGCAACACCAGATAATCAGGATTTACAATTTTGCATTTCATCTTGGACGATTTCAACGGTTTCATTTTTAACCAGAAAAAAAGGATCTCAGAATGTTTTTATTTTTCCCAACTCTCCATTTTCAGAGGATGCCAGACTGAAGTTCGGCGGATAAGCAACACCAGACAATAAGGCAGACACAGGCCTCAATTATTTTGGCAGGAGAGCCATGATCCGGCTATCGAGCAACTGAAACCGGCGATCCACATTCCTCGGATAGGAAATTTGTGATGTTAGTTAAACCACACCGGCTTCGCTAGGGGGCGCTACATCGCTCGGGTATCGCTGTCACGTGACTCACATTGAATGGATAAGGCGTGTCAGAAATTAGACACGCATCACGGCTCAAATTAGCGCGAATTGCTCCGTAATCAAAGTTACTGACATGTTAATATGAGCCACTGGGTTGTGCCTCATTTGGTAAAGACGTTGATGTTTTTTGACTGCGTTTGGGCGGGTTCGAACCTACATAGGAACTGTTGAAATTCTCTAAAAAGTTGATTTTAGATGTACACAAATGCATAAGGTGTGTCAAAAAAGTATCGAGATTTTCTCTACTTTTTTTGACACGTCTTGTATTCTGAAAGAAAAAAAATTAACGTCCATTCATTGTTCATTTCTATCTTGGGGAAATACAGCTTCAATCTCGGCACTTTTTTGACACACCTAGTATTCTGAAAAAAAAAAATTAACGTTCCATTCATTGTTTATCTTGGGGAAATACAGCTTTGAAACTCGGCACTTTTTTGACGTTCCATTCATTGTCATTTCTCTTGGTAAATACAAGCTTTAATCTCGGCACTTTTTTGACACAGTTCCGTCCATTCATTGTTCATTTTATCTTGGTAAATACAGCTTTAATCTCGATACTTTTATGACACACCTTGTATATATTTATTTACCAACCCCTCCGCACGAGCAGGATGCGACACAAGGTCAATTTCTTAAGCGGAGTTTAACAAGTTTGAATTCAGAGTTTTCCTTCTCCTAGACAGGTTACCTAATCATGGTTAAAGAACCCAGTCTGCCCTGCTATTTAATCATAGCTGGAGGGAGAATTGGATTCATACATTCCCAAGGGTATTAGCGGTATGTGAAATGCAAACAACTTCGTCAAGGAATGGAACTCAGATCAACGAGTCCATTTCCTATGACTCTAACCATTAGACCACGCACTACCATATATACATATAATGTTATCATATATATTGAAATGATTAATTTATATATATATATATATGTATATTTTGTGTGTGTGTGTGTGTGTGTGTGTGTGTGTGTGTGTGTGTGTGTGTTGTTAAAAACAAAACAAATTTTATTTTATATTTTTAACACACACACACACACACACACACATATATAATATATATATATATATATATATATATATATAATTTGCTTGAAGCATTGTGTATATATTGGTTTGGAGATTGATTTTGAAGGCTTTCCCAATGCAGGTGTAAAGAAAATAAATAAGGTAACAATGGTGTTGTTTGTTAACCTGTAATTTATTCTTGATATTTCGAGATAAAATCTCTTTTTTAGAAGAACACTGGAACTGAAGTAGTTGTCGTCTTGTTATGGCATTTTTAGATAACTAAATCAACTTCTAAACCAATATATACACATATATATATATATATATATATATATATATATATATATATATATATGTGTGTGTGTGTGTGTGTGTGTGTGTGTGTGTGTGTAGAATTAAACAAAAGACACATCTCCTGTTTAACAATTTTATTTTGATCTTTTCTAATTTTCTGGCCAACTTTTTAATGTTTGGGTGGAATTGGTGGATAAGTCCACCAAAGTCCAGTTCCCGAGTACTTTCGTCACTTTCGAAGTGCCATCATCAGGGGTGATGCATTCCAGTGACGTATACCTGGCCAGAAAATTAGAAAAGATAAAAAATAAAATTGTTAAACATGAGATGTGCCTTTTGTTTAATTCTACATGTATAAATGAAAGAATACTGCCCAAATACACACACACACACACACACACATATATATATATATATATATATATATGTATATGTGTGTATGTGTATATATATGTATATATATGTATATATGTGTGTGTATGTGTATATGTATGTATATATAGGTATGTGGGAGTGTGTGTGTGTGTGTGGTATGTATGTGTGTGTATATATATGTATGTATATGTATAAGTTTGTATAGGTATGTAGGGGTGTGTATATTTGAAGCAATATGGAAAGAAAATAAAATAAATTAAGTTAAACATAAACTACTAAATAGTTGAACAGGGGTGGCCCTGAATTCTGAATTAATTGAATTAACAGTAACTCCTGACAAATTACCGACAAGCGGTCAGATATCTTTGGTTTTATTATTATTGTTTACTATCATTTGTATTTTTATTCCTATTTTTATTACTCTACAGCTGAGCAGGACAGGACAATTTAAAAGGAAGTGGGAAAAAAAAATTCTGTTTTCAAATGCCTTAAAAATAAAGAATTGATCATTCACATCTGATGAGTCGGGAGAATTAGACATTTTTGTCTAAGCTCCCTGAAATAGTCTATAATGCAAGATCTCTAAGAATTTTGTTATTTATTTATAATATATATATATATATATGATATATATATATATATATATAAGTGTGCATGTGTGTGTGTGTATATGTATGTGAATATGTGTAATATTTATATGTATGTATGTAGTGTATGGAAGAAATGAAGTAATAGACCCATTCCCATTACCCATCTGGTATTTTTATACCCCCCCATATATATATATATATATAATATATATATATATATATATATATATATATATATGTTAATAAAGAAAAAATGCATAAAAATCACTCGACGCTACTATACTATAAACATATCCCAAAAATCATAGAATTTAATTACTAAAATATCCAAATTATGAACTGTTAATGTCCTTTAATTAAATATTCATGTGCATTACGCAATCATCAGACAGAGGAATGAGATAAAATGGCCCATCATCTGTATCTACGATGTGAGGAATTTTTCACCTGGCGATATATATATATATATATATATATATATAACCTTCAATTCTTTAATTTAGTATTGCTCGTTGAGTGGGGGAGCGTGAAACTATTAGTTGTAACATGTGGTTTAATTTCTGTATTATATTTCTCCTCTCATGTGTATATATATATAATAGGTCGAAATGTACATTCAGGGATTGATATTTTCTCGATTTGTTTAGCCTTACATTTGAACATATATGCCCGCCTAAATTCATTAATTACTAACTAATTAATTTTCAAAATTAGGTATGACTTCTATTAAGCACATATCCTCCAAAAATTGTCGGCTTAAAGCCATATCAAATAAACACATTTGTTTGTTTACTTAACCTTCATATATATAATATATATATATATATATATATAATATATATATATATATGTGTGTGTGTGTGTGTGTGTGTGTGTGTGTGTGTGTGTGTGTGTGTGTGTTATAAAAAAGAAGGTCCGCAAAATGGATTACGTCTTTCTTTTTATTTTATTATTATTTTACATGAATTGATGCCTGAAGAAGATATCAGAAGATCTGAAACACGTGTCGCAAATGTAAAATAATGATATAATAAAAAAATATATATAATCCATTTTGCAGACCTTTTTTTTTAAATAAAATACTTAATTTTCTCCCGTTGGACCCATAATATATATATATATATATATATATATATATATATATATATATATATATATATATATATATATATAT
>CM042167.1:50308066-50313066 GCA_023376005.1 Doryteuthis pealeii
CCAGGTCACGTCGTTTAACCCTCAGCCAATCAACAGCCATAATGCGTGGCTGGTTGATTACTTAAGTACTGATACCGAGAGAAGTCCATTTGCAATCATTGACGAAGGACTTGCAATATATATATATATATATATATGTGTGGAAATTAATCCGACAGTATGAAATTTAACATTTTGTATGATGTTTGTTATGTAATTGCTGACAGTACTGTTTCGTCGATAAGTTGGTCTTCATCAACGAGCGACATAGACGGGAAGAAAGATATCCGTTAAAAAGACTGTTTACAGAAACGAACACTGAATTCAACCGCTGAAATTTTGAAAAATGCATGTTCGGTTTTAAAAATAAAATAAATTTTATTTTTGATTTTTAAAAATTAGAAGCATTATAGTTTATAGTAAAACTCAAAAGAGTTTGTTGTAAAAATTATATAAAAATTGTAAAGTGGGTATCAAAATAGTATAGTATATATTTCAGCTGTTAAAAATATACAAGTCCACAGTGTAATTTGAAGAAAGATGTTAGAGTTCCAAAATTTACTTGTAGTGTTGATATATATATATATATATGTGTGTGTGTGTGAAGAGAAATGGAAGTGAATCCGACGGTATGTAGTATAGTGAAAAATTTGAAAAAACCCAGGTTTAAATAAAAATGAGTGGTAAGTTTATTAGCCAATGCTGCAGTGTTTCGATCTGTTAAGTAGATCTTTTTCAGGGCTTTTGTTGATATAAGGAAGAGTAAAAAAAACCTTATATACATATATATATATATATATATATATATATATATATATATATATGTGTGTGTGTGTGTGTGTGTGTGTGTGTGTGTGTAAGTTTTGTATTTTATCATTTACATATAAAAATTAAACCTTGATATTTCCAAGGGTTCATTTAATTATTGTGACGACCAGTAGGGGGAGAAGGGAAGTAGGTATTTACCCAACCCGTCCACCACGGATGGGGTGTGACACAAGGTTGTTGGGGCATCCAACGATGATGGAAATCGCTATTCATTAATAACAGATCTACAAGAACAGGCTTGTTAACCATTACACAACGATGGTGGGGCCCTTAGATGAGGAGTGAAGTAAGCGTTATTACTGTTGTTATTTATCCGTGATGAGACTGAATATTTAAGATGAAAAACTAATTATTTAATTTCATCTTCCGATTAATATCAACTTGCCGCCATTTTGCTTCCGGCTAATGTCAATTGGTCAAACAAAAAAATAAATTAAATAAAAAAATAATTAAATAAAAAATAAATAAAATAAAGAATAAATAAAATAAAAAATCAAAATCAAAAAAAAATAATTAAATAAAAATAAATAAAAAAAGAATAAATAAAATAAATAAATAAATAAAAAAAATAAATAAGTAAATAAAAAGGGATCAAATTATTTCTGTTTCATATCTGTAAAATTTTACTTTTGTTTTTTTTTAATTTTAAACTTTCTTTAGTTTTTTTTCTTATATTTCCTTCATTTTTTTTTCATTCAATTTTTTTTTCTTAAAAGAGGACATCTCTTTAAAATATGTTTAAAGATCATATTTAATGACGTCATTATCCGACAAAGCCTCGTTTAAAAAAAACTCAGGTCACTTCTTGCCCCAGGAGTCGCCACTTGAAACAATGTTTTCAAGTTTCTGTCTGTTGTTTTTTTTTGTGTGTATTTTTCTTTTTTTACCTTTGAAAAAATGTCTTTCTCCACTTTGATAAAAAAAACTTTCCTTCACTTTACAAGTTAAAAAAATTTTTTTTTTTTTTGGTCTTTTATTTTCTTGAGATGTGTTTTCTTCATATTTATTATCTTGGAGTCTCGTTTTTTGATTTTGAATCGAATTTTTAATCGGCAAAAATCCGAATTCCTCCGATTTAATTGAGTAAGATGAAAATTTCGTATTTCGAGCGCCAAAACTTTGGGCTCCGTGAGTTGGTTGGCGACGAGGATGAAAGGAAAAAAGTTTTCGTCAGGTTTTAATGAAACCAATTAAATTCAATAATGTTAAAAATGAAATGTTATAATGTCGAGAAGAAGAAGAAGAAGAAGAAGAAGAAGAAGAAGAAGAATAATAATAATAATAATAATAATAATAATAAGAAGAAGAAGAAGAAGAAGAAGAAGAAGAAGAAGAAATACATAGAGAAGAAGAAGAAGAAGAAGAAGAAGAAGAAGAAGAAGAAGAAGAAGAAGAAGAAGAAGAAGAAAAATATAAATAATAATAATAATAATAATAATAATAATAAAATAAGAAGAAGAAGAAGAAGAAGAAGAAGAAGAAGAAGAAGAAGAAGAAGAAGAAGAAGAAGAAGAAGAAGAAGAAGAAGAAGAAGAAGAAGAAGAAGAATGAAGCAAGAAAAAATTCGAGGATATAAGTGATAAAAAGGCGGGGAAAAAAACTTAAATCGAAGGATTGACAATTAAAATGCGAAAATCAAAAGCGATGTCGAAAAAGTCGTGATTGGGAGTGAAGTGTTGGAAACATCGAGTGGTGTTAAGGGGAAAAAAGAAAAAAATGGAATTGGAGATGATATTGTTTGAAAAATTTAAACAACGAAGACAATTTCTTTTTTAAATATGGGGACATTTTATAAAGGTGAAAAAAAGAAAGAAAGAAAGATAAAAAGGTTGAAAGAAAGAACATTTATAAGAATCAAAGAAGAAGAGGATGAAAAGAAAGAGAGAAAGAGAGAGGGAGAGAGAGAGGGAGAGAGGGGCATCTGCAAAAGATAAAGAAAAAGAGGAGAAAAAGAAGGAAAGAAATAATATTTATAAAAAGCAAACAAGATGAGAGAAAGAAAGAAGAAAGAACACCTATAAGAGGCAAAGAAGAAGAGGATAAAGAAAAAGAAGAAAGAAAGAAAGAAAGATAGATAGAAGACAAACGTCTATAAAAGGTAAAGAAGAAGAAAAAGAAGAGAAAGAAAGAAAGAAAGAAGAACACCTATAAAAGGTAAAGAAGAAGAAGAAGAAGAAGAAGAAGAAGAAGAAGAAGAAGAAGAAGAAGAAGAAGAAGAAGAAGAAGAAGGCAAGAAAGAAGCGGAGAAAAAGAAGGAAAGAAAGAACATTTATAATAGGCAGAGAAGAAGAAAAAAGAGAGAAAGAAGGAAGGAAGGAACCAATATATAAGAGATAAGAAGAGAATTGTCAAAAAGACAAAAAAGATAGAGTGAAACCAAAAAGAAGAAGAAGAGAAAGAAAGAAGAGAAGAAAAGAAAGAAAGGAAGAACATTTATTAAAAGCAAATAAGAAAGAAAGAAAGAAAGAAAGAAAGAAAGAAAGAAATTATGAAGGAACCAATATATAAGAGATAGAATGAGAATTGTCAAAAAGACAAAAAAGATCGAGTGAAACCCAAAATTGAAAAAAATGAGAAGATAGATTAAAAGAAAAAAAAAATGAAAATAAAATGAAAAAAAAAAAAAGAAATCGAATGGCCAACTCCTTTCATTTGTCCCTATGTTTATTAAAAACTGATTTCAAATGTCAGTGATTAGGTAAGTCGTATTAAATTGAAGGTTTCATTGACCTTTTGTGTTGAAGAAAAAAAATCTTTCTTTCCTCGGAAAAGGTCAATCAGTCTTTTCTCTCCTCTCATTCCTCGATCTTTACGACTTTTTTTTTCATTCACTTTTTTTTCTTGTCTTGCACTTTTTCTATGCACATAAGAGGCTCCAATGGATCAGGTCAGAATCGCAAGGTGCTGTTCACTATAAATCTATTATTGTTCTCAACACCATTATTATTACCATTTATAGACGCTTCAAATAATAATAATAATAATAATAATAATAATAATAATAATAATATGCGAATGTAGCAAACTTGCACAACGGGAGTACAAAACTAGACATGACTGGGTTAGGAAGGAATTATGCAAAAAATTAAATTTTGACCGTACAACAAAATGGTATATGCATAAACCAGAATCTGTTCTTGAGAATGAAACGCATAAAATTCTCTGGGACTTTGAAATAAAAAAGGATCACCTTATCCAGCAAGAAGACCAGACCTAGTGTTGATAAACAAAAAAGAAAGAACTTGTCAACTGGGGGATTTTGCAGTGCCAGCAGATCACAGGGTGAAGCTAAAGGAAAATGAAAAAATGGACAAATACCTGGACCTTGCCAGAGAACTGAAAAAGTTATGGAACATGAAAGTGAAAGTTATACCAATTGTAGTTGGTGCACTTGGAACGGTTCCAAAAGGATTAGAAAAGGGTCTGGAAAGTTTGGAAATCAGAGGAAGGATTGAAACCATCCAGAACACTACACTGCTGCAATCTGCCAGAATACTCAGAAGAGTCCTGGAGACCCGAGGAGACTTGCTGTCACTCAGACTCCAGTGAAAGACCATCAGCTAACACTGATGTGAAAACTCAAAAGGAGTAATAATAATAATAATAATAATAATAATAATAATAATCGATAGTAAACAATTATATGATCTTTTCTTTCTCTCTCTCTCTCTCTCTCTCTCTCTCTCTCTCTCTCTCTCTCTCTCTCTCTCATAATATCACCCTTGTGCTTTCCTTGTCTCTTATTGAATCATCACCCTTCAGAACCCGGATGCAAAATCGTTAATCGGAGCCTCGGACAGTCACATATGTTTCCCACGTGACCAACACATTGAAGCGGGAACAGAGGTCAGTAACAAAACAAAAAGAAAAAAGAAAATACCACTTGACCATTTACAAAAGATGAATGCGTAACAAAGTGACCTTTCCTTGAAATTGACCATTTGAGACGTTTTGGGCCATAGTTGACCAAAGGTCAGTAGTCGAAAGTTGACCATCATTTTCCGACCCTATACCCAAAACAAGAAGAAAGGATATTGTTTTGTATTATCATTTATTCATTAACCTTCACAATGGACAGGGGGGGGGAGATATTGTTCGGACGGAGCTAAATCGACCATTTCGGCCTTCACTGATTTTAAGGTCAACCCTTGACCAAACAGGACGAGTTTTCGGTGGAATTCCAGACAGACCAT
>CM042167.1:50315566-50338066 GCA_023376005.1 Doryteuthis pealeii
AGCTTTTCTATTATATATAAATTTAAACCCTGTACACCAGGTTTGGGTTAAACAGTATCACCACTACTGTTCTTCTACAAGGATGGCTTTAACATTAAACAACCATTGAAGATTGATATCTATTAATAATGGAGATTCGCTTCCGGTTTTTGTCTGTAACAAAAACTACGTTACTGCTTACGTCAAATTACACAAAATTGTCATAACAGAATAAATACACTCAAAATTTGAACATACAACATTGCTTTTTAAAACAAGTTTTAATAAATACATGACTGGTATTATATATCTATATATAGTTTGTTTTATTTTGATACATATTTAAAGTTTACATTTCAAATTGTTTTATTTTTTAATCCTTTAATGAATTTGATGATTCAAACTCGCTGACGTTGAATTTTTAACTCCCACCCCTCAGGTAATATGTTTCAAAAATCTAATTTTACATCGCCCGGGGGCGTTTTTTATTTTGTATTAGTACCATTAAATAAAGAAACCAAACCTAATACAAATAATTTGCACACAATTGTATGGTTTCAAGTATTCCTATCTAACAGAAATATTTTTCAAGCAGATCTAGTTAACCCCATATATAAAACCCTAACAGATACAACTACTAGGGATCAGAGTGGACCTGGGAGTAATGGAAATGAAAGACTACTCCACACTTTCAATTTATCCAGCTGTAGCCTCACCATCAGATGTGATTTTATGTCATACCCAGAGCATAACTATTCAAAAGTGAGTGTCTGAAACATGATCTCTTCATTCTGACCTTTGGAGAGAGGTCCGAAATTATGAGAAAATTGACACTATCAATAATGAAAATCTATTGAGCTCGACGAACTCTTAACCACTATGCAACCTTTTCTCCATTCAGTACGTTCAAGAAGAACATAAAGAGACATAGCAGTTAATTGACCTCACACAGAACTGACGTTTCGCAAAGAAATCAACACAAAATTTGGGCTCTCCACCCCTCTCTCACACCCCCGACACACCCGCCAATAAAAAATAAAGATCCCCAAATTTACAGATTTATGTTGACAAAGCCATTAAAGCAAACATTTATGTTGTCTAAATATTCGGCCATTATTCCTTGACCAATGTCCGAGCAGACCGTAAAAGGGATCCACAGTGACTGACTAACCAGCACCACCTCCCCCAGTGCCCCCCTCTTGTCTTTCAGCTTGATCACACCCTCGCAAATCCAGCATTTATTGCGAGAAATATCATCACGGCCACTGGTTTTATCCTGAACGCGTCCCTGGCAACTGGCATAGGGGGCTTGACAGTTCCGAAAACCTCGGGCAATGAGGGTTCTTCTCGCTTGCTATCTTTTCTAGCAAGCTATCCGGGCTGAAAAGCAATTCACTCGGGGAAACAAGAGAAAGAAATGCGAATTTGAAGGTTGGACGAGAATTGAGGTGAGGTTTGGCCATCGCTCGTCTAAAGACGAGGAAATAAGAAATATGTTGAAGTCAAGACGTGTTCTTCAGAAAGGAAGGACTAATACGTCCGGGAGATATACTGATGATATTCAGTGGCAAAGTTTCTTTTTTTAAACAGAAGAAAAATCTTATGTACAATTACAGACAAGCGGAGTTATTTAGCTAAGGATATATTTTTAACAAAATACTTAAATATGCAGATTAGAGCTATTTGATTTTGATGATACTAAATACACGGACTTTTGCATATATATATATATATATATATATATATATATATATATATATATATATAGTAAGGAAATAATAAAAGAGAGAATTAGCATTATAGTCTATTTCAGGGATCTTAGACAAAGTGTCAAACTCTCCCGACACATCAGATGAGTCGGGAGATTTAGACTATTTGTCTAAGCTCCCTGAAATAGACTATAATGCAAAATCTCTAAGTGTTTTGTTATTTCTTTACTTATATATTTGCTCTGTGACTCTAACATTAAGAGCACACATTGAGCTCTCAAACTGCGACAGGTTTTTTAAATAAAACTCTTGTGTCGTAAGGAAGATTTCTTCTCTGGAGCTTTATGCGAAACTAATAGTAAGTTCGTCTGACTCATTAGATTATCTTTATTATTGGCTCTACTTAGGTATCGAGCACTTTTTACTTTTTAGCTTTCTCCTAGCGGTTATATGAATATATATATATCTTATATACATATATATACATATAAATTGTTTTTTCTTTGGGCCAAATACTGTACCAATAGATTATTTTTGTTGGTACAAATATCTTGGTCCTTTCTTTTTTTCAAAATTTTTTTTCTTCCTGGTTGATGTTTGGTAGTATATTTTTACAATCAAACTTTCTGCTGGTTTTTTTCTCTCCGCAAGGATCTACTAACACGCTTGGTATATTAAATTATATATATATATATATATATATATATATATATATATATATATATAAGAAATTCTCCATATTTCAATCGATTTGATTTAAAACAAAAAGGATTTACTCTGATGAAGGCCGTTATTTCTTTGTATACTAAAAAAATGTTTGTAGTTTTTCTATTATTGTTATTGTTATTTTATTTTGTATTTAAAATAATAATAGATAGAATACATGTATACATAGATAAACTCTTGACCGAAACACGTGTCAGTATAATAAAATAAAATAAAATAAATCGTATTTTATCCATTCAACATTTTCTTTCCTTTAATTTTCATTTCAACATACCGTCGAATTCGCTCTAATTTTCAACTTGCATATATATATATATATATATATATATATATATATATATATATATATATATATATAAGGGTTATAATTTGCTTTAAGCATTGTGTTTATATTGGTTTAGTGGCTGGTTTTGAAGGCTATCACAATGCAAGTGTAAAGAAAAATGAGGTAACTATGATGTTGTTTCTTTACCTTTGATTTATTCGTAATATTTCGAGATAAAGATCCCTTCCTCAGAAGATTTCTGAAAGCTAAATTCTGGCGCTGTTACCTCTCTGCAAATATTTGTTCATTCTGACATTCTACAACCAAATGGAAAAATCTTAGCAGCAAGGTAACAGCTCCAGAATATATATATATATATATATGAGGTAAGGTAAAAGGAAAAGTGGACAAAAATAATGACTCAAACAAGTAGAAGTTGGAGAGAAATATTTCGTTCCACTTTAAGCGAGGAACTTCATCAGTCTAATTTATTCAAAACAAGGTACGTACATTTGTATTTATAGAGGAGAAAGTGCGTTGGTGATGAAATTCAGGGCAAGGGAAAGTTAGTGAAGATTTGGTTGATCAGAGGATATCTATCATGTTAAGTGGAGGGGGGAAATCAGAGGATAGTAATTTGTATGGGAAGATAAGATGAGGAGGTTGCTAGGTGCTTGTTGTTGTTTTTTTTCATTACAAGCATCTACATATATTCTGGAGCTCTTTGTTAAATGGTAAATCAACTTCTGTGGGTTATTTGATGCCAGTAGAACAGTAGTGGTATAATTTAATCCACAGCTAGGGGGTGGGTATTTTCATACCTTTGGCAAGGGGGGGGGGTAGCCCGAAAGTGAAAATACATGTCACTTTATGACAACCGGATATGTCAATAAAAACATTCATTCGACACTGCTTTATACATATATATATATATATATATATATATATATATTAAAGCGATGGCGAGGCGGAGGGCACGAATCGGGAATGACCGTGGAAGGGAAAGTAGTTATTTTGACCGTTTTGGTCTTTCATACATCACAGCCTGGGAAAATATTATTTATTTATTCATAGATTAACTGAATGTTTACACAATCTGTTGGATCATAAAAAGAAATTATGTCAACATTTTCACGAGAGTGATTAGATCAGTGGAAAGACGCGTCAATTTTTAGCGGGAAAATGTCAACTCCATTCGAACCCGGAATATGTAAACAACATTTTGGCCCTTCTCTCTTTTTTATTTTTTTTATTTTTTATTAACAAAATCCTTTTTTTTTAAGTCAGTAGCAACAGTTTGTTAGCATCCTTCCGTATACGAGAGACGATGAAGTAGTGTCCAAATATTTTTTTTTCGGAACTACGAGGCCTGGGCGCGTTCATATGGAGGATGAGCAGGGGAGATTTAGAGAGACAGACAGACAGACAGAGACAGAGACAGAGTGTGTGTGTGAGAGACAGACAGACAGACAGACAGACAGACAGACAGAGACAGAGACAGAGAGATTTAAAGAGAGACAGAGACAGAGAGAGACAGACAGAGTGTGAGAGAGAGAGACAGACAGACAGACAGACAGACAGAGACAGAGAGACAGAGAGACTGTTCCTCTCTCCTTCTCTCTCTAATCTCTCCCATTCTCCCCCCCCGCTCGCTCTCTTTCTCTCTCTCTCTTCATACCCCCTCTCTCTCTCTCTTCATACACCTTTTTTTGAGAGAAATAAAATTATACCATAGAATATAGACATGAAACAAATCAATACCATACAACATAATCCCCAATAATGCTAACACATTTTTAAAACCAATTACTAAAAAGTATAAATATAAATACACGATATGTATAACTTCCCTAACCGTTAGGCATGACATAACCCCAGACGGGTTGATATGCCGTTAAAATCAATAAACAAACAAATGTCTTTTTCCTTCAACCAATATATGTTTCTTCATTGCTTTCTTTCGCTTATCTCTCTCTCTCTCTCTCTCTCTCTCTCTCTCTCTCTCTCTCTCTCTCTCTCTCTCTCTCTCTCTGTCTCTCTCTGTCTGCTCTGTCTCTGTCTGTCTGTCTGTCTGTCTCTCTCTAAATCTCCCCTGCTCAGTTTCAAAACTATATGTTAGTACCCTGTTAGTGATTGTTCCCTTCTCCTTCTCTCTATAATCTCTTTCCACCCCCCCCGCTCTCTCCCTCTCTCTCATTGCTTTCTTTCGTTTATTTCTCTCTCCAATCTCTTCTCTTCCCCTCTCTCTCTCTCTCTCTCTCATTTTCTATCTCTCTCTCTCTCTCTTCCTTTCCTCCCCTTCTCTCTCTCACTTTCTCTCTCTCTTCCTCTCCTCCCACCTCTCTCTCTCTCTCTTTGTTCCTAAATCTCTAAAACTGTCTTTTTCCTTCAACCAAATTGTGTTTTCTTAATTGCTTTCTTTCGCTTATCTCTCCCCAATCTCTCTGTCTGTCTGTCTGTCTGTTCTCTCTCTCTCTCTCTCTCTGTCTCTCTGTCTCTCTCTCTCTCTCTCTCTCTCTCTCTCTCTTACTGTTGTTTTAATAGTAATGTTTTTCTATCAATCCACTTTGATCGTCTTTATCTCACGCCCGATTGGTTGTGTGTCGACAGCCGACCAATCAACCTCGTTCGTAACCAAGCTTTAAAAATCGTTCCTCGTTTTACACTCGATCTTTTCTCGAACAGACACGACACCACATTGTTTTTCCCGCCAACAAATTATTCGCCATTTTCCTGAATCATTTTCCGCGCCAGTTTTCCTTCTTTTCCTCTCTCTTTCATTCATCCCTTTTTTCTTCTCTTTCTCTTTCATTTAGCATTTTATCTCTCTTTTCTTTCATAACTTAATCCATTCTTTCTGTTTCTTTCATCCCTTTTCCTCTCTTACTGTTTCTTTCATTCGTTTTCCTCTCTTTCTCTTCTTTTCATTCGTTTTCCTCTCTTTCTCTTTCTTTCATTCGTTTTTTCTCTTTCTTTCGTTTTTCCTCTCTTTCTCTTTCTTTCATTCGTTTTTTCTCTTTCTTTCGTTTTTTCTCTCTCTTTCTCTTTCTTTCATTCCTTTTTTCTCTTTCTTTCGTTTTTTCCTCTCTTTCTCTTTCTTTCATTTCTCTTCTTTCTATTCCTTTTTTCTCTTTCTTTCGTTTTCCCTCTCTTTCTCTTTCTTTCATTCCTTTTTTTTTCTCTTCTTTTCGTTTTTTCCTCTCTTTCTCTTTCTTTCATTCCTTTTTTCTCTTTCTTTCGTTTTTTCCTCTTTCTTTTTTTTCCTTTTTCTCTTTTCTCTTTCTTTCTTCTTTTTTCCTCTCTTTCACTTTCTTTCATTCCTTTTTTCTCTTTCTTTCGTTTTTTCCTCTCTTTCTCTTTCTTTCATTCGTTTTCCCTATTTTTCTGTTTCTTTCTTTCCTTTTTCCTCTCTTTTTCTTGCATAATTTTATCCTCCCTTTCTCTTTCTTTTCCACTCTTTCTGTTACTTTCATCCATGTTTCCCGCTCTTTCTTTCTTTCGTGTTTTTTTCTTTCTATTTCTCTTTCTTTTATCATTTTCTCTCTCTTTCTCTTTTATTCACCCCTTTCTTTCTTTCTTTCTTTCCATCTTGTTCGCTATATCTCCTATCTTTTCTCTCTCTCTCTCTCTCTCTCTCTCTCTCTCTCTCTCTCTTTCTTTCTTTATTTCATCTTTTTTCCTCTCTTTCTCTTTCTCTTTCTCTTTCTTTCTTTCTTTCTTTCTTTCTTTCTTGCTCTCTCTGTTTTCCCCGATCTCTCTCTCTCTTTCTTTCTTTCTTTCTTTTTCTCTCTCAATTGTTATTTCCCATTTTCTTTTGTTTTCTCTCTTTTTCTCTTGTCCCCTCCCCCCCTCTCTCTCTCTCTCTCTCTCTCTCTCTCTCTCTCTTGCGTTCTATTTTTCCCACTCTATCTCTTTCTCTCTTTCTTTCATTCTTTTTTTTGCTTTCAATTGTTATTTCCCGTTTTTCTTTTTTCCTATCTTTTTCTCTTTTCCTCTCTCTCTCTCTCTCTCTTCTCTCTCTCTCTCTCTCTCTCTCTCTCTCTCTCTTGCTTTCTATATCTCCCACTCTATCTCTTTCTCTCTTTCTTTCATTCTTTTTTTTCTTTCGATTATTTCCTGTTTTTCTTTTTTTACTATCTTTTCTCTTGCCCACCTCTCTCTCTCTCCCTCCCCTTTCTCTCTCCATTTATGGAATTTTTTATGTTTTCATATTTTTTGCCTGATTTTTAACCTTCGGTTCAGCAGAGCGAGAACAAAAAAATCACGCCATTTTTTACATTAGATACTTTTATAGATTCCTTTTTTCACAAACTCTATTACACACTTTCTACACTCCCCCTTTATTCTCTTTATATTTTTTTCTATTTTTTTCTTTTTTTGTATATATTGCTTTGGTCTCTCTTTTCAAGTGCTGACCTATTCGACTGAAGAGATGCCCAGCGTCGCCCTTTACAATGGCGGCGGTCATGCTTACACACACACGGACACACATACACACATACATGGACACACAAACACACGCGCGCGCGCACCTATCACGCGGCAAAATCAACCGACACACTACGAAAACAATATAAGTAAATACACGGCGAAAATAAATGAATCTGAAAAGAGGAAAGAGGAAACAAAACAATATGAATATCCGAAAAAACAAAAAAAAAAACAAAAAAAAAAAAAAAAAAACATGGAGGGGGGTGACACACACACACACAAAAAAAAAGGAACTGATTTTGTTTGGCTACAATCGCTAAATTAACCAGCCGATCGAAGCGAGCAGATTGTCTATGAAAAATGGAAACATTATTATTGACTACTTAAATAGGCTTTCAATGACGAACCGCTTTATTAGGATTCCATCGAAAAATCCATGCAGTGATACGAGACGATGGTGGTAGGGGGGGGGCGAGGTTGAAAAGTTCGCGGCCTTAACAAGAAAAACACCTATATGATTTCCCCAACCCTATTGCCCTCATGGCAAGCCCCGACCCTTTTTTATCATATGGATGCTAGAAGGCGGTGGCTGCGGGTCTACATGTCCTGGGAATGACGTTAAACTCTATCTGATGGTGAGGTTCCAGTTTTGGAGGTTTGGGGAATGTGGAGCATCCCTTCATCACCATTGCTCCCTGGTCCACTCTGACCCGGAGTGGTAGTACCTGTTAGGGTCCCATCTATGGGTTAAATAGAAAAATGTATTTATAAAAAAATTGTATTATCCATTAAGAATTGATTTATTTCAAAACTTTATCGGCATTAAATGACCCACTGAGGTTGATATGCCGTAAAAACAAACAAACCAAACCAAACCTTAACAAGAAAAAATAACATCCTATATATATATATATATATATATATATATATATATATATATATGATAGAAATGAATGTGAAAAGTATTAGCATATGAAGGTGCTCAGTGCTAAAATAGCAGAACAGTTTTAAAATCAAAGGTTAAATATTATGGATATAAAATCCCGTAACTACAGTTTCATGCGTACTTGCAATCATCAGACGGTTAGAGCGTTAAGATTATATATATATATATATATATATTATATATATATATATATATATATATATGAAAAAGATATGAAAAACACCACAAAATGGTGTTAAAGTGAAAGCATTTTATAACTTCGCTGATATTGAACAATATTTCGATTTTATGAAAATCATTATCAGAGCTTGTTTATAATCCGTGTTGTTAAGAGCGGAGACAAAAGTCATATGAGTTCAAAACAAAAACCTTGACGTTGCAAAAACGAAAAAAGTTATACAATAGTATCGAATGTGAGCCCTTCCGCCGCATTTTTATCGGTCATCAGATTATGTATATCTTATTGTAACAGTTTTTTTTTTAAAGAAGACATATTAACAATTTTGACACTAGACGAATTCTCTTATTCAAAACGGGATGAGTATTAGCCTGTTGACGTTGAGTTTTCAACAGATTTATAGAAAAAGAATTTTTAATTTTGTAATTAATATTGTAAATTTTCTATTTTTTTTATTTTCTTATATATAAAGTAAAAAAGTAAGAACGGTTGTAAGGTTTTATTTTTATTTTTTGGATAAAGTGAAAATTTGAAATTTGTTCGGAAGTATATCACGGAAAATGTCATGTGAAGGGGATTTTATAAAAAGATTACTAGAACTGAAGTTGTTGCTAGTGGCTGTTCATTTGTTCTTTCACATGTCTTCCAAATTCTGTGTGTGTGTGTGTGTGTGTGTGGAGGGGGCTGCTTGTTTATGAGTGTGTTTGTGTAAGTCTGTGTGTAAGTCTGTGTGTGCGCGCATATGTCTGTGTGTACACATTTTTTATTCCGAAATATTAAGAATTAAGAATAAATCACAGGTTAACAAACAATACTACAGTTACCTTCTTTTTTCTTTACACTTGCATTGTGATAGCTTTCAAAAAACCAACAAACCAATATATATATATATATATATATATATATATATATATATATATATATATACTGTGTGTGTGCGTGTGTGTGTGTGTGTGTGTGTGTGTGTATTTTGAGAATGTCCGTCATTGAAGCAAGAACTATATTTAAGTCCTGAAGAAGGTCTAATAGACCGAAACGTTGCATCGTCGACAATAAACATCCAGTTTCCATTACATCCTGTGTTTGTCTACCTTTCTCCAAATACTGTCGATTAACCTCCTCACATTTCTCCCATATATATATATATATATATATTATATATATATATATATAATATATATATAAGTTGATTTTTATATATTGAATTAGCTCTTAAATAAACGTATCAAATATTGTAATAATTAAATTATCATATAGTGGTATATCCACAGGTCCTGCTAGTTGAGATTACTTTTTTGAAATCCTTTAAAATTCATATCTACATCAAAGCGACAAAGGGTCCGGTGAAAAAGTCACAAGGCCAACAAAGAGCAGATCTAATTTTATCGCCAGTGACCATCGTCCGGCTATAATGGCTGCAGCGAGCCAGGAGAAAAGACAAAATCGAATTTATCGGCTTAGAAAAAACAAAAACAAAACAAAAAACACAAGTCCAGTGTTTTTAGCCAACATGGCGTGGAGCGGGTGACAAGGTGTCGTCTGCTTAATGGGCGTAATGAGTTTGTTTTTTATATTAATTATTCAAGTGGAAGTGAGATACTAATGGCTAGGCAAACGTTTTCTGATCAGCGGGCGGTTGGGGGTGGGGGATGGTAAGTGGGAATTGCTGGGCGAAAACGGATAGAAAATAAATGACAACTAGTAGACGTACCCGCAAATGATCTCATCAGGACCCTACCCTACGCTTAACTAAGTCGTTAAAGCGGCAATTGGATACTATAAATATATGTGTGTAGTATAATAAAAAATCGAAAAAAAAAAACACAGGTTTAAATGAGTTAAGTTGTGTGTTTATTGGCTGACGCTGCAGTGTTTCGATCTATTAATTAGATCATCTTCAGGGCTTTTGTTGGTATGTGGAAGGTGATAAAAAATTTTTTTATCTCAGAATAAGGAGAAAGGCGAGTAATAGTCCTTTTTTATCGGTCTGTTTATATATATATATATATATATATATAATATAGCTTCATACGATTTGTACACTTTATATATCACACAAAAATCATCATTCTGTATATATATATATATATATATATATATATATATATATATATATATGTTGAAAAAATAAATAAAGGAAAGAAAGTATAGAATGGATAAAACAGGATATTTTAATCAATTTTACTTACACGTGTTTCGGTCAGGAGGTTATCCATGTGTACATTATTCAAATTATTATTATTATTATTAAATAACCAAATGAAATGAAATAATAATAATAATAAAAATGTAGAAATGTTCCGCACACAAAGAAAATTCGACCTTCATCAGAGTAAATCCTTATTTGAAATAAAATTCGTTATTATTATTATTTAATTTCATTTGGTTATTCAAAAATAATAATAGTTTGAATAATGTACACATGGATAAACTCCTGGCCGAAACACGTGTAAGTAAAACTGATTAAAATATCCTATTTTATCCATTCTATTCTTTCTTTCCTTTCTTTCTTTTTATATCCGTCGGATTCACTTCCAGTTTCATTTTACATATATATTATATATATATATATATATATATATATATATATATATATATATATATGTTGTGTGTGTGTGTGTGTGTGTGTGTGTGTGTGTGAGAGGTATTCAAAAACGTGGTAGTAAGGGATGATTCTATATGTAATATCTAAGACACACTGTATTATTATTGTATGATTCAGTATGTATAAATACAGTGAATCTTTAAATCACTAAAGAGAGCTCAATGTATAATAAACTTTTTAGATTATATACAGAGCAATATTTATCTTTGAAAGGAAGGAAAAACTCAACACCGTTATTCCATAATAAATTGATTATGGAATAACGGTGTTGAGTTTTTCCTTCCTTTCAAAGATATATATCTTATTATAATGGAGATAGTGTGTTTTTCTGTCTGTAACTGAAACTATATTCCTACTCAAGTCACAATTCTCTTAGTTATTGACATCACATTCTTCATGATTTTATTTTTATCTAAACCTCAATTATTTAAAAAATTGTCTTATTAATACTGTTAACTATGTCTACATACTGACAACATGCAATTATATTTATATATACAACAAAATAGCGGTTTACAGTTTGAACGGGAAGGCTAATTTGCATATTAATATTAAAAAATCGAATTTAATAAATATGTGCTTAGTATTATTGATTTCTAACTGTTTGGTTTTATTTTAATGAATATGAACAAAAATCTCTTCAATGAATCTTAAATGAAATCCATTAACAAGATAAAATAACTGTAATTTTATTCTTTACTTCCTCTTATAACTAAATCCTTAAATTAGAAAAAATAACAATGAAAGACGAGAAATGATGGAAGAGTAAGTTTCAGTTGTTCCATTTTTTATATACTCCCTCTGTTTTCAAATCTTTTATTATACTCCCTCTGTTTCAAATCTTTTTATCTGTATTCTTATTTAGTTTCATTAGCCTTTCTAATTTAATACAATATTTTATTACATTAAAACTTAAATACTTGCACCCGGAGGGTGCATATATTTGCTAGTATATATATATATATATAATATATATATATATATATATATATATATGTGTGTGTGTGTGTGTGTGTGTGTGTGTGTGTGCATGCGTGTGAGAAGAATTATTCCAAGCAGGGGTCGCTTTAAAACCTTCATTTGTGAAGCAAGAAAACTTTCTAAAAAAAAAAAATGAAAACCCACAAAACAATTCAAACTTGGCGCCCTTGTACATTTGATTGTCTGCTTATTTGAAAAAGAAAATTAAGATAAATATTTTTAATATTTTAATACACATTAATCATTTGTCGCTACGATTAAAATTGCTTCCTTTTTTTTCGTAAAAATACAATTTGAAATTACTTAATAATTATCAAAATGAAAAGGAAATCAGCGCCGAAAAATTGAGAAAAAAAAATGGCGTTTTATACAAATTTCGACATTTTGAAATAGGTGTAAATATTTGTGAGGAGACAACAACAACAAAAAAAAGAAGCCGAGAAAATTATTTTGGGTGGGGAAAATATTTCGAATTGAATTGGTTAATACAGGAATATTTTTATAATCAGTGAAAAGTAATATTAATGAATTAAATTGAAATTAAATGAACATAAAAACTCGCGATTCAAATGTTGAGGGCTTTTTTTTTTAGCGCGAAAATGGGAAATAAAAAAAGAATAAAAACAACAACAAAAAAATGGTTGAAATTTTGGCGGGACTGAATTTTTAGAGGAAGGGAAAAAAAAATTGTGAATTTTTGATTAAATTTGTATCAAAATTAATGAATGAGTATTTTGATTTTTTTTTATATTTCAGGTTTAAAAGAGGATAAAAGCGAAAACAAATATGGAAATCGGGTTGGGATGGGGGGTCGTTTCGGTGTGTTGGGTTGGGTGGGGTGTTAATGTAAGTAAATAAGAATTAATTTGTTTTTGTCGTTGTTTGTGTATGGAGGGGATAAGCAAATTCTTTTTGAATTTAACTGGCGATAAACAGTGCATTTTGGATATATGAATATAAATTGAAAAAAATATAACAAAACAGTAAATAAAACAAATCTGTAGTGTCATCCAATATATATATATATATTCGTTAGGATATTGATGGGGAGAAGACTATATATAATATATACATACATACATATAATATATATATATATATTAATATATATATATATATATATATATATATATAAAGATAATCTACTGAGTCAGACGAACCTACTATTAGTTTCGCAATAAAGCTCTTCAGGGCTAAAATCAGATTTTAGCCCTGAAGAGCTTTATTGCGAAACTAATAGTAGGTTCGTCTGACTCAGTAGATTATCTTTATTACTTGGCTCTACTTAGGTATCGAGCACTTTTTACAAATTAGCTTCTCCTAGCGGTTATATGAATATATATATATCTTATATAAATATATATACATATAAATTGTTTTTTCTTTTGGCCAAATACTATACCAATAGATTATTTTTTGTTGGTACGAATATCTTGGTCTTTTCTTTTTTTCAAAAAATTTTTTTCTTCCTGGTTGATGTTTGGTAGTATATTTTTACAATCAAACTTTCTGCCGGGTTTTTTCTCTCCGCAAGGATCTACCAACACGCTTGGTATATTAAATTATATATATATATATATATATATATATATATATATATGTGTGTGTGTGTGTGTGTGTGTGTGTTTTCACGGTAAAGATGGACTTCCTATTATTAATATACACTTCTATCCGGATTATAATAGCACGTCAACCCCTCAAAAATATTTCAATATAATGTAATGCTCCCTTTCAAAAAAACTCTATAAAAACAATTTCTTCAAACAAGAAATTTTCTCCTGACGATGACCTAAGGTCGAAACTAGTTGAGAATAAATAACATATTAGAAATATTCCAGTTTGTCTTATCACTTTTGTTCATACTATATATATATATATATATATATATATATTATATATATATATATATATATATATATATATATCCAAAAGTCCAGAGAATAAATCTTCCTTACGACACAAGAGTTTTATTTTAAAAAACCTGTCGCAGTTTGAGAGCTCAATGTGTGCTCTTAATGTTAGAGTCACAGAGCAAATATATAAGTAAAGAAATAACAAAAGACTTAGAGCTTTAGCGTTATAGTCTATTTCAGGGAGTTTAGACAAATTGTCTAATTCTCCCAACTCATCAGATGCGAATGATAAATTCTTTATTTCTTTAAAGGAATTTGAAAATAGATTTTTATTTTTTATTTATTTCTTAATTTAAAAAAAATGTTATAATGCTAAATCTCTAAGTCTTTTGTTATTTCTTTACTTATATATATATATATATATATATATATATATATATATATATATATATATATAGAGAGAGAGAGAGAGAGAGAGAGAGAGAGAGAGAGAAAAGAGAAAGAGACAGAAATAGAAATAGAAATATAGATAGATAGATAGATAGATAGTGATTCGTCATAGACGGATGATAATCAGACTGACAGATAGATAAATAGATAGATATGAACTGACAGAAAGATAGACAGACAGACCGAAAAGGAGCATAGGTAGATAGATAGATAGATATATAGATAGATAGATAGATAATTAGAGATAAGTATAAGATTAATATAGATATGTATATTATATATATAATATATATATTATATATATATATATATATATATATATATATATATATAAGTATTATCTGCGTTATTCGGACAATTGTCCCCATCTTCATTGTTATTTGTACAACGTTTCGGCCGATATACCCTTCGATGGGGTCAATAGTCCGAATAACGCAGATAATACTAATCTTCTAGCCTCATCTCAAACATTCAGAGAAATAATATATATATATATATATATATATATATATATATATATATATAAGAGAGAGAGAGGGAGAGAGAGAGAGAGAGAGAGAGAGATAGAGCGAGAGAGATAGATACATACAGACAGACAGACTAATAGATAAATAGGTGTGAGCTGACTGACTGATTTCTTATAAAGAAAGTTATCACTGCAGAGATGTTTATTTAAAAAAATGGCTTAACGTGGAAAATACTTTTCTCCTAATTAAAGGGAACATATTATTTCTATTCATATATTCAATTTCAGAGTTTCAGTGCTATATAGTTTGGTGATATAAAAATAATACCTAATAATATCCGTTTTAATTATATAATTTTCCATACAATCTTTGGTTTCGAAGAAAATTGACTTTTTAAAAAATTAAAAACAATGCTTATTTATGGCTGGTGTTTGGTTGTTTTATTTTAGCATATCAACACTTTTCGGGTTATTTAATGCCTAACTAAGTCATGTTTGGATCAGCAAAGGTCTCAGGTTGATTACAGTACCTGCTATTGCTTAAGTGGTTTATTCATTAGGAATACGGTCAATCTGCCCATAAACATTAGTTTTCATTGTAATAAATGAAAATCTTTCTTACAATAAAAAATAATTAATCTATCTATCTATCTATCTATCTATCTATCTATCTATATATATATATATATATATATATATATATATATATGTATATATAGGGCAGTTGGTGCGTATATATGCATGAATGTCCGGATGAAAAACAAAACAATTAAAGACAAGGTAAATATCACCGCTTCTTGATTTTTGTTAAAAAAATTATGAAGATTTGATTTATATTTGAAGATATTTAAAAATTAAAATATACATAGAAATAGCATTGAAATTCTACTTAAAAATGTCCAGCATTTGTAAATTATGAAGATTTGATTTATATTTGAAGATATTTAAAAATTAAAATATACATAGAAATAGCATTGAATTCTACTTAAAATGTCCAGCATTTGTAAATTATGAAGATTTGATTTATTTTGAAGATATTTAAAAATTAAAATATACATAGAAATAGCATTGAAATTCTACTTAAAAATGTCCAGCATTTGTAAATTATGAAGATTTGATTTATATTTGAAGATATTTAAAATTAAATATACCATTGAAATTAAAATATACATAGAAATAGCATTGAAATTAAAATATACATAGAAATAGCATTGAAATTAAAATATACATAGAAATTCTACTTAAAAATATCCAGCATTTGAAATCCTCTTATGTTGAACCAATTTTCTCATGTTTAACCAATACATATATAGATAGATAGATAGATAGAGAGAGTTGTTGGCGGGAGCCGGTATCGAACTAGGAACCTTGCGGTTTCTAGCCGAACGCTCTATCGACTGAGCTAACCCTGCCCTTCACCAACACAGCGTATTAGTAGCACACGGATCTGTCCAGTAAAGTAAGGAGCTGATGGTAGGTGTGGCGCTCCACTTCAGACGCAAAAAAATCAATCTCCTTGGTCTAGCGCTAGTGAAAAGGGGATAGACTCCCTCGCTGTATGGCATACCGACATTAGGCCGTCCCGACGACTTTACTTTACTTACATATATATATGTATATGAGAAATAAGAGGAAATTAATCCGACAGTATGTGGAGAAAGGTAGACAAACACGCGATGTTGTAGAAAATAAACAAACATTTTCTACAACAAGCCGTGTTTGTCTACCTTTCTTCACACACACACACACACTCACACACACACATACACACACACACAGACACACAGACAGACAGACACGCACACACACACACACACACACACACACACACACACACACATATATATATATATATATATATATTCTAAAAAATATCCGTGTATATTTCCCGTTCACACATATTTGCACACTAATGTACGGTCGGCGTTGGGCTTGCTCTCGTCTGCGCATGCCTGTGCGTGCGTGCATTTAGAGCGCGAAAAAGCCGAACCCAACAGAGAGAAGAAAGTGAGAACGAGAGAAGACGAGAGAGAACGAGATCTGAGGAAAACACCGTGAACTGGAAATATCGGCTCTCTTTCGTTAACAGCAATTTATTTTAAAAGCAGAACGACGATATTTTAAATCGATACAAGATACTTCTTTTTTTTCTTTTTAATTATTTTATCATTCGCTTTTGTTTTGTTTAATATTCTAAATTCTATTTTTCCCGGGTTTTCGCCGTAGTTTACTGGGGGGGGGTGAAGGTTGTGTTTGTTTTTCTTTAAATTTTATTTTTAATTTTCATTTATCGCTACTGTTGTTTTGTCAGTCGTGGTTTTGTTTTGTTTTAATTTTTTTTTTTTCATTATTCCCTTCATTTATTATTATTATTATTATTATTATTATTGCTTTTATCTTATTTTAGGGGGTGGTAAGGGGAGGTTTTGAGGTTTTGCTTGGCTTTACCGTTTTATAGACTTTTACAAGAATTTTACTCTTTCTTTGATTTTTTCCTTTTTTTTCTTTTTCTTTTTCTTTTTCTTTTTCTTTTTTTTTAAATTCTTCGGTTCAGTTTGAAGCCCGAGATCCACACAACTCTTTTGTTTTAAATTATTTCGGAATTGATAGCGAGACCGAGAAGTTAGCAATCGGCCGCCGCCCACCTCCTCCTTTCTCTACTTCCTCCTCTTTCTACTACTCTCCATTATTAACCCTCCCCCAACCCCGTTCCGACTCCACCTTGAATCAATTCTTTTTTTTTTTACACTCATACTGTCTCTAATTCCTCTATCTCTCTTTTACCGTATATTCTTTCTTTCTTTCATTCTCTCTTTCTTCTTTCTTTCATTCTTTCTTTCATTCTCTCTTTCTTTCTTTTCATTCTCTCTTTCTTTCTTTCTTTCTTTCATTCTCATTCTCTCTTTCGCTTATTTCTTCTTTTTTCTTTCTTTCTTTTTCTTAACTCTACCTTCTTTTCTCTTTCCAATATTTTAATTCCTGCCTTCTCTTTCCTGTATATTCTTACTTTCTATCCTCTTTCTCCCTCTCCCTTCCCCCTCTCTTCTTCTCTTTCTCTCTCTGTATATTCTTACTTTGTTTCCTCTCTCTCCTTCCCCCTCTCTCCTCTTTCTGTATGTTCTTCCTGTTTCCTCTCTCCGTGTTTCTCTCTTTTTCTCTGTATATTCTTACTTTGTTTCATCTCTCTCTATCCTTTTCTCTCCCCCTCTCTCTCTCTCTCTCTCTCTCTCTCTCTCTCTCTCTCTCTCTCTCTCTCTCACACACACACACACAAACAAACAGTTTCTGTATATTTTTACTTTGTTTCTTCTCCCCTTCTCCCCCTCTGCCCCTGTCTCTGTATATTCTTACTCTGTTTCCTCTCTCCCTCTCCCTCTCTCTCTCCCCTCCCTCTCTCTCTCTCCCTCCTCTCTCTCTCCCTTCCTCCTCTCTCACAGTCAATCCATATATTAACTAGTGATATTTGATAAGAATAATCTACTTAATACAAAACCTAATGAATAAATGAATATTGTCACAACGCTATATTTATGACAAAGCTGTGAAAATCTTCTAATTTTCTTGCTCCGAACTTCAGAACTACTAATCTGCCTTGAAAATCCGCATTCAAAATGCTGTCTTTTTCCTGTTTGAACATAGAACTCTAGCACAAAACAGGCAAAAAGTAACAACAGCTTATCTACCAAAAGAAGGAACCACGTGGTGTAATGGTTAGAGTCGCAGGAAATGGACACGGCGATACGAGTTCAAATCCTGGTTGCAATTCCCATAGCACTAATACTCTTGGGAAAGGTATGCAACCAGTGTAGAAAAAAGAAAACTCTGAATTTAAACCTGTTAAAACTCCGCTTAAAAATGAACCTTTTGTCACATCCTGCTCGTGCGGAAGGTTTGGTAAAAACATATTCCTTGAGCTTATTACGGCTTATTACGGCTTTGATTAATTTTAATGGAATGTCAACATGTCTAGAGGTATTTTATGCCTGGAGGTTAGGGAATCGCGTTCATTGTACATTCATATTTACATGTTTAGTGTAATTGTTTCTGAATAGCGTTTTTTTTTTGCACACGGCCCTATCTAATACAAATCATTTTCAAACAAATCTATTTATCCTAACAGGTACTATCACTGCAGGTCAGAGTGGACCTGGGAGTAATGGCAATAAAGGGATACTTCACACTGTCCAGAGCTTCAGAACTGGAGTCTCACCATCAGGTGCAGTTTAGTGTCATACACAGAACACCCATTTAGGAAGGGGGTCAGCAGGGGATACAGTGAGGGTATTCTAAGCCCCGATTAAATCTTTCCCTTGTAGAATGCTCACTGTAACGATTCCACAGTAGAAACTTCATGCTTACTCAACTTTTCCCTCACCTAGGCCACACCTACATCACCCATCATCATTTACTAAAGGGCACAGAATCCCCAATATGTACTACATACCAAGAGAGTTTTACAGTAAAACTGCAAGAGTGTGTAGACCGGATCTAGTGTGAACAAAATACTACCTAGCAAGTAATTTGAAAAAACTTTTCACGAAAATAAGACATTTCTTAAAAGAAGTAGAATTTTACTAAATATATATATATATAAAATTTTTAATATATATAAATATATATAATATATATAAAATTTTTAATATATATATATATATTTAAAAAATTTTTACCAACCCCTCCGCATGAGCAGGATATGACTCAAGGTCAATTAAGTGGAGTAACAGGATTGAATTCAGAGTTTTCCTTCTCCTAGACTGGTTGCATACCAAGGTTATAGAGCCCAGTCTACCCTACTATTTACGTTGAATATTTTTGCTATATTTACATACCGTCTAATCTATTGGCATCTTTTCTCTTATATATATATATATATATATATGTGTGTGTGTGTGTGTGTGTGTGTGCGTAAAATAGTTTAAAAATTAAACCATATCTGGATGGAAAATATGTGGATTTGTATCTTCCCCAAGGGTATTAGCACTATGTGAAATGCAAACGGCTACGTCCATGATTTGAACTCGGATAGACAAATCCATTTGCTACGACTCTCTCTCTCTCTCTCTCTCTCTCTCTATATATATATATATATATATATATATATATATATATATATATATATATATTGTTAAATAAAGCAGCCATTTTCTGTTTGCAAGGTTTGTCCTTTGTTTTTTTGTAATATCTGGCGAAAATTGGCTGATGTATTTGTCATATGTCATGGACCAAGTACTTTCTGCCCTATACATCTCCAATTTTCGCCAGATATTACAAAAATAATCCGGCAATACGAAAAGAAAAAAAAAACAAAGGACAAAACTTGCAGACAGAAAATGACTGCATTATTTAACAATATATGCCTACAAGAAAAAATGCTGCCTAAACACACACACACACACACACACACCACACACACACATATATATATATATATATATATATATATATATATATATATATATGTGTGTATATATATACATTTTTCTACCAAATCTCGCTGCAAATCTATTTCAAAACTTTATTGGCATTAAATGATCCACCGAGGTTGGCATGCCGTAAAACAAAACAAACAACAAACACCTTCGATCATTCTGTTTGATTTGAATCAGATGTCTCACTTGACCTCGTGGTCTCCAGTCCAGTGCTCTTACAACCCTCTGATCGAATAAGTACGATAGATTTCACCCAAATAACCCGTGTATCTTTTCATTTCCAGTTCAATGTTTCAACCACGAAGCAGTCACTGTGAACAGAGACATTAATACGCGCCGATAAACACAAAAGTTAAATAAACGAAGAGCGCGCATGCGTACGAGATACTTCCGGAGGTTTCATGACTTACGCCGCCATCTTTTTTTTTATTATTTTTTTTTTTTTTATCTTTTATTTTTTGTATTATTTTTTTGCTATTATTTCTTTTTTTTTTCATTTTATTTATTTATTTTTTTTCATTTTATTTATTTTTTCTTCTTTTATTATTCATTTATTTATTTTTTTGCTACGTATAATAGAATTATAAAAAAGATATAATTTGGATTTATGTCTGATGTGAGATGATCTATACTGTAAATAAGTATTGATTGATAGGAATTAATTGAAAGCTTTCCGGTATATACAACCCCCGCAACCCCACGCACCCCCCCCCGAAAAAAACAGGGGTGGGAGCAAGATGGGGAAAAGAGTGCCCACCACTCCCACATGCAAATCCGCAATTGATGTAGTCTTTATGAAATATACACTTGGTAGGGGAATAAAAAATGTCTATTAAGTTGGGGCAATGGGCAAACATTTTTACATGCATTCATTTTTAGTATATGAATTGATCGAGATAGAGGAAGGGAGATAGATAGATAGATAGGGAAGAGAGAGGGAGAGAGAGAGAGAGAGAGAGAGAGAGAGAGAGAGAGAGAAAGAAAGAAAGAAAGGATAGGGGGATAAAGAGAGAGAGACACACATAGGGAATGAATGGACAACAAGATTTAGAGAAGACAGAGTGATTGAGAGAAAGAAAGAGAGAGAGAGAGATATATATATAGATAGATAGATAGACAGATAGAGAGAGAGAGATGGAATGGACAATAAGATTTAGAGAAATGTGTGTGTGTGCGTGTGAATATATATATATATATATAATGCGATAGATAAAAATGAACAAAATGCGATATCAAGACCAGTAAATAAAGAAATTGAAATAGATAGATATATAGATATATAGATATAAATGAATAACCCGAGAGATAGATAAATATGAACAAACTTAGATAGTTAGATAGATAGATAGATAGATAGATCTGAACAAACAACAGATAGATAGATAGATAGATAGATAGATAGATAGATCTGAACATTCGATACATAGATAGATAGATAGATAGATAGATAGATAGATAGAAAAAACTGGAATAGATAGATAGATAGATAGATCTGAACATTATATAGATAGATAGATAGATAGATAGATAGATCTGAACATTAGATAGATAGATAGATAGATAGATAGGAAAAAACTTGAATAGATAGATAGATAGATAGATAGATAGATAGATCTAAACATTAGATAGATAGATAGATAGATAGATAGATAGATAGATAGATAGATAGATAGATCTGAATTAGATAGATAGATAGATAGGATGGAATAGATAGATAGATAGATAGATAGATAGATAGATTAGATAGATAGATAGATAGATAGATAGATAGATAGATAGATAGATAGATAGATCTGATTAGATAGATAGATAGATAGGAATAGATAGATAGATAGATAGATAGATAGATTAAACATTAGATAGATAGATAGATAGATAGATAGATAGATAGATCTAAACATTAGGTAGATAGATAGATAGATAGATAGATAGATAGATAGATCTAGATAGATAGATAGATAGATAGATAGATGATAGATAGATAGATAGATAGATAGATAGATAGATAGATAGATGTGTGTATGTTTGAGCGCGTCATTTTCCCCCTCAGCAAACAATTATTTTAACCACATTTCTCTGTTCGACTATCGAATCCTTATCACGCTGTCAATCTGCAACCATCGGTTGTGGCAAGTGGCACAGGGTTTGGGGGTAGGGGCAGCTGAGAGAGGGAGAGAGGGAGATAGGAAGAGAGAGAGAGAGAGAGGGGGGAAGAGAGAGAGAGTGGGAGAGAGAGAGAGGAGGAGAGAGAGGGGAGAGAGAGATGTCAGTGTGACTTGCCAGAAACAAATTTAATAATTATTTTGATAAGACAAGATATTGCCCAGCGAGCAAGATTCAATTTCGCCTTAATTCACCTTGTTCCACGCAACGAAAATAAGAGGGATTCAAGGTTCTAATATCTCTCTCTCTCTCTCTCTCTCTCTCTCTCTCTCTCTCTCTCTCTCTGTGTGTGTCTCTCTCTGTCTCTGTCGCTCTCTAT
>CM042167.1:50343066-50345566 GCA_023376005.1 Doryteuthis pealeii
CTATTGCTTAAAAAATGAACAAAAAACCCCAAATTACTATACATTTAATGTTGAAAAATATTTTTTTAAACTAAGTTTAATTGAAATTATACATTGCAATACTAATACAAACAACTGTCTCAATAATAGATTCAATAATTAATTTCAATGGTTAATTAAATGTATAGTAATTTGGGTTTTTTGTTGTCTATTCTTTTTAAGCTATACGTAATTAAAAACAACCTTAATCCCCTAAAACCGTAACCCAATTCGCAAAATGTTAATTCGTAGACTGTAGTTAAATTGTCATTGGGGACCACCAAAAAACTTTCCGTTTTAATTTTCCGACCTAAATCAGAAGTCAGCAGTACTGAAATGTATGTGGTGTAATTTTCTAGCTGTTAAAATGATTTCATGGCGATACTGGTCCTGGCTTGGTGCTCGGACCATTCGCAAGACGAAAGGGTTCGATCCTCACCGGGTGCCTAGAAGTGAGCTTCGATGCCAGACAAAGTTAAGTGCAGCCGTGTACTGGTTAGAATCGTAGGAAATGGACTTGTCGATCCGAGTTCAATTCCTGGACGAAGCCAGTTCACCTAGCATTGGGAAAGGTATGACTCTAACTATTCTCCCTCCAGCTATTGGTAAATAGTAGGGCAGACTGGGATTTTTTTTTACCTTGGTTAGACAACTAGTCTAGGAGAAGACCAACTCTGAATTCAAACCTCTTAAATATCTGCATGGGGTGGTCACTATTAGAATAGGCTCGGGCCTACTTAGTGAATACTTAATTGGAAACGTTACCATAGAGCAACGATAAGCTGATTAGCTTACAGCTATTGGGGAAACTATTTGAAATTTTGCGTTCTAATTAGCATATCTATCTATTAATAATGGAGATTCGCTTCCGGTTTTTGTCTGTAACAAAAACTACGTCACTGCTTACGTCACTATACCCGAAATCGTCATAACATAGAATAAATACACTCAAAATTTGAACATGCGGCATTAGACAGTCCTCATTCTTTTTTAAAACAAGTTTTAATAGATACATCCCCAGTATCATATATTTATATATAGTTTGTTTTATTTTAATAGATATTCAAAGTTAATAGAACTTAGTTTCAATTTCAAATTGTTTTATTTTTTTTACTCCTTTAATAAATTTGATGGTTTCATGATTTATGGTTCAAACTCTCCGACATTTAATTTTTAACTTCCACCTCCTCAAGCAATATCTTTCAAAAATTTATATTTACATCACCCGTAGGGCGTTTTTTATTTTGCTAGTACAAATAACATACAATATTCAATTATGAATTAGATAGTTTCGAAAATAATAGCCGGTTTTATATTCAAACGTATAATAAAATCGGCCATTATTTTATAAACGACTTTATATATAAAGTAAAGTCGTCGGGGTGGCATAAAATTTGGTAGCAACCAGACAGCGAGGGAGACTATCCTCTTTTCAATGGCGCTATATATATATATATATAGAGAGAGAAAGAAAATGGATGGTGATGATTTTTTTAATAACAAAAAAAATCTATCACTGTTCAGGCAACAAACTTTTCATCTTAATGTCCCGATGAAGGTTTATTAAAAAACCGAAACGTTTTCATTTCTTTCACCATCAAGAATGAATTTTCTTTTTTTCTATTTTCTACATGTTTTCATGTGTACTCCAATAACTGCAATGTAATCAGGCATCCAGTAGCAGTCAACAAGGCTACTCTTGGGACATAATTCTTATAAAATACTTTTCTTTTTTTTGGGGGGGGGGTGGAGTGATGCTGTCTATAGCTGCAAAAATCATCTGCTTCCGAGCACGGGACCCACCAGTGAACGTTCGGCAGAGAACGGGTGGGGCAGCCGAAATCTGCCACGGCCCCACCCGTAGCTGACATTTTCGGGGTGAGGCGGGAAGAGTCGGGGAATTTTGACAGGACTTACGAAAATCTTCACAAAAAAAATGAAATAGAAAAATAAAAAAAATTAGAAATATAAATATATATATATAAAGAGAAAGTGAAAGAGAAAGAGAGAGAGAGAGAGAGAAGAGAGAGAGAGAGAGAAAGAGAGGAGAAAAAGAAAGAATGAGAGAGAGGGGTGAACGTGTGTGATTTTTTTTTCTTTTAAGGCTTTTAATGAATTCGTCTTACGTATTTGTTGGGTGCGTGCGGGGTTGAGGGTCGGTGAAAATGAAGTCAGAGAGAGAGAGAGAGAGAGAGAGAGAGAGAGAGATGAGAGAGAAGAGAGAGAGAGAGGAGAGAGAGAGGGGCAGGGAGAGAAGAGGATGACAGATTTGTAAGCCGGATGAGGAACATTTGTTGACGTTGTTAATTAAAGTAAACGGTAGACACATACAACTTACTACTAATATCCTTCGAGATAATAAGATGAAGGATGGGAACAAATTAGATGAATCAACCATAGATAAAAGATATATATATATATATATATATATATATATATATATATATATATATATATATATAGAATAGAATAGAGAATGAAT
>CM042167.1:50350566-50355566 GCA_023376005.1 Doryteuthis pealeii
TTACATTACCCGAAACGTCATAACATAGAATATAAATACACTCAAAATTTGAACATGCAATATTAGACAGTCCTCATTGTTTTTTTAAACAAGTTTTAATAATACATGACTGGTATATAATATCTATTATATAGTTTGTTTTATTTTAATACATATTTAAAGTTTACATTTCAAATTGTTTTATTTTAAAATCCTTTAATGAAATTTGATGATTTTACTTACTTAGGGTACAAACTCACTGACATTGATTTTTTAACTCGCACACCTCAAGTGATATGTTTCAAAAATCTATTTTTACATCGCCCTGAGGGTGTTTTTATATTTTGTACTAGTTATTATTATTGTCGACCTGAATCGTATTTTGAATTGTTTCTCGCTATTTTAATTTCAGATCTCTTTTTCACCAACTACCCAAAACGGTCGTTCTATCATCGCTCATAAATTGAGTTTTAAAAAAATGTTGAATAATTCATCAAGAATGAATAAACAAAACGTCTTCGGCGGTTAAATCGAACTTAACAGACCTAAATTCCACCATCGTATATCACCCCCCGAAATAAAAAAAAATACCAAAAATTAGAAAATTAACCGAATTTAATAAAATTTTCAGTGTTGATATATTAATGAATAAAAGATATAATGCATCGGTTATTTTATTTAAAAGCATTTTATATTTTTTCAAGTCAGTTAACCGTTGAGGCGTAACACAGTTTCTCAAGATACGTGGTTTAAGTTAACCGCTGAAAAAATATAAATGCTTTTAAATAAAATAACTGGTGCATTATAACTTTTATTCATTAATATATCAACACTGAAATTTTGATTTGGAATTGTCTACAGACTTTTTGAATTTGTTGTTGTTGTTCCATTCTTCTTTTCGTAACCTTTAAATAGAAAGACCACCAAAGATGAAGGTGGAATCGGTGTGGAGGGGGATTGTCACTGCGTATCTAAAAAACGATTTCGTAGCTTATTGTAAAGAAGTTGTGACATGTTTGTAAACAATGTAAAAGATAGGAAAGGAAGAGAAGGTTTATGCTATGATTGTGCAGAAAAATCTCTCTCTCTTCTCTCTCTTCCTCTCTCTCTCTCTCTCTCTCTGCGACTGTATGTGAGTGTGACAGAGTAATGGTGCCCCCCCACAACCCCACCAAACCCCACACCAAATGTTTGAAAATAACCTAATGGGGGAAATGAAAAACAAAATTTAAGAGCTGTGTTTATTTATGAATGAATAAGTAGTTCTGTCTACGTTCGAGCGTTTCGGTTTGTACATATATTGGGAATATTATCACCACATCACATTTAATGCAAACTTTCTTTTATATTTTATTATGTGAGGAAAAAGTGGAAGTGAATCCGACAGTATGAAAAATTGAAAAAAAAAAAATACAAGTTTATAAACGAGTAATGTTTTTTCGCCTACGCTGCAGTGTTTCGATCTGTTTCAATAGATCTTCATCAGGGCTTTCGTTAGTTAGAGGGAAAATATTTTATTATATATACAATTTATGTTAAGGCTTTCATGTGTGGGTTAATGTATTTGTGTAAGTGTATGTATACCTGTATGTGTTTGTGTATGTGCGTGTGCGTGTGTATACATGTTTGTGTGTGTGTGCGTGTGTGTGCGTGTGTGTACCTGTGTGTGTGTGTATGCGTGTGCGTGTGAGTACCTCTTGTGTGTGTACCTGAGTGTGAGCGCGCGTCATCGTGCTTGTGTGCTTGTGCAAATGAACGTGTGCGTGTATATCTGTGCGTGTGTCCTCTGTGTGTGTGTGTGTGTGTGCTTCTGCATCTGTGCATCAATGCATACGCGTGTGTGCGTATGCCGCTGTTTATATCCATAGGCACGTGCGCGTGTATGTGAGAGTATAAATCGGTGTGTGTGTGTGTGTGAATGTGAGTCCCTCTATGAATGTTTGTGTCTCCGTGCGTATATCTGCTTCTGTGTATGTAAATATGAGTCTGCGTGTGTCCGTGCGTGTGTGTGTGTGTGTGTGTGTGTGTGTGTGTGTGTGTGTGTGTGTGTGTGTGAGTGCCTCTATGTGTGTTTGTGTCTCCGTGTGTATATCTGCTTCTGTGCATATGTGTCCATGTGTGTCCGTGTGTGTGTCCGTGTGTGTATCTGCATATGTGTATGTGCATATGTGTCCGTGTGTGTGTGTGTGTGTGTGTGTGTGTGTGTGTGTGTGTGTGTGTGTATCTGCATCTGTGTATGTGCATATGTGTCCGTGTGTGTGTCCGTGTGTGTGTCTGTGTGTCTGTGTTTTTCGTAATAGGGAGTGCGGTTTTTATGATAGCCATGAATGGCGATACACCTCGACCCAACCTCCCGCGTCCCCGGATTTAAACCGAGCCGAAACAGACCGCCATGTTTTTCTTAAACAAGTTCTTCACACCCAGTGACCCTTAAATTGTTTTATTGCGGATTTATGCGATGAATTTTATTCGAAAAACGACGTCGAATAAAAAACAAAAAACAAAAATAAACAAATGACTGAAAAGAGTTGGAAAAAAAAAAGAAAGAAAATATATTAATTTCCCGTCATGCATTGCAGCAATTGATCACGTGACCCCATAAATTATATTTTTTTCAATTAAATGAAGCTTTGTTGATTAGCACTGGAATCTCAAAATAATTAGTTTTACGAATGAAAATACGAGCTGGAATACATCAACTTAAAACCGGATTCAACATCATTCTTTTTCATTCTTTCTTTTCTTTCTTTTTCACCTTTCTTCTCTTTCTTTCCTTCTTTCCTTCTTTCTTTCTTTCTTTCTTTTTTTCTTTCTTTCTTTCTTCCTTTTCCTTCATTTCTTTTCATTTCTTTTCTTTCTTCTTTTTCTTTCTTTTTTCTTTTTTTCTTTTCCTTCCTTTGTTTCCTTTTCTTTTTTCCATTCTTTCTTTCTTTTTCATTCTTTCTTTCTTTCTTTTCCTTCATTTCTTTTCTTTTTCTTTCTTTCTTTCTTTATTTCTCTCTTTTCCTTCCTTCTTTTTTCTTTTTCTTACTTTCTTTTTTTCATCTTTCTTTTCTTTCTTTCTTTTTCATTTTTCTTTCTTTCTTTCTTTCTTTCTTTCTTTCTTTCTTTTCCTTCATTTCTTTTCTTTCTTTCTTTCTTTCTTTCTTTTTCATTCTTTTCTTTCTTTCTTTCTTTCCTTCATTTATTTTCTTTCTTTCTTTTTCTTCTTTCCTTTTTTTCTTTTTCATCTTTTTCTTCCTTTCTTTCTTTCTTTTATCCGTCTTTCTTTTCCATCTTTCTTATTTCATTCTCTTTTCTCCTTTGTTTCTTTTTTTTTTTTCTTTTTCATTCTTTCTTTCGTTTTCTTTTTTCTTATATTCTTTCTTTTTTCTTTATTTCAATTTCTTTCTTTCTTTCTTTCGTTTTCTTTCTTTTTAGCTCTCTCTCTTTCTTTCTTTCTTTCTTTCTTTCTTTCTTTCTTTCAGTTGTTTCGTTTATCTATTTACTTATCTATTTATTTATTTATTAGTGTCTGTTTCCTTTCACTTTTCCTTTTTCTGTTTTAGTTGATCTGAACAATTTTCTTTCCATATTTTTTCTCGAAAATACGTTTTTTTTTTAAATATTTCTCAACTGATAATCAACCCTCAAAACAAATTTCAAAAACTAAGTCTATCATCCAATCAGATTTGATTGCTAATAGAATAATATATTTTTGCAATAAATTGCCGAATCAGATTTTTTAAAAAAACAACAACAACAATAGTATAGAAATAAGATTAATTTTGATGATTTCAGAAAAAAAACATGATTTCGTAGGCCACATACTATAATGGTAAGATATATTTTCTATGAATAATTAAAGTCTTAAGGGGAATATTCAGAAAAGATTATTTTGGTTGACTTTTTGATTTAATGTCATATCAACCAATAATGCCAAAGCAATCCTTGTAGTATAACAGTAGTGGTAATATTTAACCCATTGTGGTAATATTTTGCCCATAAGGGGTCCTTACCTTTACCAAGATTATCAACATAATGACGAACATTCAATTAAGGTAAGGGATAAAATAAGTATTTTCAGTTGGGGGTCAACGTACAATAGTAAAATAAACTAGCACGATGAAGTCAGTAATACTCACAGAATACAATATTAGGTAGGGGTTCAAATAATTCAAGAGGTCATTTTTTACTTAACAAAATTTGCTCTGTATATGAATATTGTATCAATGCCGATTGGGTTAAATGTGTGGTATATTGAGAAACCGTTGTATTTGGACGGTTAGTGTAGTTAGATTTTGAATTAAAAGTTGTTGAAATTCAAAATCTGTAGGGTTAGATGATTGATAGGTAATAACCTTTGGGTAACCTTCTTTTCAGTTTTAGGGCACCTCTGTTGTATATCGATAAACCGTTGTTTTTGGACGGTTAGTGTAGATAGATTTTGAATTAAAAGTCGTTGAAATTCAAAATCTGTAGGGTTAGATGATTGATAGGTACTAACCTTTGGGTAACCTTCATTTCCAGTTTTAGGGCACCTCTGTTCTATATTGATAAACCATTGTTTTTGGATGGTTAGTGTAGATAGATTTTGAATTAAAGTCGTTGAAATTCAAAATCCATAGGGTTAGATGATTGATAGGTAATAACCTTTAGGTAACCTTCTTTTCAGTTTTAGGGCACCATCTGTTCTATATTGAATAAACCATTGTTTTTGGATGGTTAGTGTAGATAGATTTTGAATTAAAATCGTTGAAATTCAAAATCCATAGGGTTAGATGATTGATAGGTACTAACCTTTAGGTAACCTTCTTTCCAGTTTTTAGGGCACCTCTGTTGTATATTAATGAACCATTATTTTTGGATGGTTAGTGTAGATAGATTTTGAATTAAATCGTTGAAATTCAAAATCCATAGGGTTAGATGATTGATAGGTAATAACCTTTAGGTAACCTTCTTTCCAGTTTTAGGGTACCTCTGTTGTATATCAATGAACCATTTTTTTTTGGAATGGTTAGTGTAGATAGATTTTGAATTCA
>CM042167.1:50360566-50368066 GCA_023376005.1 Doryteuthis pealeii
AAAAAGGAAAGAAGAGGAAAGAGAAAGAGGGAGAAAAGAAGAGGAAAAAGAAAGAGAGAGAAGAAGAATAGAAAAGAGAAAGAGGAGTGGATATTTAAAAAGAAAAGAGGGAGAAAGTGAAGGGAAAGGGGAGAGGGAGGAAAAGAAGAGAAAAGAGGAAAAAGGGTGGATATTTAAAAAGAAGAAGAGGAAGAAAAAAAGAGAAAAGAAGGAAAGGGCTAGACATTTAGAAAGGAAAGAGAAAGAGAGAGAGAAAAGGGAAAAAAAGAAAGAGGGAATGAATATACAGAAAGGAGAGAGAGAGAGAGAGAAAAAGAAAAAGAGAAAGAGAAAGAGAGGGTAGACATTTAGAAAATGCTAGAGAAAGAAGGAGAAAAAGAAGATAAAGGAACATTTAAAAAGAGGAAGAGGAAAAAAGAAGAGAAAGAGGGTATCGACATTTAGAAAGGAAAGAGAAAGAAGGAGAAAAAGAAGTGGAAAGAGGAAGAGAGGCTAAATATATATAAAGAGAAAAAGAAAGAGAAAGAAAGAGGGAGAAAAAGAAGAGGAAAGAGAAAGAAAGAGAATAAGAAGAGAAAAGAGAAGAGGGTGGATCATGAGCAGGAAAACTAATTAGAAACAGAAGAAGACGAAGAAAACGAGAATGAAGAAAATACAAGAGAAGAAGAAAGGAAGGAAAGAGAAGAAGAATGAATGAGTAAAGTGAAAGAAAATAAAGAAAACAGAAAAGATTTGAAAATAACAATAAAATAGAACAAAAAGAAAAAAGAAAAAAAAACAGAACGATTTTCATGACGATGTCGAATAGACGATGAAACAAATTAAAGAAAAAAAAAAGAAAAAGAAAAAAAAAGAAAACGAAAAGTCAGGAATGAAAATTCAAGTAAAGAACAAAATGGCGGAAACGTAATATTGAAAGCAAACAAGAAGCGCGGGAAAATTCTGAACGAAGAATAAACAAAACGAATTCTGCGCTGAAATTCGAAGAAAAACTTTTTCGAAGCAAATGAAGAAGAAATTGTAGAAGCATTTCGAAGATTCAAAAAAACAAAACAAAAAAAACAAAAAAAAACAAAAGAAAGAAAAACAAAAAAACAAAAACAAGACGAACAGAAATGCTAATTTCTCCAGACTTTGTCTTTGACAACGCTGATGAGAACCGAATAAAAAAAAAATGGCCGCTGTAATTAAGCAATCATGAAAACTAATACTAATCTTCATTGCTCAGAAAAAGGCGGGAAATAATAATAAAAAAAAAAGTCCAAAATAAACAACAACAAAACAACACAACAACAAGACAACAAATTCAATCACAACAAAATGACGATAGCAAGTAAATAACTGATTTTAAAAATATATATTTAAAAAAAAAAAAGGCCGTTAGAAAATTATATGAAAATTAACTTTTCAGCCATGTTTAAATTTAGTCTTTTTTTTTTTTTTTACTTAAATTTTATTGCCACTATAACTAATTCAAGTTCACCTTTATCTTTACTTTTATTTATTTATTTATCTAATTTATCTATTTGTTTGTTGAGGAAAGAGCTTTGTTGGAAATTTTAAATTAGCAAATAAGCAGTTATATCGAAAGAGCCGGGGAAATCACACACGCAGATACAAACTACTCGAGTGCAACGGTGAAAACATATTTATACGCAATACTCGTTTTGCTAACCAACTACACACTGCTCTGTGTAGAGCACCATATATATATATATATATATATATATATGATGACTCTCCCGTCGATCGACGTATGAGTGTTCATACAATGAACATCCACACAGTGATTTGTTTATAGTGGTGAAAGCTTATGTTGGACCATCCACACTTTTTGGCACAGTCGATAGGAAAGAATTGGTGCATTAAGGGTTGCCACAAACCCAATCAACGACCAACCTCAGGAATTTTGAATTCAGAGTTATCCCTCTCCTAGACTGGTTACCTACCCAAGGCTGAAGGGCCCAGTCTGCCCTACTATTTAACCCATAGCTGGAGGGAGAATATATGGATTCATATATATATATATATATATATATATATAATATATTATATATATTATATGTTAAAGTATCCAATTGAATGGTATGTTGGGGATAATTCTATTTGTGATCCTCAATATCTCCTGTACATACACAATATAAGCACAACTTGATAAACACATTTAGATTTATACAAGGATTTTTATAAATCCCTAAGAGAGCTCAATGTTAGATAATTAATAAATTAAATATATACAGAGCAATATTTACACTTTCCATTAGTAAAAAAAAACTTTACAACCCATCATTTGCCTATCATAAATTTATTTCGACCGGAACTTCGTCTCATAAGACAGCCAGTTATATATATATACGGACGAAAAGTCAGTCGGATTTCGCTCCTGGTCAAAGGTAGTTGTTGTGTCTAGCCACACTGAAGAGCCACACTGAAGAGGCATTAACCGCCGAAATACAGTGTCTGTGGATGACTTTATATATATATATATATATATATATATATATATATATATGTGTGTGTGTGTGTGTGTGTGTAAGAAATAACATTCCATTCATTATTTTTTCACAATACAAGGTGTGTCAAAAAGCACCAAGTTCAAAGCTGTATTTACCAAGATAGAAATGAAGAATGAATGGAACGTTATTTTTTTTCAGAATACAAAGTGTGTCAAAAAGTACAAGAAATCTCGATAATTTTTTGACACACCTTATATATATATATATATATATATATATATATATATATATATATATGATTTGTTTACTAAATGTGACTTCATATCCTGGGAATGACATTAAACTCTATCAGATGGTGAGGTTCCAGTCCTGGAGGTATGGGAATGTGGAGCATCCCTTCATCACCATTGCAGTCAGGTCCACTCTGACCCGGGGTGGTAGTACCTGTTAGGGTCCCATCTATGGGTTAAATAGAAAAATTAGTTCATAACAAAAGAAGTTGTCTATCCATTAAGAATGACCCACCGAGGTTGATATGCCGTAAAACAAAACCAAAACAAAACAAATAGACAGAATAAGACGACAGCAACCATGTGCATCTTTGTGCACATGTCATTTTATACAGGAAGTGAAAGTGCAGTCATACCAGAAGTATTGTGAAGAAGCTATTTACAACACCAAAGAAACTGAAAAAAGTTTTTTAAATTAATAATAATAATAATAATAAATAATAATAATAATAATAATAATAATAATAATTGATTGCGGTTTGGCAAACCGCATTGGTTCCTACCTTTCCTTTGGACCACAACGGCAGTGTGGAGAGGGAGGATCTGCTGCTTGGGCGACAGCTCATCCTCCATAACAACCTGCCCAAGCTACGCAGTTTTCCGCTACAAAAGGGAGAGGACCGCCTCGCTGATAAGAAAGCAGCCGGGAGTGACGGCATACCAGCAAGCATCTTGAAGGCATGGGGCTGCACTGTTCCAACCACTACACCAGCGACTCTGCAGTTGCTGGGAACATGGACACATTCCCCAGGACAAGTGGGAAGCTACCATCGTCCCCTTATACAGGGACACAGAAACAAAGGAGATCGGAGCGACTTCAGGATAGTTTGAGAAGTCTTGCGCGTGTTACACTGGCGCGTCTGCAGACTTTGCATCTTGCACCTATCCAGGAACACAGTGTGACTTCTGAGCAACCGTGAACATGATTTCACTATGCCAGCTGCAGGAGGGTATGCCGGGAGAGCAGATGCCACTCTGAACCGTATTGATGGACGTAACGAAGGCATCCGACTTGGCCACCCGACGTGTTCGCAGTCACTGCACCAGAGATTGTCATTCAAAAATTAAGCTGCTCAACCACTCGTGCAGTTGCAGATAGTTAAAAAAAAATACCAAAAAGTGGACTCCACGCCATCGTCTTTAGTAGACGGAAGGAAGCCAACGAATAATTGATCAGACATTGGACATTATTTTATTTTATTTAATATGCATTGTAATTGCCTTCAAAATATAAATGATAATATACATTACTTAACAATACTTCAAGCAAATTATCAAATAATAAAAAAGTCACAACGTTGAATAGTGCGGTCATACTGGAAGTATTGTGAAGAAACTATTTACAACACCAAAGAAAATGAAAAACGTTTTTAAAACTAATAATAATAATAATAATAATAATAATAATAATAATAATAATGTCACAACTTTGAATAGGCGAATGACTAAACAGACACAGCGTGCAAAAAAAAAAAGTCACAATTAAGTAAAAGAAAAATCTCACTTACTGAAGAAGGAAGCAACTTGTTTTTCAAAAGGCTCAACTAAAAACATACGACAAAAACAATTTGTAAAAACAAAAACAAAAAACCCAAAAAGCGGACGTGGCGGGGTAGAAAAAGGAATTGTTATTATTATGTACAGAATATAGAAAATAGAAGGAAAAAAAACAACAACAAAGAAAAAAAATATTCCAAAAAGATGAATTTGTTCTTGATGACCAGTCGACGTTATAAAGTTTCGGTTTTTGCAAACCTTCATCGGGACTTAAATTGAGTAGAATGTCTGGATGAAAAATTAAATGTACCGATTGAATTTTGATGATAACCAATTTATTTATTCAGTCATTTAATTTCCTCCATTGTTCTATTTTGCTTTTATTTTATACTAACAGCGGCTACCCGGCGTCGCCCTGGGTAGAGGAGGATCTTTTTAAAGATTAGTCCCGCAGATTACTGAATCGTGAGTCGAATCCTCGTGGGATGCCCCATTTAAATCCCTATGTAAAAAAAAATAGACCTTGCATTGATCAGCTACTCTGAAAAGAAATGTTAATGTCTACTATCTAAAATATTAAATGAAAAAAATCCATGCTGTTATCATTTAAAATTTGATTTTTTAATTATCTTCACGAATATAAATCAAATCTATTATTTTTGCTCAAAAACCAAGCCCTGGTGATATTTAATGTGTATATATATTTACTTTGTCGTTAGTTGTTTTATTTTCGAAGTTTCCTCCGGACATACAACTGCCCTTTATATATGTATCGATAGATAGATAATTGTTTAATTAATTTATTTTTTGACCTGGGGGTTTTGGCCTGAAGAAAAAGACCTCGTTTGACCTTCAAGTCTCTGCCCCCCCCTCTCTCTCTCCTCTCTCTCTCTCTCTCTCTCTCCCTCTCTCTCTCTCTCTCTCTCTCTCTCTCTCTCTCTCTCTCTCTCTCACCACACACAACAGAATGTGACAAGAGATCTTAAGTAGTGAGCCACTGGCTACTCGGCTTCACATAAGCGACATCAGATTGAACCAAAATGAAACAATGAGATTTTGATCGATGGACACAAGTTGACATTGTGTGTGTGTGTGTGTGTGTGTGTATTTGTGTTGTTTTGTGTGTGTGTGTGTGTGTGTGTGTGTGTGTGTGTGTGTGTGTGTGTGTTTGTGTTTTGTGTGTGTACGTGTGTGTGTGTGTGACTGACTGACTGACTGACTGACTCGATAAGTGAACTGCAACATTCGTAATGTCATTACGGGCTTTCTCCCCCCCCCTTTTTTCATTCACACACTAAGTCGAATATATTGACAAAGTCTTCTTCACTCCACATTTCTCCACTAAACTTTAAACTTAACAAAATCGGATACAATTTATGCCTTGAAGTTAGGGAATCGTGTTCATTGTCCGTTCCTTCACATTTACAATGTTTTTGTGTAGTTGTTCCTTAAGTGATTTTTTGTTTTGCACATAGTCTCATTGAATAGAAATATTTTAAACATATCTATCTAGCCCATAGGTGAGACCCTAATAAGTACTACTACTCCAGACCAGAGTGGACCTGGGAGTAATGACAATATAGAGGTAACTACACTAATCCTTAACTATTTCCTCGTAAATTCCTACCATAAACTGAACCCTCATTTTATGTCTGTGTTTTGGCAATAACTGTTTTATTTTTCTTGCACCCGTTATTTTAAAATACTGAATATATTTTATTTATTTATTTTAATATTCACTTCAATGTGTATATTCTAAAAGCTTTTATTTTATGAGAATGGTTAGTTTTAAAGTGGGGCTCGTTTTACAATTTAGCCATAAATTGGATCCTCCTTTTATGACCGTAATTTTGTTTTTTCGTCGACGATGATTAAAATCTGACGTTTTTATTTTAGACTACCAAAGCCAAAAAAAAAAAAAAAAAAAAATTTTTTTAAAAGAAAAGAAATAACAACAACAAAAGGATCCCCCGCTTTAAAACTAACCATTCTCACAAAATAAAAACTAACTTTTTAAAAATTACCCCTACCCAGGCGATGCCGGATAGCCGCTGCTAGTACATGAATATAATTGTCTGCAAACAAATTATTATTATTATTATTATTTTCAGTTCTTTTGAGTTTTTCACATCAGCGTTAGCTGATGGTATTTCCCTTGGAGACTGAGTGACAAGAAGTCTCCTCGGGTATCCAGGACTCTTCTGAGTATTCTAGCCGATTGCAGCAATGCAGTATTCTGGGTGGTCTCAATTCTTCCTCTGATTTCCAGATCCTCCAATCTTTTTTCCAAGTTTATTGGACCGTTCCAAGTGCACCAACTACAATTGGTATCACTTTCACCCTCATATTCCACAGCTTTTTCAATTCTCTAGCAAGGCCCAGGTATTTATCCATCTAAAATCTAGAATCTAGAAATCTGAGGAAGAATTGAGACCATCCAGACTACTGCACTGCTGAAATCGGCTAGAATACTCAGAAGAGTCCTGGAGATCTGAGGAGACTTGTTGTCACTCAAACTCAGTGAAATACCACCAGCTAACGCTGATGTGAAAAACTCAAAAGGAGTGAAAATAATAATATGGTTAAGAAAAGGAAACCTCAAAAGAGAAACAGAATCATTAATAATTGCTGCACAAAATAATACCATAAGGACAAACTATATAAAAGCGAAAATTGATAAGACCCAACAAAATAGTAAATGTAGACTTTGTGGGAATAGAGATGAGACTGTAAACCATATACTCTGCGAATGTAGCAAACTAGAACAACGAGAATACAAAATAGACACGACTGGGTTGAGAAGGTGATTCACTGGGAATTATGCAAAAAATTAAATTTTGACCACACAACAAAATGGTATATGCATAAACCAGAATCTGTTCTTGAGAACGAAACGCATAAAATTCTCTGGGACTTTGAAATAAAAACGGATCACCTTATCCCAGTAAGAAGACCAGACCTAGTGTTGATAAACAAAAAAGAAAGAACTTGTCAACTGGTGGATTTTGCAGTGCCAGCGGATCACAGGGTGAAGTTAAAGGAAAATGAAAAAATGGACAAATATCTGGACCTTGCCAGAGAACCGAAAAAGTTATGGAATATGAAAGTGAAAGTTATACCAATTGTGGTTGGTGCACTTGGAACGGTCCCAAAAGGATTGGAAAAGGGTTTGGAATGTTTGGAAATCAGAGGAAGGGTTGAAACCATTCAGAACACTGAATGCTCCAATCTGCCAGAATACTCAGAAGAGTCCTGGA
>CM042167.1:50373066-50377844 GCA_023376005.1 Doryteuthis pealeii
TATTAACTAATTAATTTTCAAAATTAGGTATGACTTCAATTAAGCACATATCCTCCAAAATATATATATATATATAAATATATATAAATGCTCTATCCAAGATATTGAGCAGTATTTACATGTAGAGGGAAAATGTGGACAAAAGAACAACTCAAACAATTAGATGTAGGAGATACATTTCGTCGTGCATTGGGCAAGACTTCTTCACACGTTTACTTAAACATTTGTGCACAAGACTATCTCAAACATATTTTCATCAAATGGGAAGTAATTATAGAAATTTTCCTGAAAATCGGACCATTAACTGACGGATATATATATCAATATATATATATATATATATATATATATATATATATATATATATATATATATATATATATATATATTGGTTGTGTGTATGTGTGTGTGTGTGGTGCGTGTGTAAGTTAGTCATTTTGCATATGCACAGTAATGATATTATCATCGTTTATTTTCTATCTGATATATATATATATATATATATATATATATATATATATATATATATATACTTATAATTATCCTGTTTAAATAACTTCTTTTACTCACACAATTATATATATATATATATATTTATATTTATATGTTTATATATATACAGTTATATATATTATATATACTGTATAATCATTTTATTTTATTCGACATTGCAAATGAATTAGATGATTTTCTTTGGCCAAGACAAACATGGTGACTTTTTTGGTTTCTTCTTGTAGAAAATAAAGTGCATCCAACAAGTTTCACTTTGGGATTATCATGTTTAAACAAATATTTTCAAAAAAGATTCTATTTCACATTTGTTACTCATTAAATCTATCTATCACTCTCTATTTTTCTATCTATCTATCTATCTATCTATCTCTTTTTCTATCAATCTATCTATCTATCCATCTTTTTCTATCTCTCTCTTTTTCAATCTTTTTTAAAAAATCTATTTTTATCAATCTATTTATCTTTTTCTATCTATCTATCTATATCTCTATCTATCTATCTATCTATCTATCTTTTTCTATCTATCTATCTATCTATCTCTTTTTCCATCTATCTATCTATCTCTTTTTCTATCTATCTATCTATCTATCTATCTCTTTTTCCATCTATTTATCTTCTTTTTTTATCAATCTATTTATCTATCTATCTTTTTCTATCTATCTATCTCTCTTTTTCTATCTATCTATTTATCTATCTATCTATCTATATCTTTTTCTATCTATCTCTCTTATTCTATCTATCTATCTATCTATCTATCTATCTATCTTTTTCTATCTATCTATCTCTTTTTCCATCTATCTATCTATCTCTTTTTCTATCTATTTATCTATCTATCTCTTTTTCCATCTATCTATCTATCTCTTTTTCTATCTATCTATCTCTCTTTTTCTATCTATCTATTTATCTATCTATCTATTTATATCTTTTTCTATCTACCTCTCTTATTCTATCTATCTATCTATCTATCTTTTTCTATCTATCTATCTCTCTTATTCTATCTATCTATCTATCTATCTATCTTTTTCTATCTATCTATCTATATCTTTTTCTATCTATCTATCTATCTATCTATCACTCTTTTTCTATCTTTCCCTCTTTTTCTATCAATCTATCTATCTATATCTCTTTTTCTATCAATCAATCTATCTATCTACCTATCTATCTTTTTATATCAATCTATCTATCTATCACTCTTTTTCTATCTATCTCTTTTTTTCTATCAATCTATCTATCAATCTATCTCTCCTTTTCTATCAATCTATCTATCTATCACTCTTTTTCTATCAATCTCTCTTTTTCTATCTATCTATCTATCTACCTATCTATCTCTTTTTCTATCTACCTATCTATCTCTTTTTCTATCTATCTATCTATCTCTTTTTCTATCTATCTATCTATCTTTTTCTATCTATCTATCTCTTTTTCTATCAATCTATCTTTTTCTATCTATCTATCTATCTATCTCTCTTTTTCTATCTATCTGTCTGTCTATCTATCTATCTTTATGCATGTATGTTTCAAGGAATTCATCAATTCATTTTAAGTGATATCCGCTCGGATTATTAATTGTTTTTCTTGTGTTTGTTTTGTTTCGTTTTGTTTTTCACTTTTACTTCTTCTAAATTGATCGCCATCGAGTAAAAAATAGATAATAATAATAATAATAATAATAATAATAATAATAATAATAATAATAATAATCCCAGCAAGAAGACAAGACCTAGTGTTGATAACAAAACAGAAAGAACTTGTCAACTGGTGGATTTTGCAGTGCCAGCAGATCACAGGGTGAAGCTAAAGGAAAATGAAAAAATGGACAAATATCTGGACCTTGCCAGAGAACTGAAAAAGTTATGGAATATGAAAGTGAAAGTTATACCAATTATAGTTGGTGCACTTGGAACAGTCCCAAAAGGATTGGAAAAAGGGTTTGGAAAGTTTGGAAATCAGAGAAGAATTGAGACCATCCAGAATACTGCATTGCTGCAATCTGCCAGAATACTCAGAAGAGTCCTGGAGACCTGAGGAGACTTGCTGTCACACAGACTCCAGTGAAAGACCATCAGTTAACACTGGTGTGAAAACTCAAAAGGAGTGAATAATGAGAAGAGAAGAAGAAGAAGAAGAAGAAGAAGAAGAAGAAGAAGAGAAGAAGAAGAAGAAGAAGAGAAGAGAACCTGTCATCTCGTGGATGTTGCCGTTCCGACCGACCACCGAGTGAAAATGAAAGAAACCGAAAAGATAGACAAATACTTAAACATTGCCAGAGAACTGAGGGTGAAAGTCGTACCAATTGTAATTGGTGACCTTGAGATGGTCCCCAAAGCTCTAGAAAATAATTTGGGTGCATTGGAAATCAGAGGCAGAATTGAGACCATCCAAACTACAGCATTGTTGGGATCGGCTAGAATACACAAAAGAGCCCCGGAGACCTGAGAAGACTTGCTGTCACCCAGTCTCCAGTGAACCACCGGCTACAACAGGTGGAATTAACACCCGGCACCAGAAGAGGTCGGGAGGGGGGGTGTCTGAAGGAGTCGAATAACAATAACAACAACAACAACATCCGACCCGACCCTACCCCGCCCAACCTTGTCTCTCATCCATTAGACGAGACGTTGTGGAGAGAGTCAGACAGCCCAGCTTGATGCTGATGATGATTTGTCAATGAAGCTGAAAATCTTTCGACACAAAAATATGAAAAAAAAAAAAATGTTTGCAAAGATCGAATGTATTTCTTTTAGCGAAATGAAACGAAATAAAAAAAAAAAGGAGATTTGGGTTCGCCAGAACAATTAATTGAGTTGTGGTAAGAGGAGGGGGGTGAAGTTGAGGGATAATGGGAGGGGGAAGAGTGAGAATTATAGGGGAGGGGATGGAAAGGAAAGAGAGGGAGAGAGGCAAAAATAAATAAAAAGAGGGAGAGGGTAGATAAGAAGACATTAAGGAAACATAGATAGATAGATAGATAGATGGATGATAATAGATAGATAGAATAGATATCCACAGACTGAGATAGATAGATAGATAGATAGATAGATAGATATGAACAGACTGGGATAGATAGATAGATATATAGATAAATCGATATGAACAGACTGGGATAGATAGATAGATAGATAGATAGATATGAACAGAATGGGATAGATAGATAGAATAGATAGATATGAACAGACAGGGATAGATAGATAGATAGATATGAACAGACTGGATAGATAGATAGATAGATATATATATAGAATAGATATGAACAGACTGGGATAGATAGATAGATAGATAGATAGATAGATGATGGGATAGATAGATAGATAGATAGATAGATAGATAGATAGACAGCTGGGATAGATAGATAGATAGATAGATAGATAGATAGATAGATACAGACTAGGATAGATAGATAGATAGAACAGATAATGATAGATAGATAGATAGATAGATATAGATAGATAGATATGAACAGACGGGGATAGATAGATAGATAGATAGATCGATAGATGGATAGATAGATAGATAGATAGATAGATAGATAGATAGATAGATAGATAGATAGATATGACAGACGGGGATAGATAGATAGATAGATAGATAGATATGAACAGACTGGAATAGATAGATAGATAGATAGATAGATAGATAGATAAGATAGATGATAGATTAGATATGAACAGACGGGGATAGATAGAATAGATAGATAAGATAGATAGATATGAAAGACTGGGATAGATAGATAGATAGATAGATAGATATGAAACAGACTGGGATAGATAGATAGATAGATGATAATAATAGATAGATAGATAGATAAATAGATAGATAGATTGATATGAACAGTATGGGATAGATAATATAGATAGATAGATAGATATCCACAGACTGGGATAGATAGATAGATATGAACCTTACACTTGATGGTTATGGATAGATACATAGATATGAACCAAACTAAGAGGATAGGGTAGATGTTGGGGTAGAACAACACACACATACACACACACACACATATATATATATATATATATTATACACACAACATTATCACGCCACACACACCACATATATATATATATATATATAATATATTTAAGTCGATAAGGATGGCCTTATGTACGGGTCATACGGACAACGAGGGACTATATCTCCCTTTTCACTAGTGCTAGACTAAGGGTCTGGGTTGGAGTGTCACACCTACCATCAGCTCCACACTTTACCATACAGATCCTTCGTGTTACTCATACGCTAGATTGGAAATCTTCTCTCACAACAAT
>CM042167.1:50377944-50385444 GCA_023376005.1 Doryteuthis pealeii
GTTCCGCTAATTAACTCATAAATTTCCCCTGGGGAAGAATGCGATTTCCTGTGTGTTATTTGTGTGCTGAGTGTTATGTGTGTGTGTGTGTGTGTGTGTATGTGTTTTGTGTGTATTGTGTATGTGTGTGTGTGTTCGCCATGGCTAGAATTAGCTATGAATTCAATTTTACAAAATATTTTAAAATTCCATGACTCTGGAAAACCCTTCCCCCAATTTAACTATTCGATTACAATTCAACTACATGCCACCCACACACGTACACACAAGCTACACACACACACACACACACACACACACACACTATATATTATAAAATATATATATGGTGTGTGGTGTGGTTGTGTATATCTATGATGTATCAAAAATGTTTTTCGTTTGTTGATCAATTGAGATATCAAAAGGGATATGTTAATTTAAACTAATCTAATACTCTACATATGCATCACGAGGTGTCCTTGCTCTTCAGAACACAGATACTTGGATCTTGCTCGAGAGCTGTAGAATATGAAGGAGACAGTAATACGAATTGTAGTTGGAATTAGACTGGTAGACTGAACATTAGAAAAGGGTTGATACCGTCCTAGATGCCAACACATTTGAAATCTACTAGAAATACTTAGGAGAAGTCCTGGAGAACTGAGTTGACTGATGTCACTTCGGGGAAGGCTACCAATACAATAGGTATGGCAAAACCCATAAACATGAAGGTAAGCTCGTACCAATTATAATCGGTGCCCTTGGAAACGATCCCCAAAGCTCTGGAAAATAATTTTGTGAATTGGAAATCAAAAGAATCAGACCATCCAAACTACAGTACTGTTGGAATCGGCTAGATATACTCAGAAGGGTCCTTGAGACCTGAGGAGACTTGCTGTCACTCTGCCTTCAGTGAATCACCAACTACGGCAGGTGTGAAAAACTCAATAATAATAATAATAATTCTCCCTCCAGCAATGGGTAATATGTAGGGCTGACTGGGATGTAATCTTAATTAGGACCCAGTCTAGGAAAAATAAAAACTCTGAATTCAATCCTGTTAGCTTGGCTAAAAAAGTTGACATTGTGTCGCATTCTGCTCGTGCGGAGGGGTTGTATATTATATATATATATATATATATATATATAATATAATATATATATATAAAAGTAATTGAATTTGCTTGAAGCATTGTTAAGTATGTTATGAAATATTAAAATTGGAGGCAATACAATGCGTATAAAAATAAAAACAAAAGATGTTTTTTTAAGTCTATCGATTTCAAAGAAACTTTATCATCGGAGACGAAAATCAGAATCTGATTTTCGTCTCCGATGATAAAGTTTCTTTGAAATCGATAATAAGAACATAAAAAACATCTTTTTTTTTTTTTTATACGCATTGTATGCCTTCAAATTTTAATATTTATATATATATATATATATATATATATATATATATGACAAATCATATTGAAATATGATGTTAATAACAATTTAATCCAGTATTTTGTGACTTGAACACCCATCCCCTACTGGTCACCACTAGAATAGGCTCACTCTACTTATCATTTAAAATTTTTTTAAAATTTATCACACAAACCATCGAACAAGACATGCTTCATACTGCTGAGAAGCAAAAGACGAACTCACAAGTGACGTTCTCCTGTGGAAACCTGCACATGGCACAGTGTGGGCTGCCCAGCAAGGACCACATTCGATCTGCTCTGCGTGGATTTTAGATGCTGACAGAGGATCTCCCGGAGGCGATGAAGAGTGATTGTCATGGATATCCGTGCTGCCAACACGAGATGATGATAATTATGATAATGATGATGAATGATGATTAAACATTTACAAATGAATCAGATTTCGGTATTAAATAACCCGTAAGGCGTTGATATGCCATTAAACTAATAAACAAATAAGCCTAACCAAATTTTGGAAAAATAGGAATAAAGGGATTATCAGTTTTTTTGTGAATGGAATAAACATTGAGGTGAAGTTAGATGACTCCGAGTAGAGAACAAAACTGTGATGACACGGAGTCACGGAATCATAAGTATTGTGATAAAATGAAATAGAGGAAATGAAAAACTCGAGCGAGGATGTCACGTGATAGTACGATAAGGCAATTGGTCAGTTAGTTTTTTTCGGGGGTAGAGGTAGCATTTAGACGACCCTCCACTGAAAGGAGGGGTAACAGAATATCATGACAATTTGATAAAAGTTTATATTTACCTCTTTCTTTCTCTCTCTCTCTCTCTCTCTCTCTCTCTCTCTCTTCTCTATTTTTTTCTCTTTCCGTTTCTCTGTTTTTTCTCTCTCTCCTCTCTCTCTCTCTCTCTCTCTCTCTCTCTCTCTCTCTCTGATCCTCTTTCTGTCTCTGCCTTTGTCTCTCTCAGTGTTCTCTTTCTGTCTGTCTCTCTCTTCGCTTTCTTCAGTTTCTATCAGTCTCTCTCTCTCTCTCTCTCGCTCTCTCCTTTCTCTCTCTCTCCTCTATCTATCTATCTATCTATCATCTATCTAACTTTATCTCTCTGTCCACTGTCTGTCCTCTCTTTCTTTCTGATCCTCTTTCTGTCTCTGTCACTGTCTCTCAGTGCTTTCCTTTCTTCTGTTTCTCTCTCTCTTCATCTTTCTCTCTCCCAGTTTCTCCCCCCCTCTCTCTCTCTCTATCTATCTATCTATCTAACTTTATCTCTCTGTCTCTCTGTCTCACTGTCTCTGTCTGTATGTCTATATGTCTGTCTGTCTGTCTCTCTCTGTCTATTCTTATCTCTCTGTTTACTGTCTTCACTGTATCTCTGTCTCTCTCCTCTCTCTCTCTCTCTCTCTCTCTTCGTATCTCCATCACTGTTATTGGTTTAGTTTTGTTTTGTTTTTAATCTTCTGTTTTTAAGAGTATCGAACGCTTAAAAAAAAAATGAAAAATAAACGAAAAGTAAACAAAAAACAAAAAAAACAAACCCCTTAAAATGACGACGACTCTTATTTTTTCTGTGAAAACAGACTGAACAGAGTGCAGCACACCCGAATGCTACCCCCAAAATGGGGATTGTGAAAGGCATAACTCAAGTTGTTTTAATTACTCTAATTATAAATAATGTTTGGTGACAGCGTTTCCCCTTATCTAAAAGTCTAATTAATATTTATTGCTGTATCAATTAATAATAAAAAAACATTTAGTTAGGAGATGTGTTTCAAGTCCATCATAAAAGACAATTTAATAGGGATACAAATAATTATACGTTGCCTTTCCGATTGTCCGACTATCAACATTATTATTTAATTATTATTATTATATATATTATATTATTATATATTCTTCCCTAGAAACTCGGCCCAAATATTTGTATTTAAACGGATCATAAGATTTTGTGATTTATAAATAAGACTTTTTGTTCTTCTCTTCTCTTCTTCTTCTTCTCTTCTTCTTCTTCTTCTCTTATTAATTATTATTATTTATATTATTATTATTATTATTATATTATTATATTATTTACTCCTTTTGAGTTTCACATCAGTGTTGGCTGATGGTCTTCACTGGAGTCTGAGTGACAGCAAGTCTCTTCAGGTCTCCAGGACTCTTCTGAGTATTCTGGCAGATTGCAGCAGTGCAGTGTTCTGAATGTTCAATCCTTCCTCTGATATCCAAACATTCCAACCCATTTTCCAATCCTTTTGGGACCCGTTCCAAGTGCACCAACTACAATTGGTATAACTTCACTTTCATATTCCATAACTTTTTCAGTTCTCTGGCAAGGTCCAGATATTTGTCCATTTTCATTTTCCTTTAGCTTCACCCTTGATCTGCTGGAACTACAAAATCCCACCAGTTGACAAGTTCTTTCTTTTTGTTTATCAACACTAGGTGGTCTTCTTGCTGGGATAAAGGTGATCCGTTTTATTTCAAAGCCCCAGAGAATTTTATGTTTCGTTCTCAAGAACAGATTCTGGTTTATGCAATACCCATTTTTGTTGTATGGTCAAAATTAAATTTTTGCACAATTCCCAGTGAATCACCTTCCCAACCCTAGTCGGTCTAGGTTTGTATTCCGTTATGCTAGTTTGCTACATTCGCAGAGTATATGGTTTACAGTCTCATCTCTATTACCACCCGGACTTTGTCGATTTTGATATCACCAATGTAAATTGCCATATTCACGCTGAATACACACACACACACACACACACACACACACACACATATATATATATATATTTATTATATAATATAATATTATATATATTAATATATATTTATATCAGTCTGCCTATTCCCTTAATGGAAATAGATCCAGATATTGATAATATTATTTAAAACCGGCCAAGTGTCATATTAAAGTCTATTAATTTTATCATTTGGGCCGAACATATAAAAAATGGTTTTTATAGACTTGAATGGTTAGAAATCCAATAATCTCGACCATAAATTCAGGGGATTTCACTTCAATTACAACCCTCCCCCCTAAAAAATCAAAAAACAAAGAAAAACCCCCTCCCAATAGTATTATTATTAGAATAATAAAAAATACACACAGACAGACAGACAGACAGACAGACACACACACACACACACACACACACACAGAGAGACATATAATATAATATATATATATATATATAATATATATATATATATATATAATATTATATATATATATATAATGAATAGAGAATGAATGAGAAAATTAGAAATTTGACTACTGGTTTTTAAGATCTCAACCATTTGACTCATCTGATGATTGCATAACCATGAAACTTTCAGTTATGAGTCCAAATCCATAATATTACAATGATATATATATATATATATATAATAATATATATATATATATTATATATATATATATATATATATATAGCAAGCATATATTATATCATAGAGATACAAAGATACACACACACCACACACAACACCACATACACACATACACACACACACACACACACACACCACACACACACACAATATATAATATAATATATAATATAAACATATATTGGCCTGCAAACATATACATACAAACACACAAATACACGCAAAGATATATTACTTATTAATATACGTACACATATATACACTCTCACACAATATATACAATCATATATATATATATATATATATATATAATATAATACATGTCTATATACGTATATACATGTATATATACACATGCATGACATATATATACATGTAAACTCGTTTACAGTTGACTTCCGCAGTTAACTAATTAATCAATATCTTGATTAATTCAGGCGACTTAACCCTGAAGATCCTTATTATGAAACTCGAGTAGGTTATTTCTATACACACTCTAATACTATTATATATGCATAATCAAAATCACAATGCAATGTAAAGAAAAATGAAGTGACTGGTTGTGGTGTTAATCTGTAATTTTATTCTATTATGCTTAACTAGCAAATATATTACCCTCCGGGTGCAAGTATTTAAAGTTTAATGTAATAAAATTGTTGTATTTAAATCCTAGAAGGTCTAATGAAAACTAAATAAGAATACAGATAAAAAAGATTTGAAAAAAGAGGACTATAATAAAAGATTGAAACAGAGAGTATAATAAAAAAAATGGAACAACTAAAAACTACTCTTCCATCACTCTCGCTTTCATTGTTAATTTTTTCTAATGTTAAGTATTTAGTTATAAGAGAAGTAAGAATAAAAAAAAAAAAAAAAAAACAAAAAAAAAAAAAAAAAAAAAAAAAAAAAAAAAAAAAAAAAAAAAAAAAAAAAAAAAAAAAAAAAAAAAAAAAAAAAAAAACAATGACAGATTAACAAACAACACCAGAGTCACTTCATTTTTCTTTACACTTGCATTGATTTTTGAGTAGCATTAATATAAGTATTAGAGTGTGTATAGAAGTAACCGACTCGAGTTCATTAAATAAGGATCTTCAGGTTAAGTCGCCTGAATTCAATCAAGATATGATTAATTAGTAACTGCGGAATGTCACTGTAAACGAGTTACATGTATATATATGTCCATGCATGTGTATATATACATGTAATATTAGCCTAATAGACATGATAGTATATATTATATAAATTAATATATATTATATATATGCATTGTTATATATATGCTGTGAGAGTGTATATATGTTACGTATATTAATAAGTAATATATCTTTGCGTGTATATGTGTGTTTTTAGTAATGTTTGCAGGCAATAATATATATATATATATATAATAGTATATATATATATGTGTGCGATGGTGTGTGTGTGTGTGTGTATGTGTTGGGTATGTGTGAGTGTTTGTTGTGTTGTGTGTGTGTTATTTGTATGTATGCATATACATATGATATTATATATATGCTTGCTTATATATAATAGATATATATATATAGATATATATATATATATAGTATATATATAAATATAATCAATGTTAATATTATGTATTGACTTCATAACTGAAAGTTCATGGTTATTCAATATCAGATGAGTCAAATGTGTTGAGGATTCTTAAAACCGAGGTAGTCAAATTTTCTAATTTCTCATTCATCTCTATTCATATATACATATATATATATATATATATATATATAATTCATATATATATATATATAATATATATATACTATATAATGTCTCTCTGTGTGGTGTTGGTGTGTGTGTGTGTCTGTCTGTCTGTCTGTCTGTCTGTGACTGTATTCATTTTTAAGAATTCTATAATAATACTATTGGAGGGGTTTTTCTTTGTTTTTTGATTTTTTAGGGAGGTTGTAATGGGGTTAAGTGAAATCCCCTGAATTTATGGTCGAGTTTATTGGCATTTCTAACCATCCAAGTCCTATAAAAAAAAAAAACCATTTTTTATATGTTCGGCCCCAAATGAAAAATCTAATAGACTTTTAATATGACACTGCCGTTTTAACATAATTATCAATTATCTGGATCTATGTTTCCATATAAAGGAGATAGGCAGAAGACTGATATATATATATACTATATAGAATATATATATATACTATATAATAATATATATATATTGTGTGTGATGGTTGGTTGTGTGTGTGTGTTGTGTATTTCAGCGTGAATATGCAATTTTACATTGTATATCCAAATCGACAAAAGTCGGTGTGTAATAGAGATGAGACCGTAAACCATATAACTCTGGCGAATGTAGCAAACTAGCATAACAGAATACAAAACCTAGACACGACTGGTTGGAGGTGATTCACTGGAAAATGTGCCAAAAATATTAATTTTGACCATACAACAAATGGTATCGCCATAATCCAGAATCGTTCTTTGAGAACTAAACAATAAAATTCTCTGGGGCTTTGAAATAAAAACGGATCACCTTTATCCCAGCAGAAACCAGACCAGTGTTGATAAACAAAAAGAAAGAACTTGTCAACTGGTGGATTTTTGTAGTTCCAGCCAATCACAGGGTGAAGCTAAAGGAAAATGAAAAAATGGACAAATATCTGGACCTGCCAGAGAACTGAAAAGTTATGGAATTATGAAAGTGAAAGTTATACAATTGT
>CM042167.1:50387944-50390444 GCA_023376005.1 Doryteuthis pealeii
CACTTAAAAAAACATCTTTTTGTTTTTATTTTTATACGCATTGTATTGCCTTCAAATTTTAATATTTCATAACATACTTAACAATGCTTCAAGCAAATTACCAATTACTTTATATATATATATAATATATATATTATATAATATATATATATATATATACCAACCCCTCCGCACGAGCAGAATGCGACACAATGTTAACTTTTTTAGCCAAGCCTAACAGGATTGAATTCAGAGTTTTTATTTTCCTAGACTGGTCGCCTAATTAAGATTAAACATCCCAGTCAGCCCTACATATTACCCATTGCTGGAGGGAGAATTATTATTATTATTATTGAGTTTTCACACCTGCGTAGTTGGTGATTCACTGAAGGCAGAGTGACAGCAAGTCTCCTCAGGTCTCAAGGACCCTTCTGAGTATTCTAGCCGATTCCAACAGTACTGTAGTTTGGATGGTCTCGATTCTTTTGATTTCCAATTCACCAAAATTATTTTCCAGAGCTTTGGGGATCGTTCCAAGGGCACCGATTATAATTGGTACGACCTTCACCTTCATGTTTATGGGTTTGCCATACCTATTGTAATTGGTAGCCTTCCCCGAAGTGACATCAAGTCAACTCAGATCTCCAGGACTCTCCTAAGTATTCTAGTAGATTTCAAATGTGTTGACATCTAGACGGTATCAACCCTTTTCTAATGTTCAGTCCTACCAGTCTAATTCCCAACTACAATTCGTATTACTGTCTCCTTCATATTCTACAGCTCTCGAGCAAGATCCAAGTATCTGTCGTTCTGAAGAGCAAGGACCACCTCCGTGATGCCATATGTAGAGTATTAGATTAGTTTAAATTAACATATCCCTTTTGATATCTCAATTGATCAACAAACGAAAACATTTTTGATACATCCCCATAGATATACACAAACACACACACACACACGCATATATAATATATATTATATATATAGTGTATGTGTGTGTGTGTGTGTGTGTGTGTTTGTGTGTACGTGTGTGGGTGGGCATGTAGTTGATCTCCGAATAGTTAAACTGGGAAGGTCTCTCCCAGAAGTCATGAATTTTAAATATTTGTAAAATTGAATTCATAGCTAAAATTCCTAGCCATGCGAACCCACACACACACATACACACATACACACAAACACACATACACACACACACACACACACACACACACACACACATACACTCACACACACAAATACACACAGAAAAAATCCCTTCTCCCCAGGGAAATTTATGAGTTAATTACGCGGCAATTATTTTTATTTTAGTGAAACTTGACATTAAGTCTAATGGTTTATTAACGAGGAAAGTTCAGTTTTCTTCACAATAATAAAAAAAACATTAACACACAGGCGCGGGGGTCAAAGTTTATCTACCGGACATGTATGCTGAAAAGGGAGGGGGGACCCTTAATGAAAAATTATGATATTATAAAAGGTACCTGGTACCTATTACTTAAGCATAACATTTATTATCTAGACTAGTTCAAAATAAAAATACACCCTCCAGGCGATGTAAAAATAATTTTTTGAAAGATATTGCGTGAGGGGATGGGAGCTGAAAATTCAATGTCATACATTTATAAAGGGCAGTTGTGTGTATGTATGTCCGGTTGAATTTAAAAAAATAAAACAATTAATGGCAAAGTAAATATATATATACACATTCACTATGACCAGAACTTGCTTTTTGACATGGAGATAAGAGCGATCACTACGCATGCGCACTTGGACCAATTCACAACAATCAGCGAGAATCAATCTATCTAAAACATTTCAGTCGCGACATGATCGCCCGAACAACAAACGGATTCAAGTCTCGTGTTATCTCGATCAATATGGAGAAATCCATTTACGTGCTATTATTTACTTACTTAATTCGACATTAAAACGAGATTTATATATATATAGTGTGTGTGTGTGTGTGTGTTGTGTGATGTAATCTATATATATAAAAACCTTAATGTATATAGATATATATAGATAAGGATGTATTATATATAGCTTATATATTATATATATTAAGTATATATGACCCTTATATATATATATAGTATTAAACTTATATATAGAACTTTTATAATATATAATATATATTTGTACATATCTACATTAGAGGAGAAAGCCGTTCTAAGACTATCAATTGAAAGGATTAGCATTTCATGTTATTTTCAAGTGAGTTTAGCCCTCACTGAGTGACACTTTTTCAAAGGGATTTGTAATATAAGTAAAATGTAAGTGTTTAATGGGAGAGTTAGGCATACAAATCTCATTAGATATTTTATATATATACCTATATATATATATAATTATATATATATATTATATATATATATATATATAAGTATACAATATGTATATCATATGCAGAGCATACACTATATATAAAGCTGTACTTATATATCTATATATATATATATATATATATAATATATTATATTATATATATATATATACCTCATACGCAGAAAATGGTTAA
>CM042167.1:50402944-50411547 GCA_023376005.1 Doryteuthis pealeii
ACACACACACATACACACAGACACACACACACACGCACGCACATACACACACACACAGAGACAGACACATACACACGCACACGCAAACATACACACACACACATACACAGAGACACACACACGCACGCACGCACATGCACACTTTTGATTTTTTAAATATCTTTGAATATGAATCAAATTTTCATTATTTTTGCAGAATATGCAAGAATTAGTGATATTTAATGTATATATATATATATATGTATTTCGGGTTAGCTCAGTCGGAGAGCGTTCGGCTAGAAACCACAAGGTTCCTAGTTCGATACCGGTCCTCGCCAACTCAGCGTATGAGTAGCACAGGGATCTGTGCGATAAGGTAAGGAGCTGATGGGAGGTGTGGCGCTCCACCTCAGATGCTAAAAAACAATCTCCTTGGTCTAGCGCTATTGAAAAGGGGATAGACTCCCTCGCTGACTGTCTGATACCGACTTTAGGCCGCCCCGACGACTTATATTTACTTTGTTGTTAATTGTTCTATTTTTTGTAGTTTAATCCGGACATACATACATACAGACCAACTTCCCTTTATATAATAATTAAATTTATTGTATACAGTGGTCAGGTGCGTCACAACTCATCAAAGGCTCTTGTATAGTACATAGAATAATGTTCTAACGTCAAGATCAGCGCGCGCACACACACACACACACACACACACACATATATAATATATTATATATATATATATATATATATTATATATATCAATAATTTTACCCTGAAGAAGGCCGTTTTTTCTTTGTATACTAAAATATTTTATAATTTTCTTTTATAATTATTTCATTTTATATTTAAAATAATGATAGATAGAATACAATGTGTACAAGAACAAACTCCTGGCCGAAACACGTGTTGGTATTTCATTAAATCAATTTTATCCATTCAACATTTTCTTTCCTTTATTTATTTATCCTTTCAACAGACACACACACACACACACACACACACACACACACACACATATATATATATATATATATATATATATATATATATATATATATATTTCGTAATAAAATATTACCATCTCTTAACTTGTAGGATTTCCTTACATACATATGATTCCCCAATTTTACTACTCTATAAGTTTTCCTGTATCAAAGATTTATTCATATATATATATATATATATATATATATATATATATATATATATATATTCGCTGTAACCAATTTTGGGGTCATTTATAACAGGAATACCGTCCTTACTCGTGTATGAGTCTAGTTTCTATGGCCAAATTATTAGCGTAAATCGTAAAAGTCTGGAAAAAAGAGAAAATTTTCGACGGGTTGAAAAACTGGGCTTATTCTAAAATACTCTACACAATAATTTGCTTCAGGCTTCAAATATATATATATATATATATATATATATAATATATATATATATATATATATATATATATATATATATATATATATATATATATATATATATATTCAAATCAAAAATGTGAAACTAAAATGTTTTATTTACAACGATATTTGATCCTAATTAATTTTACTCGAAATATCGAATAATTTAATTGTAATTTCCCACGTTTCGGTATCATATATCTAAATAATAAATAGTAATACCGACCTCCTCATGAGCTCTAGGGGGAATTGTTCTTTGAAAGAGATTTCGAAATTGTGTTTTCGATGTCATAAAATATGGTGGGAATAGCTAACCAAATTTATTATTCATTCACTCATTGACTTGAACAAGAGACATAACCAAAGCTAATATTACTTATCAAAAATCATATATATATATATATATATATATATATATATATATATATATAAGGTGTGTCAAAAAATATATATATAAGGTGTGTCAAAAAAGTATCGAGAGTTTTCCTATAATTTGACTATTTTGTATTATTTGACACATTCATTGTTCATTTCTATCTTTGTAAATACAGCTTTAAAATCGGCATTTTTATGACACACCTTGTATATATATATATATATATATATAATATATATATATATATATGTGTGTGTGTGTGTATGTGTGTGTGGTGTGTGTGTGTGTGTGTAAAATGAAAATGGAAGTGAATCCGACGGTATGTTGAAAAGAGAAATAAATAAGGATTTACTCTGAGGAAGGTCGATATTTCTTTGTGTGCGAAACATTTCTACATTTTTTATTATTATTATTATTTCATTTCATTTTGTTATTTTATAAAATAATAGATTGAATAAGGCACACAAGGATAAACTCCGGACCGAAACACGTGTAAGTTAAATTAATTCAAATATCCTATTTTATCTATTCAATACTTTCTTTCCTTTATTTCTCTTTTCAACATATATATATATATATATATATATATATATATATATTCATATTCATATTCATATATATATATATATATATATATATATATATATATATATATATATATATATATATATATATATTATATTGATAGATAGATAGATATATACATACATACACAGCGATTTCAAAAAAGTTATTTTTCGAACATCTCGGAAATTCTCCATATTTCAACCGATTTCATTTAAAACAAAAAGGATTTACTCTGACGAAGACCGTTATTTCTTTGGATACTGAAAAAAAATTCTGTATTTTTTTCTATTATTGTTATTTTATTTTGTATTTAAAATAATAATAGATAGAATACATGTATGCATGGATAAACTCCTGGCCGAAACACGTGTCAGTAAAATATAATAAATCCTATTTTATCCATTCAACATTTTCTTTCCTTTATTTTTCACTTCAATATACACACACACACACACACACACACACACACATATATATATATATATATATACATATAAATATATATATATATATATATATATATAGCGCTAACACCCTTGGGAAAGGTATGAATCCAATTCTCCCGCCAACTATGTGGAAAATAACAGGGCAGACTGGGCTCTTTAACCATGGATAGGTAACCAGTCTAGAAGAAGGAAAACTCTGAATTCAAACCTGTTAAATTCCGCGTAAGAAATTGACCTTGTGTCACATCCTGCTCATACGGAGGGGTTGATGATCATATATATATATATATATATATATAGAGAGAGAGAGAGAGATAGATAGATAGATAGATAGATAGAAATTCGGCTAAGTTTTAAATCTTTAAGCCAGAAATACTTTTTCTGTCGAAATCTTTTACATAATTAAATAAAAAAACTCCTTTTTAATATAATTTCATTACGAAGATCTTTTTTTATTTTTATTTTAAAATCTTTTAACTGGTCTCATTAAGAGCCAATAATATGAACAGTATTGATTAATAATGTAATCAATATATCCATTAATGATTTCAACTTCCATTAGGGACTTGAAATGTCAAGCGAAAAAAATAGGAAGATTCTCTCAAATTAAAAACAAAAAAAATTCTAACTAATTTCAATCTATTTCTCTAAAATTTTGAAAACTGGACATTTTTCAGTTAATCAAAATTCTGTTGATTTTTTTCTTTTTCTTTTGTCTTTATATCGGTTTAGCTCAATCCGTAGAGCACTTTCCTAGGAAACCGCAAGGTTCCTGGTTCGATACCGGCCCTCGCTAACTCAGCTTTATAAACCAAACATTGCAAAGGTTTTTTCTTTCATATCAATTTTCATTATTTTAATGCCAGATTTTTTTTCTTTGTTTAAGGTTAGGAAACGACCTAAACTAAGTAGAACATAGATGGAGAAGCTGTAAAGACAGTGGGTTGTGATAAAAAGGGTCCAAAATATATCAACCATAGCGGTTTCAAATGCAGTTTGTAATTAGATATAATTCTGATTATTTTATTATTTTTCTAAGACAGAATTATCTGCGTAGAGATACGATTAAATGAAAGTGTTTATCTATTCTTTTAATAAATTGCAGTTGTCATATATAGACATCTATAATTAAGATAAATTGCAATACATTTCTATAGTAAAATCATTTCCAATGAATTTATATATCTTTTCTTGGTTTTGATAATTTTCTATGTATTTCTATAGTAATATATATATATATATATATATATATATATATATTATATATATATATATATATATATATATATATCTTCTAGTTTTGATTATTTTCTATGCATTTTTATAGTAAAAAATTCTATATATCTTTCTAATTTTGATAATTTTCAATGGATTTCTATAATAAAAGATTTTTATATATCTCTCCTTAGTTTTGATAATTTTCTATGCATTTTTATAGTAAAAAATTTATATATCTTTTCTTAGTTTTGATAATTTTCTATGCATTTTTATAGTAAAAAAGTTATATATCTCTTCTTAGTTTTTAATAATTTTCTATGCATTTTTATAGTTAAAAAATTATATATCTTTTCTTAGTTTTGATAATTTTCTATGCATTTCTATAGTAAAAGAATTATATATCTCTTGTTAGTTTTGATAATTTTCTATGCATTTCTATAGTAAAAAAATTTTATATACCTTTTCTTAGTTTTGATAATTTTCTATTCATTTTTGTAGTAAAAAAATTATCTACCGCTTCTTAGTTTTGATAATTCTCTATGCATTTCTATAGTGAAAAAATTATATATCTCTTCTTAGTTTTGATAATTGTCTATGCATTTTTATAGTAAAAAAAGGTATATATCTCTTGTTAGTTTTGATACTTTTCTATGCATTTCTATAGTAAAAAGATTTTATATATCTCTTCTTAGTTTTGATAATTTTCTATGCATTTCTATAGTAAAAAAAAAATATTTCTCTTGTTAGTTTTGATAATTTTCTATGCATTTCTATAGTAAAATATATATATATATATCTTGTTATGCATTTCTATAGTAAACATTTTTTATATATCTCTTCTTAGTTTTGATAATTTTCTATGCATTTCTATAGTAAAAAAAAAATCAATACTACATTTCTATAGTAAGATAATTTTCAATGAATTTCTATAGTAAAATGATGTCATGTAAGTTTATCTGTTCTCAATTTTGATGATTTTCTATGCATTTCTATAGTAAAAAAATATCAATACATTTCTACAGTAAAATAATTTCCAATGAACTTCTATATTAATCCGTAGTTTTAATAATTTTCAATGCATTTCTCTCGTAAAATAATTTGCAATGAAATTCTCTATTTGTCTGAACTTTTCAGATGAACCTTGATAATATACATTATTTTAATTTTTCGAACTATTCTCTTTATATTTCACAATAAAGATGAGGACAAAAATCCGAAAAATCAAAATAATATATATTTCTGTATCTTTTCTTAGTATTAGTAATTTTCAATGCATTTCTATAATAAAATAAATCCAATGAGTTTATATATCTGTTTTTATTTTTTAATATTTAAATAATTCTAAATGCATTTCTATAGTAAAACAATATCCATTAAGATATATATCTGTTTTTATTTTTTAATATTTTTATGAATTTCTATAGTAAATAATTCTAAATGCATTTCTATAGTAAAATAAAATCCATTAAGTTTATATATCTCTTTTTATTTGTTAATATTTCTATGAATTTCTATAGTAAATAATTCTAAATGCATTTCTATAGTAAAATAGAATCCATTAAGATATATATCTCTTTTTATTTTTTAATAAATTGTTTGAATTTCTATAGTAAATAATTCTAAATCCATTTCTACAGTAAAATAAAATCCATTAACTTTATATATCTCTTATTATTTAAAAAAATATTTTTAATGAATTTCTATAATAGAAGCATTTCTACAGTAAAATAATTCCCAATGAATTTTTATATCTACTTTTAATACTTGTTGTGGTATATTCATTGCTGTGGATATAAAGATGTCTGTATGTATTGAATGAATCACTCCCCCATGTGTAAATGAGTTATAAAAAGAACGATTTAATTGGACTAGAGGGGAAAAATGAATAAATCAAAATTCAAAGTAAATTAGCATATCATGTTTTTTCGTTTTATCTTACGCGTAAATTTTTCACAGTTTCCTTATCTTTCTAAAGTTTATTTTTGAATTTATTTTTAACTCTTTTTTAGCATAGTGCCTGTCAAAAATAGCGAGGAATCATTTAGCAGATATCGGAAGAATAAAAGTCTTTATTATTATTATTATTATTATTATTATATAAACATACACATACGCACACACACACACGTGCACACACACACACACACACACACACACACACACATATATATATATATATAATAATATATATATATATATTGGTACAACACGTGGATAAAACAATTTTCATAATAAAATATTAGAAATGATTGCCTTTTAAAAATCATATATATATATATATATATAATATATATATATATGTGTGTGTGTGTGTGTGTGTGTGTGTGTGTGTGTAAAAATGGAATTGGAATTGAATCCGACGATATGAGGAAGAATGAATAAAGAAAAGAAAGAACAGAATGGATAATAAAAGATGAATTTAATCAATATCACTTACACATGTGTTTCGGTCAGTTTATCTATGTGTACACGATTTAAACTATTATTATTATTATTATTATTATTATTATTATTATTATTATTATTATTATTATTAAATAAACAAATGAAATGAAATAATAATAATAATAGAAAAATGTAAAAATATTCCGTACACAGAGAAAATTAAAAAAAAATTTTTTTTTAAATTTTCATTCAAAATAAAATGTCACTCTGATGAAGGTCGAATTTTCTCTGTGTACGGAATATTTTTACATTTTTCTATTACTATCATTTCATTTCATTTGTTTATTTAATAATAATAATAGTTCGAATCGTGTACACATAGATAAACTGACCGAAACACATGTGTAAGTGATATTGATTAAATTCATCTTTTATTATCCATTCTCTACTTTCTTTTCTTTATTCATTTTTCCTCATATATATATATATATATATATATATATATATATATATATATGTGTTTTAAAACCGAATGGGTTAAAATCCTCCGACTATAGTTTCACGCAGTTTAGCGAATCCTCAGGGAGTTGCTTTGTCCAACCATCGACTGGTATTTATATCTGGGTTGTGCCCATTCCTAAGTAGGTGGGTAGAGAGAGAGAGAGAGAGAGAGAGAGAGAGAGAGAGAGAGAGAGAGAGAGAGAGGAGATGAACAGACCGATACACCGGAGTTTAACAGGTTTGAAAAAGAGTTTTCCTTCTCCTAGACTGGTTGCCTAACCAATGCTAAAAGACACAGTCCGTTCTACGAATTATCCATAGCTGGGGGACGGGGAATAACTGGATGCATACCTTTTCCAATGGTATTAGCACTATATGGAACCTCGACCAGGATTTGAACTCGTGCCACAGAGATCATTTCCTTTGATGATCACCATGCGCCTCTCTCTCTCTCTCTCACACACACACACACACACACACAAACAAACAAACAAACACACATACACACACACACACACACACATACTCTGTATATATATATATGTATATATGTGTGTATGTGTGTGTGCGTCAGAGATAGATAGATTGAGAGAGAGAGACAGAGACAGAGACAGAGACAGAGAGACAGAGAGACAGAGAGAGAGAGAGAGAGAGAACCTTTAAGCTTGTAAGTCAACGCTATCACTACATGCAAGTATTGAGATTATCTCACCTGTAATATCACCTTTCAAAACTTACAAACATGCTTATTTATCTCGGAAAGAAATGTTTTAAATTCAATTTTTATTTAACAGAATCGTGTGTGTGTAAATGAATCAAATTTGGGATTGTTTTATCAAAATAAAATGTTGGGCTCATACAATCCGTAATTTCGAAAAGGTTTGTTTGAAAAAGATCATTTTTATTTTTCTGTATTTATGAGATGAGACTGGAAATGAATAATGTTGATATTCCGGACTGTTGTCCTCGTCTTTATTATGTATAAGCACAATGTTCTGACCACTGTAACCCCAGATTCTGTTTTAGGTGTTGTTGTTTTTTTAAAATTACCTTAAAATAAGTCATCTTCAGACTTATTTATGAGATGAGGCATGATATGAATAATTTTGATGTTTCGGACTGTTGTACTCATCTTTATTGTGTATAAGCACAATGTTCTGGCCACTGTAACCCCAGATTCTGTTTTAGGTGTTGTTGTTTTTTTTTGTTTTTTTTTAATTACCTTAAAATAAGTCGGCAACCGAGCCCGAGGTTACAGTGGCCAGAACATTGTGTTTATTCCCAATAAAGATGAGGACAACAGTCCGAAATATCAAAATTATTCATATCAAACCTCATCTCATAAATAAGTCTGAAGATGACTTATGTTAAGGTAATTTCTGTCTCATGTCTTCCAAATTCTGTGGGGGGGGGGCTTGTTTATGTGTGTGTTTGTGTGGGTATAAGTGTGTGTGTGTGTGTGTGCGCGCTTATGTCCATGTGTCTGTTCATTTCCTTTCTTCTTTTTTTTAATTATTTAATCCCAGATTTGGCTCGCCTCTAAGCATGTTTTTTTTTTGTTTACTAACAAGACCATCTGATCCCCCCTTTTTTTTATTAATATGTGTCTGAGATTAACATTCCAGATATCGTTTGATTGTTTATGGGTGCGGGTGTGTAAATTTACTGCCTATCAAAATCACCTGTTGTGTGTGTGGCGGTGTAATTTGTATTAAG
>CM042167.1:50416647-50419147 GCA_023376005.1 Doryteuthis pealeii
AAAACATTTTATAACTTCGCTGATATTGAACAATATTTCGATTTTATGAAAATCGTCATAAATATATATACATATATAAATATATATATATATATATATATATATATATATATATATATATATATATATATATATTGTATGTGCAAGTGTTTTCATTTTATCTTATACTGTTTGAATTTGCGATATAATTTCTTGTAAACTCCGTTTTTTCCTTTAAGAAGTAATTTTTAATTTTTTCTTTCATTTTCAGTTTAATTAATTTTATTGAATTAAAATAGTTTTTTTTCTCTCAATATTTTTTAATAAGTACAAATCCTAATAAAGTAGGAATTGAATTTCTTCATTCGATCGCAAAATCTCCTCCGAGAATTGCATATTTAGCATATACTGCATATTTCACCTGCTTATAGACGTTTAGTAGTTTAAAGTTTTCCCCCATCACATCAATAAATATCTTATAATGGAGATTGAGTGTGTGTCAGTCTCTAACCGAAACCAAGTCACCACTAACGTCGAAATTCTTCAGTTATTTACGTTATATTCTCAAAGTTTATAAAATAATCATTTTTTATCTTTAAAATACGATGTTTCTATTTAATTCTAGCTTTGATAGATTTGCTTCAAAACTGCCCATATTATTAATGTGTTTAAAATCTTGCGATGTATGCTATATATCATTAAGATATAAATGTTTACATATTATATGGTGTTAATGATTTGCATACCGGTTTTAATAAAACTGTGTTTAATAAATAATTACTTGTGTTATTGATTTCTAATATTATTGTTTTATTCTTAAACATATTAAAAGCAATCCTATGTTTAATTTTATATTGAAATCAATTAGAATAAAGTAAAAATAAGTACAATCTTTTTTTATGTTCGTATCTAATTTTATTAGTCTTTCTAATTCAATATAATATTTAATTTTATTAAAACTTAAATACTTCTACCTGGAGGGTGAATTTATATATCGTTGATTTTTGGGTTTTTTTATTTGCAAGTATTCATTAAAAAAATATTCTACTTCCTATTAGCCAAGGTTTGGAGAATTTTTCTTATATTGGACATATGAATTGTTTTCCGTTTTTATTGGAATATAAAGACGTTATAATTTTATTTTTTGGACTATTGTCCTCAATTGTGGTTTGTAAAAAAAACACTGTTTCGGTTGATGTTTGCTTTTTTTACATACCACAATAAAGATGAGGGTAACAGTCCGAAAAATCAAAATTATACACAATCCATCAACCCTTAAATATTCAGAGAATTGATATAAACGTTAATTTTAATATTTTCCTTATTAAAAAAAAGGTTTTTTTTTATAAAATTTCTGTTTATGTTGGCAAATATTCGTTTGGGAAGATAATTTAGCTTTAATATACTCATCTAAATACCGGAAGAATTTTAAAGAATAAAAATAAAAGGGATTTTTTATTTTTTTAAATTTTTATCAAGAAAAGCAGACGATTACTGGAAAGTAGAATTAGGATTTTTTTTTTTCCTTATAATTTCCTTTAAAGAAATTTTTTTTTTTTTAAATGAAGACAAAACACAAAACACACACACACACACACACACACACACACACACACACACACACACAGTAAATAAATAAAAAAACTCCTTCGACAAAATTTTTCAACACTTAAACCGGCTGATTTCACACAAAAACAACAACGTCACTCAAAGTTTAGGGGGTTGATCATGCGTTCACACCCACAGATCGCATAAGCAGGGGAACAAGGGGTGAATTCTGCTAGACAAGTGAGGGGGAAAGGGCGTGTGTAACACAAACACATTAAAGAGGGGGAGGAGGAGGAGGAGGAGGGAGGGGGAAGGAGGTAAATACACACGGGGACCAAAAAAAAAGGGGGCGTGAAATAGCAGGTGTCCCTCATGATAATGTATTTTGTGTGTGGAAAACGTAGAAAAGGGATTGAGAGAGAGAGAAAGAGAGAGAAAAAAGGGAGTTATCTATACGAGATTGCTTACATCTAATTAAACATGTTATCTATCTATATCTATCTATCTATCTATATATATATATATATATATATATATATATATATATATATACATATATATATGTATGAATGTATATATATATATATAAAAGATAATATATAATATTATATATATATATATATATATATATATATATATATATAATATGTGTGTGCATTTGTAAAAAACAGACAGAGATTTCAACAGAATGAGTAAGGTAAACATATATACTAATTGATTGATACTTTGTTATATATATATATATATATATATATATATATATATATATATATATATATATACATATATATATATATATTATATATATATATAGAGAGAGAGAGAGAGAGAGAGAGAGAGAGAGATAGATTCAACAGAATGAGCAAGGTAAACGTATATACTAATAGATAGATAATATTTTAGATAGATAGATAGATAGATAGATATTACCAGAATGAGATAGATAGATAGATAGATAGATAGATATGAACAA
>CM042167.1:50436647-50476647 GCA_023376005.1 Doryteuthis pealeii
CAGCGATATAACATATATAAAGTGCTCAATACGTGAGTAGAGCAAATTTATTATATATTACTGTGTAGCANAAGAAAAGAAATGAAAAGGAAGAAGAAGAAAGAAAGGAAAGGAAGAAAGATTGAAAAAGAAAGAAAGAAAGAAATGAAAGAAGAAATAAAAAAAGAAAGAAAGAAAGAAAGAAGGGTAGGCAAGAAAGAAAAAGAAAGAGTTCCTTGTTAGAAACTTCTAGAGAGTGTAATGCTATGCCGTCTGTTGATTCCGCTATTCAAGATGCCGGTTCTCACCAATAATGCGATGATCTGTGGCAATTTCGCCCCCTAACCGAATTTGTTTGCTTGTCGTATGACCAGGCAGAACGCATTGCATGCGGAAACCGTTTCCGGCCGGAAGACGCCAAACTCCGACTCATTGCAGCATCATTAAAAAAAAAGAAGTAGAAAGAAAAAAAGAACCCTTGCTCCACCTTTGACAGCTGAAGAGAGAAGAAAGAGAAGAGAGAGAGAGAGAGAGAGAGAGAGAGAGAGAGAGAGAGAGAAAAGAAGAAGAAGAAGCAAAAAAAAAAAAAAAAAAAGCCGAAGGTGCCGTTGAAAAAACGCCCTAATTGCCAATGTGAAAAGTTTGGGTTGAGATAGACTGGAATGACCTTTCAATGGATAACCACTCGAACCTTCGACACGAATCGGCCGGGACATTTTGGAGGGAAGAAAATCCTTCGCTTAAATTGTGGCAATTAGAAATAAAAATGACCCACTAAAATCTTCTCGGCTCTTTTTAGGTTTGGTCTTATATCTATTTCATACATACACATACACACAACCAACCCACCTCTCTTCTTACACAACACACACACACAACCACACTCTCTCTCTCTCTTCTCTCTCTCTGTCTCTCTGTCTTCTCTCCCTATCTTTATTTCTTCCCCTTCTATTTCTCATATCATATTGGCCTTTTAGTTTGATTCATCTATTTCACACACACACACACACATACAGCACACACACAGACCACAACACATACTCTCTCTCGTCTGCTTGCCTCCCCGTCTCTATCTCTCCCTCTCCCTATCTTTATTTCTTTTCTCCTTCTCTTTCTCAGTATCATCTTAAGCCTTTAGTTTGATCTATCTATTATACATACACACACACACGCGCGTGCGCGCACACACACGCACACTCTCCCTTAATCTTCCTGTCTCTCCCTTTCTCTCTCTTTCACTCTCTCTCTCACTCTCTCTCTCTCCTCTCTTCTCTCTCTCTTTATTTCTCCCCCTTCTCTTTCTCTCATTAGTCATCTTGGCTCTTTTAGTTTGTCCGTAATCTATTTCACACACAACACACACACACACACACACACAATACACACGCACGCAACACACACCTCCTCTCTTTTCATCCCTTATCTGTCCCTCCTCTCTCTTCCCCTCTCCCTCTATTTCTCTCTCTTTCTCCTCTCTCTCTCTGCTCTTTATTTCTCCCCCTTCTCTTTCCTCTCATCATCATCTTTTTAGTGTTTCGTAAAAATCTTCTTGGCTCTTTTAGTCTGTTTCAATCTATTTTAGACATCACCCCCTCTCCACTCTCTCTCACTTCCCTCTACTCTCTCTCCTCTCCTCGTTCTCTCTTACCCCCCCCCTCTCCCCTCTCTCTCTTATTTCTTATTTTAAGAATTCATTGGCTCTTTGCCGTGCCAAAATGGCTAACGTGCAGGACTGCAAGATCGTGAGTAAAACGATTTCGAATTCGAGTCTGCTATTACGCCCCTTTTTAGGGGCAAAGGTATGAACCCCTTATATTCTATCTATGGGCGTAAATAGTACCGATACTCTTCTTTGACAAGGATGTCATTGTCATAAATAACCCACGAAGGTAGATATTGCCTTTACACAAAGAAACAAAACCGAACCAACTAAAAAATGTGATGGTCCTGCACAGCCACACCCGCTATAAAACAAATCGCATGCGGAAGCAGTTAAGGATCTTCATAAGTAAGGTTCAGCTAATTGGAAAAGACAAAAGTAACATGGAATAAAAACAATTAAAGAGCCTATAATCCATTGAACTAATATGAAATTTAATTCACGGCTTGGTAATAAAATATGGGTACCATAAACACTTATATAAATAAATACATCGAATCACTGGTCACCCTCATCTAGCTTGAAACAAACCACGCACAAAAAAACCTTATAATAATAATAAAATTACATAAAATAATAATAATAAAATAATAATAATAATTAATAATACACCTTATCCCAGCAAGAAGGCATCGACCTAGTGTTGATAAACAAAAAAGAAAGAACTTGTCCAACTGGTGGATTTTGCGTTAGCCAGCAGATCACAGGTACGGGGAAAGCTAAGGAGAAATTTCAGAAAAAAATGACAAATATCTGGACCGTTGACCAGAGACTGCAAATAAAGTATTATGGAATTATGAAACGTAAAGTGATATCATATTGTGCTTTGGGGCACTTTGGAACAGGTCCCAAAAGAGATTTAGAAAGGTTGAATGTTTGGAACATCATGAGGAAGCGTATGATACCATTCAGAAAACACTGCCAGCTTTTGCCTGCGAATCTGCCAGAATACTTCAGAGAAGCTCCTGGCACGACCTGAGGAGAGACTTGCTGTCACTCAGACGTCCAGTGAAGACCATCAGCTAACACTGGCATGTAAAAACTCAAAAGGGATAACAGATAATAATATTATTAGCTAGGTATGCCGTTACCACAGAGACATATGTGTATTAAAAAAATTAAGTTGGAGATACTTAACCAGAAGATGGTTTCCACGCCAACAAATCATTTGCCGCTTTATCAGTAGCATTTTTCATCACTAAATTTAGGAGGCGCTGGTCATGGTTAGAGTCGTTAGGAAATGGACTCGTCAACCCGAGTTCAATTTCTGGATGAAGCTTTGGCATTGCACATGGCGCTAATACTCTTGGAAAAGGTATGAATCCAATTCTACCTCCAGCAGGGTAAAACAGTAGGGCAGACTGAGACTTTCAACCATGGCTAGGTAACCAGTCTAGAAGGAAGAAAACTCTGAATTTCAACCTGTTAAAACTAAGAAATTGACTTTGTGTGCTCCGCTACGTCCCGATGGGTTAGGTAAATATAGAAATATATGTATTGGGCAAATTTACTTGGGTGAAAAAAACAAAACAAAAAAAACTTCTAAATTATTTTTTCACAAATCTTTGTTCCTGACGATGATTTAAGGTCGAAACTTGTTTGAGAACAATAAAAATAAATTGCATTAAAAATTCGTATTTATTTATCCCGTTGTACTCTTCTATCTCTCCGTCTGTCTGTCTGCTGTATCTCTCTCCATATATATAAATATTTATAGTAATATAATATATGTTGGCGCCGTTCTGTCACAAGAGACAATGGAGTAGTGTCAAGTTTTTTCAAAATAAGGAGATAGTGTTGCTGCCCAATGCTCCCTGAACACTGCCAAAAATAATCAGGCATGAATCTGGAGAATGCACTGAGAATACTAGGCTGGCTAGAAGAAAGCAACATAACAGACGATCTGATTCCGTTGTACAGCAGAATTACTCGAAAATCTGCGAAAAAGAGTGTTGGAGGCCCTGGTCATTAGAATTCGGGGCTTTGTCACGTTTAAATTGAAGTTTTCAGCTTCTACATGAAGCTTGTACGCAATCAAAACTTACGCTACTACTCAACAAGCGCTTGTCAAAGGTCAACGTACTCCAGAAAAGGCATTGAAAATCGTCTGACAAAGGCAATAAACTTCTGAGCAAAGTGAAATATCCTGAGTGAACCACAACAATCTGGTTCTTTTCCGATGAGAAAAAAAAACTTTTGCGAAGATCAAAAAGCACAACACGCAGGAATAGCAGAAGGCTTCCTACAGTCCAAAGGATACTCCTTCCCTCATCATAGCAGACTAAATTTCCCCAAACGGTGATGGTTTTCGGATGTGTGTCCCTGAGTTGATGTGATTGCCTCCGATTTTCAGAGAGTATCAAGTTAGAATTCAGATGCGTAGTGGAGTTGCTCAACACGTAGTCAGGCCCTGAAACAAGGGTAACCAAAGGTAGCCCTATAGGTAATAGCAGCAGGATTTCGGCCCCTTCACGAAGCCCTGGGAAAGTCAAAAAATTGATTGTCGACGAATTTTCGACTAACACCAATCCCAATGTTTGGCCTCCGAACTCCCCAGATCTTAATCCTCATGATATTATTGTATGGGGCGCTGTTTAGAAAGACACCAATCACCATGCCAGACTACAAGAAACCCAGTTAATCGACAGAATTAATGTAGTTTTTGACGACCCTTCTCAGGGAAACTGTAACATCAGCTACTCCAGGTTCCGGGAGCATGATTGAGTGTGGATCGACCACTTAATTGCGGTTATTTTGAGGACTTGTTGACAGTAGTGGAATTTCCCGTGCCGTTGAATTTCTGTACAAATCCATTTAAAAATTTGTGTAGTTACTAAGCACTTTTTCTTTTCCTTATGAAACTGTCAAATTCTCCTGAACACGCTGTATACACACACACACACACCACACACACACACACACACATATATATATATATATATATATATAATAACTATATATATTAAGATAATATAATAATTATATATATATATATATATATATATAGATATATATAAAACAAGAAAATTATGCAAGAAAATTATGTAAGATAAAAAATAAAAAATAAAAAATTTTTCTAAAAATATAATCCATTTTGGACCTTCTTTTTCATAAAGTATTTAATATTGTTCTCCAGTTGACCCATAATAACATATATTATATATATTAATATATAGTGATTATCCATTCTTTAATAAGTTTGCTCTACTTTGTATTGAGCGCATCGTATTTGTTTATCGCGGACTTAACCCCTTGGATTCTGTGCAACTCCAACATTCGTGCCCATATTCACGGATTAAGCCACCCTTTATTATATATAATATATATATATATATATATATATATTATAGATAGATAGATAGAGAAAAATTTAAGATATTAGATACTTTGTTCGTTAATCGTTATATTTTCCTAGTTTCATCTGGACATACATACATACATATATGCATACATACATGCACACCACCTGCCCTTCATATATGTATAGATACATTATATTTGAATATTATATTATATTGTTGTTTTCTTTGGGGGGCGGGGGTTAAATCTATGTATAAGACCACTGCGTGCTGCCTTGAATCGTTCCATAAATAAGATTAAAAGAAAAACAATATGTTATGCGTTGTTCTTTTTTTAAAAGAAATTGTTCTAAAAATCTAATTAGTTTTTTTTTTGTAAAAAAAGGAAAAAAAATTAATAAATCATTAAAAAAAATGACACAAACATTTGTCCTTGGAATTGGATTTATCTTTTCCCTAAAAAAGGGACAAATGACGCATTTGTCGGACATTATTGTTAGTTTTTTTTTTTTTACCCAAGCACAAATGTACAAATGAAGCTAGAAATAATCCCACTTAGAATATCATTGCTTTAGTTAAAACCATCGAATTATGGTGCAGATGCGTTGAGGGGAATACACAATATGACACAGGATTGACATGTGCATCGCGTAGTAATACACATATCTAAAACAAAGTGAATAAAATAATGAAAAAAGTCCCAGTCAAAACTGCCTAGTTTTTTTGTTTTTTTTTACTATATAATATCTTAGTCATTATAGTTCTGAAACAAACCTTATATATGCTCCCCATCTCCTAGGGTTGAGCACTCTGGGGGGGATCTCGCTGACGGCCGCCAACTCAAGTGTAAACGCAACGCTCTTCTATATAAGGAATGGAGCAATCTGTGACGGCCTTTACACACAAAGCGATGTGTGTATTAAAACATTTAAAATCCCCTTTCAATTCTGTAAGTGAAGACAGCCTAATGGTTAAGATGCTGGACTGACACCCAACCGATCGGATTTCAATTCCAGCTGTAGGTAGCTTACAAAATGTCTAGCCACACTGAAGAGACTTGATAAGTCGAAACACGTGTCTGTGGATGACCCTATATATTATTGTTATCTCCTTTTGAGTTTTCACACCAGTGTTAGCTGATGGTCTTTCACTGGAGTCTGAGTGACAGCAAGTCTCCTCGGGTCTCCAGGACTTTTCTGAGTATTCTGGCAGATTGCAGCAGTGCAGTGTTCTGGATGGTATCAACCCTTCCTCTGATTTCCAAACATTCCAGATCCATTTCTAATTCTTTTGGGACTGTTCCAAGTGCACCAACTACAATTGGTATCACTTTGACTTTCATATTCAATAACTTTTTCGATTCTCTGGCAAGGTCCAGATATTTGTCCATTTTTTAAATTTTCCTTTAGCTTTACCCTGTGATCTGCTGGCACTGCAAAATCCACCAGTTGACAAGTTCTTTCTTTTTTGTTTATCAGCACTAGGCCTGGCCTTCTTGCTGGGATAAGGTGATCCGTTTTTATTTCAAAGTCCCAGAGAATTTTATGCGTTTCGTTCTCAAGAACAGATTCTGGTTTATACATATAACATTTTGTTGTATGGTCAAAATTAATTTTTTTGCATAAATCCCAGTGGATCACCTCCCAACCCAGTCGTGTCTAGTTTTGTATTCTCGTTGTGTTAGTTTGCTACATTCGCAGAGTATATGGTTTACAGTCTCATCTCTATTCCCGCAAAGTCTACATTTACTATTTTGTTGGGTTCTATCAATTTTCGCTTTGATGTAGTTTGTCCTTATGGCATTATTTTGTGCAGCAATTATAAGTGATTCAGTTTCTCTTTTGAGGTTTCCTTTTCTTAACCATGTCCAAGTCTTTTCATGTACAACCTCTTCAATTTGTCGTTTGAAGCGTCCATATAATTGTTTTTCTTCCCATTTTTGTTTTCTAGTCTTTGTTGTTTTTCTGATTGTCCATCTGTCGCTTCTACTATTATTGGACGCCAGAAGTAGTTTGTCTTTGCTTTTTCTTGTGTAATCTTCAAGTTGTTGGATTGTGGTTTCTACGCATTCCTCTATGTTGGAAAGACCTCTTCCCCCTTCGTTTCTTGACACATATAATCTATCTCTATCATCTCTAGGGTGGAGAGCCTTGTGCATGGTCATTAATTTTCTCGTCCTTTGGTCAATCTGTCTGAGTTCTTCCTTTGTCCATTTTAAGAATGTATTAAGAATACATTATTATTATTATTATTATTATTATTTGCTTGAAGGCAGTTACAATGCGTATATCGTATAAAATTCGATGATCAATGAAAATAATCATGATACGCGAACTCGGCAAATATTTCCCCCTACGTAGAACATCGTACAGCTGTTTCAACTTTATTAAGTCTCATCAGCGATGTATACTTACGATTTCCCTCCGACAGAAATCGGAACAGCACGCAGTGACGTATTTACCCGTGACAAGCTAATTTCGTATGTATCGTTCGCTGCGTATCGGTGTCCCAGTGGTAAAGTCTCTGACTCTGCAGGCTGAGTTCCCGGTTTCGATTTCTGTCGGAGGGAAAAAGTAAAGTAAAGTCGTCGGGGCAGCCTAAAGTCGGTATCAGCCAGTCAGCGAGGGAATCTATCCCATTTTCAATTGCGCTAGACCAAGGAGATTGTCTTGGCGTCTGAGGTGGAGCGTCACACCTACCATTAGCTCCTTACTTTACCGTACAGATCCCTGTGCTACTCATACGTTGAGTTGGCGAGAACCGGTATCGAACTGGGAACCTTGTGATTTCTAGCCGAACGCTCTACCGTCTGAGCTATGCGTTTATTTAGGTATATATTTTCGGTTATTGGTATATATATCTAGTTTTAGGCATTAGTGTGAAGCATTAAAGAAATTAAAAATATAAGAAACTCGGTTGTTTTATAGAAGATTTTCATTTATTTAGAAAGATTGCAATGCTCATTAGCTACTCACCCACACCACAGAACTGCTATAAGGATCTGCCAGCTGGAAGCGCGTGGTGTAATGTTAAAGTCATAAAGTCGCCCCGAGTTCAAATCCTGGATGTGGTAATTGCATTTTACTTAGCGCTAATACCCTTGGGAAAGGTATGAATCCTACTCTACCTCCAGCTATGGATAAATAGTAGGGCAGACTGGGCTCTTTAACCTTGGTTAGGCAACCGGTCTAGGAGAAGGAAAGCTCTAAATTTAAACCTGTTGAACTCCGCTTGATAAATTGACCTTGTGTCACATCCTGCTCGTGCGGAGGGGTTGGTAAATATATATAGGTATTTAATTTACTGTAGTATTCTATCACAGGAGCCAATTGTGAGTACCTTGAGAAAATCATACTGTGAACAGCCAGTGAAATTATAATAACACTGGAGAACAATTTTGGACATAATTTCTGTCGAATTTGATTTTACATCTGATCTAGAAAGAGCGCCACCAGATAGTATTAGAGAGGGGTGAGAGCGCAACCAGATAGTATAGAGAGGGGTGAGAACGCTACCAGATAGTATTAGAGAGGGGGTGAGAAACGCTACCAGATAGTATAGAGAGGGGTGAGAACGCTACCAGATAGTATTAGAGAGGGTGAGACGCAAACCAGATAGTATTAGAAGGGTAGAGCGCACCAGATAGTATTAGAGAGGGGTGAGAAACGCTACCAGATAGTTTAGAGAGGGTGAGAACCAGATAGTAGAGATTCAGATAAGTATTAGAGAGGGGTGAGAACGCTACCAGATAGTATAGTATTAGTAGAGAGGGTGAGAACGCTACAGATAGTATTAGAGAGGGGTGAGAACGCTACCAGATAGATTAGAGAACGTTACCAGATAGTATAGAGAGGGGTGAGAAACGCTACCAGATAGTTTTAGAGAGGGTGAGAAACGCTACCAGATAGTATTAGAGGGGTGAGAACGCTAACCAGATAGTATTAGAGAGGGTGAGAACGCTACAGATGTATTAGAGAGGGGTGAGAGCGCCACCAGATAGTATTAGAGAGGGGTGAGAACGCTACCAGATAGTATTTAGAGAGGGGGAAGCGCCACCAGATAGTATTAAGAGGGGTGAGAACGCTATCCAGATAGTTATTAAGAGGGGTGAGAACGGCTTACCAGATTAGTATTAGAGAGGGGTTGAGAACGCTTACCAAATAGTATAGAGAGGGGTGACAAGAGGCGCGACCAGATAGATTGAGAGGGGTGAGAACGCTTACCAGATAGTATTAGAGAGGGTGAAGAGCGCCACCGATTAGTATTAGAGCAGGTTGGAGAACGCTACCAATAGTATTAGAGAGGGGTGAAACGCTACCAGATAGTATAGAGAGTGGAAGGGCTGTGGAGAACGCTACCAGAATAGTATTAGAGGAGGGGTGAGAAACCGCTACCAGATTAGTATTAGAGAGGGGTGAGAGCGACACCAGATAGTATAGAGAGGGTAGAACGCTACCAGATAGTATTTAGAGAGGTGAGAGCGCCACCAGATAGTATTTAGAGAGGTGAGAACGCTACCAGATAGTATTAGAGAGGGGTGAGAGCGCCACCAGATAGTATTAGAGAGGTGGTGAGAACGCTACCAGATAGTTATTAGAGAGGTGAGAATCGCTACCAGATAGTATAGAGAGGGTGAGAACGCTACCAGATAGTTTTTATTAGAAGGGGTGAGCGCACCACGGATAGTATTAAGAGGGGTAAAAACGCTACCAGATAGTATTAGAGAGGGGTAGAGCCGCCACCAGATAGTATTAGAGAGCGGTGAGAACGCTACCAGATAGTATTAGAGAGGGTTGAGAACGCTACCAGATAGTATTGAGAGGGGTGAGGAACGCTACCAGATAGTATTAGAGAGGGGTGAGAACCGCTACTAGATTAGTATAGAGAGAGGGGTAGAACGCTACCAGATAGATATTAGAGAGGTGTGAGAGCTCCCACCAGATAGTAGTTAAGAGGTGAGACGCCACCAGATAGTATTTAGAGAGGGGTGAGAACGCTACCAGATAGTATTAGAGAGGGGGTGAGAACGCTACCAGATAGATAGGAGAGGGTGAGAACGCTACCAGATAGTAAAAGAGAGGGGTGAGAAACGGCTACCAGAGATAGTATTAGAGAGGGTGAGAACGCTACCAGATAGTATTAGAAGGGTGAGAACGCTACTCAGATTAGTATTAGAGAGGGGTTAGAACGCTACAGATTAGTATTAGAGAGGGGTGAGAGCTCCACGCAGAAGTATAGAGGAGGGGTGAGAGCGCCACCAAGGATAGTATTAGAGAGGGGTGAGGAACGCTACAGATAGTATTTAGAGAGGGTGAGAACCTACCAGATAGTATTAGGAGAGGGTGAGACGCTACCAAGTAGTATTAGAGAGGTGAGAACGCTACCAGATAAGTATTAGAGAAGGGGGAGTAAACGCTACCAAAGTATTAGAGAGGGGTGTGAGGCGCACCCAGATAGTATTAGAGGCAGGGCGTGAGAACGCTACCAGATAGTATTAGAGAGGTGAAACGCTACCAGATAGATTAGAGAGGGTGAGAACGACTACCAGATAGTATTAGAGAGGGTGAGAACGCTACAGTATAGTATTAGAGAGGGTGAGAACGTACTAGGGATAATATTATATAGTTTTCTTCTATTTCACGTTCAAGTTTTCTCTTCACAGCGATACTCATAAATAAGCCAAAGCATCGATTTGTCTGTAATAATAGGGATTGGTCAACTGATTGCATGTGATTTGTTTTATTGAAAATTAAGAGAATTCTTCAGATTGGTGACGAGGTTGATTTCCAGTCAACGTGGTTAAGGTAATCCGGCCGCCACCTTGCCAGTTGAAATGTTTTAAAGTCATGGGAAATGGACTTTGTCGCCCCGAGTTCAAATCCTGGACGTTAATTGCATTTCACTTAGCGCTAATACCCTTGTGGAAAGGTATGAATCCTACTCTCCCTCAGCTATTGGTTAAATAGCAGGGCAGACTGGGTTCTTTAACCATGGCTAGTAACAGTCTAGGAGAGGAAAACTCTGAATTCAAGCCTGTTGAACTCCGCTTAAGAAATTGACCTGTGTCGCATCCTGCTCGTGCGGAGGGTTGGTTAAATATATATACCCTTTACTTCTTACTTACTTCTATTCTTCTCTGTTCTTCTATCTTAAGTTCTTCTAACATCTCTTCTAACATCTGGACTTCGTCTTGGTGGTTCGGCGCACTTGGCTCATTTCTTCTTCCAATCAGTCTTGTTACCAAGAACCACCCATTTATCACCAAGACGTGTTATTTTTCTTAAACTTTTATTTCTAACTAAACATTTCCTGTAACTAAATATCTGACTAACATAGCGTGCGTATGCAGAGTGAGTTACAGTTAAGCAGGACATCCTCTGCCGACGTCCACTGAAAAACTGAAGACCCAACCAGGTCCCACGGTACTTCCCGTATTTCGCGGGCTTTCTGTACTATTCCATGGAAAGTCCCGCCCATTATATGAAAAAGCCATCCCTTAGAAATACAGGGATTGACAATAATCTTATGCAACCGCATAGATTATGAAACAATTGTCCTTCAAGATCTGACCTCAAACCTTTGATCCCAACATTCTATATGAGCCATTTGTTGAGATAAAAAAAGTTATTTTCTGAATGTTGAGATGAGGCTGAAGATTAGTATTATCTGCGTTATTCGACTATGTCCCCATTCATTGTTTTGTCCCCATCTTCATTGTTATTTGTACAAACGTGTACATTGGACACATGGCCGAGTGGATAAGCAGTTAGGTTAAGACAGTTCTAGTGACAGTTATCTCTGGAACCCCGATTCAATCCTGAGTGAAAGCAGTTAGAAAAATAATTAAATTAACAACACTCCTATCCCAGCAATGGTTAGCGGAATGAAACAGATACCCCCGTGGAATAAATAAAGGGTTAGGTTCAAAGTTCCGTGATGGCTCCCGATTTACGACAAGAAGGTTCCCGAGTTCCGAAAAGAAGGTTCCCGAGTCGACAAGAAATACCTGAAAGGCCGGAGGTATATCAGCCGAAACGTTGTACAAGTAACATGAAGATGGGACATTGGTCCGAATAACGCAGATAATACTAAAAAAAATTATTTCTCACCTTGCACGATCCATTCATTGTCATTTCTCTCTTGGTAAATACAGCTTCAATCTCGATTACTTTTATGCCACCACCTTGTGTCATAAAATGATGACCAGTGAAAAAAGACACACCCACTGATAAGCCTCGATCCTGCATCACGCCAACCATGAGGCATGACGGACAGAATCAATGTCTTTTCGCAATTTGCTAGCTACTGATAATCGCTTTTAATAATCTCTTGTCCGCCAGTCTTCTGGTTGCCCCCCCCCTCTCTCTCTCTCTCTCTCTCTCTCTATGTTCTCATCTTGTTGTGTCTGGTCTCTCTTTCACTGCTCGGCTCTCTGTCTCTCTCGTCTCTCCCTCTGTCTGCTGTCTGTCTGTCTGTCTGTCTGTCTCTCTTCTTCCCATCAGTCTGTCTGCCTGTCTCTCTCTCTCTCTAATGTCCATCACTGTTCTGTCTGTCTCTTCTCTCTCTGTCGATCAGTCTTCTGTCTCTCGCTCTCTGTCGTCTATCTCTCTCTTCCGTCAGTCTCTCTCTTCTCTCTCCTCTCTCTCTTCTCCTCTCTCTCTGTGGTGGTGTTGTCTCTCTCTCTCTCTCTCTCTCTGTCTCTGTCGCTCTATATCTCTGTCTCTGAAAATGAGAGGGATTCCAGGTTTTAATCTCTCTCTCTCTCTCTCTCTCTCTCTCTCTCTCTCTCTCTCTCTCTCTATCTATCTATCTCTATATCTATCAGTGTGTGTGTGTGTGTGTGTCTCTATCTCTTTCTTTGAAAAATGAGAGTGATTCCTGGTTTAATCTCTCTTCTCTCTCTCCTCTCTCTCTCTCTTTCTTTCTCTGTCTGTCTGTCTGTCTGTCTGTCTCTCTCTCTCTTTCTCTCTATCAATCTATCTATCTTTATCTATCTCTCTGTCTATGTCCCTGTCTGCTGTCTCCTTCTCTGTCTGTCTCTGTCTCTCTGTCTCTCTGTCTGTCCATCAGTCGTCTGTCTGTCTCTCTCTGTCCGTCTCTCTCTCTCTCTCTCTCTCTCTCTCTCTTCTTCTCTCTGTCTGTCTGTCTGTCTGTTTATCTCTGTCTGTCTGTCTGGGTTTTTTTTCAGATTGCGTACGTGAAAAATAAGTTTTTGAAAGAAGTGGAGTGTGGCTGAATGAGGTGCAGAAATTGAAGACAAAAAAAAAAAAAAAAAGAAAGATAATAATAATAAATAAATAATAATAATAATAATAATAATAATAATAATAATAAACAAAAAAAAAACAACAACAACAACAACAACAACAACCACAACAACTTGTAAGTGATTAAAAAAAAAACATTTATTAAAATGTTTATGAATATTTAGGAATAGTGCAGGGAAGTGTTCGGTGCGTGCACCTACCAACCCCCTCACCCACTACACACGCAGTCATTTCGCGAACTCACACACACGTACGCACCACACACACACACACACACACACACACACACACACACACCACATATTATACATATATATATATAATTATATTCACACGTACACGCATTCACATATATATATTAAAAAAACTGAAAACTTATGACTTTATTAATTAAAATGAGAGGAAATTAAGAGAGGAGAAATCTAAATGAATATTGAATGGTGACAGTTGCTCGCTTGATGGTGCGATAATGTTTTGAAATTAATTATGATATTAATAAGATTGAATTGTCAACGTTGTTTTTCACAAACGATAATGATCATGCGAAATTCTTGGTCACAATCTTTAAAGAATAATAACAATAATTGGAAAATGAAATTAAATAATTCCATATCTTGGTGTATCAGTTCGTTTTTACGACAACAATAACAATTTCGTTTTTTTTCTTTTTGAATTTTATGACATGTCAACCCTTGTTGGGTCATTTTATGCCAAAGACGTTTTGTTTTATTGGAAAATGGAAATTAAATAATTTAATATATGTTGGTGACAAGTTTATTTTACAACAATAACAGCTTCTTTCTTTTTTCTTTTTTCTGTTTTCTGTTTTTTCTTTTTTGATTTTATGGCATGTCAACCCTTGTTGGATTATTTTATGCCAAAGACATTTTGTTTTATTGGAAAATGGAAATTAAATAATTCTATGTTTCTTGGTGACAAGTTCGTTTTACAACAACAATAACAACTTTTTTTTTCTTTTTTGGTTTTATGGCATGTCAATCCTTGTTGGGTTATTTTATGCCAAAGATGTTTTGTTCTACCAATTCTTGACTAGCAGGACCACAGTATGATGATTTGATTATTACAACATTTGATATGCTTACTAAAGAGCTATTGCATAATAGTTCAATATGTAAAAAGTCTAAAATAATCTTGATCTAACTCCCTCTCACACTTTTTCTTTCGTTCTTTCTTTCCTTCTTTCCATTTTTTTTCATCATGTTTTTCATTATGTTCTATTGAAACAAATTAGTGTTATCGATTCCGCGCGCTCAATCTCTATTGCTATCTTTCCCCTACTCTCTTTCTTTCTTTCTTTCTTTATTTCTTATGTTTTTTTCTTTCTGTGTAGCATGCCATTTTCTTCCTTTTCTTTCTTAAAACGGAATGGTCCATTATTTAGCTGAGGTGCCAACACTCATGAGAATTAAGAATTTGATGGATAAGCAACACCAGATAATCGATTTACATTTTTGCATTTTATCTTTGACGATTTGGGCGGTCTCATTTTTAATCAGAAGATGTTAACAGTCGTAAAATTAAGGAACAAGCGTATTAGTTTATGGTTGGATATTGGAAATTTATTTTAACTCGATTTTAACACACATTTTTGTTAACTCAGTTGCTTCTATTTAACCCATAGATGGGACCCAAAGAAGTACCACCACTCCGGGTCAGAGTGACCTGGGAAATGGTGATAAAGGGTACTCCCTTATTCACCATTACTCCCAGGTCCACTTCTGACCCGGAGTGGTGGTACTTCTTTGGGTCCCATCTATGGGTTAAATAGAAGAAACTGAGTTAACAAAAATGTGTTTAAAAAATCGAGTTTAAAATAAATTTCCAATATCCATCCATATACTAATACGCTTGTTCCTTAATTTTACGACTGTTAACATCTTCTGGTTAAAAATGAGACCGTCCAAATCGTCAAAGATAAAATGCAAAAATGTAAATCGATTATCTGGTGTTGCTTATCCATCAAATTCTTAATTCTCATGAGTGTTGTCACCTCAGCTAAATAATGGACCATTCCGTTTTTAGAAAGAAAAGGAAAAAAATGGCATGCTACACAGAAAAAAAAACATAAGAAAGAAATAAAGAAAGAAAGAGAGTAGGGGAAAGATAGCGATAGAGATTGAGCGCGCGGAATCGATAACACTAATTTGTTTCAATAGAACATAATGAAAAAATGAAAAGAAGGAAAGAAAGAACGAAAGAAAAAGTGTGAGAGGGAGTTAAATCAAGATTATTTTAGACTTTTTACATATTGAACTATTATGCAATAGCTCTTTAGTAAGCATATCAAATGTTGTAATAATCAAATCATCATACTGTGGTCCTGCTAGTCAAGAATTGGTAGAACAAAACATCTTTGGCATAAGATAACCCACCAAGGATTGACATGCCATAAAACCAAAAAAGAAAAAAAAAAGTTGTTATTGTTGTTGTAAAACGAACTTGTCACCAAGAAACATGGAATTATTTAATTTCCATTTTCCAATAGAACAAAAATATTCGGTATAAAATAACCCAACAAGGGCTGACATGCCATAAAATCAAAAAAGGAAAAACAGAAAACAGAAAACAGAAAAAAGAAAGAAGTTGTTATTGTTGTAAAATAAACTTGTCACCAACATATATTAAATTATTTAAATCCATTTTCCAATAAAACAAAACGTCTTTGGCATAAAATGACCCAACAAGGGTTGACATGTCATAAAATTCAAAAAGAAAAAAAACGAAATTGTTATTGTTGTCGTAAAACGAACTGATCACCAAGAAATATGGAATTATTTAATTTCCATTTTCCAATTATTGTTATTATTCTTTAAAGATTGTGACCAAGAATTTCGCATGATCATTATCGTTTGTGAAAAACAACGTTGACAATTCAATCTTCATTAATATCATAATTAATTTCAAAACATTATCGCACCATCAAGCGAGCAACTGTCACCATTCAATATTCATTTAGATTTCTCCTCTCTTAATTTCCTCTCATTTTAATTAATAAAGTCATAAGTGTTTCAGTTTTTTAATATATATATGTGAATGCGTGTACATGTGAATATATATGTATATATATATATGTATATATGTGTGTGTGTGTGTGTTGTGTGTGTGTGTGTTGTGTGTGTGCGTACGTGTGTGTGAGTTCGCGAAATGACTGCGTGTGTAGTGGGTGGGGGGTTGGTAGGTGCACGCACCGAACACTTCCCAGCACTATTCCTAAAATATTCATAAACATTTTAATAAATGTGTTTTTTTTAAATCACTTACAAGTTGTTGTGGTTGTTGTTGTTGTTGTTGTTTTGTTATATTCTTTTGTTATTTATTATTATTATTATTATTATTATTATTATTATTATTATTATTATCTTTCTTTTTTTTTTTTTTGCCTTCAATTTCTGCACCTCATTCAGCCACACTCCACTTCTTTCAAAAACTTATTTTTCACGTACGCAATCTGAAAAAAAAAACCCAGACAGACAGACAAGATAAACAGAGAGAAAGAGAGAGAGAGAGAGAGAGAGAAGAGAGAGAGAGAGAGAGAGAGAGACTGACGGACAGAGAGAGACAGACAGACAGACTGATGGACAGACAGAGAGACAGAGAGACAGAGACAGACAGAGAAGGAGACAGCAGACAGGGACATAGACAGAGAGATAGAGATAAAGATAGATAGATTGATAGAGAGAAAGAGAGAGAGAGACAGACAGACAGACAGACAGAAAGAAAGAAAGAGAGAGAGAGAGAGAGAGAGAGAGAGAGAGATTAAAACCAGGAATCACTCTCATTTTCAAAGAAAGAGAGATAGAACACACACACACACACACTGATAGATATAGAGATAGATAGATAGATAGAGAGAGAGAGAGAGAAAGAGAGAGAGAGAGAAGAGAGAGAGAGAGAGAGAGAGATTTAAACCTGGAATCCTCTCATTTTCAGAGACAGAGATATAGAGCGACAGAGACAGAGAGAGAGAGAGAGAGAGAGAAGACACACACACACACACAGAGAGAGAGAGAGAGAGAGAAAGAAGAGAGAGAGAGAGAGACTGACGGACAGAGAGAGATAGACAGACAGAGAGAGAGAGACAGACAGACTGATAGACAGAGAGAGAGAGAGACAGCAGACAGATGATGGACATAGAGAGAGAGAGAGACAGGCAGACAGACTGATGGGAGAGAGAGAGACAGACAGACAGACAGACAGACAGACAGACAGAGGGAGAGACAGAGAGAGACAGAGAGCCAGAGACAGTGAAAGAGAGACAGACAAACAAACAGATGGATGGACATAGAGAGAGAGAGAGAGAGAGAGAGAGGGGGGGGGCAACCAGAAAGACTGGCGGACAGAGATTAATTAAAGCGATTGTCAGTAGCTAGCAAATTGCAGAAGACATTGATTCTATCCCGTCATGCCTCATGGTGGCTGTGATGGCAGGATCGAGGCTATCAGTGGGTGTGTCTTTTTCACTGGTCATCACTTTTATGACACAAGGTGTGGCATAAAAGTATCGAGATTGAAGCTGTATTTACCAAGAGAGAAATGGACAATGAATGGATCGTGCAAGGTGAGAACATAATTTTTTTTAGTATTATCTGCGTTATTCGGACTATTGTCCCCATCTTCATTGTTACTTGTACAACGTTTCGGCTGATATACCCTCCGGCCTTCTTCAGGTATTTCTTGTCGGACTCGGGAACCTCTTTTTCGAACTCGGGAACCTTCTTGTCGTAATCGGGAGCCATCACGGAACTTTGAACCTAACCCTTTATTTATTCCACGGGGGTATCCTGTTCTCATTCCGCTAACCATTGCTGGGATAGGAGTTGTGTTAATTAATTATTTTTCTAACTGCTTTCACTCAGGATTGAACTCGGGTTCCAGAGATAACTGTCACTTAGAACTGTCTTAACCTAACTGCCTTATCCACTCGGCCATGTGTCCAATTGTACACGTTGTACAAATAACAATGAAGATGGGGACAAAACAATGAAAATGGGGACAATAGTCCGAATAACGCAGATAATACTAATCTTCAAGCCTCATCTCAAACATTCAGAAATAACTTTTTTATCTCAACAAATGGCTCATATAGAATGTTGGGATCAACAGGTTTGAGGTCAGATCTTGAAGGACAATTGTTACATAATCTATGCGGTTGCATAAGATTATTGTCAATCCCCTGTATTTCTAAAGGGATGGCCCTTTTCATATAATGGGCGGGACTTTCCATGGAATAGTACAGAAAGCCCGCGAAATACGGGAAGTCACGTGGGACCTGGTTGGGTCTTCAGTTTTTCAGTTGGACGTCGGGCAGTGAAGATGTCCTGCCTTAACTGTAACTCACTCTGCATACGCACGCTATGTTAGTCAGATATTTAGTTACAGGAAATGTTTAGTTAAGGAAATAAAAGTTTAAGAAAAATAACACGGTCTTGTGATAAATGGGTGTCTTGGTAACAAGACTGATTGGAAGAAGAAATGAGCCAAGTGCGCCCGACCACCAAGACGAAGTCCAGATGTTAGAAGAGATGTTAGAAGAACTTAAGATAGAAGAACAGAAGAAGAATAGAAGTAAGTAAGAAGTAAAGGGTATATATATTTACCAACCCCTCCGCACGAGCAGGATGCGACACAAGGTCAATTTCTTAAGCGGAGTTCAACAGGCTTGAATTCAGAGTTTTCCTTCTCCTAGACTGGTTACCTAGCCATGGTTAAAGAACCCAGTCTGCCCTGCTATTTACCCATAGCTGGAGGGAGAGTAGGATTCATACCTTTCCCAAGGGTATTAGCGCTAAGTGAAATGCAATTAGCACGTCCAGGATTTGAACTCGGGGCGACAAGTCCATTTCCCATGACTTTAACCATTTCAACTGGCCAAGGATGGCGGCCGGATACTTAACACGTTGACTGGAAATCAACCTCGTCACCAGATCTGAATAATTCTCCTTAATTTTCAATAAAACAATCAATGCAATCAGTTGACCAATCCTATTACTTACAGACAAATGATGCAATTTGGCTTATTTTATGAGTACGCTGTAGAGAGAAAACTTGACGTGATAGAAGAAAACTATATAATATTATCTAGTAGCGTTCTCACCGCCTCTCTAATACTATCTGGTAGCGTTCTCACCCCTCTCTAATACTATCTGGTAGCGTTCTCACCCCTCTCTAATACTATCTGGTAGCGTTCTCACCCCTCTCTAATACTATCTGGTAGCGTTCTCACCCCTCTCTAATACTATCTGGTGGCGCTCTCACCCCTCTCTAATACTATCTGGTAGCTTCTCACCCCTCTCTAATACTATCTGGTAGCGTTCTCACCCCTCTCTAATACTCTGGTAGCGTTCTCACCCTCTCTAATACTATCTGGTAGCGTTCTCACCCCTCTCTAATACTATCTGGTAGCGTTTCTCACCCCTCTCTAATACTATCTGGTGGCGCTCTCACCCCTCTCTAATACTATCTGGTGGAGCTCTCACCCTCTCTACTATCTGTAGCGTCTCACCCTCTCTAATACTATCTGGTAGCGTTCTCACCCCTCTCTAATACTATCTGGTAGCGTTCTCACCCTCTCTAATACTATCTGGTAGCGTTCTCACCCTCTCTAATACTATCTGGTAGCGTTCTCACCCCTCTCTAATACTATCTGGTAGCGTTCTCACCTCTCTAATACTATCTGGTGGGTTCTCACCCCTCTCTAATACTATCTGGTGGAGCTCTCACCCCTCTCTAATACTATCTGGTAGCGTTCTCACCCTCTCTAATACTATCTGGTAGCGTTCTCACCCCTCTCTAATACTTCTTACATCTGTTCTCACCCTCTCTAATACTATCTGGTAGCGTTCTCACCCCTCTCTATACTATCTGGTGGCGCTCTCACCCCTCTCTAATACTATCTGGTAGCGTTCTCACCCCTCTCTAATACTATCTGGTGGCGCTCTCACCCCTCTCTAATACTATCTGGTAGCGTTCTCACCCCTCTCTAATACTATCTGTAGCGTTCTCACCCCCTCTAATACTATCTGGTAGCGTTCTCACCCTCTCTAATACTATCTGGTGGCGCTCTCACCCTCTCTAATACTATCTGGTAGCGTTCTCACCCCTCTCTAATACTATCTGGTGGCGCTCTCACCCTCTCTAATACTATCTGGTAGCGTTCCACCCTCTCTAATACTATCTGGTGTCGCTCTCACCCCTCTCTAATACTATCTGGTAGCGTTCTCACCCCTCTCTAATACTATCTGGTAGCGTTCTCCACCCTCTCTAATACTATCTGGTAGCGTTCTCACCCCTCTCTAATACTATCTGGTGGCGCTCTCACCCTCTCTAATACTATCTGGTAGCGTCTCACCCCTCTCTAATACTATCTGGGTCGCGCTCTCACCCCTCTCTAAATACTATTGGTAGCGTTCTCACCCCTCTCTAATACTATCTGGTAGCGTTCTCACCCTCTCAATACTATCTGGTAGCGTTCTCACCCCTCTCTAATACTATCTGGTGGCGCTCTCACCCCTCTCTAATACTCTGGTAGCGTTCTCACCCTCTCTAATACTATCTGGTGGCGCTCTCACCCTCTCTAATACTATCTGGTAGCGTTCTCACCCCTCTCTAATACTATCTGGTAGCGTTCTCACCTCTCTCTCTAATACTATCTGGTAGCGTTCTCACCCCTCTCTAATACTATCTGGTAACGCTCTCCCTCTCACCCCTCTAATACTATCTGGTAGCGTTCTCACCCCTCTCTAATACTATCTGGGGCTCTCTAATACTATCTGGTAGCGTTCTCACCCCTCTCTAATACTATCTGGTTCTCACCCCTCTCTAATACTATCTGGTTGCGCTCTCACCTCTCTAATACTATCTGGTAGCTTCTCACCCTCTCTAATACTATCTGGTAGCTCTCACCCCTCTCTAATACTATCTATTCTCTCTCTCTAGATCAGATGTAAAATCAAATTCGACAGAAATTATGTCCAAAATTGTTCTCCAGTTATTATAATTTCACTGGCTGTTCACAGTATGATTTTCTCAAGGTACTCCCAATTGGCTCCTGTGATAGAATACTACAGTAAACTAAATACCTATATATATTTCCGCACGAGCAGGATGTGACACAAGGTCAATTTATCAAGCGGAGTTCAACATTTTAAATTTAGAGCTTTCCTTTCTCCTAGACCGGTTGCCTAACCAAGGTTAAAGAGCCCAGTCTGCCCTACTATTTATCCATAGCTGGAGGTAGAGTAGGATTCATACCTTTCCCAAGGGTATTAGCGCTAAGTAAAATGCAATTACCACATCCAGGATTTGAACTCGGGGCGACTTTAACCATTACACCACGCGCTTCCAGCTGGCAGATCCTTATAGCAGTTCTGTGGTGTGGGTGAGTAGCTAATGAGCATTGCAATCTTTCTAAATAAATGAAAATCTTCTATAAAACAACCGAGTTTCTTATATTTTTAATTTCTTTAATGCTTCACACTAATGCCTAAAACTAGATATATATACAGCCAACAACCGAAAATATATACCTAAATAAACGCATAGCTCAGACGGTAGAGCGTTCGGCTAGAAATCACAAGGTTCCCAGTTCGATACCGGTTCTCGCCAACTCAGCGTATGAGTAGCACAGCGATCTGTGCGGTAAAGTAAGGAGCTAATGGTAGGTGTGGCGCTCCACCTCAGACGCCAAAACTATCTCCTTGGTCTAGCGCGATTGAAAAGGGGATAGACTCCCTCGCTGATTGGCTGATACCGACTTTAGGCTGCCCCGACGACTTTACTTTACTTTTTCCTCCCGACAGAAATCGAAACCGGAAACTCAGCACGCAGTGTCAGAGACTTTACCAATGAGCCACCGATACGCAGCGAACGATACATACGAAATTAGCTTGTCACGGGTAAATACGTCACTGCGTGCTGTTCCGATTTCTGTCGGAGGGAAATCGTAAGTATATACATCGCTGATGAGACTTAATAAAGTTGAAACAGCTGTACGATGTTCTACGTAGGGGGAAATACTTGACGAGTTCGCTTATCATGATTATTTTCATTGATCATCGAATTTTATACGATATACGCATTGTAACTGCCTTCAAGCAAATAATAATAATAATAATAATAATAATAATAATAATAATAATGTATTCTTAATACATTCTTAAAATGGACAAAGGAAGAACTCAGACAGATTGACCAAAGGACGAGAAAATTAATGACCATGCACAAGGCTCTCCACCCTAGAGATGATAGAGATAGATTATATGTGTCAAGAAACGAAGGGGGAAGAGGTCTTTCCAACATAGATGAATGCGTAGAAACCACAATCCAACAACTTGAAGATTACACAAGAAAAAGCAAAGACAAACTACTTATGGCGTCCAACAATAGTAGAAGCGACAGATGGACAATCAGAAAAACAACAAAGACTAGAAAACAAAAAAGGGAAGAAAAACAATTATATGGACGCTTCAAACGACAAATTGAAGAGGTTGCACATAAAAAGACTTGGACATGGTTAAGAAAAGGAAACCTCAAAAGAGAAACTGAATCACTTATAATTGCTGCACAAAATAATGCCATAAGGACAAACTACATCAAAGCGAAAATTGATAGAACCCGACAAAATAGTAAATGTAGACTTTGCGGGAATAGAGATGAGACTGTAAACCATATACTCTGCGAATGTAGCAAACTAGCACAACGAGAATACAAAACTAGACACGACTGGGTTGGGAGGTGATCCACTGGGAATTATGCAAAACATTTAATTTTGACCATACAACAAAATGGTATATGCATAAACCAGAATATGTTCTTGAGAACGAAACGCATAAAATTCTCTGGGACTTTGAAATAAAAACGGATCACCTTATCCCAGCAAGAAGACCAGACCTAGTGTTGATAAACAAAAAAGAAAGAACTTGTCAACTGGTGGATTTTGCAGTGCCAGCAGATCACAGGGTAAAGCTAAAGGAAGATGAAAAAAATGGACAAATATCTGGACCTTGCCAGAGAACCGAAAAAGTTATGGAATATGAAAGTGAAAGTGATACCAATTGTAGTTGGTGCACTTGGAACAGTCCCAAAAGGATTAGAAATGGATCTGGAATGTTTGGAAATCAGAGGAAGGGTTGATACCATCCAGAACACTGCACTGCTGCAATCTGCCAGAATACTCAGAAGAGTCATGGAGACCTGAGGAGACTTGCTGTCACTCAGACTCCAGTGAAAGACCATCAGCTAACACTGATGTGAAAACTCAAAAGGAGATAACAATAATATATAGGGTCATCCACAGACACGTGTTTCGACTTATCAAGTTTCTTCAGTGTGGCTAGACATTTTGTAAGCTACCTACAGCTGGAATTGAAATCCGATCGGTTGGGTGTCAGTCCAGCATCTTAACCATTAGGCTGTCTTCACTTACAGAATTGAAAAGGGATTTTAAAAGTTTTAATACACATATCGCTTTGTGTGTAAAGGCCGTCACAGAGTGCTCCATTCCTTATATAGAAGAGCGTTGCGTTTACGCTTGAGTTGGCGGCCGTCAGCGAGATCCCCCCCCCCAGCGTGCTCAACCCTAGGGGATGGGGAGCATATATAAGGTTTGTTTCAGAACTATAATGACTAAGATATTCTCTAGTAAAAAAAAACAAAAAAACTAGGCAGTTTTGACTGGGACTTTTTTCATTATTTTTTTCACTTTGTTTTAGATATGTGTATTACTACGCGATGCACATGTCAATCCTGTGTCATATTGTGTATTGCCCTCAACGTATCTGCACCATAATTCGACGGTTTTAACTAAAGCAATGATATTCTAAGTGAGATTATTTCTAGCTTCATTTGTACATTTGTGCTTGGGTAAAAAAAAAAAAAACTAACAACAATAATGTCCGACAAATGCGTCATTTGTCCCTTTTTTTAGGGAAAAGATAAATCCAATTCCAAGGACAAATGTTTGTGTCATTTTTTTTATGATTTATTAAAATCTTTTCCTTTTTTTACAAAAAAAAAAAAAACTAATTAGATTTTTAGAACAATTTCTTTTAAAAAAAGAACAACGCATAACATATTGTTTTTCTTTTAATCTTATTTATGGAACGATTTAAGGCAGCACGCAGTGGTCTTATACATAGATTTAACCCCCCCCCAAAAAAAAAACAACAACAGTATAATATAATATATCAAATATAATTTATCTATACATATATGAAGGGCAGTTGGTGTGCATGTATGTTTGTATATATGTATGTATGTCCAGATGAAACTAGGAAAATATAACGATTAACGACAAAGTATCTATCTATCTATCTATCTATCTATCTATCTATATATATATATATATATATATATATATATATATATAAAGGGTGGCTTACCGGTGAATATGGGCACGATCGTTGGAGGTGCACAGAATCCAGGGGTTAAGTCCGCGATAAAACAAATACGATGCGCTCAATACAAAGTAGAGCAAACTTATTAAAGAAATGGATAACACTATATATATATATATATATATATAGTGTTATTATGGGTCCAACTGGAGAAAATTAAATATTTTATGAAAAAGAAGGTCCACAAAATGGATTATATTTTTAGAAAAATATTTTTTATTTTTTATTTTTATCTTACATAATTTATCTTGCATAATTATCTTGTTATATATATATATATATATATATATATATATATATATACATTATCTTACATAATTTATCTTGTATATATATATATATATATATATATATATATATATATATATATATGTGTGTGTGTGTGTGTGTGTGTGTGTGTGTGTATACAGCGTGTTCAGGAGAAATTTGACAGTTTCATAAGGAAAAAGAAAAAGTGCTTAGTAACTACAAAATTTAATGGATTGTACAGAAATTCAACAGGCACGGAAATTCCACTACTGTCAACAAGTATCACTCAAAATAACCGCAATTAGTGTCGATCACACACTCAATCATGCTCCGGAACCTGGAGTAAGCTGATGTTACAGTTTCCCTGAGAAGGGTCTCAAAAACTACCTTAATTCTGTCGATTAACTGGGTTTTTGTAGTACTGGCATGGTGATTGGTGTCTTTCTAAACAGCGCCCCATACATAATAATCCATGAGGTTAAGATCTGGGGAGTTCGGAGGCCAAACATTGGGATTGGTGTAGTCGAAAATTCGTCGACAATCATTTTTGACTTTTCCCAGGGCTGTGACAGGGGGCCGAATCCTGCTGCTATACCTATGGGCTACCTTTGGTTACCCTTGTTATCCAGGGCCTGACTACCGTGTTGAGCAACTCCACGTACGCATCTGAATTTAACTTGATACCCTCTCTGAAAAAAATGCGGAGGCATCACATAACCCTCAGAGGACACACATCCGAAAACCATCACCGTTTGGGGAAATTTAGTCTGCATGACACGAGGAGTATCCTTTGGACTGTAGGCAAGCCTTCTGCTATTCTGCGTGTTGTGCTTTTGATCTTCGCAAAAGTTTTTTTCTCATCGGAAAAGAACCAGATTGTTTGTGGTTCACCAGGATATTTCACTTTGCTCAGAAGTTTATTTGCCTTTGTCAGACGATTTTCAATGCCTTTTCTGGGAGTAGTTGACCTTTGAAACGCTTGTATGAGTAGTAGCGTAAGTTTTGATTGAGTACAAGCTTCATGGTAGAAGCTGAAACATTCAATTTACGTGACAAAGCCCGAATTCTAATGCCAGGGCCTCCAACACTCTTTTTTCGCAGATTTTCGAGGAATTCTGCTGTACAAACGGAATCAGATCGTCTGTTATGTTGCTTTCTTCTAGCCACAGCCTAGTATTCTCCAGTGCAATTCTCCAGTTCATGCCTGATTATTTTTGCAGTGTTCAGGGAGCATTGGGCAGCAACAATAATCTCCTTATTTTGAAAAAACCTTGACACTACTCCATTGTCTCTTGTAGACAGAAGGCTGCCAACCATATATATATATATATATATATATATATATATATATATGAGAGAGAGATACAGACAGACAGACAGACGGAGAGATAAAGAGTACAACGGGATAAATCAAATACGAATTTTTAATGCAATTTATTTTTTATTGTTCTCAACAAGTTTCGACCTTAAATCATCGTCAGGAAACAAAAGATTTTTGTGAAAAAAATAATTTAGAAGTTTTTTTTGTTGTTTTTTTTCAAAGTAGTTTGCCCAAATACATATATTTCTATATTTACCAACCCATCGGGACGAGCAGGATGCAACACAAGGTCAATTTCTTAAGTTTAACAGGTTTGAATTCAGAGTTTTCCTTCTTCTAGACTGGTTACCTAGCCATGGTTAAAGTCTCAGTCTGCCCTACTGTTTACCCATAGCTGGAGGTAGAATTGGATTCATACCTTTCCCAAGAGTATTAGCGCCATGTGAAATGCCAAGAGCTTCATCCAGAAATTGAACTCGGGTTGACGAGTCCATTTCCTACGACTCTAACCATTAGACCACGCGCCTCCTAAATTTAAGTGATGAAAAATGTACTGATAAAGCGGCAAATCCATTTGTTGGGTGAAAACCATCTTCTGGTTAAGTTATCTCCAATTAATTTTTTTATACACATATGTCTCTGTGGTAACGGCACCTAGCTAATAAGTTATTATTATTATTATCTCCTTTTGAGTTTTTACATCAGCGTTAGCTGATGGTCTTTCACTGGAGTCTGAGTGACAGCAAGTCTCTTCAGGTCTCCAGGACTCTTCTGAGTATTCTGGCAGATTACAGCAGTGCAGTGTTCTGAATGGTTTCAATTCTTCCTCAGATTTCCAAACATTCCAAACCCTTTTCCAATCCTTTTGGGACCGTTCCAAGTGCACCAACAATTGATATAACTTTCACTTTCATATTCCATAACTTTTTCAGTCCTCTGGCAAGGTCCAGATATTTGTCTATTTTTTTCATTTTCCTTTAGCTCTACCCTGTGATCTGCTGGCACTGCAAAATCCACCAGTTGACAAGTTCTTTCTTTTTTGTTTATCAACACTAGGTCTGATCTTCTTGCTGGGATAAGGTGTATTATTATTATTATTATTATTATTATTATTATTATTATTATTATTATTATTATTATTATAAGGTTTGTGCGTGGTTCGTTTCAAGCTAGATGAGGGTGACCAGTGATTGATGTATTTATTTATATAAGTGTTTATGATACCCATATTTTATTACCAAGCCGGTGAATTAAATTTCATATTAAGTTCAAATGGATTATAGGCTCTTAAATTGTTTATCCATGTATCTTTCTGTCTTTCAATTACTGAACCTTACTTAAAATGAAGAATCACTTAACTGCTTCCGCATGCGATTTGTTTATAGCGGTGGTGGCTTGTGCAGGACCAATCACATTTTTTAGTTGGTTCGGTTTGGTTTCTTTGTGTAAAGGCATATCTACCTTCGTGGGTTATTTAATGACAATGACATCCTTGTAAAAGAAGAGTATCGGTACTATTTACCCCATAGATAGGAATATAAGGGGTTCATACCTTTCCCCCATAAAAAGGGGCGTAATAGCACGACTCGAATTCGAAATCGTTTACTACGATCTTGCAGTCCTGCACGTTAGCCATTTTGCCACGGCCAAAGAGCCAATGAAATTTTAATAAGAATAAGAGAGAGAGAGAGAGAGAGGGGGGGGGTAAGAGAGAACGAGAGAGAGAGAAAGAGAGATAGAGGGAAAGTGAGAGAGAGTGAGAGAGGGGGTGATGTCTAAAATAGATTTGAACAGACTAAAAGAGCCAAGAAGATTTTACGAACAAACTAAAAAGATGATGATGAGAGAAAGAGAAGGGGAGAAATAAAGAGAGAGAGAGAGAGAGAAAGAGAGAGAAATAGAGGGAGAGGGGGAGAGAGAGAGAGGGACAGATAAGGAGATTGAAAAAAGAGAGAGAGAGTGTGTGTGTGCGTGCGTGTGTATTGTGTGTGTGTGTGTGGTGTGTGTGTGTGAAATAGATACGGACAAACTAAAAGAGCCAAGATGATAATGAGAGAAAGAGAAAGGGGAGAAATAAAGGAGAGAGAGAGAGAGAGAGAGAGAGTGAGAGAGAGAGTGAAAGAGAGAGAAAGGGAGAGACAGGAAGATTAAGGGAGAGTGTGCGTGTGTGTGCGCGCACGCGCGTGTGTGTGTGTATGTATATAATAGATACGATCAAACTAAAAAGAGCTAAGATGATAATGAGAAAGAGAAGGAGAAAAGAAATAAAGATAGGGAGAGGGAGAGATAGAGAGGGGAGGCAAGACAGACAGAGAGAGAGTATGTGTATGTGTGTCTGTGTGTGTGTGTATGTGTGTGTGTGTGTGTGAAATAGATACGATCAAACTAAAAAGAGCCAATATGATAATGAGAAATAGAAGGGGGAAAGAAATAAAGATAGGGAGAGAGACAGAGAGACAGAGAGAGAGAGAGAGAGAGAGAGGTGTGTGTGTGTGTGTGTGTGTGAAGAAAGAGAGGGGGTTGGTGTGTGTATGTGTATGTATGAAATAGATATACGACCAAACTAAAAAGAGCCGAGAAGATTTTAGTGTCATTTTTATTTCATAATCTGCCACAATTAAGCGAAGGATTTTCTTCCCTCCAAAATGTCGGCCGATTCGTGTCGAAGGTTCGAGTGTTAATCCCATTGAAAAGGTCATTCCAGTCTATCTCAACCCAAACATTTTCACAATGGCAATTCAGGGCGTTTTTTCAACGGCACCTTCGGCTTTTTTTTTTTTTTTTGCTTCTTCTTCTTCTTTTCTCTCTCTCTCTCTCTCTTCTCTCCTCTCTCTCTCTCTCTCTCTCTCTCTCTCTCTCTCTCTTTCAGCTGTCAAAGGGTGGACAAGGTTCTTTTTTTCTTTCTACCTTCTTTTTTTTTTAATGATGCTGGCAATGAGTCAGGAGTTTGGCGTACTTCCGGCCGGAAACGGTTTCCCAGCATGCGTTCTGCCCTGTCATTACACAAGCAAACAAAATCGGTAGGGGAAGCGAAATTGCCACAGAATCATCGGTGCATTAATTGGTGAGAACCGGCCATCTTGAATAGCGAATCAACAGACGGCATAGACATACACTCTCTTAGAGTTTCAACAAGGAACTTCTTTCTTTTCTTTCTTGCCTACCCCTTCTTTCTTTCTTTCTTTCTTTCTTTCATTTCTTTCTTTCATTTCTTTCTTTCTTTCTTTTTTCAATCTTTCTTCCTTTCTTTCTTTCTTTCATTCTTCCTTTCATTCTTTCTTTCTTTTTTTCCTTCTTTCTTTCTTTCTTTCTTTCAACCCTTCTTTTTTTAATCTTTCTTTTTCTTTCTTTCTTTCTTTCTTGTTTCGTTTTTTCGTTCTTTCTATCAATATTTCTTCCTTCTTTCTTTCTTTCTTTCTTTCTTTCTTTCTTTCTTTCTTTCTTTCTTTCCTTCCTTTTTTTTTTTCTCAATCTTTCTTTCTTCCTTCATTCTTTTCCTTCTTTCTTTCTTTCTTTCTTTCATCTTTCTTTCTTTCTTCTTCATATTTCTTCTTCGTTTCTTCTTCTTTCTTTCTTTTCTTTCATTCTTTTTCTTTCTTTTCTTTCTATCAATATTTCTTCTTCGTTCCTTTCTTTCTTTCTTTCTTTCTTTCTTTCAATCCTTTCCTTCCTTCTTTCCTTCCTTCCTTTCTTTCTTTCTTTCAACATTTCTTTCAACATTTCTTTCAACCTTTCTTTTTCTTTCTTGCCCCCCTCTTTCTTTCTTTCTTTCTTTCTTTTTCTTTTTCTTTCTTTTATTTCTTGTCCCCTTCCTTCCTTCCTTCTTTCTTTTTTTTCTTTCAATCTTCTTTCTTTTCCTTTCTTCCCACTTCTTTCTTTCTTTCTTTCTTTCTTTCTTTCAATCTTCCTTCCTTCCTTTCTTTTTCTGTTTTTTTCAATTTTTCTTTCTTTTCTTTCTTTCTTTCTTTCTCTTTCTTTCTTTTTCTCTTTCTTCTTCCTTTTCTTTTTCTTTCTTTTCTCTTTCTTTCTTTCTTTCTTTCTTTCTTCTTTCTTTTTTTTCTTTTTTCTTGCCTTCCTTCCTTTCTCTTTTCTTTCTTTCCTTCCTTTCTTTTCCTTTCTTCTTTCTCTCTCCCAGTTCTATCAATCTTTCAATGTATCTATCTTTCTCTCCCTCTTTCTTTCCTCCCTGATTTATTATGTCTTTTTTGTTCTTTTCATGTCATTTCTTTCTTTCTTTATTCTTTTTTCTTTATAATTAATTATGTATTTTCTTTCATTCTCCTGTTCTTTTCTTTATTTCTTTCTTTCTTTCTTTTTTTTTTAAACAATTATTTTTTCCTTTTTTTTCCTTCTACATGTCATTTCTTTCTTTCTTCTATCTTTCTTTCTTTCTTTCTTTCTTTTCTTTCTTTCTAATTTATTATATATTTTTTTCTTCCTTTCTCATATCGTTTCTTTATTTTCTTTTCTTTTTCTCCCGTTCTTCTAGTTATCTATCTATATTCTTTCTTTTCTTTCTTTCTTTTTAATTTATTTTGTACGTTTCTTTCTTCCACATGTCATTTCTTTCTTTCTATCATTCTTTCTTTCTTTCTTTCTTTCTAATTTATTATATCTTTTTGTTCCTTCCACATTTCGTTTCATTCTTTCTTTCTTTCTTTCTTTTGCATTTCTTTCTTCTTTCTTTCTAATTAATTATATATTTTTTTCTTTCATTCTCATGTTTTATCTATCTATCTATCTTTCTTCTTTCTTTTCTCTTTCTTCTTTTCTTTCATTACTCCAGTTCATCTATCTATCTATCTATCTTCTTCTTTTTAATCTATTATGTCTTTTTCGTTTCTTCTTCCTCATGTTATTTCTTTCTTTTCTCTTTCTTTCGCTCTTTCGCTCTTTCTTTCTAAATTTCAAGACTGGTAAACCATTACTAGTGAGTTTGTTTCTCACTGGGTGCGCCGTACACCTGCCCTTATGCACACAACTAACTAAAAACTTTATATCCTTTGACTTTCCTCTATACAATAGGATATTAGACTCTTACCGACAATATGTCAGCAAATCTTTCTAAACGATGATGCGATGAATTCATAATAACCATTAACTTTTTTTCTCCATAAATATTTTTGTCAAAAGACGGGCTGCGTATTATACACCAGTGCGTCTTATACAGAAGGAAAAAAAGAAATGATACTTTAATCAGAATATTATAAATTTCAGAAAGATAAAAATGAATTTATTTTTACACAAAAAAGAACATGTGTTACCGATATATTTATTATCATATCGTATTTATGGGGTTGAACTAAATGATTCCAGATACATTAACTGTCACATAATACCTATTAAATTATTCATATATTATATATATATATATATATATATGAGGTTAAGTAAACAAACAAATGTGTTTATTTTTATATGGCTTTTTAAGCCGACACTTTTGGAGGATATGTGCTTAATTGAAGTCATACCTAATTTTGGAAATTAATTAGTTAATAATTAATGAATTTAGGCGGGCATATATGTTCAAATGTGAGGCTAAAAAAATCGAGAAAATGTCAATCCCTGAATGTACATTTCGACCTATTAGGTCTCATCTATAACCTTGCTGATGAGACCTAATAGGTCGAAATGTACATTCAGGGATTGACATTTTCTCGATTTGTTTAGCCTCACATTTGAACATATATGCCCGCCTAAATTCATTAATTATTAACTAATTAATTTTCAAAATTAGGTATGACTTCAATTAAGCACATATCCTCCAAATATATATATATATATATATACCCATAATCGTTTCTCCTATATTATATAAATACAAAACACTCATATGACATATCATATCTCTCTCTCTCTCTCTCTCTCTCTCTCTCCCTCTCTCTCTCTCTCTCATATAATTTCTCATCTTTTCTCTCTCTTTCTCCTGGTAGTAAGGGATGATTCTATATGTGATTTCAAAGATCCACTGTACTAATATTGATGATCCAGTATGTATAAATACAGTGAATCTTTAAATCACTGAAGAGAGCTCAATGTAAAATAACCTTTTAGATTATATACAGAGCAATATTTATCAATAAAGGAAGGAAGAACTCAACACCATAATTCCATAATAAATTTATTTCGACCAAAATTGGGGCCCATATAAATCCAAGTTGATTTAAACCAGCTCCCCAAATTTTCGTCTCATCAGATGGGTCTCAATTCACCTGACGAATGCACTAGCATGAAACCGCTCGGTCGTAAAGATTCTGCATATGTTAATAAATAAAAGCTAAACCTTTATCTGTTCATTTATCTATCTATCTATATATATATATATAATATATATATATATTATATATATATAATATATATATATATATAAGGGACAATCTTTCCCACACACGAGGGTGACACGCGGTCAAATAAAGCGAGCACGCTATTCCTAATATTTATTCATGTGGGTGCCATTTTACAAGGCGATTTGTCTGAAGATAAGCCTATAATGCTTTGAAGCCGACGGTAATGACTTTTTTTTTTTTTTTTTTGTCAGTTCAAGATTTTAATGAAAATTCTTTCTGTGTGGACAAGCTCTGAATATTTCCAATTTTGTATTTAGGTATTTTTTTTTTGCGCGTTGAATTTCGTCGTCATTTTAGGATCCGGAATTCTTCTGTAGAGCAGGGTCCACATCTCTATAATTATAGCTCTTACAACTGTAATCGAGCACTATAATTTCCGTCCTCCAACTTAAAAAAATCACTACATAAATCTCTCTCTCTCTCTCTCTCTCTCTCTATATATATATATATATATATATATATATATATATATATATATATACCAAACTTGTATATATATATATATATATATATATGTATGTGTGTGTGTGTGTGTGTGTGTGTGTGTGTGTGTGTGTGTGGGACCAGACTAGATTAGATATACATAAACAATCCAAATTTTTTCTCAATAGAACACCACAAAGGTAAGAGACTGATTTTGTCTTCTCCAATAGCTTATATAATAATTATATTAATTTGCTGCTTCAAAAGAGTCTGATAATAGACGAGGAAAACTTTCCATCCGGGACTTCTCTCCTTCAAAAAAAAGTTATTTATTTATCCTTTTTTCTTATTGTTGAGAGAGGTCCCAGAGAAAGGATTTTTCATTTATTCCACTCATTTAGTAGATCTTCTTCATGCCTTTTGTTGATATAAGGAAAAGTAAAAAATAATCACGGTTTTGAAGGATGAAGTCGAACATTTTAAAACCGTTTATTTTAAGCGTTTCATAAATTTTCAAATCTATTTCTATGAACGCTATCTTTCCATTCAAAACATTGTAAACAAACCGATCACAGTCTCATTATTCTGTGATAAATTTGTACTTTTCCTCATATCAACAAAAGCCCTGAAGAAGATCTACTAAACAGATTGAAACACTGCAGCGTTGGCTGAATAAATATCACTCATTCTATTTGAACCTGTGTTTTTTTTTTTTCAAATCACTATATTACATACCGTCGGATTCACTTCCATTTTTCTCTTCATATATATATTGTGTATTTATATAGATAAAAGGTGGTTTACCGGTGAATATGGGCACGATCGTTGGAGGTGCACAGAATCCAGGGGTTAAGTCCGCGATAAAACAAATACAAAGTGCTCAATACAAAGTAGAGCAAATTTATTAAACAAATGGATATAATAGAAACCTACTCGAGTTTCACCATAAGTATCTTCAGGGTTACATCCACTGAATTAATCGAGGTACCGATTTTTATATACCCTCTAACCAAAGCAAAATCAATAAATAATTTTAATCTGTTTTGCTTATAAAACCTCTCTTACGCCTCATAACCCATACTATTATTAAACAACCATAGTAAAATAAATACCCACAAATCGATTCGCATCTTTTGTTTACATTTTAATACTCACGAAAAAATAATTTCTGGTGAAATTCAAAAAACACAAACAAGCATTCCCCTATAACGAAATATCTTATTCAATGAACACACGTGAAATCGGCTGCAATTAATCGGTACCTCGATTAATTCAGTGGATTTAACCCTGAAGATCCTTATGGTGAAGCTTGAGTAGGTTTCTATTGTATCCATTTCTTTAATATATATATATATATAATTTTTTTAAATTACAGCCTGGCTTAGTATATGCCGACTATATACCCTGCATAGGGGTAAGTTCCCCCCTCCACCAATAAATAAAAGATATCCTTAGTCGCAGACTTAAGTGCCTCCAGTGATGAGCTTCCTGAGTCTAGAGTAAGCTCTTTATTGCCATTACTCCGAGGTCCACTTCAAACTGGAGTGATCGCACTTGTTACGCTCTCATCTCGATGTCAAGTGGATATGTTTAAGATATTAGCGAATGACGTTGAACTTACATTAATACATTGGCTCTTAAACGATTGATATTGTAAATAAGTATTAAGTGTTTAGTAACCGAATCCATATAATTGTATATAAATTACTTGTATTACGAGGGAGGGGGGGCTAAAAAGTTCATAGTCTGAAAAGGGTTAAACTTGCAAATCGGTCGGAAAATTAGGGTGACCCAGAAAAAGCAGAACCCACAAATTTTGTAATAAAACTGTTAATTTTAACTTGGGGGGTTTAGGGTTAGGGTTAGGGTTGGAGTTGGGGTTGGGGTTGGGATTTAGGATTAGTTTAATGGGCAAATAAATAAATAATTTGGGTTCTGTTTGTTCTGGGTCCCTCTGTATACAGGGTGACCAAGAAAAAACAGAACCCGCAAATTTTGTAATAAAACTGTTAATTTTAACTAGGGGGGTTTAGGGTTAGGGTTGGGGTTTAGGATTAGTTTAATGGGAAAATAGATAATTTGGGTTCTGTTTTTTCTGGGTCTCCCTGTATACAGGTTGACCCAGAAAAATCAGAACCACAAATTTGTAATAAAACTGTTAATTTTAACTAGGAGGGTTTAGGGTTGGGATTTAGGGTTAGTTTAATGGGAAAATAAAAAAAATAATTTGGGTTTGTTTTTTCTGGGTCACTCTGTATACAGGGTGACCAAGAAAAAACAGAACCCACAAATTTTGTAATAAAACTGTTAAATTAAACTAGGTAGTTTAGAGTTAGGGTTAGGGGTTAGGGTTAGGGTTAGGGTTTATTGGGTTAGGGGTTAGGGTTAGGGTTAGGGTTAGTTTATTGGGAAAATAAATAAATAATTTGGGTTTTATTTTTTCTGGGTCACCCTAATTTTTTGACCGATTTGCAAGTTTAGCCCTGAAAAGTTCATATATAAAAAAAGTCAAGTAAATTCGAAGTGGCGGCCTAAAGTCGGTATCAGCTAGTCAGCGAGTGAGTCTATCCCCTTTTCAATAGCGCTAGACAAAGGAGATAGTTTTTTTTTGCATCTGAGGTGGAGCGCCACACCTACCGTCAGCTCCTTACTTTACCGCACAGATCCCTGTGCTACTCATACGCTGAGTTGGTGAGGACCGGTATCGAACTAGGAACCTGGTGGTTTCTAGCCGAACGCTCTACCGACTGAGCTAATCCGGCCCCTAGGGTTCCTAAAAAGTTATATACACACTTTAAATAATTGTAAACCGGGTGTTTATTATTATTTGTTTAATTTTCAACATGTAAAAGAATTTACAAACATCATTCTATCGTTTTGTCACTGTCTTTTCTCAAACTGATGTCAGTTCTCGTCCAGACATCACCGGTGAACGCGAAGCGGTGGAATAGCACACATCATGAAACAATTCCCCAATGAACATAGGAGAGTGGGAGTAAATCCGACAGAATGTGGTAAGGATAAAGGAAAAGGGTTTTGAGTTATTCATTTTTGTCAAATTTTCCTTTGTTCAGGGGCCGGGTTAGCTCAGTCGGTAGAGCGTTCGGCTAGAAACCACAAGGTTCCTAGTTCGATACCGGCCCTCGCCAAATCAGCGTATGAGTAGCACAAGGATATGTGCGGTAAAGTAAGGAGCTGATGGTAGGTGTGGCGCTCCACCTCAGATGCTAAAAAATAATCTCCTTGCTATTGAAAAGGGGATAGACTCCCTCGCTGTCTGGCTGATACCGACATTAGGCCGCCCCGACAACTTTACTTTTTAAACATATATGTTCATTAAACAACCCCCCACACACACATACATATATATATATGCATAATTAATTTATGTTGATATTCATATACATATATATTCTATATACTGGAGAATTATATATATATATATATATATATATATATATATATGTATATATATATATATAGAGAGAGAGAGAGAGAGAGAATAAAGTTGAAACAGTTGTACGGTGTTCCACATCGTGCGCGTTATTTGCCGAGTTTACTTGTGATGATTATTTTCAATAATTATCGAATTTTATACGATATACACATTGTAATTGCCTTCAAAAAGATATAAGCAAATAATATATATATATATATATATATATATATATATATATATATATATATATATCCAAGGTGTTTCATAAAAATATCAAAACTGAAGCTGTATTTACCAAGGTAGAAATGAACGTGGAATGGAAGGGTATTTTTCAGAATACAAGGTGTGTCAAAAAGTACAAAAATCTCGATACATTTTTATACATCGCGTTAGAACATTTAATTTAGCGATTTCAAAAAAAGTTCTTTTTTCGAACATCTCGGAAACTCTCCGTATTCCAACCGATTTCATTTAAAACAATCAAGATTTATTCTGACGAATGTATTGTTGGTAAATCCTCGTGGTGAGAAAAAAACAGCAAATAGTTTGATTGTAAAAATATACTACCAAACATCAACCGGGAAGAAAAACATTTTTGGAAAAAAAGAAAAGACCAAGATAATCGTACCAACAAAAAATAATCTATTGGTACAATATTTTGGCCAAAAGAAAAAACAATTTATATGCATATATATATATAAGATATATATATTCATACAAAACCGCCAGGAGACTAAAGCTAATAAGTAAAAAGTGCTCAATACCTAAGTAGAGCAAATAATAAAGATAAATCTAATGAGTCAGACGAACCTACTAAAAGTTTCGCTTAATGCTCTTCAGGCCTAAGATCTGACTCTTAGCCCTGCAGAGTATTAAGCAAAACTTTTAGTAGGTTCGTCTGACTCATTAGATTTATCTTTATATATATATATATATGTATATGTATGATTATATATGGATATGTTATATATATATATATATATATATATATATATATATATATTTATGTATTGTTTTGTTCTATATATATATATTAACGTTTTATCTATTAATCTTCTTTTCTAAACATTAATATCATATGAAATACGTCATATCTTTGTTTAGCATTTTATCTCGGCTTATTCACGTTCTGCATGCGTCATCCTATGATCTTTATTTTCCATTTTTTCACATGCAATGATCACGTCATCAGCTTTTGTAAACAAACGCACATATAAAAATTAACGGTTAATAACATAACATTCACACATTCACTATACACTTAACATTTTTCATTTTTCTCCCTTACAAAAAAATTATGTAACAGTGTCCTGATGATGGTTTAATACCGAAATACTTAAGTATAGACACATAAAATTGTGTCCTCTGATCGTAACATCCTGTGTTTGTTATATTTTTTGAAAATATTTTCTTCACATATTGTCGGATTAATTTCCTTATCCTATTTCATATATACAGGGTGTCCCAGAAGTCGCGCACCATATAATTTGTTTGTTTTTTTTTTTTTTGGTTTTTTAGATTTTATTGGATATGGGTGAGAAATTAACAATACAAGAAAGAGTTAAATTGTTTTTTTATGTTTAGAAGAGATAGGGCTACATACCGCTCTGTAGCTGAAGAATTCAACCGCACTCATCCCAAGCGAGAAAAACCATTGAACTATACCACTGTCTGCCGTTTGATAAAACGTTTCCAAGAAACTGGCTCAGTTGCTGACCGCGAGAGATGTGGTCGACGAAAGAGTGCAACTGATGAAGCAACATCAACTATGGTTTTGGCGAATGTTGCTAGAAACCCCGTGAAATCAGTAAGGAAAATAAGCCAGGAGCTTACGATTAGCAAATTTTTTTTTTTTTTGTTCTTGTTTTTACGGCATATCAACCTCAATGGTCATTTAATGCCGACTACGTTTTTGAAATGAATTGGTGATAATGTTTAATTTTCTAAAGATTTTTTTTTACATATTTTTTGTGAATGGAACTTTTAGATGATTCTTTTTAACATATATTTTTGTGTTTTCATTTTTTTTGGAAGATTTTTAGATTTTGTTGTAGATGTGTGTTTCTTTTATGTATCCAAGTAGTTTTTCTGGGTTTATTTGGTAGAATATCTGTTTTAGATTTGTTGTTTGGTAGTATTTTTTTCGTATTTGTTTTAGGTTGCTACATTCTGTTAAAATGTGTTTGATTGTGTAGGGTTTTTGGCATGGTATGCAATATGGGGCTGCTTCTTTTTTGAGGAGGTATGAATGGGTAATGTATGAGTGTCCTATTCTTAGTCTGGATAATATTAATTTTTGTAATATACTTTTGTAATATTACTTTTTTTAGCAAATCATCAGTACATCGTATTCTTAAGACACAGACATTTCATCGTACAAAGTGCATCTTGTGCAAGAATGGAGAGGGTGAACAATTTGAGCATCTATCATGATTATGATGAATAAAATTGATATTCATATGTCTTTTTATACTTTTTATATGTATTTTCATATATGGTGCGCGACTTCTGGGACAACCTATATATATATATACTAGCAAATATATGCAGCCTCCGGGTTGCAAGTATTCAAGTTTTAATGTAATAAATATTAATACTTGAAAAGGCTAATGAAATAAGAATATCAGAATATAGGAAAAGATTTGTTTAACAGAGGGATAAATAAAAATTTTGAAACATAGGAGTATAAATAAAAAATGGAAAAACTGAAATTACTCTTCCATCACTCTCTTCTTTCATGTTATTTTTCTAATTTAAGTTTTAGTTATAAGAGGAAGTAAAGAATAAATGACAGTTATTTTATCTTGTTAACGGATTTCATTTAAGATTCATTGAAAGATTTTTGCTTTATTCATTAAAATAAAACCAAAACAGTTTAGAAATCAATAATACTAAAGCATCATATTATTATTCGATTTTTTAATATTAATATGCAAATTAGCCTACCCGTCCACACTGTAAACCGCTATTTTGTTGTATATATAAATATAATTGCATGTTGTAAGTATGCTAGACATAGTTACAGTATTAATAATGTAAGACATTTTATTATAATTGAGGTTTAGATAAAAATAAAATCATGGAGAATGTGATGTCAATACTAGAGAATTGTGACTTGAGTAGGAATTATAGTTTCGGTTACAGAACAGAAAAACACACAATCTCCATTATAATAAGAATATATTATATATATATATATATATATATATATATAAGAAAGATTAAACGCCCTTAACACGAAGTGTTTTGCGAAAATATTTATCAAACAAATCCCACATTTATAGAAACGACTTAATTGGATATTCAATATTATACAATTAATTTAATAGAGTCATTTTTTAAAATTAATTGTTTTTCATGTAAACCTAATTCCTGATTTTACGACCGAAATCCCACGTATATGGGGCCATTCTAACCCACATATGAAACTACCAAAAATAAAAAAATAAAATAAAAATCAAGAATATGTAACTACTTCCTCTGCCTTTAATACAAACAACAATAAAATGGGCTTCTAAGTGGACCAGACGTCAACGTTCGCGCCCAGGTAAAATCAGAATTTTGAAGGATTTTCTAAACTAAGCCTCTCAATTGAACTATAT
>CM042167.1:50484147-50496647 GCA_023376005.1 Doryteuthis pealeii
TGAACCTAACCCTTTATTTAGTACACATGGGTATCCTGTTCTCATTCCGCTAACCATAGCTGGGGTAGGAGTTGTGTTAATAATTTTTCTAACTGCCTTCACTCAGGATTGAACTCGGGTTCCAGAGATAACTGTCACTTAGAACTGTCTTAACCTAACTACCTTATCTACTAGGCCATGTGTCCAATTGGACAATTGAGTGTGAATAAATACAAATAACAATGAAGATGGGGACAATAGTCCGAATAGCGTAGAAAATACTAATCTTCAAGCCTCATCTCAAACATTCAGAGAAATAGTAATAAAAATTGATTTTATTCTTAACAGAATATATCAGGATTGTATTATTTTTAGTAGTACATTTTATGAGTAAAATGGATACCATTAGGTATTATTTATTACCAAACTCTACTGCTTTGTAAAGTTTTAACACAAATTGAAATTACATAAACTAACAAGAATATCCGGATGTAAGTATTCAAGTTTTAATGTAATGAAATATATTAAATTAGAAAGATTAACGAAATTAAATAAGAACGCATACAAAAAGATTACACTTATTTTAGTTATATTTTAATTGGTTTCTATACAAAAACTTTCATAGTACTGATTTTAATACGTTGGAGAATAAAATAATAATATTAGAGATCAATAACGCTGTAGGGATTATCTTCCTTTGCCGGAAGAGTTATCTTCTCGCTGCGTTGCCGTTTGTTCCCACTGGGAGTCTGGTATTTATGCGCCTTATTTGAACTTGTCTTCCTCTTTTAGCTGGATCTTCTCAACGAACTGATATGGGCTAGAGTCTATCTACCCCCCTTCTCGGTGGGGCTTTTGCCACCCCTTTATATTACTGTAAGTCCTTTATACAGCATGGACTATCCTTTAGTTCCATGTCTGTAACATTTATATTTTACGTACATTTGGGTATCTCGTTTATACCTAAATATTGTATCTTGTATTTACCATTCATGAATGTGTCCTTATTATCTTGTATCTTTCATCTCTACTCTTGTATACGTATTTACATGTTCTATTTTCCGGTACTTTATGTATCTTATCGTTTCCATGTGCTGTTATATATATTAAATGTGTTGTCTCACAACGTGTCCCGCCCTGTCGGCTGGGGCGTTAGAATGCACTGACTGCACCTCTGCAGAGGGGTAAAACTCCCCCAATGGGGCCACCTGTTGGCCGTGGGTGGCAACCCGTGATGCTTAAGGATAGAGCCCAGGTGGATGAGCAGTTCATGACATGCAATACTCTACTTTAGCCCTATCTTAGGCTAGACGGACGTTCGGAGAGGCCCCATCCGATCAAGCCCTAGCACCTATATGATTTTCCCAACCCTATTGCCCTTAAGGCAAGCCCCAACCCCTTTTTATCATATGGGTGCTAGAAGGTGGTGACTGAGGGTCTATATGTCTTGGGAATGACTTTAAACTCTATCTGATGGTGAGGTTCCAGTTCTGGAGGTTTGGGTAATGTGGAGCACCCCTTCATCACCATTGCTCCTGGTCCACTCTGACCCGGAGTGGTAGTAACTGTTAGGGTCCCATCTATGGGTTAAATAGAAAAATGTATTTATAAAAAAATTGTATTGTCCATTAAGAATTGATTTATTTCAAAACTTTATCGACTTTAAATGACCCACTGAGGTTGATATGCCGTAAAACAAAACAAAACAAACCAAATAGATATATGTGATGGAATCTTTTTCTTTTTGGTGTCAATGTATTTCTATATTAAAACAATAATTAATACATTAAAACAATAATTCCTGACCATTGATAATCCCTTTTCTCTTGATTCTTTTTACATTTTCATAGTAAAATCATTAGCAACGTATCTACATTATACGTATAATATACATTTTATATCAGTAATGCTTGACTTACTTCCTGACCACTGACAATCCCTTTTGTCTTAATTGGGCATGTCACTATAAATGTAATCATTAGTGTGAATAAATGTTTTGACATATTTATTTATCCTATCCTTGGTATCACGTGTTGCTTAAATAGCTATTTCCTATATATATAATATATATATATATATATTATATATATATATATATTGCCTATAGATATATGGATGGATATAAATAACTGCGAGTGTGTAAATGTGTGTGTGTGTGTGTGTGTGTGTGTGTGTGTGTGTGTGTGTGTGTGTGTTGTGTCAATCTCGTTTTTCACACTTCGATACCTCCAGTTCCACCTGCCACCCCCCATTTCCAAATTCAGCCCGACCCACAAATGATGTCTAGTAATTAAACGAGGAGCACTCTCCTTTTTTTCAGACTCTCCACCTTTCTTGACTCTCCCATTCCTTACTCTCCCCTTTTTTCTTTTTCTTTTTCTTCTCCCTGTGTTTTTTTTTCCTTCTTTTTTTCCTTCTTTTTTTCTTTCTTTTCTTTCTTCTTTCTTTCTTTCATTCCTCTTCCTCTCTTTACTTCGTGCCGTGTGCCTCTAATTTTTTTTATATATTTCTCGAGGCAAATAAACAAACCCTCCTTCTCCTCGTCTCTCTCTCTCTCAACTCTCTCTTAAAACCCTTCCTACCCACCACACTTCTTACCCCCCACCACCCTTCCTGCTTTCTCCCCGCTCTTCCACCACCCCCCATCCACCCACCAAGGACCGATATAAGTAAATAGATACTTTAGTTGGCGGGATTAATAGAAACTGAGAGATGAAACTTTGCATACCATTTCGCCCCCCCCCCGACCCCCACGGAATCTACACGCCTTACGCCCCCCCCCCCCGCCGAAAATATTCTTATCGTGTCAAGTCAAAATAGACCTGCTTTTAGTTCTCTGTCTAATTGAAAACTACCTTTCACTTTAGCCCCCCCCCTCGCCCACAGCTCTGCAGTAACGCTAGCAACGGCTTAATAACTCTTCTTGTTGTTGCTCTTGTTTCCTTGGCTTCGCGAAGATCTGTGAAGGCGTTCTATCGCAAGCTGCAAGAGTGCTGATGTCTGATGTGGACAATATGTTATAGACATGTACTGCAGAAGTGGCTTCATGGATAATGTTTACCATGTAGAATAAGGAGACAATCTATAAGTTATTCGTTGAGATTGATTGATTTTAACGGTATGTCAACCCGCCTTGGGCTATTTTATGACTAAAGGTTAGGGAATTGCATTCATTGTTGTTGTTGTTGATGTTGTTGTTGTTGTTCTTGTTCTTGTTTCCTTGGCTTCGTGAAGATCTGTGAAAGCGTTCTATCGTCGCTGCAAGAGTGCTGGTGTCTGATGTGGACAATGTGTTATAGACGTGTACTGCAGAAGTGGCCTAAAGAAAAATATTTACAATGTAGGATAAAAGATTGATTGAAGATCTGTGAAAGTGTTCTATGGCAGCTGCAAGAGTGCTGATATCTGATGTGGACAATATGTTATAGACATGTACTGCAGAAGTGGCTTCAGGGAAAATATTTCCAATGTAGGATAAAAAGTCCATCTATAATTTATTCGTTGAGATTGATTGATTTTAACGGCATGTTAACCCGCCTTGGGTTATTTTATGACTAGTGGTTAGGGAATTGCATTCATTGTTGTTGTTGTTGTTGTTGTTGTTGTTGTTGTTTCCTTGGCTTTGCGAAGATCTGTGAAGGCGTTCTATCGCAGCTGCAAGAGTGCTGGTGTCTGATGTGGACAATATGTTATAGACATATACTGCAGAAGTGGCTTCAGGGAAAATATTTTCAATGTAGAATAAGGAGACAATCTATAACTTATTCAGTTAAATTGATTTATTTTAAGTATTCCTCTCCAATCCATATATCAATACACTTTTTCCTAAATCTTCCGTCCGTTATCATCCTGCAACACCCCCTGGTTAAAAATGAGACCGTCCAAATTGTTCAAGATGCAATGCAAAAATATAAATCCAGATCACCTGGTGTCGCTTAATCACAGATTTCTTATTTTTCTCATTTTATTTCACCCAAATTTTAAAAATGAAACATTCAAAATGGTCTTGCGTCACTTTAATGTCCAACGTAAAATTAAAATGAATTGAAAAAAAAGTTAAATGTTGGTTTTATTTACTATTTCTCTGAATGTTTGAGATGAGGCTTGAAGATTAGTATTATCTGTGTTATTCGGACGATTGTCCCCATCTTCATTGTTACTTGTACAACGTTTCGGCCGATATGCCCTCCGGCCTTCTTCAGGTATTTCTTGTCGGACTTGTTGGTTTTATTTGTAATATTGAAATTGTGAATTACGGAAGATATTTCGATAATTTTGATCTTATGTTCTCGCGATTTCCTGCTTTAAATTATGTTTTAACGAATCAGCATCAAGTGAATTTCCGGTACAACTTAGATATTTTCAGAGTCGTATTTTTGCCACTTTTTTGTCGGAAAATTAATGTAGATATTTTAAACGCCCCCCCCCCCTCCGCCCCGATATTTATCGGCAAATCAATGTTGTTTCACAACCCCGCTTTTTTGAAAAAAAAAAAATTTCTATTGAATTTTTACAGTATTATATCAATTGTTATTGTATATTTGGTAATTTATGAGGAAGTGCGTCCCGGTCTCCTGCCTCAGAAATTGCTACCCGGTGACTATTAAAATAACGTCCCCAGCTATGTCGTCTCAGATTTTCTTTTATTCATGTTTGTTTAATGTCTTGTTTTTAGTTTAAATAAACAAGAATTACGACAAAAAAGAAGCAACACCCCACAAATACATTTACTTGTCGAAAATATCTATCTCCATTTGTTCATATCTATCTATATTATTTTGTTTACTATCTATCTCAGTCTATTCCAAACTATATATCCATCTTCATATCTAAACAAGAATTACGACAAATTACGATAAATAAACAAGAATTACGACAAATCTCTATAAATGAACATTTACGACAAATTACGATAAATAAATAAGAATTACGCCAAAAAAGAGAAGCCCCCCCCTCTAAAATACATTTAACGCCCTAAGTTGGTTGTTTTCTTTCAAGTAACACCGACATAGCTGGGGACGTTATTTTAATAGTCACCGGGTAGCAATTTCTGAGGCAGGAGACCGGGACGCACTTCCTCATAAATTACCGTATATTTTGTATTATCTATTGCAAAGACAACAGTAGGATTGATATGAAATTGTAAATCATCGTTTTTGGCCTAGATATTTTTGTTTCGTTTCGTAAAAATTCCACGGTTGCCACAAGTGTAAAAAATTCGGACCATGTGACCTTTAGGCACCCCTTTTGCGATCTCGTTTCATAAGGACATTTTTTTTCATTTACACCGTCAAAATCCGGTTGTTTGTTAAGGATTAGGGTTAGGTGTTAGGGTTAGGGGTAGTTTTATAATTAAAAACTCTAAAAATCGTCGGTTAACAAACAACAGGATTTTGACAGTGTAAATGAAAAATGTCCTTATGAAACGAGATCCAAAAAGGGGTGCCTAAAGGTCATATGGTCCAATAATTCATGCACACTTATATGGTTTCAATTAACTATTTCTATCACGTAATAGTACTTTATTTGCACGTAATTATATGGTATCAAGTAACTAATAATAATTCTTAGTAAACAATTATAGCTTCAAGTAACTATTCTTTATACAAACAGTTTAAGTTGTATGGGTTCAAGTATTCATATCGAACACCAATAAGTGTTACATAATCTATGCGGTTGCATAAGATTATTGTCAATCCCCTGTATTTCTAAGGGGATGGCCCTTTTCATATCACAGGCGGGACTTTCCATGGAATAGTACAGAAAGCCCGCGAAAATACGTGAAGTCACGTGGGACCTGGTTGGGTCCTCAGTTTTTCAGTTGGACGTCGGGCAGAGAAGATGTCCTGCCTTAACTGGAACTCACTGCATACGAGCGCTATGTTAGTCAAATGTTTAGTTACATGAAATGTTTAGTTAAGTAAATTAAAGCTTACGAAAATAACACGGTTTTGTGGTTGGTGAATGTCTTGGTAACAAGACTGATCTAGAAGAAGAAATGAGTTAAGTGCGACCGACCACCAAGACGAAGTCCAGATGTTAGAAGAGACGCTAGAAGATGAACAGCAGGAGAATAGAAGAAAAAGTAAAGAGGTATACAACATAAGTTTCAAAAAGATCTATTTGACCCATAGATGTGATCCTAACAGGTACTACCACTCCGTGTCAGAGTAGACCTGGGAGCAATAATAATGAGTAGTAATAATGGCTGAGGGTCTTAGTGTCCTGGGTGTGACGTTAAACTAAATGGTGAGGTTCTAAATCTGGAGCTCTGGGTGTTACATAATTGTTAATACCCTAACATTTATGTACAGTTAGTGTATACACCAAAATGGCTGAATGAGTTACAGCCAGTGGCCTTGGAGGATTGAGTGACACGGGTTGACCTCATCTTGATCTTTTTTCCGGTGGATACCGTGAGAATCGGTGGAGAAGGCCCTCTTCCGGTTTAGATTAGAAAGAGTTAGTTTAGTTAGTATCGGCCGAATCCGAAGGTAGTAAGTCGTGTTAAGCGCACTGCCGAACTCAATCTGCGCAGTAGTCTGGTGGGGATTTCGGAATAAAATATGATCTAAAGAAAATAGAAATCTTGGGTTATTTATCCAAAAACTACCAATGACCCAGGCTTCCTGATAAAGAGAAATCCCCAACAGGAGACCAGACATGAAATCTCCAAAGACAAGTTCCAGACGCTAGAAGAACATAAGATACCAAAGATGGTAAGAAGAAGAATAAAGAGAGTATACAACATGGGGAGTGTGGAGTACCCCTTCATCACCGTTACTCCTGAGTCCATTTTGACCTGGAGTGGTAGTACTGTTAGGGTATCATCTATGGGTTAAATAGAAAAATAATGAGTTAAAGATGTATTTAAAAGATTGAATTTGGAAAAAAATGTGAATACCATCAAGAATATGGAATGTAAGTCGTCGGGGTGGCCTAATGTCGGTATCATCCATGCAGCGAGGGAGTCTATCCCCTTTTCACTAGCGCTAGACCAAGGAGATTATTTTAGCGTCTGAGGTGGAGCGCCACACCTACCATCAGCTCCTTACTTTATCGCACAGATCCCTGTGCTACTCATACGCTGAGTTGGTGAGGGTGGGTATACGAACTAGGAACCTTGTGGTTTCTAGCCGAACGCTCTACCAACCGAGCTATTATTAAAAGATTATGACATTATGATTCCTTTTTTCATTACCTTCTCTTTTTATTTTATTTCCTTCTTTTTTTTTTTTTTTTCGTATATTTCTATTTCTTATCTTTTATTGTTTTTCGTTCAATGTCTTTTTCCTTCCTTTTTTCCATCTTTTTTCTCTCATTCATTTTCACTGTAAACTTTTCTCTTTACATTCTTACTTCTTTATAATATTTCAGTGATTTTTTCTTCATTTTTTTATTTTTCATTTCCTTCCCTTTCTCTCATCTCTTGCCTCTCTTGCCTTATTATTTAAATTAAACTCGTTTTTTCTAATATTTCGGGAGCATTTTCCTTCTTTTTTTTTCCATTATTTTTTCTTCTGTTATAGATAACCTTTGAAATATGATATTTCCGGTGCATTTCCTTTGTCTTTTCTTTCTCTGTTTCCCTTCTATCGTAGATTTAATTTCTGGTGGTCTACAATAAGTGTTATCCACTACGATTTTTTGAAAACCAATCAGACCATTACTGCAATCAACTCGATGATATGCACGCTTACTTGCAAAAAAAGAAGACCTGCATTAGTGAATCGACGTGGTCCAATTCTCCTCCACGATAACGCGCGGCCACATGTTGCAAGATTGACTGTACAGAAACTCACAGACTTGGGATACGAGACCTTACCACATCCTCCATATTCTCCCGATCTTTCACCTACTGATTATCATTTTCTTAGGTACTTAAGCACATTTTTAAATGGTAAAACTTTTCGATCTAAAGAAGAGGTGGAATCATCATTTAAAGATTTTGTTGCATCACAGCCAATAACTTTTTACCAACGCGGAATAAATGACCTCATAGATCGATGGCAGAGATGCATAGCTGCCCAACGCTCGTATTTTGACTAATTTTAACATTTCTACTCTTAATGTTTCAACAATAAATGTATTTCGTTTGTTTTGGTTTGTTTTGGTTTGTTTTGTTTTACGGCATATCAACCTAAGTCGGTTATTTAATGCCAATAAAGTTTTGAGATAAATCAATTCTTAATGGATAGTACAATTTTGTTTATCAACTCATGTTTTTCTATTTAACCCATAGATGGGACCCTAACACGTACTACCACTCCGAGTCAGAGTGGTCCAGGGATCAATGGTGATGAAGGGGTGCTCCACATTCCCCAAACCTCCAGAACTGGAACCTCACCATCAGATAGAGTTTAACGTCATTCCCAGGACATGTAGATCCTCAGTCACCGCCTTCTAGCACCCATATGATAAAAAGGGGTTGGAACTTGCTATAAGGGTAATAGGGTTGGGAAAATCATATAGGTGCTAGGGCTTGACGTGACCAGCCGATTGATCAGAGAAGGCCTCTCCAACCGCCCGTCTAGCCTAAGTAAGGGTCTAAGTGGAGAGTTGCAAGTCATGGACTGCTCATCCACCCTTAAGCATCAAGGGTCGCCACCCACGACCAACTGGTGGCCCCATTTGGGGGAATCTTACCCCTCTGCAGAGGTGCAGTCGGTGCATTCTAACGCCCCACCGACAGGGCGGGACTTTATCGCAGTCGGCTTATTCTACAGCAGCAACCGACAGGGTAAGAAAATTTGGAAGGGTCACTAGGCCCCCCCCCCCCTAAGAATATTAAACATCCCAATTTGTATTACCAGCGTTATTCGGACTATTGTTCTCATCTTCATTGTTATCTGTATAACGTTTCGGCCGATATGCCCTCCGGCCTTCTTCAGGTATTTCTTGTCGGACTCGGGAACCTTCTTTTCGGACTCGGGAGCCTTCTTTTCGACATAGAAAAATAGTAAACACAACTCCTACCTCAGCTATGGTTAGCGGAATGAGAACAGGATACCCCCGTGGACTGAATAAAGGGTTAGGTTCAAAGTTTCGAGATGGCTCCCGATTACGACAAGAAGTTCCCGAGTCAGAGAAGAAGGTTCCCGTGTCCGACAAGAAATACCTGAAGAAGGCCGGAGGGCACATCGGCCGAAACGTTGAACCTACCCTTTATTCAGTCCCACGGGGGTATCCGTCTCATTCCGCTAACCATAGCTGAAGAGGTAGGAGGTTGTGTTTACTTATTTTTTCTATGTCGAAAAAGAAGGCTCCCGGTCCGAAAGAAGGTTCCGAGTCCCGACAAGAAAGTACCTGGAAGAAAGGCGAGGGTCATATCGGCCAGAAAACGTTATAATCGAACATGAAGATGAAGAACAATAGTCCGAATAACGCCGGTAATACAAATTGGGATGTTTAATATTCTTAGGGGGGGGGCCTAGTGACCCTTCCCAAATTTTCTTAACCCTGTCGTTGCTTTGCTGTAAGATAAGCCTGACTGCGATAAAGTCCGCCTGTCGGTGGGGCGTTAGATGCACCGGACTGCACCTCTTGGGCAGAGGGGTAAGATCCCGCAATGGGCCCACCAGTTGGTCGTGGGTGGCGACTCCTTGATGCTTAGGGTGGATGAGCAGTCCATGATTTGCAACTCTCCACTTAGAGCCTACTTAGGCTAGAAAGGGCGGCTGGAGAGGCTGTCTCTGATTCAATCGGCTGGTCACGTCAAGCCTAGCACCTATATATTTTCCCAACCCTATTACCCCTTATAGCCAAGTTCCAACCCCTTTTATCATATGGGTCTAGAAGGCGGTGACTGAGGATCTACATGTCCTGGAATGACGTTAAACTCTTTCTGATGGTGAGGTTCCAGTTCTGGAGTTTGGGGAATGTGGAGCACCCTTCATCACCATTTATCCCTGGACCACTCTGACTCGGAGTGGTAGTACGTGTTAGGGGTCCAATCTATGGGTTAATAGAAAACATGAGTTGATAAAGCAAAATTGTACTATCCATTACAGAATTGATTTATTCTCAACTTATTGGCATTAATATACCGACTTGGTGATAATGCCGTACAAAACAACAAACAAACCAAAGACAAACGAAATACATTTATTGTTAAACCATTAGAAGTAGAAGTGTTAAAATTAGTCAAAATACGAGCGTTGGGCAGCTATCATCTCTGCATCCGATCTATGAGGTCATTTATTCCGCGTTGGTAAAAAGTTAAGTGGCTTGATCAACAAATCTTTAAATATGATGATTCCCCTTTCTTTAGATCGAAAGAGTTTCTTAACGCATTGATAAAAACTGTTGCTTAGTACCTAATGGAAAATCGTTATAGTAGGTGAAGAATCGGGGAATATGGGAGATGTGGTAAGGTCTGTATCCATCGTGAGTTTCTGTAAACCAGTCAATCTTGCAACATGTGGCCGCGCGTTATCGTGGAGGAGAATTGGACACGTCGATTCACTAATGCAGGTCTTCGTTTTTTTGGCAAGTAAGCGGCATATCATCGAGTGATTGCAGTAATGGTCTGATTGGTTTTCAAAATGTAGTGGATAACCTTATTGTAGACCACCAGATTAAATCTACGATAGAAGGGAAAACAGAGAAAGAAAGACAAAGGAATGCACCGGAAATATCATATTTTCCAAAGGTTACTCTAATAAACAGAGAAAAAATAATGGAAAAAAAAGAAGGAAAATGTCCCGAAATATTAGAAAAACGAGTTTAATTTAATAATAAGGCAAGAGAGGCAAGAGAGAGAGAAAGGGGAAGAAAATGAAAAATAAAAAAAATAAGAAAAAATCACTGAAATATATAAAGAAAGTAAGAATGTAAAGAGAAAAGTTTAACAGTGAAAAAGAATGAGAGAAAAAAGATGGAAAAAAGGAAGGAAAAAGACATTGAACGAAGAAACAATAAAGATAAGAATATGAAATATACGAAAAAAAAAAAAAAGAAGGAAATAAACATAAAAAAGAGCGAGGTAATGAAAAAGGAATCATAATGTCATAATCTTTAATAAATAGCTTCGGTTGGTAGAATGCGTTCGGCTAGAAACCACAGGTCCTTAGTTCGTATACCCCACCCTCACCAACTCAGCGTATGGTAGCTACATGGGACTGTGCGAATAAGTAAGGGCTGAATGGTAGGGTGGCGCTCCACCTCAGACGCTAAATAATTCCTTTGGTCTAAGCGCTAGTGAGGGGATAGACTCCCTCGCTGCATGATGAATACGACATTAGGCCACCGAACGACTTCATTCCCATATTCTTGTGGTTATTCCATTTTTTTCCAAATCAATCTTTAATACATGCTTTAACTCATATTTTCTATTTAACCCATAGATGATACCTAACAGATACTACCACTCAGGTCAAATGGACTCAGAGTAAACGGTGATGAAAGGGGTACTCACAAACTCCCCATGTTTGTATCTCTCTTTATTCTTCTTTCTTACCATCTTTGGTATCTTATGTTCTTCTGCGTCTGGAACTTGTCTTGGAGAATTTCATTCTGGTCTCCTGTGGGGATTTCTCTTATCAGGAAGCCTTGGGCATTGGTAGTTTTGGATAATAACCCAAGATTTCTTTTTCTTGATCAATATTTAATTCCGAAATCCCCACCAGACTACTGCGCAGATTGAGTCGGCAGTGCGCTTAACAGGAACTTACTCCTCGTGATTCGGCGATACTACTAAACTAACCTTCTAATCTAAACCGGAAGAGGGCCTTCTCCACCGATTCTCACGGTATCCAACCGAAAAAAGATCAAGGATGAGGTCAACCGTTGTCACTCAATCCCCCAAGGCCCTGGCTGTAACTCATTCAGCATTTTGGTGTATACACTAACTGTACCTAATGTTAGGGTATTAACAATTATGTAAACACCCAGAGCTCCAGATTTAGAACCTCACATTTAGTTTAACGTCACACCCAGACAATAAGAACCCTCAGCCATTATTACTACTCTATTATTGCTCCCAGGTCTACCTCTGACACGGAGTGGTAGTACCTGTTAGGACATCTATGGGTCAAATAGATCTTTTTGAAAAACTTATGTTGTATACCTCTTTACTTTTATTCTATTCTCTCTGCTGTTCATCTCTGCGTCTCTTCTAACATCTGACTCGTCTTGGTGGCCGGTCCGCACTTACATTTCTTCTTTCTATGATCAGTCTGTTACCAGACATTCACCAACCAACAAAACCGTGTTTTCGTAAGCTTTAATTTCTTAACTAAAACATTTCATTACTAACATTTGACTAACATAGCGCTCGTATGCAGTGAGTTCCATTAAGGCAGACTATCTTCTCTGCCGACGTCCGCACTGAAAAAACTGAGGACCAACCAGGTCCCACTGACTCACGTATTTTATCGCGGGCTTTCTGTACATTCCATGGAAAGCCCCGCCTGTGATATGAAGAAGGGCCATGCCCCTTGAAATACAGGAATTGCAATATCTTATGCAACGCATAGATTATGTAACACTTATTGGTGTCGATATGAATACTTGAACCCATA
>CM042167.1:50504147-50506647 GCA_023376005.1 Doryteuthis pealeii
TATATATATATATATATATATATATATATATATATATATATATATATGTGTGTGTGTGTGTGTGTGTGTGTGTGTGTGTGTGTGTCGGGATAAATTTGACATACTTATATTGGTTATTTTTCTCAGTAGGTTGGAGGTATTGACGCACCCTACGCATCATTTAAAAGCTTCTTGGACCCTTTTTCATTCATATACGTGATAACAGATAGAATGGATGACTGAAACCCACCTGAATCATGGAAGATAATAATTTATATCATGATGATCTACGCCGGTCATCAAAATAAGGAGAATATGGTTGCTGCCCAATTCTCCCTGAACACTGTAAAAAAACAATCAGGCATGAATTGGAGAATTGCAATGGAGACTATTAGGCTGTGGCTAGAAGAAAGCAACATAACAGACAATCTGATTGTGTTCGTACAGCAGAATTCCTCGAAAATCTGCAGAAAAAAGTTTTGGAGGACCCTGGCATTGGAATTTGGGCTTTGTCTCGTGAAATTGAATGTTTCAGCCTCTACCATGAAGCTTGTACTCAATGAAGACCTTCGCTACTACTCATAGAAGCGTCGCAGAGGTCAACTGCTCCAGAAAAGGCCCGTGAAAATCGTCTGACAAAGGCGAAGAAACTTCTGAGCAAAGTGAAAATTCTGCTGAACCACAAAAAATCTGGTTCTTTTTCGATGAGAAAAACCTTTGCCAAGATCAAAAGCACAACCCGAAGAATAACAGGAAGCTTGCATACAGTCCAAAGGACACTCTTCGTGTCATAAAAACTAAATTTCCCCAAACTCTGATGATTTTCGGATGTGTGTCCTCTGAGAGTTATGTAATGCCTCCGCATTTTTTCAGAGAGGGTATCAGGTTGAATTTAGATGCCTACGTAGAGTTGCTAAACACTGTAGTCAAGCCCTGGATAACAAGTGTAGCCAATGGTAGGGTCTATGTATGGCAGCAGGATTCGCCCCCCTGCCACACCTCTGAGAAAAGTCAGAAATGGTTGTCGGCAAATTTTTACGACTACACCAGTCCCAATGTTTGGCCACCGAACTCTCCAACCTCTTAGATTATTATGTATGGGGCGCTGTTGAGAAAGACACCAATCGCCGTGCCAGTACTACAAAAGCCCAGTTAATCGACAGTATTAAAGGTAGTTTTGAGACCCTTCTCGGGGAAACTGTAACATCAGCTTACTCCAGGTTCGAGAGCAGGATTGAGGCTGTAATCGATGTGTGATGATGTCTGATGAGGCTAGACTCATTTTAAAGTTAAATATTGATTAATATACATTGAGCTCTCTTTAGGGATTTATAAAAAATCCTTGTATGAGTATATGTTTGCACCACAAGAGCATACAGTATAGTTGTACATTTACTTACCAGTCATTTGGATTACCTTATACATATATATATATATATATATATATATATATATATATATATATATATATATATATATGAAAACTTATAAACTACTAAAAGTAGAGGAATCATATGTAAATTGGGGAGGTGATATTTTATTATGAAATAAAATATAAAATAAAGGGGATACGAAGGCCTTTTCGACCGGTACTTTTTTTTCAAGTATTTACACCGGTGACAATTAAAAGTCAGAATGTAAAGAAATTGATAAGAACAAATGGGGGTAGACAAGAGAGTGGGGGGGGAGAGAGGGGTATGTGTGTGTGCCCTAGGTTAAACCAGGGTTATGAATACCTCCCAGTAAATAGATGGAGTGTCTCGATGTATATATATATATATATTTAATAAATGAAGGAAAAAACTTTAAACTTGTTTCATTACAATAATTTATTTCAACCGTATTACTACGGCATCTTCAGGTAATCACAAGAACATGACTCTTACTGAGAATTTCCCAAAGTAAAATCGCCTTTAAATCTATCAATTGGGGGGGGGGTTCTTAGTTTGAGATGGGCAGGGATAGTTTATTTGAATAATATATTCAAATAAACTATGTTATTTTGGGAAATTCTCAGTAAGTGAAATTAAATTATTGTAATTAAACAAGTTTAAAGTTTTTTCCTTCATTTATTGAATATCTTGCTCTGCCTTCATTCACTGGCACAAGGTACGGTCTACTCGCATCAGCTTGGTTAAACCCCACATGGAAAGATCCTAACTACCAGAATATATATATATATATATATATATATATATATATATATATATATATATATATATATATATATGGCCAAATACTGTACCAATAGATTATTTTTTATTGGTACGACTATCTTGGTCTTTTTTTTTTTTCAAAAATTTTTTTCTCCCCGGTTGATGTTTGGTAGTATATTTTTACAATCAAACTATTTGCTGGTTTTTTTCTCACCGCGAGGATTTGCCAACACGCTTGGTATATTATATATATATATATATATATATATATATATATATATATATATATAAAGGGTGGCTTACCGGTGAAAATGGCACGATCGTTGGAGGTGCACAAAATCCAGGGTTAAGTCAGCGATAAAACA
>CM042167.1:50511761-50521761 GCA_023376005.1 Doryteuthis pealeii
AAAAAAAAGAGAGAGATACGAAGATCACAGGCCTTACGAGTTTTTCACAACAGCGTTAGCTGATTGGCTTTCACTGGTGTTTGATGCAGCAAGTCTCCTCAAGTCTCCATGACTCTTCTGGGTATCGCAACAATATGGATGGTGTCGGTGCTTCCACTGACTTCCAGATCATCCAGACTCTTTTTCAAACACTTGGAGTCCAATCCAAGGACATGTGGAGACATTGGATCAATTCAGTATATATTGTCGCATTTTTCTCAACAAAATAGGGGTCCTCACTTTGTCCAGGTGGTGTGTAGATTATATTGTGTAATTGAAAAGTTCTTAAAACTTCGTGAAACTTTGTTTTCCAAGGTTCAAAATTTGTCTGTTCGCCATCGAAGAAAATCCTCGCGTTCCTTAGCCCATAACCAGTTAGAAACTTTTGGGCCATCGTGGAGGCCTTAAGCAAGAGCGCTTATCCAGAGGAATTGGATCCTTGATAAATTGTAAGTCCGTCCTGAGTATTGGTAAAGATCTGGTAATCATAACTGACTATGCAATTCAAATAACCTGATCTTCCATCTGATGAGACTGGATTTTGGGGAGCTATATCAAATCAACTTAGATTTATATAGGCCCCAATTTTGGTCGAAATAAATTTATTATGGAATAACGGTGTTGAGTTTTTCCTTCCTTTCTAAGATAAATATTTCTCTGTATATAATCTAAAAAGTTTATTATACATTGAGCTCTCTGTAGTGATTTAAAGATTCACTGTATTTATACATACTGGATCATACAATAATAATACAGTGTGTCTTAGAAATCACATATAGAATCATCCCTTACTACCAAGGTTTGGATACCTCACATCTCTCTCTCTCTCTCTCTCTCTCTCTCTCTCTCTCTCTCTCTCTCTCTCTCTCTCTCTCTCTCTCTCTCTCTCTCTCTCTCTCTCTCTATATATATATATATATATATATATATATATATATATATATATAAATGTAAGGTAATCGAAATGACTGGTTGTGAGGGATGATTCCACCTGGGATCCTCAAAATCTCACTGTATAACCCTACTGTATGCTCGTGTAGGTGCAAACATATAATTCATACAAGGATTTTTATAAATCCCTAAAGAGAGCTCAATGTATAATAATCAATAAATCAAATTATATACAGAGCAATATTTAACTTTCAAACTTAAACTTAAACAAACCGTCGTTCCGTAATAATTTATTTCGACTAGAAACTCAAAAGATTTTTTTAATTAATTTTTTTTTAAATTCTCAAGAGCCCAGCCTCATCAGACGGATTTTATAAAAATAATCTAATATATATATATATATATATATGAAGAAAATCCAGTACCCATCACCCCCAGCCACCCCTGTCCCTACTGACAACCGACTGTTTTTCACCATTCTGAAAATGTCCTTCATTGAAGCAAGAACTGGGCTTTTGTCCTGATGATGGTCAAAATGGCCGAAACGTTGCATCGTCGACAATAAACATCCAGTTTCCATAACATCCCGTGTTTGTCTACTTTTCTCCATATATATATATATATATATATATATATATATATTTGTTTGTGTGTGTGTGCATGTGGGTGTGTGTGTACAGATTTTACGTATTAGACGTAGTTTTAGCATTAAGTTTTAATCATACACACACACACACACACATATATTATATATATATATATATATATATATACAAGCACACACACACATATATACAGAAACACACACACACATATATATATATATATATGTGTGTGTGTGTGTGTTTCTGTATATATATATATATACATACACACACAAGCACACACACACACACACACACATATATATATACAGAAACACACACACACACACACACACATACACACACACACACACACACACACACACACACATATATATATATATATATATATATATATATATATATATTCTACACTATGACGTCGCTAAATACATGTTAGCAAGTAAAAGAATTAATTCTATTGAGTCAAATCACAAAGGAAAATTAGGGAATATTTTTTCCCGCAAATTCTTTTCCTGTTTTGTCTTCGCAAATTTCTTCTTCAAACAGAATAATCCTATTTTCCCGCCAAACTCCTTATCAATTCCTAAAGTGATAATCCACAATTTACACCCGATAAGTAATATGATTTTCTCTTTTTTGTCTTCGTTAATAAAATCAAATAATTACACCAGGTTTCCCTTTGACGTAAATTACACAGATCCAATGTTCAATTTAAGAAATAATTCTTTTCAGTTGAAAAAAATAATTGAATCCGCTCGGATTGTTTTTAAATAAGCGAAAAATTCTAATTCAATTTTTTGGAATATTTGGGATTAAGAAAAATTGAGAATTATATTTGAATCACGAGTTCGATTCCAATTGTGGCTAATCTTCGAGACAGGTGCGTACTTTCAATAATAAAGACAAACAGGGTTCGGTTGGTTTGGTTTTTTGTTGTAGAGTAGCTAGCACCCCTTCTACATTCTTCCAGATTGATTGGCTCATAGCCTTAAATTGTTTACGATTAATGTTGTGATGTTAGTCCCAACAGTAAAAAGAAGTCAAGTCGAGATAGGGTAAAATAAGACAAGTGTATTTACAATCATGGTACATGTACGACTAGCTTGTCGTTAACGGGAACAGTAGTACCTTTACACTCGGTGTCTCACTATTTATAGTGAGAACCGGTGCATGTTCTCCACTGTAAGAACGGCCGGTACAACAATTAAGGACTTCATCAGTGGATTAATAAGCTGATTAATATTTGGACTGATCTTACTCCGTTTGGCTATGTTACATAATCTATGCGATTGCATAAGATTATTGTCAATCTCCTGTATTTCTAAAGGGATGGCCCTTTTCATATCACGGGCGGGACTTTCCATGGAATAGTACAGAAAGCCTGCGAAATACGTGAAGTCACGTGGGACCTGGTTGGGTCCTCAGTTTCAGTTTGGACGTCGGACAGAGATGTCCTGCCTTAACTGGAACTCACTGCATACGCGCGCTATGTTAGTCAGATGTTTAGTTACATTAAATGTTTAGTTAAGTAAATAAAAGCTTAAGAAAATAACACGGTTTTGTGGTTGGTGAATGTCTTGGTAACAAGACTGATCTAAAAGAAGAAGTGAGTTAAGTGCGACCGACCACCAAGACGAAGTCCAGATGTTAGAAGAAATGTTAGAAGAAGAACCTAAGATAGAAAAGATGAACAGAAGAAGAATAGAAGAAAGTAAAGAAGGGTATACAACAATTATATTTGAATCATGGGTTCGATTCCGATTGTGGCTAATCTTTGAGACAGATGCGTATTTTCAATAATAAAGACAAACAAGGTTCGGTTGGGTTGGTTTTTGTTGTAGAGTAGCTAGCACCCCTTCTGCATTCTACCAGATTGATTGGCTCATAGCCTTAAATTGTCTACGGTAATTTATGAGGAAGTGCGTCCCGATCTCCTGCCTCAAAAATTGCTGCCTGGTGACTATTAAAATAACGACCCAGCTCAGTCTATTCAAAACAATCCATCTATCTATCTCAATTTGTTCATATTTATCTATATTACTTTAAATACTAAGATTTTTTTTTATTCATGTTTGTTTAATGTCTTGTTTTTAGTTTAAATAAACAAGAATTATGACAAAAAAAAAGAAGCGACCCCCCCCCAATACATTTACTTGTCGAAAATATCTATCTCTATTTGTTTGTATCTATCTATATCATTTTGTTTGTTTATCTATCTATCTCTCTCAGTCTATTCAAAACTATATATCCATCTTCATATCTAAATAAGAATTACGACAAATTACGATGAATAAACAAGAATTACGACGAGCTGGAGTTGTTATTTTGATAGTCACCGGGTAGCAATTTTTGAGGCAGGAGACCGGGACGCACTTCCCATAAATTACCTTGTCTACGATTAAGGACTTTATCAGTTGATTAATAAGCTGATTAATATTCGGACTGAGCTTACTTCATTTGGCTATACCACATTTGACCCTCCCCTATTTCTTGTAAGTTTGTCTTGTTAATTGTTTGTAACTTATTGTTTTGTGTTTTTTTATGTATCCGTTAGCACCGGATACTGGTTCTGAATAAATATATTAAACACTTAATTTCTCTGTGTATCTTTCCACTTCGACGATACGACAGTTTATTTGTTTAATATCTAACTTCGTGCTTTATTTAATGGAAATGCTATCCTTGTAGAAGAACAGTAGTGTTACTACCGTGTTTGCCCCAAAATAAGACTTAATTGTGAAGTAAGGCCTAGCGGGATTTTTCAGGATCATTTTAATATAATCCCTCCCCTTAAAATAAGCCCTAGTTGAGCGCAGCAGACAGACGAAAGAAATAAGCATACTTCACAATTCGCAGATACTCGACATCCCCTGAAAATAAGCCCTAGTGTTATATTTCGGACTGAAAATTAATTTAAGCCGTATTTTATTTTTCGAGGAAACACTATATTTAAACCATACCTAGAGGGGGGATATTGGCATTCATGCCTTTCCCAAGATAGATAGATAGATAGATAGATAGATAGATGGAACACTACAGCAATCAACCAATTAATTAATCACCCTGTTTAGTATCGAATAGAAGGTGTCATTGGCATTTCAGTCTCGGAAGACCAAAATAGATAGATAGATAGATAGATAAATAGATTGATACGACCAAACTAGAATAGGCAGACAGGCAGATAGATCGATAGATCGATAGATAGATAGAAGCAGATTGGAATAGGTAGATAGATACGACCAAAATAGATAAATAAATAGATAGATAGATAGATAGATAGATAGATAGATAGATAGATAGATTGATTGATTGATTAATAGATAGATAGAGATACATAACATATGAGTAGTCTGAATTAGATAGATATGAGAAGACTGATATATATATATATATTATATATATATATATATATATATATATATATATATTATTGGCATTTCAGTCTCGGAAGACTATAATAAAGTTTAAATCAAACTCCTTAGATTTAATAGATAGATAGATAGATAGAAGCAGATTGGAATAGGTAGATAGATACGACCAAAATAGATAGATAGATAGATTAATAGATTGATACGACCAAACTAGAATAGGCAGACAGACAGATAGATAGATAGATAGATAGATAGATAGATAAGACTTAGATAGATACATTTATACATACATACGACCAGTCTGGATTAGAAAGATCGATAGATCGATAGGTAGATACAAGCAGATTGGAATAGGTAGATAGATACGACCAAAATAGATAAATAAATAGATAGATAGATAGATAGATAGATAGATTGATTGATTGATTGATTGATTGATTGATTGATTAATAGATAGATAGAGATACATACATATGAGTAGTCTGAATTAGATAGATATGAGAAGACTGATATATATATATATATATATATATATATATATATATATATATATATATATATATATTATTGGCATTTCAGTCTCGGAAACTATAATAAAGTTTAAATCAAACTCCTTAGATTTAATAGATAGATAGATAGATAGATAGATAGATAGATAGATAGATAGAAGAAGCAGATTTGAATAGGTAGATAAATACGACCAAAATAGATAGATAGATAGATAGATTGATACGACCAAACTAGAATAGGCAGACAGACAGATAGATAGATAGATAGATAGATAAGACTGAGATAGTTACATTTATACATACATACGAGCAGTCTGGATTAGAAAGATCGATAGATCGATAGATAGATACAAGCAGATTGGAATAGGTAGATAGATACGACCAAAATAGATAGATAGTAGATAGATAGATATATAGATAGATTGATTGATTGATTGATTGATTGATTGATTAATAGATAGATAGAGATACATACATATGAGTAGTTCTGAATTAGATAGATATGAGAAGACTGATATATATATATATAATATATATATATATATATATATATATATATATATATATATATATATACATATATATTATTGGCATTTCAGTCTCGGAAGACTATAATAAAGTTTAAATCAAACTCCTTAGATTTTATAGATAGATAGATAGATAGATAGATAGAAGCAGATTTGAATAGGTAGATAAATACGACCAAAATAGATAGATAGATAGATTAATAGATTGATACGACCAAACTAGAATAGGCAGATAGATAGATAGATAGATAGATAAGAGTGAGATAGATACATTTATACATACATACGAGCAGTCTGGATTAGATAGATGGATAGATCGATAGATCGATACAAGCAGATTGGAATAGGTAGATAGATACGACCAAAATAGATAGATAGATAGATAGATAGATTGATTGATTGATTGATTAATAGATAGATAGAGATACATACATATGAGTAGTCTGAATTAGATAGATATGAGAAGACTGATATATATATATATATATATATATATATATATATATATATATATATATATATATATATTATTGGCATTTCAGTCTCGGAAGACTATAATAAAGTTTAAATCAAACTCCTTAGATTTATAGATAGATAGATAGATAGATAGATAGATAGATAGAAGCAGATTTGAATAGGTAGATAGATACGACCAAAATAGATAGATAGATAGATAGATAGATAAGACTGAGATAGATACATTTATACATACATACGAGCAGTCTGGATTAGATAGATCGATAGATCGATAGATAGATACAAGCAGATTGGAATAGGTAGATAGATACGACCAAAATAGATAGATAGATAGACAGATAGATAGATAGATTAACAGATTGAGATAAAAATATAGATTAAAGAAAGTGTATATCACGACACCATTAGATTTATTTCCAGAAATCACAAATACCATTTTTCTTAAATGCCGGAAACATGCCTTTGATTTTCACGAACTGGTTCGAGCCTCTTAACGGCAGAAGGGGCGTTAATAGGTTGTCATTAACTTGTAAAATCCATCGCACTTACCCTGTGAAAATCTCCGCGATATCCTTCAACAAATACAAGAACATTTCGGGGATAATTATTTTGCTGAAACCCGTATCAGTATCTTTCATTTTACATATAATATTACTTTAATAACAGAGAGGAGTGCGAAATCTCACAATATATATATATAATATATATATATATATATATATTTATATATATATATATATATATATCTGTGTAACAGTGGCTTTTCTGACATTATATATATATATATATATATATAATTGCCTTTTTTTTACTTTTCCTGTTTTCACCAACAAATCCAATCCTCTGCCACTGCGCCATCCCGACCCCTATCGCCAAACGCCCTCCTCCTTGCTCCCTATTGCTCTCCACCAACCCCCCGGTCCCTTCACCGTCAAAATAATTTTGACAGCATACGTGCCAGACTAGTGGCTTCAATCGACAATTAAGAACGGTGTCAGACAGGATTTGCCCTAAACAACGCTGGGGGCTGGGGTGGGGTAGGGGGTTCCTTGAATGTTAGAAGAAGAAAGAAAAGAAAGAAAGAAAAAAAGAAAGAGAAAATAGAGAGGTAAAGAATAATTGCGCAAGTGAAAGGAAAAAATGAAAAGAAGAAAGAAAGAAAGAAAGAAGAAGAAGAACAGAAGAAAAGAAAATGAAAGAAATAAGAAAAGAAGAACGAAGAAGTAGAAAAGAACGAAGGAAAAGAAAGAAAGAAAAAGAATGAAGAAGAAAAGAAAGAAGAAAGAAGGAAAGTAGAAAAAGAAAGAAAAAAAGAAAGAAAAGAATGAAAGAAAAGAAAGAGGAAAGAGGAAAGTAGAAAAGAAAGAAGAAAAGAAAAGAAAGAAGAAAAGAAAGAAAAAAAAGAAGAAGAAAAGAAAGAAGGAAAGAGTGAATGAATAAAGGAAGTAGAAAAAGAAAGAAAAGAAAAGAAGAAAAGAAAAAGAAAAAGAAGAAAGAAAAGATTTAAGGACAAAAAAAAAGAGAAATACAAGGTAAGAAAGAAAGACAGAATGAAAGAAAGAAAGAAAGAAAGAAGAAGGAAAGAATGGGTGTAAAGAAGATGGAAGGATGAAGATCAAACTTTTAGATCGGAAAAGAGGTTAGGTGAGAAGGTAGAGGAGGGGGAAGAAACGTGAAAGAAAAGGTGAAAAGGATAAAGGGGAGAGAGAAGAGAGAGAGAGACAGAGACAGAGACAGACACAGAGAGAGGGAGAAGAGAGTGAGAGAGAGGAAAATATGAGATGAAATAGATAAATAGGAGAGAGAGGGGGAGAGAATGAGTGAGTGAGTGTGAGAGAGACAGAAAGAAAGAAAGAAAGAAAGAAAGAAAGAAAGAAAAGAATAATGGGTTGATGAATGACGAGGAAGCACAAAGAGTACAACAAAATGGAAAAGAAGATATGAGAGAGAGAGAGAGACAGACAGACAGACAGACAGACGGAGAAGAGAGAGAGAGAGAGAAAGAGAAAGAGAGGTGAGAGTGTGTGATAGAGAGAGGAAAATATGATAAGATGAAATAGATAAATAGGAGAGAGAGGGGGATAAGAGAAAGTGTACGAGAGAGAGAGAGAGAGAGGAGAGAGAAGAAAGAGAGAGAGAGAGAAGAGAGAATAAGAAATGAAGACGTGAAATAAGTGATGGAGAATGTCAAGATGGAGAATAATAGCTGATAAATGAATGAGGAAGAAAAAAGAGTACAACTAAAAAGAAAAGATCTGAAAGAAGAGAGAGAAAAAGAGAGAAAAAGTGAGTGACAGACAGACAGAACAGACAGACAGAAAGAGAGAGAGAGAGAGAGAGAGAAAGAAAAGAAAAAAAGAGAGAGTGAGTGAGAGAGAGAGAGAGAGAGAGAGGAATATGATAGAGGTGAAATAGATAAATAGGAGAGAGAGGGGAAGAGAGTGGAGTGAGTGAGAGAGAGAGAGAAAGAAAGAGAGAGAGAGAGAGAATAAGAAAAGAAAATATCTTAAAGAGAGATACAGACAGACAGACAGACAGAGAGCAAGACAGAGAGAGAGAGAGAGAGAGAGAGAGAAAGAAAAGGAAAAAAGAAAGTGAGAGAGAGAGAGAGGAAAATATGATAGAGGTGAAATAGATAAATAGGAGAGAGAGGGGGAAGAGAGTGGGAGTGAGAGAGAGAGAAAGAAAGAGAGAGAATAAGAAATGAAGGAAGTGTGCTAAATAACACGTGAAATAAGTGAATAATTTGAAGAATGGAGAAAGAGAAAAAAGAAACGTTTTTATTTGGGTTTTTTACGACATATCAACCCTTTTCGGATAATTTAATGCCAAATCAAGTCGTTTTGATACCAGGTTGCTTACACTACCTGCTGTTGCTTAAATGGTCACCCATCACGTCGGTGATATGGAGGGAACCGGTGCTTTCAACAAGACTTGGTCATAAGCAGAAGAAGAAGAAGAAGAACAACAACAACAACAACAAACAAAAGAACTCGTTTGGGGATTGCGTAGATAAGCCAATTCGAGAACCCGAAGCATACTTTAAAAAAGCAAGGAAAGACTAATTACAACAGCCAGTAACAGCGTTTACAGTAACAGTATCAGCCAGACAGCGATGGAATCTATCCCCTTTTCACCAGCGCTAGATCAAGGAGATTGTTTTTAGCATCTGAGGTGAAGCGCCACACCTAGCATCAGCTCCTTACTTTACCGCACAGATCCCTGTGTTAATCATACGCTGAGTTGGTTAGGGACGATATCGAACAAGAAACCTTGTGGTTCCTAGGCGGATGCTCTACCAACTGAGATAAACCGGCCCTTCGCCATTTGTTAGTACATATTATACATAATGCACGCAGTTCATCAGCATTCACGATTTAAAATGATGTAGTTCGTTCTGATATTAGAGTAGATGTAGAAACACCCACAGTAATTCATTTTTATTCGGTGAGGTTCCAGTTTTGGAGGTTTGGGGAATGTGGAGCACCCCATTCATCACCATTGCTCCCTGGTCCACTCTGACCCGGAGTGGTAGTACCTGTTAGGGTCCCATCTATGGGTTAAATAGAAAAATGTAT
>CM042167.1:50526761-50534261 GCA_023376005.1 Doryteuthis pealeii
TCTGGCAAGGTCCAGATATTTGTCAATTTTTTCATTTTCCTTTAGCTTCACCCTGTGATCTGCTGGCACTGCAAAAATCCCCCAGTTGACAAGTTCTTTCTTTTTTTATTTATCAACACTAGGTCTGGTCTTCTTGCTGGGATAAGGTGATCCGTTTTTATTTCAAAGACCCAGAGAATTGTATGCGTTTCGTTCTCAAGAACAGATTCTGGTTCATGCATATACCATTTTGTTGTATGGTCAAAATTTAATTTTTTGCATAATTCCCAGTGGATCACCTTCCCAACCCAGTCTAGTTGGGTCTTATCAATTTTCGCTTTGATATAGTTTGTCCTTATGGTATTATTTTGTGCAGCAATTATTAATGATTCTGTTTCTCTTTTAAGGTTTCCTTTTCTTAACCACGTATTTCCATGCGCAACCTCTTCGATTTGTCGTTTGAAGCGTCCATATAATTGTTTTTCTTCCCATTTTTGTTTTCTAGTCTTTGTTGTTTTTCTGGGTATTATTATTATTATTATTATTATTATTATTATTTAAAATATCATTTGAGATTTATATCATTTCATTTATAACATTTTCTAATCTAATAATTTGACCAATTCTCAAACATAGAATTTACATTGATTTCTACACATGCTTTTGAAATTTAAAATCATTTGAACGAGGATTGGTCGTGTTATGATATTACGAAATTATATCAATTTTTCTAAAACACCTTATATATACTAGCAAATGCATGCACCTTCCACCGGGTGCAAGTATTCAAGTTTTAATGTAATAAAATATTATGTTAAATTAGAAAGACTAATGAAACTAAATAAGAATGCAGATAAAATGATTTGAAAAAATAAAACAACTGAAACTTATTCTTTCATCACTCCCGTCTTTCATTGCTAATTTATCCTGAGTTAACTATTTAGTTAAAATAGGAAATAAAGAATAAAATGGCAGTTTCTCTGAATGTTTGAGATGAGGCTTGAAGATTAGTATTATCTGCGTTATTCGGACTATTGTCCTCATCTTTATTGTTATTTGTACAACGTTTCGGTCGATATGCCCTCCGACCTTCTTCAGATGATGGCTCCCGAATACGACAAGAAAGTTCCCGAGTTCGAAAAGAAGGTTCCCGAGTCCGAGAAAAGTTCCGACAAGAAATACCTGAAGAAGGCCGGAGGGCATATCGGAAACGTTGTACAAGTAACAATGAAGATGGGGACAATAGTCCGAATTACGCAGATAATACTAAAATGGCAGTTATTTTTTCTTGTTAAGGGATTTCTTTTAAGATTTATTGAAGAGATTTTTGCTCATATTCATTAAGATAAAACCAAACAATTAGAAAACAATAATACTAAACACATATTTAGAAGAAATGTACCATCAAACCTTCCATGTAATTTATCTACTAGATTGCACACGCTGCTAAAAACAATATACTGAAAAGTCAGAATGGTAATTTTATTTTGTACTAAACAACTACTGACATCATAAAAATTAATACCTGTTGAACAATACATCCTTTTAAAGGGTCACGATTTTAACAAAGATGCTAGATCATTTACTGGATTGCACACGCTGCCAAAAACAATATGATGGAAAATCAAAATGACAATTTTATTTTAGACTTAACAACTATCATCATCATCATCATGTCGCGCTATCAGCGCGGATATCCATGACAATCTCTCTCCATCCGTCCCTATCACTCATCATTCTCGGGAGGTCCTCTATGCAGCATCCTGTATCCGCACAGAGCTGATCAATGTACGTCTTTGCTGGTCGGCCCACACTGGTCCATGTGCTGGTTTCCACAAGAGGACGTCGCTTATGAGTTCGTCCTTGCTTCTCCAGCAGTGTCCCGCGTTGTCTTGTCCGTCTTACTCGGATGGTTTGGGTGATATGTGGCAGGTGGCCGTATAGCTGTTTTCTCATAGGGTGTTGTTTCCACGTCTTGTTCAGGATCACCCGAAGCATTCTTGTGCAGCTCCCATCTAGTTTATTCTCTAGTCGCTTAGTTAGGGTCCAGGTGGTGCAGCCATACAGCAGCACTGATACGACAGACACAGAATAAAAATTAATAATTGTTGAACAATACTTCCGCTCAAATGGTCACGATTTTAAAAGAGATGCTTAATTCAGTATCATAGAATTGAAAAAGACATCAACACAAAATTATTAATTGAATGGAGGGAAAATAACCAGTTAAAGAATCTAATATGGAACTTCATTACATCGTAATAAAATGTGGGTATCACTAACACCTATATAGACAAATACATCATCCACTGGTTATCCACATCTAACTTAATGTTGCATACTCTTTCTTCTTTACTTGCTTCTTTCTTACTCTATTCTTCTGGCCGTCTTTGGAATCTTATAATATCTTGTCTTGGTCTGGAATCTTCTAAGGTCTGGACTTTCTTGGGGACTTCGGGTCTGGTCTTCTATTGGGGATTTCTCTTTATCAGAAGCCCTGTGTCATTGTTAGTTTTTAGAGTTAATAACACAAGACTCCGATTTGCTTTGATCTTACTTTATTTTTAAATCCCCAACCAGATACCTGCGCAGATTAAGACGGGAGCGCGTGTAACGCAACTTACCCTTCCGTCGAGCTCGGCTGCTAGTCTCTAACTGACTGAAACTTACTTACTATCTAAACCGGAAGAGAGGGCCCTCTCTACCGGTTCTCACGGCTATCCCCGGAAGATAGGGTTAGGACTGAGGTCAAGCTTGTCACTCAATCTTCAAGGCCGTCAGCTGCACTTAAAACGCCATCTTGATTTCTACACTATTGCACACAAATATTAGGTATCTAATAATTATGTAACATTAAAACGAACCACTCCCAAACCTAATAAAAAAACTCATTAGCCTTCTCTACAGATATATGTGTATATATAAAAGGCAATTGAAGAGAAATTAACTAGTAGAGTAGTAGTAGTAGTAGTATGAATAACAGGTAAAACTATTGCGTCATATGAGGTGTGTTGAAAAATGTCGAGACTAAAACTTTTATTAATCAAACATAAATGTTCTTCAAAATAACCCTTTGACATCCAACAAGGTAATTCAAGTGAGTTTCCCATTGTTGGTTGTTGGTTGGCGGGTTGGTTGATTGACGACATGTCAACTCTTTTTGAAGTTATTTACTAGTACATATGATAAAAAGGGTCTTTGAATTGAATTCGTTTGAAATGTTCTTATATATATGTGTGTGGGGAATTTTTTTAGGATTGTTATATCCATATATATTTTATAAAAAAAGAAGAAGGTCGCAAAAGTATCGTTTCTCAGAAAAAAGTTTTATTCTTTTTATTTCACATACGCAACACGATGTTCTTCAGATATTCTGGTTCTTCTTCAGGCCTTTTATCAATACATATATGATATACATATATATATATAATATAAATATATACCACATATACACATATATATATACATAGGTTATGCGTGGTTCTGTAATTTTTTCTGTTATTTATATTATATTATAAATAACAGGAAAAATACAAAAACACGCACATCCTATGTATATATATATGTGTAATTATTATATATATATATATGTATATCAATATATATTGATAAAAACCTGAAGAGATACCAGAATATCTGAAACACTTTGCCTATGTGAAAATAAAAAGATTAAAATAAAACCATTTTTTCTCCGAAACAAACATTTGAGGACCTTCTTTTTTTATTAAAAATACATTTTCTCCCGTTGGAACCAGAACAAATTTATTTAATATATTAATATATATATAATATATATATATATATATATTATATATATAACGTGTGTGTGTGTGTGTGGTGAGTGAGGTAGTAAAGAAGATGGAAATAAATTCCGACATATGTGAGAAGATAAACGTATTGTATTTTAAAGATATTTTAATTAGATTTGTTGTATATCTGAACAAATTCCATCGAAACACGTGTCAGCATATAATAAATTTAATCTATACAAATATATTTATATATTTTCCATTTATTATATATTATATATATATATCATAACTAAAACTGAGCGAAATCAATGTGTGGGGGGATGATGTGTGGTTATCTAGAAACTGGGCGCTACTGTGAATTTTCAATATAATATAATTTTTTCAAATTAGGTTTAGTCTAGTCTTCATTAAATACAATCTAGACTTCATACTATCATTCCTTTATTATATATTCACCACCCTTTCGCACGAGCTGGATGTGACACAAGTACAACTTATTAAGCGGAATTTAAGAGGTTTGAATTTAGAGTTTTCCTCCTCTAGACTGGTTGTTGGTTCATACCTTTCCAAGGGTATTAACTAAATATGAAATTCACCTGCCTCGTCCAGATTGAACTCGTTGTGATGCTTTTAAATATGACTTGACCGTAAATCAGCCTCGAAGCAAGTTCGACATTATAATATTATTTTGAACGACAAACAAAATGTAATAATAGTACTTTTGAAGGAGAAAAATTGTCATAAAAGGAAAACGATGTAGATGGGGTGGGTGGTACTGGTGGGGGGGGTAAGAAAAGGGGAAGTGGGAGAGTGATAAATAGGAAGAGGAGGAGGGTGTCTCAATAAAAGTAATAACCGGAGACTAAAATGCATTAATAATTTGTCGATTTTCTTTTCATTCCCCGCGAAAAAATCTTTAACTGTTTAAAATCGGAAAATTGTTTATTTCGTATTCTAAAAAAAATATCGCTTCTTTTTTTTTTTTCTTTTTTAATTTATTTATTTTCTTTCTTTTTTTATTATTATTATTTTATTTTTTTTTTTTTTTTTTTGGCTCTAATTCTTTGAATATTTTTCTACCGAAGTGCAAAATACGATTTATGAAAACTGAATATAAAGATATATATATATAAAAAACAAAAAAAAGAACCAAAAAAGATACAAACTTTTTTTTTCATTCGATTAGTCCGAATGTAGAAAAATGAAAAAATGAAAATAAAATAAAAAAAAAATAAAACAAAATAAGATCAGCGTTAAAAATTCTTGCGAGATTTTTTGATAGAATTATTTTCGTTTGTTTTCAAAGCCAAACCAAATTTGGAAGTTTTTGAAGCGGGAAAAATGTTCAGCAAATCGAATCTGTTCATAGTCATTTATTGTAAAACTCATATTTATCAAATTGGAAAAGAAAACTATTAAAAAAATTACATAAATATTGACACTGTATATATATATATATATATATATATATATTATATATATATATAAAAAAAAGACATTGACCGTATATATTTATAAGTTAAATAAATATGGACCAATATATATAGATGTATGCGTATATGCGTATATATAGAGAGAGGTATTTATATAAAGAGAAGTAGTAGTTTATATATATATATATATATATATATATATATATATATATAATAAAGAGAGAGAGAATATATAGAATCTATTATCACTATATGAAATGCAAACAGCCTCGTCCAGGATTTGAACTCTTTAAGCATATATATATATATATGTGTGTGTGTGTGTCTGTGTGTGGTGTGTATGTGTGTGTTGGGGATATATGACGGATAGGTTGGGTCAGTATATATATATATATATATATATATATATATATATATATATATATATACTGTATGATTTAAAAAGTTTTAACACAATACATATAGAGATAGGGAAAATTGAAGTAAGATTTGAATACACACACACACACAGACATACTCACACACACACACACAACACACAAACACAACACAACACACATATATATATATATATATATATATTATATATATATATATATATATATGAATTTAAGTAAACAAACAAATGTTTATTTTTTTTATATGTCTTTAAGCGACAATTTTTGGAGAATATGTGCTTAATTGAAGTCATACCTAATTTTAAAAATTAATTAGTTAATATAATGAATTTAGGCGGGCATGTATGTTCAAATGTAGGCTGGACATTTTCTCGATTTGTTTAGCCTTACATTTGAACATATATGCCCGCCTAAATTCATTAATTATTAACTAATTTATTTTCAAAAATTAGGTATGACTTCAATTAAGCACATATCCTCATTATTATATATAATATATATATATATATAATATATATAATTAAGAGTATATATACATATTTTAGACTGATTCATATATTGTTCTTTTTTCTATTTTTTACATTATATATATATATATATATTTGTTTTGTGTGTGTGTGTGTGTGTGGTGTGTGTGTGTGTGTGTGTGTGTGTGTGTATGATAATATCGGTTGCTATATTTATATAAATTAGTACTCAATATCGTGGAAGAGCATGTATATCTAAGTTAGGCTGGCATGGAATGTTGTTTGTCGCCTATGGGTAATTCCATGTTAATCATCCAGAAAAAAAGTAAAATTTGTCACCGACCCTCAAACTTTCTGATAATTTGTTTTTCCAGGTGTGGATTATGTAACGTTAGACAATCCCCAAAATCTGAGCTTCCAATTCCACAAGTTTCCCCAGTTGAGAGTTTTTTCAGCATTTGCGCAATCTGATTCGGACCAAGCTGTTCCAGTAAACAATTACTCACATATCTCACCACTACATGTCTCATTATCATTCGTATCCAGGAGTCACGGCGCCAAATGTGGCCCTACCCTAGTCACGATATCGAACCAGAAACCTTGTGATCCTGGACAGGAAATGTATAAAATTATAATGCGCGTGGTCTAATGGTTAGAGTCGCAGGCAATGGACTGTCAACCCGAATTCAATTCCTGGACAGAGTTTTTGCATTTCACATGGTGCTAATACTCTTGGGAAAGATATGAATCAAATTTCCCACCAACTATGGGTAAATAGAGGGCAGATTGGACTTTTAACCTTGGTTGGCAACCGGTCTAGGAGAAGGAAAACTCTGAATTCAAACTGTTAACCCCGCTTAAGAAATCCACCTCCATGCTCGTGCGGAGGGGTGGTAAATATATATAATGTTTTATTCAAGCCATGATAAATAAATGATATTTTAAGATCATATGAGTGCTAGAAGGCGGTGACTTTCTGTCTGTAACCAAACTACGTCACAGCATACGTCACAATATTCTCAATGATTGCGTAATCTATTAATTAACGGAGATTGTTGTGTTAGAGATCTAGATTTCTACCTAATTTTAAACAATTAACAACGACATGAATTTAAAGGCACTTGTTGCGTAACGGTTATGGACGTAAAAATGAATTCGGCAATTTGGTTCAAATCCTGTTTGCGTTTCATTTTAGTTTCGTTGATGATTATATCTTGATATATAAAACTTTTTGCTTTTGTTTATTTTAAATGGAAAGTTTGATTCTCAGTGGGGTACTCCTTGCTTCTATCCTTGTGCCAGACTAAGCAAATTTTAGTAAATTACTATGCCAATCACTGTCACATATATTGTGGGTAATTTATGAGGAAGTGCGTCCCGGTCTCCTGCCTCAAAAGTTGCTCCCGGTGACTATAAAAATAACGACCCAGCTCAGTCTATTCAAAACTATCCATCTATATCTATTCTCAAT
>CM042167.1:50539261-50546761 GCA_023376005.1 Doryteuthis pealeii
AGAAATGTAAACATTTTATGAAAATGATATCTGTGAATATTTAACTGGTTTATTTTTCCTCTCTTTTTCGGGACAACTTATGACTACTAACGAAAAAAACACCCTCCAGGTGGTGTAAAAATTAATTTTGAAAGATTTGCCTATGGGGTGCGAAGTTAAAAGTTCAGTATCAGAGAGTTTGTACCGATAATAATAAGTAAATCATTAAATTTATTAAAGGAGTAAAAAAACCAAGACTTGTGACTCACCAGCTTAGGTGGGTGGGAAAAACTCTCATTGAGAGGAAAATAATAATTATATGGTTATCTGTTATGATTTTATATCTACGTTAATTATCTGCGTTTATAGTATGTATAAGTGGTGTGTGTGCTCGTCTTACTAAACTATGTATGCGCAAAACTCTTATCTATTAAAATGGAGATTCGCTTCCGGTTTTTATCTGTAATAAAAATTAAGTCACTGCTTTCGTCTCATTACCCAAAATCGTCATAACATAGAAAAAAATACACTCAAAATTTACATTCAACATTAGACATGTCGTCATTGTTTTTTAAACAAGTTTTAATAAATACATGACTGGTATTATATATCTATATATAGTTTGTTTATTTTAATACATATTTAAAGTTTACATTTCAAATTGTTTTATTTTTAATCCTTTAATGAATTTGATTGTTTTACTTACTTAGGGGTACAAATCTCGCTGACATTAGAATTTTTACTCCCACCCTCAGGCAATATGTTTCAAAAATCTATTTTTACATTCGCCCGGAGGCCGTTTCTTATTTCGTATCTTCGTTAATAATAATAATATAATAATAATTATAATAAGTGTATGCGATTATATCTGTGTGTGTTGCGTCTAATTTGATATTACGTCAAGTGTATGTGTGTGTGTGTGTATGCATATGTGTGTGCATTTGTGTGTGTGTGTGTGTGTGTGTGTGTGTGTGTTGTATGCATATGTGTGTGTGTGTTCGCCCCTTTACGTCAAGTGGTCAAAAGAAAATGGCCGCTACGAAATTTGTGACATGTCAATCAAGCGAACAAACAGATTCTATATCACATACACACACATCTATTAACGCAAACACACACACACACACACACACACATACACACACACACACACATACACAAGCACACACTCACACACAGACACACACACATACAAACACACACATATATCTGTATACGTTCTGTTTGTAAGTGTCTCAATATATGCGTGTTTTATATGTAATATATCTGCATGTCTTTTTTATACTTCAAATGTGTATCAATTAAATAATAATAGGAATATATATATATATATATATATATATATATATTATATTATATATTATATATACGAATTGAATGTGAGAGAGAAGGGAGGGATAAAAAACGGAGAGAGTCTTTCTGTGTGTTAATATATTATTATATCATATATATATATATATATTTGGACTTAAAACCCACAACGTCACCTGAAAAATTTTTGCGGTAACGCATGCATGAAACCAATGGTCGTGACTGTTCCTATGTCATTAAATATATAAAACCTTTATATATTTTTTTTATTATATTATATAATTGCTCTATATTTTATTGAGCAGGTCTCCCAATAATACTACACTTTGGCATACCATTCAGTAAAAGCTGAAATAGTGCCAATCCACACTTTATATATATATATTAATATTATGATTATTAATAATTTGAAGGCAAATTACAATGCCGTGTAAAAAAATAAAAAACAAAAGATGTTATTTTTGTCTTATCGGATTTCAAAGAAAACTTTATCTTCAGAGACGAATATCAGAAATGAACGTGCTTAAGGTTTTTTTGCGTGGTTATACTTTTTTTTCCTCAAATATATATATATATATATATATATATATATATATATATATATATTCTTTGAAAGAAAGGAAAAAACTCAATAAACCGTCATTCTGTAATAAATTTATTCGACCAAACTAAATGATTTTTTTTTAATTTAAAGACATTTTTAAAACTTCCCAGTTCAGATCTCATCAGTCAGCCACAGTTAGAATAGTTCATATATAATATATATATAATATAATATATATATATATATATTTAATATATATATATTTATTTTTGTTCTATGTCTTCTGTCCGATGAGACTGAACTTCTAGGGAGTTTTAGACAATTTCTTTAAATTTCTAAAAGCATTTTAATTTTGGTCGAAATAAATTTATTACAGAATGAAGGTTTATTGAGTTTTTCCTTTCTTTCAAAGGTAATATTGCTCTGTATTTAATCTAAATTATAGATTATTATGCATTGAGCTCTTTCGAGGGATTTATAAAAATCCTTGATTTGCACCTACTAAAACATGCAATATAATTATACAGTGGATATTTTTGAAGATCCCATATAGGAATCATCTCTTAATACCAGTTTTGGATACCTTTCATATATAATATATATATATATTATAATTATATATATAATATATATTCATTTATTACAGTGTACACACATTTAAGATGCAATTGTTACCATTGGTTTCCAAGGCAGCATGTTAGCCAACATTTTTTCTAGACAACGCACCTGTTATGAAAAACAGGTGCGTTAGCTTGAAGAAAAGTGGCTAACATGCTGCTTGGAAACCAATGGTAACAATTGCACCTTAGATTTACTCTACACTATAATAAATAAATACAGCTCTTCACACGTAATCGAGCACTTATATTATATATATATATTATATATATATATATATATATATATATATATCAGGTGTTGGTAAATCCTTGCGGTGAGAAAAAAAAACAGCAAATAGTTTGATTGGTAAAAATATATTCACCAACATCAACCGGGGAGAAATTTTTTTGAAAAAAAGAAAAGACCAAGATAGTCGTACCAACAAAAAAATAATCTATTGGTACAGTATTTGGCCAAAAGAAAAACAATTTATATGTATATATATTGTATATAAGATATATATATATATCATATAACCGCAGAGAATAGGCTAATAAGTAGAAAGTTGCTCATACCTAAAGTAGAGCAAATAATAAAGTTTATAAATCTAAATGAGTTAGGACGAACCTACTATTAAGTTTTGCTTATGGCTCTTCAGGGCTATAGATCTAGACTATATATATATATATAATATATATATATATATAGTAAACTGAGAGGAAAAAACTCTTAAACTTGCTTCATTACAATAATTTATTTCAGCCCATTCTACGGCATCTTCAGGCTGAATTTGAATTAATCACCTTAATGGTAGCTACAGACATGTAGTGTTGTTATGAATTCTTAAGTCTGGTGAAAACATCTTTTTTATGAATTCGTTACATTGAGGTTCATATTCATCTGGTCTGTTTAAATCCATCTTATGAGCCATGTTGAGTTTCTTCCTGAATTCAGCATAGAAACAAGACAATGACCAGTCAGCTAGTTTTACCATCTTTATTGCACGAGCATCAGCATTAAAGATTAAAGGCTGTTAAGTAGCATATAAACTAAGAAAATGGAGACTTCCTACGGCATTACTGAATCAAAAGAAATTTCCATTTCTTCCTTCAGAATTAGCCACAATAACCCCTATATTGTGGAAGTGCATGTGTATATGGTTGAAGTCATGGAAATGGACTCGTCCCCCCGAGTTCAAATTCCTGACGTGGTCAGCTGCATTTCACTTAGCGCTTGGGAAAGGTATGAATCCTACTCTCCTCCAGCTATGGCCAATAGCAGGGCAGAGCTGGGTTTTTAACATGGCTAGGTAACCAGTCTAGGAGAAGGAAAACTCTGTTCAAACCTGTTGAAACTCCGCGATTGAAATGGACCTTGTGTCGTATCCTGCTCGTGCGGAGGAGTTGGTAAATATATATATTTGTGATGAGTGTGTTAACAAATGAGGAATCTGCATGTGTTGGTGGTGCCCCCTAGTAAGGTGATTGGGTTTGCAATCAAAAGTCCTTCTTTCTGGAAGAACACTCTATAAAGCGTTCAACCGCGAAAGAGGAAAATCAGAGAAAAGACCAAACCGAACCAGACGAAGCAGAAGAATTCTTTCCCAATTTGCCTCTCCAGGGGAAAACAAACTCTCCAAAACTTCCCGAATTCAAACCTCACCTCTGATAACTAAAAGATGGCACTAATCGAATAACCCCTGTTCTTCTCTCCCAAAACTATTAGATTTCATCCGTACGGGTTAAATGTTCACGCGTTAAAATTAGTTGATAGATAGGATGCCTAGTACACTATAATTGCATGTTACATTATTTGTACTAGTACAATTACAAAATAAAAACAACCCCTCCCGGGCCATGTAAAATAGATTTTTGAAACATATTGCCTGAGGGGTGGGAGTTAAAACTTCAATGTCAGCGAGTTTGTCCTAACTAAGTCTAAAATCATCAAAATTCATTACTAGGTAATGATGATACGTTAATTAGCTTTATGATTCTTCTAATTATTTAACTTTGAGTTTTTCCTTAATTAAAATTAAATTAATAAATACTAGCAAATATATGCACCCTCCGGGTGGCAGTACTTAAGTTTTAATTAATAAAATATGTATCAAATTAGAATGCTAATGAAACTTAAATAAGAAAGCAGATATAAATATTTGAAAGCAGAGGGGGGCATAATAAAAAATAAAGAACAACTGAAAACTTATCTTCTCTCACTCCCTCTCATTGCTAATTTTCCTTTAATTTTAACTATTTAGTTAAAAATAGGAAGTAAAGAAATAAAATTACTGTTATTTTTTTCCTTGTTAATGAATTTCTTTTAAAGATTTATCCCTGAGATTTTAGATAATATTCATTAAGATAAAAACCAAACAATTGAGAAATATCAATAAATAAGCACATATTTTTAAAATAGATTTTTAAATCAAATATCAAATTAGCCTTCCCATTCACACTGTAAAACTGCCTATTTTGTTGTATATATAAATACAATTGCATGTTATTAGTTATGTAGATATGGTCAACAGTATTAATTATGTAAAACAAATTTTATTAATAAGTGAGGTTTAAAAAAAAATAAAATCTGTTTAGAATGTGACGTAAATTAACAAGGGAAATTGTTACTTGAATTAGTTAAATATAGTTTCAGGTTACAGACCAATCTCCATATAATAATACTAGCAAATATATGCCACCCTCCGGGTGCAAGTAATTTAAGTTTTTGATATAATAAATATCATATGAAATTAGAAAGGCTAATGAAACTGCTTAGAATTGCCATGATAAAAAATTTTGGAACAGAGGGGTATATCGAAAAATAGAACAACTTTGAAACTAACTAATTCCATCATTTTTCCATTACTCCCTCTTTCATTGGTAAATTTTCCTAAATTTAACTATTTAGTTAAATAGGAAAGCAAAGGATAATATTCAGTTATTTTTCTTGTTAAATAAATTTCTTTTAAGATTTTATTTTCACGTAGATGTTTGTTTATATTTCTTAGATAAAACCAACAATTAGAAAATCAATAATCCAGCACATATTTATTAAAATAAAATTTTTAAATATCCAATATGCCAAAATTAGCCTTCTCGTTCAAACTGTAAATCGCTATTTTTGTTGTATATATAAAATACAATTGCAATGTTATAGTACGTAAATGGTCAACAGTATTAATAATGTAAAACAATTTTTTATAATTAACTGAAGGTTTAAAAGAATGAATCATGGAGAATTTGACGTAAATAAATAAAGGAATTGTGACTTGAAGTATATAGTTTCGGCTTCAGACATTATATATAGATATAGATTATGTAACATATTGGTTTTGTTAGAGCTGTCACTGGCAGCAATTTATCCATCTAGATTCTTATTTTTATCAACTGGTATCAAGGTTGGATGCCTGGTTGAAAAATTCTAAAGAACATGACTCTTATGATGAATTTCCCAAAGTTACACCGTTTTTAAATTAATCACATCTGTGGAGGAGGATAGTTGGTGTCTTAGTTGGAATGGGGCAGAGATTAGTTTTCTTTGAGATGAGGTTGAGGGAGGTCTAATGGCTTTGGATGATATATATAATATAGTATATATATATATATTATAATATAATAATATATAAATATTTGGGGGGCAGATTAAATGTGCTTGAGTTCGATGCTGTCTTTCTTTTTGTTAATTTTTGAATAAATATATACTTAAATGTTCAGATCTATTGTTAATTAATAATTATGATTAAATGAATTAGGCCGTGCATATCGGTTAAATGTTAAAGCGTAAAACAAATCGAGGAAGAAAAGCTTGATAGTAAATGAATTAGGCGAAATATATCTGTTCAAATGTAAGGCGTAAAAACAAATCGATAAAATTACGCTTACATTTTAAACCGATATGCACGCCTAATTCATTTAATTATATTTAATTAATTAAACAAAAATTAGGTATGACTTTATTAAGCACATAATTCTCCAACAAATTTGTCGGCCTTCGCCACTTCAAAACACATCGTTTGACGTACTTCATATATACGTAAATATATATATATAATATGTATGTGTGTGTGTGTGGTGTGTGTGTGTGTGTGTGTGTGTGTGTTGTGTGTTTGTGTGTAAGAGTACGNAAGGAGGATGAAGGAAGAATGGGTGTAAAAGAAGATGGAAGGATGAAAGATCAACTTTTAGATCGGAAAAGAGGTTAGGAAGCTGAGAAAGGTAAGGAGGGGAAAAACGATGATAAGAAAGGTGAAAAGGATATAAGGGGAGAGAGGAGGAGAGAGAGACAGAGACAGAGATCAGACACGAGAGGGAGAGATTGAGAGTGAGAGAGAGGAAATAGTGAGATGAAAGATAAAAGGAGCAGAGAGGGGAGGAGAGTAATGTTATGTGAGTGAGTGTGAGAGAGAACAGAAAGAAAGAAAGAAAGAAAGAGATATATGTTAATGAAAAGAATAATGGGTTTGATATGACGAGTGAAGACAAAAGAGTACAACAAAATGGAAAAGAAGATATGAGAGAGAGAGAGAGACAGACAGACCAGACGACGACGGAGAAGGCGAGAGAGAGAAGTAAAGAGAGAGTGTTTGTGATAAGAGAGAGGAAAATATATAGTGAGATGAATATGATGATAATAGGAGAGAGAGGGGGATAAGAGAAAAGTGTAACGAGAGAGAGAGAGAAGAGAGAGAGAAGAAAGAGAGATGAGAGAGAAGAGAGAAAAGAAATGACAGACGGTGAAATAAGTGATGGAGGAATGTCAATGATGGAGAATAATAGCTTTGATAAATGAGAGGACAGAAAAAAGAGTACAATAAAAAGAAAAGGATCTGAAAGAGAGAGAGAGAAAAGAGAGAAAAAGTGAGTGACAGACAGACAGACAGACAACAGATAAGAGGAGGAGGAGAGAGAGAGAAGAAAAAGAAAAGAAGAGAGGAGTGGAGAGAGAGAGAGAGAAGAGAGGAAATATGGATATGAGGTGAATAGATAAATAGGAGAGAGAGGGGAAAGAGAGTGGGAGTGAGTGAGAGAGAGACGAAAGAAAGAGAGAGAGAGTAGAAATAAGAGAAA
>CM042167.1:50551761-50564261 GCA_023376005.1 Doryteuthis pealeii
AATTATAAAAAAAAAAATTCACATCGAATTATAAAAAATTTTTTAAAAAATTCACATCAAATTATAAAAAAATAAAATAAAACATTCACATCAAATTATGAAAAAAAAAAAAAATCACATCAAATAATAAAAAAAAAAATTCACATCAAATTATAAAATAAAAATAAAAATTCACATCAAATTATAAAAAAAAGAAAAATTCACATCAAATACCAAATAAATTTCGCACCAAATTATTCCAAAAGAAAAAAGAAAATTCGCATTAAATTAAAAAAAAATTCGCATCAAATTATGATAAAAAAAATTTCGCATTAAATTATCAAAAAAAAATTTAAATTGTCCCCACTCTCAATCCCTTTGGTACAAATAATGTTAAATATATGTGAAATAATAATATTAAATTTTTTGTCATAGATGCATTGCCACATCGGGATATTGATCTTGCTATGAAAAAATCAGAAACCATCAATAACTTAAAATTGGTGTAAGACTCTTTTGATAGCATTTTTGGGATTTCTTGGACGAAAATGTTTTATAATCCTATTTCAGTAGTAGGGAAGCTGTAGATTTCATTTTACAGACAAAAATAGATTACAAAAACTCACACATTTTTTCGCGACTCTCTCAAATATGGAGAGCTAAAAATTGACATAACTCTGCCAATTTTTTAATTGAAAGCTCAAATTTTGGGGATTGTCTAACGTTAATTAGTCCTTACCTGGAAAGAATTTCAGAAAAAATTGAAGGGGGTGGGTGACATGGCCTAGATGATTTGAGATGGAATTAACCAAAACTCTAATTGTATAGTGATTTTTAACAAAAATTCCTTTAATTTGAAATTCATGACTTTTAGGCACCTCTTTTTGATCTCGATTAAGAAAGGACATGTTTTCTAAAGATCGTCAATATCCGGTTGATTTAACAAACGATTTTAGATTTTTTTTTAATTACAAAACTAACCCCCTAACCCTAACCCCTAAGCCTAACAAACAATCGGACATGTCCTTTCTGAATCGAGATTACTAAAGGTAATATAGTTCGATTAATTCCAAGATTTAAATGATTTATAAAACCTCTTATATTTTTTAAGACACGGTTTGGGTGGGGGTGTAAATTTCCAAATCGATAAAACAAAAATTGCCAGTGGGTATTTACCGTTATTTTATTTCTTCATAACTTATTATTATTATTATTATTATTATTATTATTATTATTATATTATTATTTACTCCTTTTGAGTTTTCACATCAGCATTAGCTGGTGGCCTTTCACTGGAGTCTGAGTGACAGCAAGTCTCCTCGGGTCTCCAGGACTCTTCTGAGTATTCTGGCAGATTGCAGCACTGCAGTGTTCGGAATGGTTCAATACTTCCTCTGATTTCCAAACTTTCCAAACCCTTTTCTAATCCTTTTGGGACTGTTCCAAGTGCACCAACTACAATTGGTATCACTTTCACTTTCATGTTCCATAACTTTTTCAGTTCTCTGCAAGGTCCAATATTTGTCAATTTTTTCATTTTCCTTTAGCTTCACCCTGTGATCTGCTGGCACTGCAAAAATCCCCCAGTTGACAAGTTCTTTTTTTTTTTATTTATCAACACTAGGTCTGGTCTTCTTGCTGGGATAAGTGATCCGTTTTTATTTCAAAGACCCAGAGAATTGTATGCGTTTCGTTCTCAAGAACAGATTCTGGTTCATGCATATACCATTTTGTTGTATGGTCAAAATTTAATTTTTTGCATAATTCCCAGTGGATCACTTCCCAACCCAGTCTAGTTGGGTCTTATCAATTTTCGCTTTGATATAGTTTGTCCTTATGGTATTATTTTGTGCAGCAATTATTAATGATTCTGTTTCTCTTTAAGGTTTCCTTTTCTTAACCACGTATTTCCATGCGCAACCTCTTCGATTTGTCGTTTGAAGCGTCCATATAATTGTTTTCTTCCCATTTTTGTTTTCTAGTCTTTGTTGTTTTTCTGGGTATTATTATATTATTATTATTATTATTATTATTTTAAAAATATCATTTGAGATTTATATCATTTCATTTATAACATTTTCTAATCTAATAATTTGACCAATTCTCAAACATAGAATTTTACATTGATTTCTACACATGCTTTTGAAATTTAAAATCATTTGAACGAGGATTGGTCGTGTTATGATATTACGAAATTATATCAATTTTTCTAAAACACCTTATATATACTAGCAAATGCATGCACCTTCCACCGGGTGCAAGTATTCAAGTTTATATGTAATAAAATATTATGTTAAATTAGAAAGACTAATGAAACTAAATAAGAATGCAGATAAAATGATTTGAAACAGAAGGATATAATAGAAAAATAAAACAACTGAAACTTATTCTTTCATCACTCCCGTCTTCATTGCTAATTTATCCTGAGTTAACTATTTAGTTAAAATAGGAAATAAAGAATAAAATGGCAGTTCTCTGAATGTTTGAGATGAGGCTTGAAGATTAGTATTATCTGCGTTATTCGGACTATTGTCCTCATCTTTATTGTTATTTGTACAACGTTTCGGTCGATATGCCCTCCGACCTTCTTCAGATGATGGCTCCCGAATACGACAAGAAAGTTCCCGAGTTCGAAAAGAAGGTTCCCGAGTCCGAGAAAGTTCCCGATTCCGACAAGAAATACTGAAGAGGCCGGAGGGCATATCGGCGAAACGTTGTACAAGTAACAATGAAGATGGGGACAATAGTCCGATTACGCAGATAATACTAAAATGGCAGTTATTTTTTCTTGTTAAGGGATTTCTTTTAAGATTTATTGAAGAGATTTTTGCTCATATTCATTAAGATAAAACCAAACAATTAGAAAACAATAATACTAAACACATATTTAGAAGAAATGTACCATCAAACCTTCCATGTAATTTATCTATAGATTGCACACGCTGCTAAAAACAATATACTGAAAAGTCAGAATGGTAATTTTATTTTTACTAAACAACTACTGACATCATAAAATTAATACCTGTTGAACAATACATCCTTTTAAAGGGTCACGATTTTAACAAAGATGCTAGATCATTTACTGGATTGCACACGCTGCCAAAAACAATATGATGGAAAATCAAAATGACAATTTTATTTTAGACTTAACAACTATCATCATCATCATCATGTCGCGCTATCAGCGGGATATCCATGACAATCTCTCTCCATCCGTCCCTATCACTCATCATTCTCGGGAGGTCCTCTATGCAGCATCCTGTATCCGCACAGAGCTGATCAATGTACGTCTTTGCTGGTCGGCCACACTGGCTTGTCCATGTGCTGGTTTCCACAAGAGGACGTCGCTTATGAGTTCGTCCTTGCTTCTCCAGCAGTGTCCCGCGTTGTCTTGTCCGTCTTACTCGGATGGTTTGGGTGATATGTGGCAGGTGGCCGTATAGCTGTTTTCTCATAGGGTGTTGTTTCCACGTCTTGTTCAGGATCACCCGAAGCATTCTTGTGCAGCTCCCATCTAGTTTATTCTCTAGTCGCTTAGTTAGGGTCCAGGTGGTGCAGCCATACAGCAGCACTGATACGACAGACACAGAAATAAAATTAATAATTGTTGAACAATACTTCCGCTCAAATGGTCACGATTTAAAAAGAGATGCTTAATTCAGTATCATAGAATTGAAAAAGACATCAACACAAAATTATTAATTGAATGGAGGGAAAATAACCAGTTAAAGAATCTAATATGGAACTTCATTACATCGTAATAAATGTGGGTATCACTAACACCTATATAGACAAATACATCATCCACTGGTTATCCACATCTAACTTAATGTTGCATACTCTTTCTTCTTTACTTGCTTCTTTCTTACTCTATTCTTCTGGCCGTCTTTGGAATCTTATATATCTTGTCTTGGTCTGGAATCTTCTAAGGTCTGGACTTTCTTGGGGACTTCGGTCTGGTCTTCTATTGGGGATTTCTCTTTATCAGAAGCCCTGTGTCATTGTTAGTTTTTAGAGTTATAACACAAGACTCCGATTTGCTTTGATCTTACTTTATTTTAAATCCCCAACCAGATACCTGCGCAGATTAAGACGGGAGCGCGTGTAACGCAACTTACCCTTCCGTCGAGCTCGGCTGCTAGTCTCTAACTGATGAAACTTACTTACTATCTAAACCGGAAGAGAGGGCCCTCTCTACCGGTTCTCACGGCTATCCCCGGAAGATAGGGTTAGGACTGAGGTCAAGCTTGTCACTCAATCTTCAAGGCCGTCAGCTGCACTTAAAACGCCATCTTGATTTCTACACTATTGCACACAAATATTAGGTATCTAATAATTATGTAACATTAAAACGAACCACTCCCAAACCTAATAAAAAACTCATTAGCCTTCTCTACAGATATATGTGTATATAAAAGGCAATTGAAGAGAAATTAACTAGTAGTAGTAGTAGTAGTAGTATGAATAACAGGTAAAACTATTGCGTCATATGAGGTGTGTTGAAAAATGTCGAGACTAAAACTTTTATTAATCAAATATAAATGTTCTTCAAAATAACCCTTTGACATCCAACAAGGTAATTCAAGTGAGTTTCCCATTGGTTGGTTGGTTGGCTTTATTATAATATAATATAATAACAGAAAAATTACAGAAACACGCATAACCTATGTTTATATATATATGTGTATATGTGTATATATATATATATGTATATCAATATATGTATTGATCAAAGCCTGAAGAAGATAACAGCATATCTGAAACACGTGTTGCGTATGTGAAATAAAAAGATAAAATAAAACATTTTTTCTGAGAACAATACATTTTGCGGACCTTCTTATATATATATACGTGTGTGTGTGTGTGTGTGTGTGTGGTGTGTGTGTGTGAGTAAAGAAGATGGAAATAAATCCGACATATGTTGAGAAGATAAACGTATTGTATTTTAAAGATAATTTTTAATTAGATTGTTGTATATCTGAACAAATTCCATCGAAACACGTGTCAGCATATAATAAATTCATCTATACAAATATATTTATATTATTCCATTTATTATAATAATATATATATATATATATATATATATATATATATATAATATATATATATATTATATATATATAATCAGTCTTTGTGCCCAAAAGGCTCTTTACTGTTTAGTTTAATGACACGAAAATGATACTAATCATATATATATATATATATATATATATATATATATTATATGGGTTAAATAGTAGGGCAGACTGGGCCCTTCAGCATTGGGTAGGTAACCAGTCTAGGAGAGGGGTAACTTCTGAATTCAAAATTCCCTCCAGCTATGGTTATAATTATAGGTTTACATTTTTAAATTTTTTAATGCTTCATAATAACTTCAACATTAAAAAAGACACACACACACACATTCACACACACACATATATATATATATATAATATATATTATATATATATAATATATATAATACTATTGAATTATATATATGTATATGTATATATACGTGCTTAATTGAAGATATATATTATTATAATATATATATATATAATTTTTTGCAAATTAGTTTAGTCTAGTCTTCATTAAATAGCAATCTAGACTTCTATACATCATTCCTTTATTATATATATATTCACCAACCCTTTCGCACGAGCTGGATGTGACACAAGTACAACTTATTAAGCGGAATTTAAGAGGTTTGAATTTAGAGTTTTCCTCCTCATAGACTGGTTGTTGGATTCATACCTTTTCCAAGGGTATTAATAAATATGAAATTCACGCTGCCTCGTCCAAGATTCGAACTCGTTGTGATGCTTTTAAATATGACTTGACCGTAAATCAGCCTCGAAGCAAGTTCGACATTATTAATATTATTTTGAACGACAAACATAATGTAATAATAGTACTTTTGAAGGAGAAAAATTGTCATAAAAGGAAAACGATGTAGATGGGGTGGGATGGTACTGGTGGGGGGGGGTAAGAAAAGGGGGATAGTGGGAGAGTGATAAATAGGAAGAGGGAGGAGGGTGTCTCAATAAAAGTAATAACCGGAGACTAAAATGCATTAATAATTTGTCGATTTTTCTTTTCATTCCCCGCGAAAAAATCTTTAACTGTTTAAAATCGGAAAATTGTTTATTTCGTATTTCTAAAAAAATATCGCTTCTTTTTTTTTTTTCTTTTTTTAATTTATTTATTTTTCTTTTTTTTTATTATTATTATTATTTTTTTTTTTTTTTTTGGACTCTAATTCTTTGAATAGTTATTCTACCGAAGTGCAAAATACGATTTATGAAAACTGAATATAAAGATATATATATATAAAAACGGAAAAAAAAGAACCAAAAAAGATACAAATTTTTTTTGATCATTCGATTAGTCCGAATGTAGAAAAATGAAAAAATGAAAATAAAAATAAAAATAAAAATAAGACAAAATAAGATCAGCGTTAAAAATTCTTGCGAGATTTTTTGATAGAATTATTTTCGTTTGTTTTCAAAGCCAAACCAAATTTGGAAGTTTTTGAAGGCGGGAAAAATGTTCAGCAAATCGAATCTGTTCATAGTCATTTATTGTAAAACTCATATTTATCAAATTGGAAAAGAAAACTATTAAAAAAATTACATAAATATTGACACTGTTATATATATATATATATATATATATATATATATATATATATATAGACATTGACCGTATATATTTATAAAAGTTAAATAAATATGGACACAATATATATAGATGTATGCGTTATGCGTATATATAGAGAGAGGTATTTATATAAAGAGAAGTAGTAGTTTATAATATATATATATATATATATATAATATATATATATATAAATAAAGAGAGAGAATATATAGAATCTATTATCACTATATGAAATGCAAACAGCCTCGTCCAGGATTTGAACTCTTTAAGCATATATATATATATGTGTGTGTGTGTCTGTGTGTGTGTGTATGTGTGTGTATGGGGATATATGACGGATAGGTTGGGTCAGTATATATATATATATATATATATATATATATATATATATATATATACTGTATGATTTAAAAAGTTTTAACACAATACATATAGAGATAGGGAAAATTGAAGTAAGATTTGAATACACACACACACAGACATACTCACACACACACACAACAACACACACACACACACATATATATATATATATATATATATATATATATATATATATATATATGAATTTAAGTAAACAAACAAATGTGTTTATTTTTTTATATGTCTTTAAGCCGACAATTTTTGGAGAATATGTGCTTAATTGAAGTCATACCTAATTTTAAAAATTAATTAGTTAATAATTAATGAATTTAGGCGGGCATGTATGTTCAAATGTAAGGCTGGACATTTTCTCGATTTGTTTAGCCTTACATTTGAACATATATGCCCGCCTAAATTCATTAATTATTAACTAATTTATTTTCAAAATTAGGTATGACTTCAATTAAGCACATATCCTCAATATATATATATATATATATATATATATATATATATATTTAAGAGTATATATACATTATTTTAGACTGATTCATATATTGTTCTTTTTTCTATTTTTTACATTATATATATTATATATATATGTGTGTATGTGTGTGTGTGTGTGTGTGTGTGTGTGTGTGTGTGTGTGTGTGTGTGTGTGTATTGATAATATCGTGTGCTATATTTATAATCAAATAGTACTCAATATCGTGGAGAGAGCATGTATATCTAAGTTAGGCCGGCATGGACATGTTGTTTGTCGCCTATGGGTAATTCCATGTTGAATCATCCAGAAAAAAGTAAATTTGTCACCGACCCCCTCCAAACTTTCTGATATTTGTTTTTCCAGGTGTGGACTATGTCAACGTTAGACAATCCCCAAAATCTGAGCTTCCAATTCCAACAAGTTTCCCCCAGTTGAAGTTTTTTCAGCATTTGCGTCAATCTGATTCGGACCAAGCTGTTCCCAGTAAACAATTACTCACATATCTCACCACTACATGTCTCATTATCATTCGTATCCAGGAGTCACGGCGCCAAATGTGGCCCTACCCTAGTCACGATATCGAACCAGAAACCTTGTGATACCTGGACAGGAAATGTATAAAATTATAATGCGCGTGGTCTAATGGTTAGAGTCGCAGGCAATGGACTCGTCAACCCAATTCAATTCCTGGACAGAGATTTTTGCATTTCACATGGTGCTAATACTCTTGGGAAAGATATGAATCCAAAATTTCCCACCAACTATGGGTAAATAGCAGGGCAGATTGGACTTTTAACCTTGGTTAGGCAACCGGTCTAGGAGAAGGAAAACTCTGAATTCAAATCTGTTAAACCCCGCTTAAGAAATTCACCTCACATCTGCTCGTGCGGAGGGGTCGGTAAATATATATAATGTTTTATTCAAGCCATGATAAATAAATGATATTTTAAGATCATATGAGTGCTAGAAGGCGGTGACTTTCTGTCTGTAACCAAAACTACGTCACAGCATACGTCACAATATTCTCAATGATTGCGTAATCTATTAATTAACGGAGATTGTTGTGTAAGAGATCTTAGATTTCTACCTAATTTTAAACAATTAACAACGACATGAATTTAAAGGCACTTGTAGCGTAACGGTTATGGACGTAAAAATGAATTCGGCAATTTGGGTTCAAATCCTGTTTGCGTTTCATTTTAGTTTCGTTTGATGATTATATCTTGATATATAAAACTTTTTAGCTTTTGTTTATTTTAAATGGAAAGTTTGATTCTCAGTGGGGTACTCCTTGCTTCTATCCTTGTGCCAGACTAAGCAAATTTTAGTAAATTACTATGCCAATCACTGTCACATAATATTGTGGGATAATTTATGAGGAAGTGCGTCCCGGTCTCCTGCCTCAAAATTGCTACCCGGTGACTATTAAAATAACGACCCAGCTCAGTCTATTCAAAACTATCCATCTTCATATCTATCTATCTATCTATCTATCACAATTTGTTCATATTTATCTATATTACTTTAAATACTAAGATTTTCTTTTATTCATGTTTGTTAATGTCTTGTTTTTAGTTTAAATAAACAAGAATTACGACAAAAAAAGAAGCGACCCCCCCCCAAATACATTTACTTGTCGAAAATATCTATCTATCTCCATTTGTTCGTATCTATCTATATTATTTGTTTTGTTTATCTATCTATCTTAGTCTATTCCAAACTATATATCCATCTTCCTTTCTAAACAAGAGTTACGACAAATTACGATAAATAAACAAGAATTACGACGAGCTGGGGTTGTTATTTTGATAATCACCGGGTAGCAATTTTTGAGGCAGGAGACCGGGACGCACTTCCTCATAAATTACCTATCGTGGGTAGCCTACAAATTATCTATGTAAGTGTAGATAAATTTTGAATTGAAGTTGAAGTTTCAAAATTTGTAGGGGGTAAATGGAAAGTTTGATTCTAAGTGGGTGCTCCTTGTTTCTATCCTTGTGCCAAACTAAGAAAATTTTAGTAGATGACTATGCCAGTCATTGTCACATAATATCGTGGATAGCCTGAAATAAAATTATGTCCGATAAATTCAAGGTTTTCCTTTATATATCTTTATTATTATTTTTTATTTATTTATTTATTTTTCACTTTTTAAAAAATTCCGCGTTATAGATACGCCAGTTCATGGGCACGCGCACACTCGTGATTTTAATATTTCAATAATAATAATAAATAAGGTGAAATATTAAAGACAAAAAAAAACAACAACAGATAGAACTGAAGAGACAATATGTCGAAATAAATTTATATTCTAAACAAGGTATATATCCTTTTACTTATTTATTTACGTATATGTAAAAAATATGTACACAAATCTTTATATGTACGTCTGATTTCCCAATACTAACAAAGTAACACTTGATTTGATATCATCCACTTATATATACATATATATATATATATATATATATATATGTGTGTGTGTGTGTGTGTGTGTGTGTGTGTGTGTGATGGCATCTCTTCACAGAAGAGGTCCATTTCTACAAGTAGTTCCGTTGTGAGCACGCAGATGACCCAGGCGTTCAACTTTGTTTTTACTCACTGTCGCACATATAAACCCCTTCCCCGACTTCATCTCATATGCGTGCGTATGCGTTTATATATATAATATATATTATATATAATAACCTTTGGTGTGGTACCAAGTTTCTTGGAAAGTTGATTCTAGTGGGTCCTAATTCTCTACCCGTAGTTTGTTGTAGAGTTCAGGTTCCGTATGAGAATCAATGTTTAATTATTGTAAACAGAGCAAAGTTATTTGGGAATAAAAAGGCCTTAATACCTTATATATATATATATATATATATATATATATATATATATATATATAGAGAGAGAGAGAGAGATAGATAGATAAATAGATAGATAAAAGGATATGAAAACACACAATGCTGTTAAAATTAAAATATCCATAACTAATATTGAACAATATTTCGATTTATAAAAATCAGCTTCAGAGCTTGTTTTTAATCCGGACTCATCGAGAGAGAAGCAGAAAATAATTTAAGTTCAAAACGAAAGCATTGATGTTCCAAAAAGCGTACAAATCATGCGATATATATATATAATATATATATATATATATATATATATAAGAATTTTATGTGTCTCATTATCCAGGACAGATTATTATTATTATTATTATTATTATTATTATTATTATTACTGCTCTATGTTTTTAATATATTCAGCACTTTTGGGTTATCTATTGATGCCACTGCAATGGAAATGTTAAAGCGGAAATTGGATACTAAATATATATATATATATATATATATATATATATATATAGAGAGGAGAGAGAGAGAGAGAGAGAGAGAGGGGGAGAGAGAACGAGAGAAAGAGAGAAGCAGAGGGGGAGGAGAGAGAGAACGAAAGAGAAAGAGAAAAAGAGAAAGACAGAGAGAGAGGGAGAGAAGAAAAAGAAGAGAGGGAAAGAAAGAGAAAGCGATATATAGATACATATATGTTGACTGTTAACTCTCTCTCTCTCTCTCTCTCTCTCTCTCTCTCTCTCTCTCTCTCTCTCTCTCTCTCTCTCTCTCTCACTATATATATATTATATATATATGGATGCCTTTCATCTTCTCCCTCTCTCAACCCCCCTCTCTCACTCTCTCTCTCTCTATCTCTCTCTCTCTCTCTATATATATATATATATATATATGAGAGAGAGAGGGAGAGAGAGGGAGAGAGAGAGGAGAGAGAGAGACTAAAATATAGACAGAGAGAAGAAACGGAGTGTAAGAGAAAGAATGAGAGAAATCTCTCGAGTGAAAGAAACAAAGTATAAAACAATTTGTATATTTAATTTGACAATTAACGGATTCAATTCTTTTGCGAGGATAAGTGCTCCAAGAAAACACGTGTCCGCCTATCAGCACGCTCGCACACCTACATCCATATATATATATATATATATATATATAAAAGAGAGAGAGAAGAGAGAGAGAGAGAAAGAGAGGGGGAAGATGAAAGGCATCCATATATATATATTATATATATATATATATATAATATAATAATATATATATATATATATATATATAGCTTTGTGTATTTTGTCACTAACATCAGCACATTTAACAATTTCCCAGCCAGCGATGATCTAAATGGCTATTGAATTGCGAGTTCGATCCTTAGTGAATGCCACATACGCGCGAACTCATGTCATATCCTATTCGGGTTGGATAAATACACACATATATATATATATATATATGTGTGTGTGTGTGTGTGTGAATAAAAAGGCCTTAATTACCATGGGTATCGTGATTATGGACCATTGCCACTCGTGGGTATCTGAGGTCCACCGAGCTTCGTCAGAATGGAAATGGTCCATAATCCCGATACCCATTGTATTTAAGGCCTTTTTATTCACAAATAACTTTGCTCTGTTTACAATAATTAACCATAGAGCTCTCATACAGTACCTGAACTCTGCAACAAACTACTGGTAGAGAATAGGATCAGCCTAGAACACCTTGTACCAAGAAACTTGGTACCGCACCAAAGTATATATATATATATATATATATATATATATATATATATATATGAGAAGTAAATACACAAACGATGTGTTTATGATATGGCTTTTTTAGCCGACAATTTTTGGGAGAATATGTGCTTAATTGAAGTCGTACCTAATTTTGAAAGTTAATTAATCAATAATTAATTGATTAGGCGGGAATACCTATTCAAATGTAAGGCTAAACAAGTCACACACGGAGCAGTCTCTGATTTTTCTCGATTTGTTTAGCCTTACATTTGAATAGGTATTCCCGCCTAATTAATTAATTATTAATTAATTAACTTTCAAAATTAGGTACAACTTCAATTAAGCACATATTCTCCCATATATATATAATATATATATATATATATATATATATATATATATATATATCAGTGAAAAAACATTATAACTATTAATATAACCGGTATTTAATCCCTTTTATTT
>CM042167.1:50569261-50594457 GCA_023376005.1 Doryteuthis pealeii
AGACTTCCTACCATTACTGAATCAAAAGATCATCTCTCAGAATTAGCCACAATAACCCCTATATTGTGGAAGTGCGTGGTGTAATGGTTGAAGTCATGGGAAATGGACTCGTCGCCCCGAGTTCAAATCCTGGACGTGGTCAGTGCATTTCACTTAGCGCTTGGGAAAGGTATGAATCCTACTCTCCCTCCAGCTATGGGCAAATAGCAGGGCAGACTGGGTTCTTTAACCATGGCTAGGTAACCAGTCTAGGAGAAGGAAAACTCTGAATTCAAACCTGTTGAACTCCGCTTGAGAAATGGACCTTGTGTCGTATCCTGCTCGTGCGGAGGAGTTGGTAAATATATATATTGTGACTTGAGTGTGTAACAAATGAGGATCTGATGTGTTGGTGGTGCCCCCCTAGTAGGTGATTGGTTTGCAAATCAAAAGTCCTTCTTTCTGGAAGAACACTCTATAAAGCGTTCAACGCGAAAGAGGAAAATCAGAGAAAGACCAAACCGAACCAGACGAAAGTCAGAAGAATTCTTTCCAATTTGCCTCTCCAGGAAAACCAAAACTCTCAAACTTCCCGAATTCAACCATCACCTCTGATAACTAAAAGATGGCACTAATCGAATAACCCCTGTCTTCTCTCTCCCAAAACTATTAGATTTCCATCTAACGGGTTAAATAGTTCAGGTTTAAAATTAGTTGTATTAGATAGGAATGCCTAGTAGCATATAATTGCATGTACATTATTTGTACTAGTACAAAATAAAAAACACCCTCCGGGCCATGTAAAAATAGATTTTTGAAACATATTGCCTGAGGGGTGGGAGTTAAAAATTCAATGTCAGCGAGTTTGTACCCTAACTAAGTAAAATCATCAAATTCATTACTAGGTAATATGATACTGTTAATTGCTTTTATGATTTCTTCTAATTATTAACTTCTGAGTTTTTCTTAATTAAAATTAATTAATAATACTAGCAAATATATGCACCCTCCGGGTGCAAGTACTTAAGTTTTAATGTAATAAAATATTGTATCAAATTAGAAATGCTAATGAAACTAAATAAGAAAGCAGATATAAATATTTGAAACAGAGGGGGGCATAATAAAAAATAAAGAACAACTGAAACTTACTCTTCTCTCACTCCCGTCTTTCATTGCTAAATTTTCCTAATTTAACTATTTAGTTAAAATAGGAAGTAAAGAATAAAATTACTGTTATTTTTTCTTGTTAATGAATTTCTTTTAAGATTTATCCCTGAGATTTTAGATAATATTCATTAAGATAAAACCAAACAATTAGAAATCAGTAATAATAAGCACATATTTATTAAAATAAGATTTTTAATATCAATATGCAAATTAGCCTTCCCATTCACACTGTAAACTGCTATTTTGTTGTATATATAAATACAATTGCATGTTATTAGTATGTAGATATGGTCAACAGTATTAATTATGTAAAAACAATTTTATTAATAAGTGAGGTTTAAATAAAAATAAAATCCTGTAGAATGTGACGTAAATAACTAAGGGAATTGTTACTTGAATAGTAATATAGTTTCGGTTACAGACAATCTCCATTATAATAACTAGCAAATATATGCACCCTCCGGGTGCAAGTATTTAAGTTTTGATATAATAAAATATCATATTAAATTAGAAAGGCTAATGAAACTGACTAAGAATGCAGATAAAAAGATTTGGAACAGAGGGGGTATAATCGAAAAATAGAACAACTTTGAAACTAACTATTCCATCATTTTCCATTACTCCCCTCTTTCATTGGTAAATTTTCCTAATTTAACTATTTAGTTAAAATAGGAAGCAAAGGATAATATTACAGTTATTTCTTCTTGTAAATAAATTTCTTTTAAGATTTATCCACGAGATTTTTGTTTATATTTCTTAAGATAAAACCAAACAATTAGAAATCAATAATACCAAGCACATATTTATTAAAATAAATTTTTAAATATCAATATGCAAATTAGCCTTCTCGTTCAAACTGTAAATCGCTATTTTGTTGTATATATAAATACAATTGCATGTTATTAGTACGTAGATATGGTCAACAGTATTAATAATGTAAAACAATTTTTATTAATAACTGAAGGTTTAAAAGAATGAAATCATGGAGAATTTGACGTAAATAAATAAAGGAATTGTGACTTGAGTAGTAATATAGTTTCGGCTTCAGACATTATATATAGATATAGATATGTAACATATTGGTTTTGTTAGAGCTGTACTGGCAGCAATTTATCCATTCTAGATTCTTATTTTTATCACTGTATCAAGTTGGATGCTGGTTGAAATATCAAAGAACATGACTCTTATTGAGAATTTCCCAAAGTTACACCGTTTTTAAATCTATCAATCTGTGGAGAGGATAGTTGGTGTCTTAGTTTGAGATGGGCAGGATTAGTTTCTTTGAATGAGGTGAGGAGGTCTATGCTTTGGATGATATATATATATATATATATATATATATATATATATATATATATATATATATGGGGGCAGATTATGTGCTTAATTAAAGTCATACCTAATTTTGTTAATTAATTAATTATGATTAAATGAATTAGGCGTGCATATCGGTTTAAATGTAAAGCGTAAACAAATCGAGAAAAAGTTGATAGTAAATGAATTAGGCGAATATATCTGTTCAAATGTAAGGCGTAAACAAATCGAGAAAATTACGCTTTACATTTAAACCGATATGCACGCCTAATTCATTTAATTATAATTAATTAATTAACAAAATTAGGTATGACTTTAATTAAGCACATAATCTCCCACAAATTGTCGGCCTTCGCCACTTCAAAACACATCGTTTGACTACTTCATATATATATATATATATATATATATATATGTGTTGTGTGTGTGTGTGTGTGTGTGTGTGTGTGTGTGTGTTTGTGTGTAAGAGTACGCAAACCGTTTGTTTGAGATGGCGACAGCCGACAATTTTTGGTAGAATATGTGCTTAATTGAAGTCATACCTAATTTGAAAGTTAATTAGTTGATAATTAATGAATTAGGCGAATATATCTGTTCAAATGTAAGGTGTAAACAAATCGAGAAAAAGTCAACCTCTGAGACTGACTTTTTCTCGATTTGTTTACGCCTTACATTTGAACAGATATATTCGCCTAATTCATTAATTATCAACTAATTAAATTTCAAATTAGGTATGACTTCAATTAAGCACATATTCTCCCCCTCCAAAAAAAAAAAAAAAAAATATATATATATATATATATATATATGTATGTATGTATGTATGTATATGTATATGTATAAGGGGTGAGATATATAAGAGTTGGCATAATTATATATATATATATGATAAATTTTTATTTCACTTGTAACATATCTCACCATATATATTTATATATATATATCTTATAATGGAGATTGTGTGTTTTTCTGTCTGTAACCGAAACTATATTACTACTCAAGTCACAATTTCCTTAGTTATTAACGACACATTCTCCATGATTCTATTTAATGATAAAACTGTTTGACATTATTAATACTGTTGGCCTTACCTAAATACTAATAACATGCAATTTTATTTATATATACAACAAAATACCAGTTTTCAGTGTAAACGTAAAGCTAATTTGCATATTGATATTAAAAAAACTGATTTTAATAAAAATGTGCTTGGTATTATTGATTTCTAATTGTTTGGTTTTATCTTAATGAATATGAGTAAAATTCTCTTCAATAAATCCTAAAAGAAATTTATTAGCAAGAAGAAATAACTAATTTTATTCTTTACTTCCTATTTTAACTAAATAGTTAAATTAGGAAAATTTAGCAATGAAAGACGGAAGTGATGAAAGAGTAAGTTTCAGTTGTTCTATTTTCCGATTATACCCCCTCTGTTACAAATCTTTTTATCTGAATTCTTAATTAGTTTCATTAGCCTTTCTGATTTAATCTAATATTTTATTACATTTAAACTTAAATACTTGCACCCGACGGAGGGTGCATATATTTGCTAGTATATATAATAAATTACTTCAACTCTTATATATATAAATGCTCGATTAGGTGTAAGTTAAGTAAAAGTTAAGGTAGCGTGGACATATACTCAATGGCGCCTGGTTAGTGATAGTTTCTCACCGATGTGATCTTCAGACCAATAGGCGAGAAACTGCCAGTAACCAGGCGCCGTTGACTCCATGTCATTTAGTACCCATCAAGAATTAATAAAACAACATTTCTTCTGCATAAAATGACTCAATGGGTTGACATTCCGTAAAATCCAACCAACCAACCATTCAACCAACCAAACATAAGCCAACCCAACTCGTTTAAAACCTCGAGGTAATTATATTGGATCCTTTCCATCCACTAAAGACGATGGGGTGGTGTCCGAAATAGAAATAAAAAAAAAATTTTTATCTGCACCTGCGCAAATTGCAGGACAATTCTTGAGTGACAGTCTTTGGTGCACTGAATGCATACAAACTGTGATGCTTCCTGGGGCTGCTGGATTTTCTCTCTCTTTCTGGCTCTCTTTTCTGTCGGGGCTACTCTCCTCTCTGCCTCACCCCTCTCCGTACATTGCTTAACGTTAAGGCGCCAGGCCGCTCTATTTTTTGCATCTACCTTCAACGTGTTTGTGTCAATATGGCATATCCTCATAGCTCTCCTGCAGACATCTTTAAATCGTAGGCGTGGTCTACCAACCGATTGAGGTAATTATTCACTACATTTAAATACACTACATACAAAATGAGAGATTCAGTCAGTCTGGTATTTAATCGTATTATAGTTATGAAGCATCCTATAAACTCTATAGTTTGCAATTGTATTTAGATGTTATGGGTCATCAGAGACTTTTTAAATCTCCACCAATCGGAACTCCGAATGAAGGTAAGAGACTTAATTCTAATACAAAATGTTAATAAAATAGAGCGAAGTGGTTTAGAAGAAAATGGCGGCAGCAAAGCACCGGCACATCAACATCTTCAGGGACAGCCTTCACATGCGACATCTGTGGTCGATAATGTTTTTCGCACATTGGACTTTCCAGTTACAGGTGGCGCTGTAACTTCCAAGACTGAAATGCCGATAATGAGTTATGCAGCATCCTATAAACTCTACAGATTGCATTTGTATTAATTGGATTATTCGGACTATTGTACTTATTGTTATTGTTATCTGTACAACGATTCAGCCGATATGTCCTCCGGCCTTCTTCGGGTATCTCTTTTCGAACTCGGAAAGATGAGGTCAATAGTCCGAAAAACTCAAATAATACAAATTATCAAGCCTCATCTAAAAAAATTCAGAGAAATAGTGTTGATAACAATAAAGATGAGGTCAATAGTCCGAATAATTCAAATAATACAAATTATCAAGCCTCATCTCAAAAAATCAGAGAAATAGTGTCGATAACAATAAAGATGAGGACAATAGTTCGAATAATCCAAATAATACAAATTATCAAGCCTCATCTAAAAAAATCAGAGAAATAGTGTAGATAACAATAAAGATGAGGTCAATAGTCCGAATAATCCAAATAATACTAATTATCAAGCCTCATCTAAAAAAAATTCAGAGAAATAGTGTAGATAACAATAAAGATGAGGTCAATAGTTCGAATAATCCAAATAATACTAATTATCAAGCCTCATCTAAAAAAAATTCAGAGAAATAGTGTAGATAACAATAAAGATGAGGTCAATAGTCCGAATAATCCAAATAATACTAATTATCAAGCCTCATCTAAAAGAAATTCAGAGAAATAGTGTAGATAACAATAAAGATGAGGTCAATAGTCCGAATAATCCAAATAATACTAATTATTAAGCCTCATCAAAAAGGATTAAGAGAAATAGTGCCGATAACAATAAAGATGAGAACAATAGTCCGAATAATCCAAATAATACTAATTATTAAGCCTCATCTAAAAAAAATTCAGAGACATAGATTGCATTTGTATTTAGAAGTTATGGGTCATCACATATAGGGGTGAGAGAACGAGAGAGTCGTCGGGATATGTGCCGTCAGCAGGACTTGATGATGATCATGATGATGATGATGATGATTTTCTAAAAATGGAGCATTAAATACTGGAATGACTTTTATATCCACATAAACGACATCAGATACAGCGGGGACAACCACCCTCTTATGTCGGGTAATTCAGGATCTTGTTCATCGCTAGAGAAAAGGAATAATTAATGTTGGTGGCTATGAAAGGAAAGAAGAAAAAAAAATGATTTGTAGCTGAAAACATGCTCTATCCAACGGTGCTGTTTACTCGTGGTATCTGTTCTAGTTTCTGTGAGGAAAAAAAAATTAGGAGGCATTACTTTCAGAGCGTGGCATATCTTTTGTTTTCTTAAAAATGTGCGCTTTTTAGGTAATATAAACAGACAATTATTCCCTAACCTCGGATTAATATCGACCTATACTGGCATCCAGTGTCCACACAGAGTCGATAAATGTAAATCTTTGCTTGTCGGTCAACACTGTTGAATCAATGTGTACGGATCCGTAGAAGAACATCAAAAGATGAGGTCAATAGTCCGAATAATCCAAATAATCCATATTATCAAGCCTCATCTAAAAAAAATCAGAGAAATAGTGTAGATTACAATAAAGATGAGGACAATAGTCCGAATAATCCAAATAATACTAATTATCAAGCCTCATCTAAAAAAATCAGAGAAATAGTGTAGATAACAATAAAGATGAGGACAATTGTCCGAATAATCCAAATAATACTAATTATTAAGCCTCATCTAAAAAAAATTCAGAGAAATAGTGTCGATAACAACAAAGATGAGGTAATACAAACTGGCAATTATTCCCTAACCTCGGATTAATATCGACCTATACTGGCATCCAGTGTCCATACAGAGTCGATAAATGTAGATCTTTGCTTGTCGGCCAACACTGTTGAATCCATGTGTACGAATCCGTAGAAGAACATCAATTATGAGTTCGTCCTTACTTCTCTAATAGTGTCCAACATGTCTAGCTTGCGTTACTTGGATGATTTACGAGATGAGAGGTTACTTCCAAGATTTGTTCAAATCAGCATCTGTGCGGTAAAGTAAGGAGCTGGTGGTAAGTGTGGCGCTCCACCTCAGACGCCAAAACAATCTCCTTGGTCTAGCGCTATTGAAAAGGGGATAGACTCCCTCGCTGACTGGCTGATACCGACTTTAGGCCACCCCGACGACGACTTTTATATATATATATATATATATATAGAGAGAGAGAGAGAGGTTTGCTTTTTCTCGATGAGTTTTGCTACAATTCTTTTTTTTTTACCATTTTTATTTTCTCCCCTTTAATAGGGGTCAGCCTGTTACACTTGTACATTAGTCAGATATACCTACTTGCCCTGATGAGCTACTAAGGGAAACTATTAGTAGGTATCGTTGATTCATTGGTTTTAACTTTATTATTTGCGTGGTGAAGTAAGGACGAACTCGTAAGTGACGTTCTTATGTGGAAAACTACGCATGGAAACACCTGTGATGGATGACTTAGGTATCGAGCACCTTTTACTTTTTAGCTTTAGACAATCCTACCGGTTTATATATATATATATATATATATTATATATAATATATATATTCTTTTGGTCAAGTGTTATAGTGTTAATTGATTATTTTCAATTGGTGCGACCTTCTTGGTCTTTTCTTCTTTTCATTTTTCCCCAGGTGAAGTTTGGTAGTATATTTTTACTAACAAACTATTCGCCGGGTTTTTTTTCTTACCGAAAGTGTTTACTAATAAGATTAGTATATATGGATTGGGTTAGCTCAGTCGGTAGAGCGTTGGGTTAGAAACCACGAGGTTCCTAGTTCGATACCGGTCCTCGCCAACTCAGCGTATGAGTAGCACAGGGATCTGTGCGGTAAAGTAAGGAGCTGGTGGTAAGTGTGGCGCTCCACCTCAGACGCCAAAACAATCTCCTTGGTCTAGCGCTATTGAAAAGGGGATAGACTCACTCGCTGACTGGCTGATACCGACTTTAGGCCACCCCGACGACGACTTTTATATATATATATATATATAGAGAGAGAGAGAGAGAGAGGTTGGTGTCCACAGAAGAACATCACTTTTGAGTTCGTCCTTGCTTCTACACCAGTGTCCAGCATGACTTCCGTTTACTCGGATGCTTTGTGTGATAGGAGGTAAGTGGCTGTACAGCAGCTTTTTGAGGGATGCTGTTCCAGCATTTATTCAAAACAGCATGGAGCATCCTTGTATAGCTCTTTCTCTAAGTGTTTCGTTTGTGGTCCAAGTGGTGCAGCCGTACAGTAGCACTGACATGTGTATACCTTTGTGTGATGGGTGTAAATGGCCGAACTACTGGCTTTTTGTGAGGTGCTGTTTTCAAGATTTGTTTCCAGATAGCACACAGCATTCTTGTGTAGCTCTCATGTAGCTTTTTTCTCTAGGCATATCGTTAGAGTCCAAGTTGTGCAGCCATTCAGTAGTACTGATACGGCTACTGATTTTCAGTGAGGTCTATGTTGTTCTGTGTTTAACATGGATAGTCGTTGCTGTCAGCCAGTACGAAACTCTAGTAAGTTAGTTGTATTTTACAGCATGTCAACCCTTGTTGGGTTATTTTGTACCAAAGACGTTTTGTTTGATTCATTCTTATTGGTTGGTTGGTTGGATGAGTGGTTGGTTGGATTTTACGGCATATCAACCCTTGTTGGGTTATTTTGTGCCAAAGACGTTTTGTTTGATTCATTCTTATTGGTTGGTTGGTTGGATGAGTGGTTGGTTGGATTTTACGGCATGTCAACCCTTGTTGGGCTATTTTGTGCCAAAGACGTTTTGTTTTATTCATTCTTATTGGTTGGCTGGTTGGCTGGTTGGCTGAGTGGATGGTTATATTTTACGGTATGTCGACCCTTGTTGGGCTATTTTGTGCCAAAGACGTTTTGTTTGATTCATTCTTATTGATAGGTACTCTTTTTTTCTTTAATTCGATTTTTTAAAACACATTTTTAAACTATTTTTTTTTCTTCAGTTTAACGTCATACCCAGTACATACGAGACTCTAGCTCCGTCTATATTCATGGAGAAAAACAACACAACTGTCCACAGCGAAACATGTCCAATCTCCATTTACACGTGCATAAACATACGTAAACAAAAGCACACAGAGAAATAGCTGCATAAGTCTGTGTATACATACGTACACATACATACATATATACATACATACATACATATGTACACGGTGTGTCGCGCGTTCAATGTAAATATTTTCTCCGCCGTTCCGTTTAACGACATCTCTCGACATCTTTTCTGTCACTTTTCCCGCCATCTGTGCCGAAAGCGATTCCACTGCCCCCACCCCCCTTAACTTTTTCTCTTTCGTTTTATTTCTACTTTCACTTTCGCTTTCACATTGTCCTTGCCCAACACCGCACCCCCCCTCTTTGCGTTGCAATCTGATTACTCCTGTTTGCCGGCGTTCCTGTTTGTTTTTCTCCCGTTTCTAATCATTATTAAAGTCGTAATCGGGTTTTCGTTCAATCAACATGGATTCCGTAATTACAACTTTACGCATTTTCTTCCATTATCTAGTTACTTGCAAATTTTTTCCTCCTCTCTCTCCCTCTGACCCCCTCCCCCTCTCTCTCTCTCTCTCTCTCTCTCTCTCTCATCTGCTTTCATTTTCCCACCCTTTCCACTTCTCTTCCTGCTTATTTCTTCTACCACCCTCTTACCCAACGACAATCGACCACTTCTTCTGCTCTTTCAAATGGCTTCACTATCCGGACCCTGAATTTCTCGGTGACACTGCCGAGAATCGTTACCGTTCCTTTTCCCCACTCGCACTTATTTCTCGTTCCACGTGTGACGTTCTTCGGTTCCGTATTTAGTTAAGTTTCTTCTTGTAAGATTTTCAAAAACTCTCCCTCCTTACTCTCCTTTCAAACTCATTTTTACGTTTTTACTCTTTCTCTGACGACTACTTTATGCCCCATACCCTGTTGGCGGGGCTTAGAATACCCCGCATAGGGCTAAAACCTCACTCCTCACACACACACACACACACACACACACACACACACACACACACACATTTTACACCTTGAAGATTTTCATCTATAAATCTACGGATTCATCAACACCACAAGTAAATCTTTGGAACTTTTACATCTTTCTCCAAATACGCGGTGGACTTTGTATATTACATTTTAATAGCTGAAAAAATATATCCTAAACAATTTTGATACCCACCTTACATTTTTTATGTAATTTTACAACAAACTCTTTTGAGTTTTACTATAAACTATAATGCTTCTGAATTTTAAAAATTAAAAATAAAATTTATTTTATTTTTAAAACAGAACACGCATTTAAAAAAAATTTCAGCAGTTGAATACAGCGTTCGTATATAAACAGTCTTCTAACGGATATTTTTTCTTTTTTCTTTTCCCGTCTGTGTTGCTCGTGAAGATGACCAATTTATCGATTTGGCCGAAACAGATTTCTGTCAGCAATTACATAACACCATTTGTTTTTTCAAAAATGTTAAATTTCATACTGTCGGATTAATTTCCATCTATTTTTCATATATATTTGTCTGTGTTGGGTGGGGTTTTAGCACTATGCAGGGTATTCTAAGCCCTGCCGACGGGGCATAAAGTAGTCGTATATATATATACATTATATATATATATATATATATATATATAATATATATATATACCGTTGATTCGAGTTCAATTCCTAGATGAAGCTGTTGGCATTTCACATAGCGCTAATACCCTTGGGAAAGGTATGAATCCATATATTCTCCCTCCAGCTATGGGTTAAATAGTAGGGCAGACCGGGCTCTTCAGCCTTGGGTAGGTAACCAGTCTAGGAGAGGGATAACTCTGAATTCAAAATTCCTGAGGTCGGTCGTTGATTGGGTTTGTGGCAACCTTTGATGCACCAATTCTTTCCTATCGACTGTGCCAAAAAGTGTGGATGGTCCAACGCAAGCATTCACCACTATAAACAAATCCCTGTGTGGGTGTTCATTGTGTGTATGAACCCTCATACGTCGATAATCGACGGGAGAGTCCATTAATATATATATAGGGCCGGGTTAGCTCAGTCTGTAGAGCGTTCGGCTAGAAACCACAAGGTTCCTAGTTCGATACCGGTCCTCGCCAACTCAGCGTATGAGTAGCACAGGGATCTGTGCGGTAAAGTAAGGAGCTGATGGTAGGTGTGGTGCTCCACCTCAGACGCAGAAACAATCTCCTTGGTCTAGCGCTATTGAAAAGGGGATAGACTCCCTCGCTGACTGGCTGATACCGACTTTAGGCCGCCCCGACGACTTTACTTTTGTATATATATATATATATATATATATATATATATATATATATGTCATCCACAGACACTGTGTTTCGACTTATCAAGTCTCTTCAGTGTGGCTAGACATTTGTAAGTGTTGTACCGGCCGTTCCTACAGTGGAGAACATGCACCGGTTCTCACTATAAATAGTGAGACACCGAGTGGAAAGGAGCACTGTTCCCGTTAACGACAAGCTAGTCGTACATGTACCATTAATTGTAAATACACTTGTCTTATTTTACCCCATCTCGACTTGACTTCTTTTTACTGTTGGGACTAACATCACAACAGTAAGCTACCTACAGTCGGGATAGAAACCCGATCGATTCAGCATCACTTAGACAGTTTCCATCCAAATATTAAAATAAAATCGATGCAACTTGTGACGGGTTGAGAAATTAGTACAAATAAGATAACACACCGTTAACAATAACAACGGTTTTATTCATATATAATGAATGAGTACGTCTTGCACACTAGGAAGGATAAAAAAGACACGATGAGGAGCTTTGTTTGGCGTTTTGTTTTATGTGTCTGCAGTACCTCTTCATTGTCATTACTCCAAAGTCCGCTCTGACCTGAAGAGGTTCATATTTACAAAAGTCCAGGATGTGACACAAGGCCAGTTTTTAAGTGAAGTTTGTCAGGTTTGAATTCAGAGACTTCCTTTCCTTCACTTAAACTGGTGGCCTAACCAAAGTTAAAGAGGCCAGTCTGCCTTATTATTTACCCATAGCCATGCAACACCAGCTCCACTCTGAGTACCTGTCAAGGTTCCATCTATGGGTCAATTAGTTGTGTTTATAGGACTGTGTCCAGAAATGTCTTAAGAAATAACAGACCATATGACCTTTAGGCACTCCTTTTGCGATCTCGATTCGTGGGGACATTTTTTCCATTTACACCGTCAAAATCCGGTTAATTGTTAACAGACGGTTTTTAGAGTTTTTTAAATTATGAAACTAACCCCTAACCCTAACCCCCAACCCTAACCCTAACACCTAACAAACAACCGGATTTTATAGTGTAAATGAGAAAAGTGTCCTTGTGAGTCGAGATCGCGGAAGGGGTGCCTAAAGGTCATATGTTCCGAAATAACTACACAAAAATGTAAATATGAATGCAATTTCCAAACTTCAGCAAAAAAATAATTTAATGTATTTTTGCTGCAGTCTGAAGGAGTCGGAATCGAAGGTTTTTGTATTCCGACTCTGGTATTAATTCTACTCTTATATCTGTTGCGCCATGTGTCATAAATAAAAAAAGTACAGTTGGTTGAGTGGCCTATTGTCGGTATCAGCCGGACAGCGAGGGAGTCTATCCCCTTTTCACTAGTGCTACACAAGGGATATTGTTTCCACTAAGGTGGAGCGCCACACCTACTGTCAGCTCACCACTTTACAGCGCAAGTCAGATTTTCCAATCTGTGCTACTCATGTGCTAAGAAGGTGGGGACATGTATTGAACCCGGAATCTTGCGATTCCGAGGTGGATGATCTGAAGCTGTTTCATTCAAATAATCACACGCAAAAAAACTATTTGTTTTACAATCTTTAAACGGTATCTCTCAAAATGGTGTATTTTAGAAGAAGAAGAAGAAGAAGAAGAAGAAGAAGAAGCAGAAGAAAGGAGGCTGATTGATAATGATTTTCCATCTCTTCTTCTTCTTCTTCTTCTTCTTCTTCTTCTTCTTCTCTTCTTCTTCTTCTCTTCCTTCTTCTTCTCTCTTCTTCTTCTTCTCTTCTTCTTCTTCCTTTCTTCTTCTCTTCTTCTTCTTCTCTTCTTCTTCTCTATCCTTTCTTCTTCTCTTTTCTTCTTCTTATCCTTCTTCTTCTTCTTCTTCTTCTTCTTTTCTTCTTTCTTCTCATCATTTCTTCTTCTTCTTCTTCTTCTTCTTCTTCTTCTATCTTTTTCTTTTCTTCTTCTTCTCTTCTTCTTCTCATCATTTCTTCTTTTCTTCTTCTTTCTTCATTTCTTCTTCTTCTTCTTCTCTTCTTTTCTTCTCATCATTTCTTCTTCTTCGTCTTCTTCTTCTTCTTCTTCTTCTTCTCTATTCGTCTATCAATCTCGGCCAGTTTAAACAATTTAACCAAATAAATCTACGACAAATCTTTTAATTTAAAGAGAGAGATACCCCCCCACCACCACCACCACCAGCCCCCACGCAAAATCGTCCGTCCGTCCCACGTGGACAGATTAGCAGCGTATTTGCCGCTGACAAAATAGTCCCGCCGTTTCACACAACACCCTTCCCGGCCGCATCACCTTAAAACGCTTACAGCGAATAATTGCGCCCTCTAATCATTACCAATTGTTACAAAAGGGTTTTCTGATATGTCGAATGGCCGGCCCTTCCGCGACGAGTAGTGAAGTGAGAGATGGTTTTTGTCGATGAGGAAGAGAAGGAGGTAATAGAAGAGGAGAGAGGGGGATACTGGGGTCTGGGTGGGAAGGAGGGAAGCAAAGAAGCCATGAAGGAGAGAAAGAAAGAAAGAAAGAAAGAAAGAAAGGTCTTGGTATGGCGGACAAAATGTAGAGGGATGAGGAGATCGGTTTAAAGAAAAGAAGAAAGAAGAAAAAGGGGGCTCTTCTCCCCCCCCCCAATAAAAATATGCGGGGGTTGGCTGTTGGAAATAAGATATTGTTTAAACCAAAGAAGCGATTATCTGACCGAAGAAGTGAACGTCCACAGAAAGATACGGCGACAGTAATTTTATTAAATCTATTGCTTCCTCCTTTTTTTCCTTTTGATCGCTTGTTCTTTTTGTTTTTTTGTTTTTCTTTCTTCACAAACAGGAGAGTTCCACAAATGACTTGCATCCATTATTGAATGTCACCCTCTTTTTTTATTAATTTTTTTCCCTACTGCCCGTCTTTTTCTTTTCTTTTTTTTTCTTCTTTCAATTCGATCGTCTGTTATTTATGAAATTAGGAATTTCAAAACAACGAAAGTCGATTCTTTAAAAAATATTCTTCTTGTCTTAGGAATGGTTTTTAATATTCGTTCTTTGAGTAAAGATAGACAATTTCTGTTATCTTAGTAATGATATGGAATTTTCTTTCTTCTTTTTTTGGGGGCTTGGTAAGGATAGACAATTTTCCTTGTCTTAGTAAAGATAATCTTCCTTGTCTTAGTAAAGATAGACAATTTTCATTGTCTTAGTAAAGATAAACAAAGATAGACCATTTTTCTTGTCTTAGTAAAGATAAAAAGTAAAGTCGTCGGGGTGGCCTAAAGTCGGTATCAACCTTAATAGAAATCAACCAGAGAACATGGCGATCGAACGAAACGAAGAATTAGAAGCAGTAAGAAGAGAATGACCAAGTAAGAATTACCTTCCTATCATGAACTATCATCTCTATCTAAACACACACACACACACACACACACACACACTCTCTCTTCTCTCTCTCTCTCTCTCTCTCTCTCTCTCTCTCTCTCTCTCTCTCTCTCTCTTCCTTTTCTTTTGCCTTATCTCTCTGCCTTACATCTTCTTCTTGCCGCTCTCTCTCTCTCTCTCTCTCTCTCTCTCTCTCTCTCTCTCTCTCTCTCTCTCTCTCTCTGACTGATGCCCCCTCTCTCTCTCTCCTTTTTTCTTTGCCTATCTCTCTGCCCTTTACATTCTCTTCTTCCGCTCTCTCTCTCTCCTCTCTCTCTCTCTCTCTCTCGGCTCTCTCCTCTCTCTCTCTCTATCTATCTATCTATCTATCTCCATCTTCATTTTTTTTGTCCTATTCTTCTGCCATTACAGTCTGTTCTTCTTCTCTCTCTCTCTCTCTCTCTCTCTCTCTCTCTCTCTCTCTCTCTCTCTCTCTCTGACTGATGCCCCCCTCTCTCTCTTCCTTTTTTCTTTGCCTTATCTCTCTGTCCTTTACATTCTCTTCTTCCCCCCCTCTCTCTCTCTCTCTCTCTCTGTTTCTCTCTCTCTCTCCCTCTCTCTCTCTCTCTCTCTTCTTATCTATCTATTATATCTATCATCTATCTCCATCTTCATTTTTCTTTTGCATTACACTCTTCTTCCGCCCGCTCTTCTCTCTCTCTCTCTCTCTCTCTCTCTCTTTTCTCTCTCTCTCTCTCTCTCTATCTATCTCTCTTTGCTTCTCTTCCCCCTCTTCTCTTGCTTCTCTTCTCCCCCCCTCTCTCCTTCTCACACATACACGCACACACTCACTTTCTCTATTCCCTTTACATTTTTCTTCCCACCAATGTTTCCGTTTATAACGACCTCTAAATTTTTACCACCGACATTTTTTGCCCATCCGCCATTTTTCTTTTGGCATAAATTTATTTACGATTCTTTGATTTCTTCTTTTTCTTCTCAATTTCCTCAATATTCTTTCAACCAGAGAAAATGGCGGCCGAACGAATCGAAGAAACAAAAGCAGTAAGAAGAAATGACCAAGTTAGAATTACCACCCATCATCAACTATCATCTAACTATCTAAACTGTCTGTCTGTCTGTTTGTCTCTCTTTCTCTCTATCTATCTATCTCTATCTCTCTTATACACCCGAGATGACCCTCCCCCATTGTATACCCAAATCATGTTAGGGGTATATAACAATGTTAAATAATCTATGCAGTTGCATAAGATTATTGCCAATCCCCTGTATTTCTAAAGGGATGGCCCTTTTCATATCACGGGCAGGACTTTCCATGGAATATTACAGAAAGCCAGCGAAGTACGTGAAGTCATGTGGGACCTGGTTGGGTCCTCAGTTTCAGTTTAGACGTCAGGTAGAGAAGATGTCCTGCCTTAATTGGAACTCACACTGCACACGCGCGCTACATGAAATGTTTTGTTAAGTAAATAATAGCTTAAGAAAATAACACGGTTTTGTGGTTGGTGAATGTCTTGGTAACAAGACTGATCTAGAAGAAGAAATGAGTTAAGTGTGACCGACCACCAAGACGAAGTCCAGACGCTAGAAGAGGTGTTAGAAGAAGACGTAAGATAGAAAAGACGTCAGAAGAAGAATAGAAGTAAGTAATGAAAAAGGGTATACAACAACAACATAAGATAGAAATACTTGAAACTATATAACTTTGTGACAATAAACGAGTATTACAACTGAGTAGGAATAACTACTTGAAAACTAATGTGTATAAATAATTAGTATTAATAATAGTTAGTTGAAGCTGTAACCGCCCTGTCGGTGGGGCGTTAGAATGCACCTCTGCGAGGGGTAAGACTCCCCCAACGGGACCACCTGTTGGCCGTGGGTGGCGACCCGTGATGCTTAAGGATAGAACCCAGGTGGATGATCAGTTCATGACATGCAATACTCCACTTTGGCCCTATCTTGGGCTAGACGGGCGGTCGGAGAGGCCCCTCCGATTAATCGGCTGGTCACGTCAAGCCCTAGTACCTATATGATTGCCCCAACCCTTTTTATCATATGGGTGCTAGAAGGCGGTGGCTGCGGGTCTACATGTCCTGGGAATGACGTTAAACTCTATCTGATGGTGAGGTTCCAGTTCTGGAGGTTTGGGGAATGTGGAGCACCCCTTCATCACCATTGCTCTCTGGTCCACTCTGACTCGGAGTGGTAGTACCTGTTAGGGTCCCATCTATGGGGTAAATAGAAACATGTATTTATAAAAAAAATTGTATTATCCATTAAGAATTGATTTATTTCATAACTTTATCGGCATTAAATGACCCACTGAGGTTGATATGCCGTAAAACAAAACAAACCAAAACTTGAAGCTGTAATTGTTTACTGAGGATAAGCATTATCCTTAATTACTTGAAACCATATAAGTAAGTCGTCGGTGTGGCCTAAAGTCAGTATCATCCAGACAACGAGGGAGTCTATCTTCTTTTCATAAGCGCTAGACCAAAGAGATTGTTTTTAGCGTCTGAGGTGGAACGCTACATCTACCATCAGCTCACTTTACCACACAAATCCCTGTGCATATTCAGTTGACTGAGTTATCAAATACCTCCATTGAAATCTGGAAGTTTAGGTTAACATAGGTTTATTTCCATTTGATACAGAAGATATAAATAATATAGAGTCCAACGCACAGCTCTTCAACAACAGTAATTAAAATCTCAGTAGCAAGACAAGCTACTAGACCAACTTTAAGGAAGTCTAGAAAGGAACAAGTCATTATGTCCCGATTATGCATTGGTCATACAAAACTAACACACTCTTATATACTCAAACAAGAACAACAGCCACAATGTGAAACATGTCAAACACCCCTGACAGTTAAACACTTATTGATGGAATGCAGATTTTTTGCTCCCATCAGAAACCATTATTTTAAAGCAAACAATATGAAGGATCTGTTTGAAAATGTTGACATTGGGGATATTTTCTCCTTTTTAAGGGAAATAAAATTATACCATAGAATATAGACATGAAACAAATCAATGCCATACAATATAATTCCCAATAATGCTAACACATTGTTAAAACCAATTACTAAAAGTATATATATGAATACACAATATGTAAACACCCCAACCGCTAGGCATGATATAACCCTGGACGGGTTGATATGCCGTTAAAATCAATAAACCAACCAACCAACCATTGACTATTCGACAAATACCCTCGAGTAATCCGTATTATTCATATTTCGTTCGATTAGTACAACTTTCGGACCATATGTCCTTTAGGCACCCCTCTTTCGATCTCGATTCATAGGAACGTTTTTTCCATTTACACCGTCAAATCCAATTGTTTGTTAGTGGTTAGGGTTAAGGGTTGGGTTAGGGGTTAGTTTTATAATTAAAAAAAACTCTGAAAATCGTCTGTTAACAATTAACCGGAATTTGACGGTGTAAATGGAAAAAATGTTCCTATGAATCGTGATCAAAAAATGGGTGCTTAAAGGTCATATGGTCCCAAATTTCTTGTGGGGAAAATATTTTTCCTTACAACAGTAAATTTAAGGCGAATTTTTACTAGCAAAAAAAAAGAAGCTCTTTATCCATCGCAATAATCTTTTAAACTTACCATTTGCAAGATTGGCGCTATACAATCTACCCACCTTTATTTGGTCAAATGTTGTACTGAGCTATGATTAATAAATCTGAATAATCGCTGGAATATCTTGTTAGTTCGCGGGTGAATTTCGCACAATATTGCAAATTGTACAGTGACTGTCGTTAAGCAACGAAGAGATAGTGGGGGGGGGTGAATGAGTAAGGCGTGTGGGGTGGGGTGGGTGTAGTTGCCGAGAGTCGGGTGACGTCATGGTGACTGGTCGGGCGTCACTGAGGGTCGGAGATAGGTTGATTTGTTCAACAGCTCCCATGGGGGAAAGCAACGCAAGCTGAAGCTTACAATATTAAATTCTTTTTTATTGTCGAACATAACCAAATTTCTTCCTTTTATTCACTCATCCATCGATTCTTCTTCTTCTTCTTCTTCTTCTTCTTCTTCTTCTTCTCTCTTCTTCTTCTTCTCCTCATTCTTTCATTCATTCTTCTTCTTCTTCTTCATTCTTCTTCTTTCTTCTTCTTCTCTTCTTCTTCTTCTTCTTCTTCTTTCTTCATTCTTCATTCTTCTTCTTCTTCTCCATTCTTCTTCTTCATTCTTCTTCTTCTTCTTCTTCTTCTTCTTCTTCTTCCATTCTTCTTTTCTTTCATTCTTCTTCTTCTTCATTCTTCTTCTTCTTCTTCTTTCTTCTTTCAATTCTTGTCTTCTTCTTCTTCTTCTTCTTCTTCTTTCTCCTTCTTCTCTTTCATTCTTCTTCTTGCATTCTTCTTCTTCTTTTCTTTCTTTCATTCTTCTTCTTTCATTATTCTTCTACTCTTTCATTCTTCTTCTTTTTCTTCTTTCAATCTTCTTCTTTCATTCTTCTTCTTCTTCTTCTTCTTCTTCTTCTTCTTCTTCTTTCTTTTTTCTTCTTCTTCTTCTTCTTTCTTCTTCTTCTTCTTCTTCTTCTTCTTCTTTCTTCTTCTTCTTCTTTCTTTCTTTCATTCTTCTTCTTTTTCTTCTCAATCTTGTTCTTCTTCTTCTTCTTCTTCTTCTTCTTCTTCTTCTTCTTCTTTCTTCTTCTTCTTTCCCTCCTTCTTCTTCTTTCATTCTTCTCCTTCTTGCATTCTTCTTCTTTCATTATTCTTCTACTTCTTTCATTCTTCTTCTTCTTTTTCTTCTTTCAATCTTCTTCTTCATTCTTCTTCTTCTTCTTCTTTCTTTCTTCTTTCTTTCTTTCTTCTTTCCTTCTTCTTCTTCTTCTTCTTCTTCTTCTTTCTTTTCTTCTTCTTCTTCTTCTTCTTCTTCTTCTTCTTTTCTTCTTCTCTTTTGGCCATCTTCTTCTTCTTCTTCTTCTTCTTTCTTCTCTTTTGGCCATCTTTTCTTCTTCTTCTTCTTCTTCTTCTTCTTCTTCTTCTTCCCGCCCTTTTCTTTGCTTTATAATCATTTATCATAACGCGTTAAATGTGAACAAGACTGTCTCGTCGACTGTTAAGAATTGATGTTGGCTATTTGAATTTAACGGCATGTCAACCCTTGTTGGGTTATTTTATGCTGGAGACACTTGTTTTATTCATTCTAATTGGTTGATTGGTTGGTTGGTAGTTGAATTTAATAGCATGACAAATCTTTTTGGGTTATTTTATGCTGAAGACATTTATTTTATTCATTCTTATTGGTAGGTTGAGTAGTTGGATTTTACGGTATGTCATTTAACCATAGATGAGACCTTAACATGTATTACCACCCCGGGGCAGAGTGGACTTGCGAGTAGTGCCAACGAAGAGGTATGCCACACTCCCCAGAGCTCCAGAACTGGAACCTCGCCTCTAGCTGCAGTTTAAAATCATACTCAGGATTCTAAGATCCTCGGCCACCTTCTAGCACACAGGATAGGAAGGAGTGGGGGGGGGGCAATAGTATCAAGACAATCATATAGGTGTTAGTGCATGGCGTGATTAGACGATTATGGCGAATAAGTATTGCGTCAGTAAAAATGGAGAGAAATAAAAACACTAGCTGGAAGTACAGAGAGAGACTTTATTAACAAACCGTTACTAAGGACGCCAGAGTCCAGACGCCAAGAACTTGTTTTTTTTCCCTGCTCATGCCCGGAAGGTTCTTCCTGTCATAAGCCCTCTGGGAGATTGTTATTTTTGTATCTTTTTTATTTATTTTATTTAATTTTGTTTTATTTATTTTTAATTTTATTAACCCCCACACGATTAATCGGTGGAGGCCTAAGTAAGTAAGGCCTAAATGAGAGTGACCATGTCATCTTCCCGACGGGACCAAGCCAGCATAGGCCTCTCTCTCAAATGATGACGGACATGCTTTCATGTCTGCTTATTCCAGCACGTCTGTGTCGGGCACGTTGTCCTGCCAACGTATGCGTAGGATGAGCTGTAGGCATCATAGGTGTAAATTGTCCAGTTTCCTCTCGTGGCAGGAGTATTTGGTCCAGGCTTCGCTACTGTAGAGGAGAGTACTGAGAACGCGCGCTTTCTAGACGCGTAGTTTGTTTCTCTTAGTAAGGCTGGCATTGTTCCAGACTCTCTGGCTCAGTTTGGCCCTAACGCCGCCGCTCTTGCGATTCTACTGTGTGTCTACACTTTGTGCCTTGACTTCAAGGACTGCAGCGAGGAGTCTACACACACACTAGAGCTGCAGCGAGGGAGTCTACATACACACCAGAGATGATGGCAAGCTGTCCAACATCGCTTGCCTTAGAGCTAAGACCAAAGTCACGAAGGTCCTCATTGGAGCTTCAGTAAAGTAAAGATATCCATTGTTTATTTTCATTGAAATCCAATTAGTTAGAAGGAAAGACAACAGCAGTTAGTCCTGTTTCTGAGTAATAGCTTAACATAAGTGTAAACTCTTATCATGATTACCGGTGTAGGTGCTAACTGGTTATATGCAGAGGGATAGACATTGCCATTAATGCCGAAGTCAGTCCTTTTTGCAGCGGTATGAATGGCCAGCGAGATATGCAACCCATAATGATACATTCAAGCCTGAGACGTCTAAATTGATAACTGACCTCAGCTTAGTTTGAATTTTTTTTCTTCTTTCTTTCTTTCTTTCTTTCTTTTTCCCCTTTCTTTTCAAAAATCTTAATATTCATTCTATTTCTCTCTCTCTCTCTCTCTCTTTCTTTTCTTTCTTTCTTTCTTTCTTTCTTTCTTTCTCATATTCTCTTTTCATTTACTTTTTTCTTCTTTCTTTCTTTCTTTTTTAATCTTCATTTTTTTTATTTTTCTTTTCTTTTCTTTCTTTCTTTCTTTCAAAAATCTTTAATTATTATATTTTTTCTTCTTTTTTTCATAATTTTTTTTTTTCTTTTTTCTTTATTTCTTTCTTTTTCCTTCTTCTTTCTTTCTTTTCTTTTTTTCTTTCTTTCCTTTCTTTCTTTTTCTATATTATCTTTTCTATTTCCTTTTTCTTTCTTCTTCTCTTTTTCTTTTTTCTTTCCTTTTTCTTTCTTTTTCTTTTTCTTTCTTTTTTTCCTTCTTTTCTTTTCAAAATCTATTGTATTATACTCCTTCTATTTCCTTCTTTCTTCTTCTTTCATTTTTTCAAATTTTTTTTTTTTTTTTTTTTTACTTTTCATTCTCCTTTTGTTCTTTCTTTTCAAAGATTTATTCATATTCATTCTATTTCATTTATTCTATTTCTTTCTCTCCTTCATTTTCTTTCCTTCCTTCATTTTTCTTCCCTGCGCACCTCTTTCTTTTTTTCTTCTTCTTAATCTTTATTCTTTATCGTCATATCAAATATCGTCTTTCAATTTCCGTTCTTCCATTAATTCACTTCGTATTTCCAAACTCACTTCTTGCAATATCTCTTCTTCGCAAAACTAAATGAATTAGGCATGAAATTTACACAAAAAAGTGTCGCCATTTTTTTTACCCTCCTCTCTCTCTCTCTCTCTCTCTCTCTCTCTCTCTCTCTCTCTCTCTCTGACTGAAGACCTCTCTATCTCTCTCTTCATTTTTTCTTTTGCCTTACCTCTCTACTCTTTACAGTCTCTTACTCCGTTCTTTCTTTTCTCTCTCTCTCTCTCTTCTCTCTCTCTCCTCTCTCACACACACACACCACACACACACCACACACACACTCTCTTCTCTTCTGTCTCTCTGTCTCTGTCTTCTGTCTCTCTCTCTCTGTCTCTCTCTCTCTCTCTCTCTCTCTCTCTCTCTCTCTCTCTCTCTCTCTCGCTCTCTCTCTCTATTCCCTTTACATTTATCTTTCCACCAATGTTCCATTTCTAACGACCGCTACATTTTTAGCCATTTTTGCTCCCCCTCCCCTCCCCCTTTCTCTCTCTCTCACTCTCTCTCTCTCTCTCTCTCTCTCTCTCTCTCTCTCTCTCTCTCTCTCTCTCTCTCCTCTCTCCCCTCTATCTCTTTCACACGCTCTCTCTCTGTCCTTACATTTATCTTTCCACCAATGTTTTCCGTTTCTAACGACCGCTACATTTTACAGCCATTTTTTGCTTTCCTTTCCCCCCTCCTCTCTCTCTCTCCCCTCTCTCTCCTCTCTCTCTCTCTCTCTCTCTCTCTCCTCTCTCTCTCTCTCCCCTCTATTTCTTTCACACGCTCTCTCTCTCTGTCCTTTACATTTATCTTCCACCAATGTTTCCATTTCTAACGACCGCTACATTTTTTACCGCCATTTTTGCACCATCCGCCATTTTTCTTTCGGCATAAATTTCTTAACGATTCTTTGTTTCTTCTTTTTCTTCTTCTCAATTTCCTCGCATTCCTTTTCTTTTTTTCTTTTTTTTTTTTTTTTTTTTTTTCTTTTTTTAGATGTTTCCCCAGAAAAGTTGAAAATGTTACTTTGCGGCTTTGCGACTTTGACAAGAATCACTTGTAAAAACCAACGTTGTTTCGCTGTTTTTTTTTTTGTTTTTTTTGTTTTTTTGTTGCATTTATTCGTTTTGCTTTTTTGTTGTTTTTGTTTTATTGTTGTTTGTTTTTTGTTTGTTTTTATTGTTTTGTTTTTCATCCGTGATTCTAGCTGGTTTTTTTTATTATTATTTGCATTTGCATATAAAAAAAAATGTACCTACATGTAAAGACAATGCATACCACACGCACGCACACACAAATTCACACGCCACACACACACACACACACACACACACACGTTCCCTTTTTAAATGTATGTCTCACAGTTTGTGTATCTCTCTCTTCTCTTCTATTATATATATATATATATATATATGTGTGTGTGTGGTGTGTGTGTGTGGAATGGAAATGAATCCGACAATATGAGGAAAAAATGAGTAAAGAAAAGAAATGTAATGGATAAAATGAATTTAATCGATTCACATTTAATCGATATCACTTACACATGTGTTTCGGTCTGTTTATAAAAAAAATGTATACGGATTTACGTTATTATTTTATTAAAATAAATCAGATGGAGTTGAAATGATGATGATAATAACAATAGGAAAAATGCATAAAATGTTCCGTACACAGAGAGATTTTGCCGACCTTCATCAGAGTGGTATTTTTATTTTGAATAAAAATACTACTCTGATGAATATATATAAGGGCCGGGTTAGCTCAGTCGGTAGAGCGTTCGGATAGAAACCACAAGGTTCCTAGTTCGATACCGGCCCTCGCCAACTCAGCGTATGAGTAGCACAAGGATCTGTACGGTAAAGTAAGGAGCTGATGGTATGTATGGCGGTCCATCTCAGATGCTAAAAATACTCTCCTTGGTCTAGCACTAGTGAAAAGGGGATAGACTCACTCGCTGTATGGCTCATACCGACATTAGGCCGCCCCGACGACTTTACTTTTACTTTATATAACACAACACACACACACACACACACACAAACACCTAAAAAATGCACAATGTCTTTTTTCAATATATACACTCACACACACCCATACTCACACCATAAAGAAGAATATTTGACGTCATATTTCAAACTGTCCACCTTCCAGCGTCTCTTCAAACTTCAAATTTGAACAGACGTGATAAACTAAAGACATCACAGTTTTCGCGGGGAAAAAACTTTTATTACCTTTCCTATATCAACAAAGGCCCTGAGAAGATCTAATTAAAGAGAGCAAAACACTGCAGCGTCAGCTAATAAACTACCACGCAATTGTCTAAACCTGTGCTTTTTCAATTCTTAATAGACTACATACCGGCGGAGCACGGCCATCGCGGCATAGATAGAGAAGATATAGATATATAAGAGATGGGGGTGCGGAGGGTGGGTGTGGGGGGTGTGAAGAGAAAGGAAGTGAATCCGACGGGTATGAGGATAGGGAGAAAGGGGAAAAAACACAGAAACCGGGGAACGCGCCCGCCTCCCGGCGGCGGCCGGTGCGGCGCCGCCGGGCAGGGGGGCGCGCGGGCCGCGCGCGGCGCCGGGCGGGGGTGCGCGCGCCGCGCCCCACACGGCTGCGCCACCGACGCCGGCGGAGCCCGGGGCGCGGCGGGGGGCTCACGCGGGGCCCCACCCGGCGGCAAGGGCGGGCTCCGCCGGGACACGGGCAGCCCCGCGGCCGCCACGCGACGGGGGGCCAGCTGCAAGTCGGCGGCGGGGCGGGGGGGGGGGGTGGGGTGGCGCGCACCCCGGGCGCGCACGCGGCGGGCCGGGCGCGGGCCCCGGGGGGCCCCCCGGGCGGCGTCCGGGGCGCGCCGGTGGGCGCGGCCGGCCCCGCGCGCCCGAGCCCGCCCCGGCCGGCCCCCGGGCCGCCCGGGCCCGGCGCCTGCCCGGCCCGAGCCACGGGCGCTCGCACGGCAGGAGCCGGGCGTGGCCCGCCCCCCGCGCCGCCAGCGTCGCGCCCCCCGGCGCGAGCGCGCCGCGCGCCGGGCGCGCGCGCGCCGCGTCAGCGCGCCGGGCCGGGCCGGCACGGCGCCGGCCC
>CM042167.1:50594557-50602057 GCA_023376005.1 Doryteuthis pealeii
GAGAGAGAGAGAGACGAGAGAGAGAGAGGAGAAGAGAACGAGGAGAGAGAGAGAGGGCAGAAGAACGACTGTAAATGACAAGAAAAAGTGTCTCTCTTCCTTAAGACAATTTAAAATTGTCTTTCTTTACTAAGACACAAGGAACAATTGTCTTCTTTACTGAGACAAGAGAAATTGTCTACTTACTAAGACAAGGAAGATTGTCTATCTTTATAAGACAATGTTGTCTATCTTACTAAGACAAGGAAAATTGTCTACTCTTTATAAGACAGAAGATTGTCTATCGTTTACTAAGACAATGAAAATGCCTATCTTTACTAAGACAATGAAAATGTCTATCTTACTAAGACAAGGAAGATTGTCTTCTTTACTAAGACAAGGAAAATGTCTATTTTACTAAACAATGGAAAATTGTCTATCTTTACTAAGACAAGGAAAATGAAAGATGAAATTGTCTATCTTACTAAACAATTAAAATTGTCTATCTTACTAAGACAAGGAAAAAATTGTCTATCTTTACTAAGACAATTAAAATTGTCTATCTTTACTAAGACAAGGAAAAATTGTCTATCTTTACTAAGACAATAAATTGTCCTATCTGTTTACTAAGACAAGGAAATTGTCTATCTTTACTAAGACAATTAAAATTGTCTATCTTTACTAAGACAAGGAAAATTGCTATCTTTACTAAGACAATTAAAATTGTCTATCTTTACTAACACAAGGGAAAATTGTCTATCTTTACTAAGACGATGCAAATTGTTTATCTTTACTAAGACAATGAAAATTGTCTATCTTTACTAAGACAAGGAAAATTGTCTATCTTACTAAGACAAGGAAATTGTCTATATTTACTAAGACAATGAAAATTGTCTATCTTTACTAGACAATGAAATTGTCTATTTTTTACTAAGACAATGAAAATTTATTGTCTTAGTAAGATAGACAATTTTCCTTGTCTTAGTAAAGAGAGACAATTTTCATTGTCTTAGTAAAGATAGACAATTTTCATTGTCCTAGTAAAGATAGACAATTTTCATTGTCTTACTAAAGATAGACAATTTTCCTTGTCTTAGTAAATAGAGACAATTATCCTTGTCTTAGTAAAGATAGACAATTTTCATTGTCTTAGTAAAGATAAACAATTGTTCTTGTCTTACTAAAGATAGACAATTTTCATTGTCTTAGTAAAGATAGACAATTTTCATTGTCTTACTAAAGATAGACAATTTTCATTGTCTTAGTAAGAATAGACAATTTTCCTAGTCTTAGTAAAGATAGACAATTTTCATTGTCTGACCTTTTTTTTTTAAAAAGAAAGAAAATTCCATATTATTACTAAGATAACAGAAATTGTCTATCTTTACTCAAAGAACGAATACTAAAAACCATTCCTAAGACAAGAAGAATATTTTTTGAAGAATCGACTTTCGTTGTTTTGAAATTCCTAATTTCATAAATAAACAGACGATCGAATTGAAAGAAGAAAAAAAAAAGAAAAAGAAAAAAAGACGGGCAGTAGGGAAAAAAATAATAAAAAAAAGAGGTGACATTCAATAATGGATGCAAGTCATTTGTGGAACTCTCCTGTTTAGTGAAAGAAGAAAAAAAGAAAGAAAAAGAACCAAGCGATCAAAAAAGAAAAAAAAAGGAGGAAGCAAATAGATTTAATAAAATTACTGTCGCCCGTATCTGTTCGGTGGACGTTCACTTCTTCGGTCAGATAATCGCTTCTTTGGTTTAAACAATATCTTATTTCCAACAGCCAACCCCCGCATATTTTTATGGGGGGGGGGGTGGGTAGAAGAGCCCCATTTTTCTTTTTTCTTCTTTTCTTTAAACCGATCTCCTATCCCTCTACATTTTGTCCGCCATACCAAGCCTTTCTTTCTTTCTTTCTTTCTTTCTTTCTTTCATGGCTTCTTTGCTTCCCCCCCTTCCCACCCAGACCCCAGTAGCCCCCCTCTCTCCTCTTCCATTACTCCTTCTCTTCCTCATCGACAAAAACCATCTCTCACTTCACTTCTTGTCGCGGAAGGGCCGGCCATTCGACATATCAGAAAACCCTTTTGTAACAATTGGTAATGATTAGAGGGCGCAATTATTCGCTGTAAGCGTTTTAAGGTGATGCGGCCGGGAAGGGTGTTGTGTGAAACGGCGGGACTATTTTGTCAGCGGCAAAATACGCTGCTAATCTGTCCACGTGGGACGGACGGACGATTTTGCGTGGGGGCTGGTGGTGTGGGGGGTGATATCTCTCTCTTTAAATTAAAAGATTTGTCGTAGATTTATTTGGTTAAATTGTTTAAACTGGCCGAGATTGATAGACGAATAGAGAAGAAGAAGAAGAAGAAAAAAGAAGAAGAAGAAATGATAGAGAAGAAGAAGAAGAAGAAGAAGAAGAAGAAGAAAAAAAAGAAGAAGAAGAGAAGAAATGATAGAGAAGAAGAAGGAAAATAAAAAGAAATAACAGAGAAGAAGAAGAAGAAAGAAGAGAGAAGAAGAAGAGAAGAAGAAAGGAAGAAGAAGAAGAAGAAGAAGAAGAAGAAGAAGAAAAGAAGAAGAAGAAGAAGAAGAAGAAGAAGAAGAAAGAGAGAAAAGAAGAAGAAGAAAGGATATAGAAGAAGAAGAAGAAGAAGAAGAAGAAAGATAGAGAAGAAGAAGAAGAAGAAGAAGAAGAAGAAGAAGAAGAAGAAATGATAGAAGAAGAAGAAGAGAAGAAAGGATAGAGAAGAAGAAGAAGAAAAGAAGAAGAAGAAGAAGAAGAAGAAGAGAAGAAGAGAAGAAGAGAAGAAGAAGAAGAAGAAGAAGAAGAAGAGAGAAAGAAGAAAAAAGAAAAAGAAGAAAAAGAAAAGAAGAAAGAGAATAATAAGAAGATAAGAATAGAAGACGAAGAAGAAGAAGAAGAAGAAGAAGATGGAAAATCATTACCAATCAGCCTCATTTCTTCTTCTTCTTCTTCTTCTTCTTCTTCTTCTTCTAAAATACACCATTTTGAGAGATACCGTTTTAAAGACTGTAAAACAAATATTTTTGCGTGTGATTGTTTGAATGAAACAGTTTCAGATCATCCACCTCGGAATCGCAAGATTCCGGGTTCAATACATGTCCCCCCCCCCTTCTTAGCACATGAGTAGCACAGATTGGAAAATCTGACTTGTGCTGTAAAGTGAGGAGTTGACATTAGGTGTGGCGCTCCACTTTAGCGGAAACAATATCCCTTGTGTAGCACTAGTGAAAAGGGGGATAGACTCCCTCGCTGTCCGGCTGATACCGACAATAGGCCACTCATCCAACTATACTTTTTTTTTTATTTATGACACATGGCGCAACAGATATAAGAGTAGAATTAATACCAGAGTCGGAACACAAAAAACCTTCGATTCCGACTCCTTCAGATTAAAAATACATTACCGCCCTGGCGGCTGGGGCGTTAGAATGCACTGACTGCACCTCTGCAGAGGGGTAGACTCCCCCAATGGGGCCACCTGTTGGCCGTGGGTGGCGACCCATGATGCTTAAGGATAGAGCCCAGGTGGATGAGCAGTTCATGACATGCAATACTCAACTTTGCAATACACCTATATGATTGCCCCAACCCTATTGCCCTTATGGCAAGCCCCAGTCCCTTTTTATCGTATGGGTGCTAGAAGGCGGTGGCTGAAGGTCTATATGTCAAGCGAATGACGTTAAACTCTATCTGATGGTGAGGTTCCAGTTTTAGAGGTTTGGGGAATGTAGAGCACCCCTTCATCACCATTGCTCCCTGGTCCACTCTGACCCGGAGTGGTAGTACCTGTTAGGGTCTCATCTATGGGTTAAATAGAAAAATGCATTTATAAAAAAATTGTATCATCTATTAAGAATTGATTTATTTCAAAACTTTATCGGCATTAAATGACCCACTGAGGTTGATATGCCATAAAACAAAACAAACCAAACCAAACTAAAAATACATTAGATTTTTTTTTTGCTGAAGTTTGGAAATTGCATTCATATTTACATTTTTGTGTAGTTATTTCGGACCATATGACATTTAGGCACCCCTTCCGCGATCTCGACTCACAAGGACACTTTTCTCATTTACACCGTCAAAATCCGGTTGTTCGTTAGGGGTTAGGGTTAGAGTTAGGGGTTAGGGTTAGGGGTTAGTTTCATAATTTAAAAAAACTCTAAAAACCGTCTGTTAACAATTAACTGGATTTTGACGGTGTAAATGGAAAAATGTCCCCTCGAATCGAGATCGCAAAAGGGGTGCCTAAAGGTCATATGGTCCGTTATTTCTTAAGACTTTTCTGGACACAGTCCTATAAACACAACTAATTGACCCATAGATGGAACCTTGACAGGTACTCAGAGTGGAACTGGTGTTGCATGGCTATGGGTAAATAATAAGGCAGAGTGGCCTCTTTAACTTTGGTTAGGCCACCAGTTTAAGTGAAGGAAAGGAAATCTCTGAATTCAAACCTGACAAACTTCATTTAAAAAATGGTCTTGTGCCACATCCTGCTTGTGCGCTGGACTTTTGTAAATATGAACCTCTTCAGGTCAGAGCGGACTTTGGAGTAATGACAATGAAGGGCTACTGCAGACACATAAAACAAAACGCCAAACAAAGCTCCTCGTCGTGTCTTTTTTATCCTTCCTAGTGGGCAAAACGTACTCATTCATTATATATGAATAAAACCGTTGTTATTGTTAACGGTGTGTTATCTTATTTGTTCTAATTTCTCAACCCGTCACAAAGTTGCATCGATTTTATTGGTGATCTTTTCAAGCTTTCTGGCCAACTTTTTTATATTTGGATGGAAACTTTTCTGAGTGATGCTGAATCGATCGGGTTTCTATCCCGACTGTAGGTAGCTTACAACTGTCTAGCCACACTGAAGAGACTTGATAAGTCGAAACACAGTGTCTGTGGATGACATATATATATATATATATATATAAAGTAAAGTCGTCGGGGCGGCCTAAAGTCGGTATCAGCCAGTCAGCGAGGGAGTCTATCCCCTTTTCAATAGCGCTAGACCAAGGAGATTGTTTTAGCGTCTGAGGTGGAGCGCCACACCTACCATGAGCTCCTTACTTTACCGCACAGATCCCTGTGCTACTCATACGCTGAGTTGGCGAGGACCGGTATCGAACTAGGAACCTTGTGGTTTCTAGCCGAACGCTCTACAGACTGATCTAACCCGGCCCTATATATATATTAATGGACTCTCCCGTCGATTATCGACGTATGAGGGTTCATACACACAATGAACTCCCACACAGGGATTTGTTTATAGTGGTGAAGATCTTGTGTTGGACCATCCACACTTTTTGGCACAGTCGATAGGAAAGAATTGGTGCATCAAGGGTTGCCACAAACCCAATCAACGACCGACCTCAGGAATTTTGAATTCAGAGTAATCCCTCTCCTAAACTGGTTACCTACCAAGGCTGAAGGGCCCAGTCTGCCCTACTATTTAACCCATAGCTGGGGGAGAATATATGGATTCATACCTTTCCCATGGATATTAGCGCTATGTGAAATGCCACAGCTTCATCTAGGATTGAACTCGAATAAACGAGTGTATATATATTATATATATATATATATATATATATATATATATTATATATATATATGACTACTTTATGCCGCGCCCCGTCGACAGGGCTTAGAATACCCTGCATAGAGCTAAAAACCCCACCCCACACAGACAAATATATATAAATAGATGGAAATTAATCCGACAGTATGAAATTTAACATTTTTGAAAAAACACATGGTGTTATGTAATTGCTGACAGAAATCTGTTTCGACCAAATCGATAAATTGGTAATCTTCACGAGCAACACAGACGAGAAAAGAAAAACGAAAAAATATCCGTTAGAAGACTGTTTATATACGAACGCTATATTCAACTGCTGAAAATTTTTTAAAATGCGTGTTCTGTTTTAAAAATAAAATAAATTTTATTTTAATTTTAAAATTCAGAAGCATTTATAGTTTTATAGTAAAACTCAAAAGAGTTTGTTGTAAAGTTACATAAAAAATATAAGGTGGGTATCAAAATTGTTTAGGATATATTTTTTCAGCTATTAAAATATAATATACAAAGTCCACAGCGTATTTGGAGAAAGATGTAAAAGTTCCAAAGATTTACTTGTGTGTTTGATGAATCCGTAGATTTCTAGAAGAAATCTTCAAGGTGTAAAATGTGTGTGTGTGTGTGTGTGTGTTGTGTGTGTGTGTGAGGTTTTAGCCCTATGCGGGACATTCTAAGCCCCGCCAACAGGGTAGGGGCATAAGTAGTCGTTAGAGAAAGAGTAAAAACGTAAAAATGAGTTTGAAAGGAGAGTAAGGAGAGTAAGGAGGGAGAGTTTTTGAAAATCTCACAAGAAGAAACTTAACTAAATACGGAACCGAAGAAAGTCACACGTGGAACGAGAAATAAGTGCGAGTGGGGAAAAGGAACGGTAAACGATTCTCGGCAGTGTCACCGAGAAATTCAGGGTCCGGATAGTGAAGCCATTTGAAAGAGCAGAAGAAGTGGTCGATTGTCGTTGGGGTAAAGGGTGGTAGAAGAAATAAGCAGGAAGAGAAGTGGAAAGGGTGGGAAGGGTGGGAAAAGAAAGCAGATGAGAGAGAGAGAGAGAGAGAGAGAGAGAGGGAGGGGGGAGGGGGTCAGAGGGAGAGAGAGGAGGAAAAATTTGCAAGTAACTAGATAATGGAAGAAATGCGTAAAGTTGTAATTACGGAATCCATGTTGATTGAACGAAAACCCGATTACGACTTTAATAATGATTAGAAACGGGAGAAAAACAAACAGGAACGCCGGCAAACAGGAGTAATCAGATTGCAACGCAAAAAAGGGGGGTGCGGTGGGGCAAGGACAATGTGAAAGCGAAAGTGAAAGTAGAAATAAAACGAAAGAGAAAAAGTTAAGGGGGGGGGCAGTGGAATCGCTTTCGGCACAGATGGCGGGAAAAGTGACAGAAAAGATGTCGAGAGATGTCGTTAAACGGAACGGCGGAGAAATATTTACATTGAACGCGCGACACACCGTGTACATATGTGTGTATGTATGTATATATGTATGTATGTGTACGTATGTATACACAGACTTATGAAGCTATTTCTCTGTGTGCTTTTGTTTACGTATGTTCATGCACGTGTAAATGAGAATTGGACATGTTTCGCTGTGGACAGTTGTGTTGTTTTTCTCCATGAATATAGACGGAGCTAGAGTCTCGTATGTACTGGGTATGACGTTAAACTGAAGAAAAAAAATAGTTTAAAAATGTGTTTTAAAAAATCGAATTAAAGAAAAAAGAGTACCTATCAATAAGAAATGAATCAAACAAAACGTCTTTGGCACAAAATAGCCCAACAAGGGTCGACATACCGTAAAATATAACCATCCACTTAGCCAACCAGCCAACCAGCCAATAAGAATGAATCAAACAAAACGTCTTTGGCACAAAATAGCCCAAGAAGGGTTGACATGCCGT
>CM042167.1:50604557-50612057 GCA_023376005.1 Doryteuthis pealeii
TTAGTAAAAATATACTACCAAACTTCACCTGGGGAAAAATGAAAAGAAGAAAAGACCAAGAGGGTCGCACCAATTGAAAATAATCAATTAACACTATAACACTTGACCAAAAGAATATCACTTCCGCTACTAACTCCCCCTCTCACCAAATTCACTTGTACTTGCACGTAATTTTGCTTTCAATAAAAATCATTTGACTGATGGTGTCCGTATAAATCGGACGAAACGTTTCAACTCTTAGATTTGTTTTGAGTTATCATTTTTTATTCACCATCCTTTTACCTACCCCATACTGTCGGATTCTACTACATCCATCATATCTCCATATATATATATATATATATATATATATATATATATATGTATAAACCGGTAGGATTGTCTAAAGCTAAAAAGTAAAAGGTGCTCGATACCTAAGTCATCCATCACAGGTGTTTTCATGCGTAGTTTTCCACATAAGAACGTCACTTACGAGTTCGTCCTTACTTCACCACGCAAATAATAAAGCTAAAACTAACGAATCAATTATACCTACTAATAGTTTCCCGTTGTAGCTCATCAGGGCAAGTAGGTATATCTGACTAATGTACAAGTGTAACAGGCTGACCCCTATTAAAGGGGAGAAAATAAAAATGGTAAAAAAAGAAAGAATTGTAGCAAAACTCACCGAGAAAAAGCTAGATGGGACCTACACAAGGATGCTGATTTGAACAACATCTTGGAAGTAACCTCCCATCTCGTAAACCATCCAAGTAACACAAGCTAGACTCGTTGGACACCATTAGAGAAGTAAGGACGAACTCATAATTGATGTTCTTCTACGGATTCGTACACATGGATTCAACAGTGTTGGCCGACAAGCAAAGATCTACATTTATCGACTCTGTATGGACACTGGATGCCAGTATAGGTCGATATTAATCCGAGGTTAGGGAATAATTGCCAGTTTGTATTACCTCATCTTTATTGTTATTGACACTATTTCTCTGAATTTTTTTTAGATGAGGCTTAATAATTAGTATTATTTGGATTATTCGGACTATTGCCCTCATCTTTATTGTTATCTACACTATTTCTCTGAATTTTTTTAGATGAGGCTTAATAATTAGTATTATTTGGATTATTCGGACTATTGTCCTCATCTTTATTGTAATCTACACTATTTCTCTGATTTTTTTTAGACGAGGCTTGATAATATGGATTATTTGGATTATTCGGACTATTGACCTCATCTTTTGATGTTCTTCTACGGATTCGTACACATGGATTCAACAGCGTTAGCCGACAAGCAAAGATTTATATTTATCGACTCTGTATGGACACTGGATGCCAGTATAGGTCGATATTAATCCGAGGTTAGGGAATAATTGTCTGTTTGTATTACCTAAAAAGCGCACATTTTTAAAAACAAAAAAATATGCCATGCTCTGAAAGTAATGCCTCCTAATTTTTTTTTCCACAGAAACTACAACAGATACCGCGAGTAAACAGCACCGTTGGATAGAGCATGTTTTCAGCTACAAATCATTTTTTTCTTCTTTCCTTTCATAGCCACCAACATTAATTATTCCTTTTCTCTAGCGATGAATAAGATCCTGAATTACCCGACATAAGAGGGTGGTTCTGAAAATAATGCCTCTTGTCCCCGCTGTATCTGATGTCGTTTATGTGGACATAAAAGTCATTCCAGTATTAAATGCTCCATTTTTAGAAAATTATCATCATCATCATCAAAATCATCATCATCATCATCATCATCATCAAGTCCTGCTGACAGCACATATCCCCACGATTCTCTCTCCTCGCCTCTCTCGTTCTCTCACCCCTATATGTGATGACCCATAACTTCTAAATACAAATGCAATCTATTTCTCTGAATTTTTTTAGATGAGGCTTGATAATTAGTATTATTTGGATTATTCGGACTATTGATCTCATCTTTATTGTCATCTACACTATTTCTCTGATTTTTTTAGATGAGGCTTAATAATTAGTATTATTTGGATTATTCGGCCTATTGTTCTCATCTTTATTGTTATCGGCACTATTTCTCTTAATCCTTTTTGATGAGGCTTAATAATTAGTATTATTTGAATTATTCGGACTATTGACCTCATCTTTATTGTTATCGACACTATTTCTCTGATTTTTTTTTTAGATGAGGCTTAATAATTAGTATTATTTGGATTATTCGGACTATTGACCTCATCTTTATTGTTATCGACACTATTTCTCTGATTTTTTTTTAGATGAGGCTTAAAATTAGTATTATTTGGATTATTCGGACTATTGATCTCATCTTTATTGTCATCTACACTATTTCTCTGATTTTTTTTAGATGAGGCTTGATAATTAGTATTATTTGGATTATTCGGACTATTGTCCTCATCTTTATTGTTATCTACACTATTTCTCTGAATTTTTGAGATGAGGCTTAATAATTAGTATTATTTGGATTATTCGGACTATTGTCTTCATCTTTATTGTTATCGACACTATTTCTCTGATTTTTTTTTTAGATGAGGCTTAATAATTAGTATTATTTGAATTATTCGGACTATTGACCTCATCTTTATTGTTATCGACACTATTTCTCTGATTTTTTTTTTAGATGAGGCTTAATAATTAGTATTATTTGGATTATTCGGACTATTGACCTCATCTTTATTGTTATCGACACTATTTCTCTGATTTTTTTTTTAGATGAGGCTTAATAATTAGTATTATTTGGATTATTCGGACTATTGATCTCATCTTTATTGTCATCTACACTATTTCTCTGATTTTTTTTAGATGAGGCTTGATAATTAGTATTATTTGGATTATTCGGACTATTGTCCTCATCTTTATTGTTATCTACACTATTTCTCTGAATTTTTGAGATGAGGCTTAATAATTAGTATTATTTGGATTATTCGGACTATTGTCTTCATCTTTATTGTTATCGACACTATTTCTCTGAATTTTTTTTTAGATGAGGCTTAATAATTAGTATTATTTGAATTATTCGGACTATTGACCTCATCTTTATTGTTATCTACACTATTTCTCTGATTTTTTATAGATGAGGCTTGATAATTTGTATTGTTTGGATTATTCGGACTTTAGTGGATGGAAAGGATCCAATATAATTACCTCGAGGTTTTAAACGAGTTGGGTTGGCTTATGTTTGGTTGGTTGAGTGGTTGGTTGGTTGGATTTTACGGAATGTCAACCCATTGAGTCATTTTATGCAGAAGAAATTTTGTTTTATTAATTCTTGATGGGTACTAAATGACATGGAGTCAATGGCGCCTGGTTACTGGCAGTTTCTCGCCTATTGGTCTGAAGATCACATCGGTGAGAAACTATCACTAACCAGGCGCCATTGAGTATATGTCCACGCTACCTTAACTTTTACTTAACTTTTACACTTAATCGAGCATTTATATATATAAGAGTTGGCGTCATTTATTATATATACTAGCAAATATATGCACCCTCCGTCGGGTGCAAGTATTTAAGTTTAAATGTAATAAAATATTAGATTAAATCAGAAAGGCTAATGAAACTAATTAAGAATTCAGATAAAAAGATTTGTAACAGAGGGGGGTATAATCGGAAAATAGAACAACTGAAACTTACTCTTTCATCACTTCCGTTTTTCAATGCTAAATTTTCCTAATTTAACTATTTTGCTAAAATAGGAAATAAAGAATAAAATTAGTTATTTCTTCTTGTTAATGAATTTCTTTTAGGATTTATTGAAGAGATTTTTACTCATATTCATTCAGATAAAACCAAACAATTAGAAATCAATAATACCAAGCACATTTTTATTAAAATCAGTTTTTTTAATATCAATATGCAAATTAGCTTTACGTTTACACTGAAAACTGGTATTTTGTTGTATATATAAATAAAATTGCATGTTATTAGTATTTAGGTAAGGCCAACAGTATTAATAATGTCAAACAGTTTTATCATTAAATAGAAATAGAATCATGGAGAATGTGTCGTTAATAACTAAGGAAATTGTGACTTGAGTAGTAATATAGTTTCGGTTACAGACAGAAAAACACACAATCTCCATTATAATAAGATATATATATATTATATAATATATATATATATATATATGGTGAGATATGTTACAAGTGAAATAAAAATTTATCCTATATATGCATATATATATATATATTATATATATATATATAAATTATGCCAACTCTTATATATCTCACCTCTATATATATATATATATATATATATTGGAGGGGGAGAATATGTGCTTAATTGAAGTCATACCTAATTTGAAAATGAATTAGTTGATAGTTAATGAATTAGGCGAATATATCTGTTCAAATGGAAGGCGTAAACAAATCAAGAAAAAGTCCATCTCTGTATGTATTTTTCTCGATTTGTTTACGCCTTACATTTGAACAGATATATTCGCCTAATTCATTAATTATCAACTAATTAAATTTCAAATTAGGTATGACTTCAATTAAGCACATATTCTACCAAAAATTGTCGGCTGTCGCCATCTCAAACAAACGGTTTGCGTACTCACACACACACACACACACACACATATATATATATATATATGAAGTAGTCAAACGATGTGTTTGAAGTGGCGAAGGCCGACAATTTGTGGGAGATTATGTGCTTGATTAAAGCCATATCTAATTTTGTTAATTAATTAATTATAATTAAATGAATTAGGGCCGAGACGCCATGGTCAGACTTCGTAACTCGTCTCTTATTATAGGTAATTAAAAGACGCCTTCACTGGCTGAGGGACGGAGCAGAAGTCCCAACAAAGCAGGCTTCCAACTAAGAAAAGGTGACGCCTGCTTCTTACCGCCCCACGTCAATTACAGTTCACACTGTTATGTTCATATACATGTGCGCACCATAACAAAACAGAAAAAGAATTTCTCGTCTCGTAACTATCTTCTTTTAACAGTTTGTTTCTTTCTCTTTTGAAGACACTCCAGACGCGATAATGAAAAGATTGGGGGATAAGCCTTCATACCAGTAAAGAGCATTAATCTTCTAATCGTTCTTAGACATACATAATCTCTCTTAACATATACACTATTTTAAAGACACGAAAGAAGAAAGAAGAAACGAATGAAAAATAAAAAGAAAAGATAAAGGAAATGATTAAAAAAGAAAAGAAAAGTTAGTATTATTAGGATACCGGACTATTGTCCACATCTTGCATTGTTATTGTTACAAACGTTTCGGCCGATTGGCACTCCGGCCTTCTTCAGGTATTTCCTTTGTCGGACTCGGGAACCTTCTCGGAAATGGGACCTTCTTTTCGAACTCGGGAACTTTCTTGTTGTATCCGGGAGCCATCACAGAATATTGAACCTAACCGTTTATTTATTCCACGGGGGTATCCTGTTCTCATTCCCACTAAACCCAGCTGGGATAGGAGTTGTGTTAATTAATTATTTTTCTTAACTGCTTTCACTCAGGATTGAACTCGGGAACCCAGGAGATAACTGTCCCTTAGAATGTCTTTTAACCCAACTGCCTAAACACTCGGCCATGTGTCCAATTGGGACAATTGAGTGTGAATTTTGGGACTTATAAAACCTAATGTCTTGATTTGGCTAGAATATCTAACTTATTTTACTTATGTATGATTTTTTATACCTAGACTCATATTGTGTGTGTGTGTTTTTTTTTTTTTTTTTTTTTTTTTTCCCGAGTCCGAGAAGGTTCCCGAGTCCGACAAGATATACCTGAAGAAGGCCGGAGGGTATATCGGCCGAAACGTTGTACAAATAACAATGAAAGATGGAACAATAGTCCGAATAACAACTAATAATACTAATCTTCAAGCCTCAATCTCTAAACATTCAGAGAAAGAAAGAAGTGTTGGAGTATATGCTTGACCTCATTTAAGCTACAGGTTGCTGGTTTGTGAAATCTAACATAGAAATACATTTCAGATTCTCCCGGCTCTCACTCTCTCTCTCTAACACTCTAGAGAAACTAGCATTATATAACGAGAGGTAGCCAAGAGATACATAGAGGGGAAGAAAAGAGATAGACACAGAAGTTAAAGTAAGAGATNCCGTGCATATTCGGTTTAAATGTACAAGCTGTTTCAGCTTTCTCGAATTTGTTTTACGCCTTACATCGTTGAACAGATTATATTCGCCTAATTCTCATCTTACTATATCAACTTTTCTCGATTTGTTCTACGCTTTACATTAAACCGATTATGCACGCCTATATCCTTTAATATAATAATTAATTAATTAAAAAATTAGGTATGACTTTAATTAAGCACATAATCTCCCCCCCATTATATATATAAAATATAATAGTTATATATATATATTCTATGGAGGATAGACTGCATTTTGTCTGAAGCCGAAACTATATTACTACTCAAGTCACAATTCCTTTATTTATTACGTCAAATTCTCCATATTCATTCTTTTTAAACCTTCAGTTATTAATAAAAATTGTTTTACATTATTAATACTGTTGATCATATCTAGTACTAATAACATGCATTGTATTTCTATTATATACAACAAAAATAGCGATTTACAGTTTGAACGAGAAGGCTAATTTGCATATTGATATTTAAAAATTTATTTTAATAATTATGTGCTTGGTATTATTGATTTCTAATTGTTTGGTTTATCTTAAGAAATATAAACAAAAATCTCGTAGATAAATCTTTAAAGAAATTTATTACAAGAGAAATAACTGTAATATTATCCTTTACTTCCTTATTAACTAAATAGTTAAATTAGGAAAATTTACCATTGAAACAGGGGAGTAATGGAAAATGATGGAATAGTTAGTTTCAAAGTTGTTCTATTTCGATATACCCCTCTCGTGTTGTAGATCTTTTTATCTGCATTCTTAGTCAGTTTCATTAGCCTTTCTAATTTAATATGATATTTTATTTATATTAAAACTTAAATACTTGCACCCGGAGGGGCATATATTTGCTAGTTATTATAATGGATGATTGTGTGTTTTCTGTCTGTAACCGAAACTATATTACTATTCAAGTAACAATTCCCTTAGTTATTTACGTCACATTCTACAGGATTTTATTTTTATTTAAACCTCAATTATTAATAAAATTGTTTTACATAATTAATACTGTGACCATATCTACATACTAATAACATGCAATTGTATTTATATAATACAACAAATAGCAGTTTACAGTGTGAATGGAAGGCTAATTTGCATATTGATATTAAAAATCTTATTTTAATAAATATGTGCTTATATTACTGATTTCTAATTGTTTGGTTTTATCTTAATGAATATTATCTAAAATCTCAGGGATAAATCTTAAAAGAAATTCATTAACAAGAAAAAAAACAGTAATTTTATTCTTTACTTCCTATTTTTAACTAAATAGTTATGGTCGGTTTTTGACTTAATTACAAATTGCGACTAATTAGAACCAATTAAAACAGTTTTTTTTCGGTAATTTATGAGGAAGTGCGTCCCGGTCACCTGCTC
>CM042167.1:50617057-50627057 GCA_023376005.1 Doryteuthis pealeii
GGTTTGTTAAAACTAGTATGCAAATTAATCACACCATATATCATATAAAATCGTTATATCTTAGTAATATATAAGACCCTTGCATGATTTTAAACGCACTAATAACATGGGCTGTTTTGAGGCAAATCTAACTCAGATTTTCATAGATACATTGTTAATAAGTAAGTAAAGTAAAGTCGTCGGGGCGGGCCAGTCAGTGAGGGAGTCTATCCCCTTTTCAATAGCGCTAGACCAAGGAGATTGTTTTAACGTGTGAGGTGGAGCGCCACACCTACCATCAGCTCCTTACTTTACGCACAGATCCCTGTGCTACTCATACGCTGAGTTGGCGAGGACCGGTATCGAACTAGCAACCTTGAGGTTTCTAGCCGAACGCTCTACCGACTGAGCTAACCCGGTCCCATTGTTAATAAATAAGATTTATTCTATGTATTAATGATTTTGACTATAAATTAAATACTCATTAATGAACTTACGCTATTCCTGAGGGTATTGTGACGTAGGCACTATAATGAAATGGTGAATTACTTAATATGGGGTGGGTACGCGGTGGCTTGACATTTTAGAGACACTGGTCACGTGCATTGGCCAATTGTCGTTCTTGTCCACATAGACGGCTGTTGAGTCTGACATTAAGCAGCGCATGTGTCACCTCTACCCTTGGGAGAGAATCGACCCTAGATGACATGCAATGTAACCTGTTGAGAAAATACGTTGTTCTGATTTATACGAGATATTACTCGGCGTGAACATGATCCGTATTAAGATAAAAGGGGTTTTTTCCTGTTACTCTAAAGAGGGAACAGGTTGCTAATATATTGGTAGAATTAAAAAAAAACGCTTACAAATAGCTACACAGACAAGAAGCAGGCGATATCCCACACTGACTATCACAGATGCAGACTACGCTGATGACCATACACTTCTTGCAATACACCGGCACAGGCCGAGGCACAGCCTGGAGAAGGCAGCAAAGAATATCGGTCTATGTGAACTCTGAGTTCATATGTTTCAAAAAAAAAAGGAGGCATCTCTACACTAAACGGTAAGCCTCTAAAGAACAATTCACATACCTAGGTAGCAATATCTCATCCACAAAAGCGATGTTAATACACGAATAGGAAAAGCATGGTCGGCCACAAACAAATTATCAGTCATATGGAAATCCGAGCTCACAGTCAAGTTAAAGCGACAATTCTTCCAGGTTGTGGTTGTATCAGTACTGCTGTACGGCTGCACCACTTGGACCCTAACAAGTGCCTTGAGAATAAGCTAGAATGTTACGTGCTGTCTTGAATAAATCAGGGAAACAACACCCCACAAGATTCAGCTGTATGGCCACCTGCCTCCCATCTCACAAACCATCCGAGAGAGATGGACAAGGCATGCAGGACACTGCTGGAGAAGCAAGGACGAACTTATAAGCGACGTTCTCATGTGTGGAAAACCAACACATGGGCATGCTAGTGTGGGCCGGGCACCAAGGAACTACATTGATGAACTATGTGAGGATGTTGGATGCTGCGTGGAGGACCTTCCTGGGTCAATGAATGATAGAGAGGGTTAGCGAGAGATTGTTATGGGTATCCATGCTGATTGCGTGACATGATGATATATATATATATATATTATATATATATATATATATATATATATATATATATATAATATTATAACAAATCTTACTATCACCCCACCTTCTCTAACACCTACAACCAAAATTTACAGAAATATTCCAAGCAACAAACAGAATGTTAATTGTAATCCATCTTCCCCAATACTTTTCCCCATATATATATATATATATATATATATATGGTGTGTGGTGTGTTGTGTGTGTGTGTGTGTGTGGTGTGTTGGCAACCTTCCGTCTATTTTAGACGTTGGCGTAGTTTTTTTTTTTCTTCTCTCTCTCTCTCTCTCTCTCTCTCCTCTCTCTCTCTCACTTACAGCAACGTGAGTGGGCTGAACAGACCGATCTCGAATGGCAGTCTCTGGTGCAAGTGGCTGCAACAAAAGGTGATGCTTCTGTGGTGTTGGGGGTGCTGGCTTTCTCCTTTCTTTAGCTCTCTTTTCTGTGGCAGCTTTTTTTGTCTTTCTTCACTTCTTTTTGTTTCCTGTTTGACGAGATGCGCCAGGTGCACGGTCTTCTGCACAAGCCTCCCATGTTCTATGTCGATGCGGCATGTCTTCAGGCCTCTCTTGCAGACATCTTTGAAGCGTAGGCGTGGTCTCCCTGCCGGTCGGGTCCCTCCACTATTTCACCATACAGTAGGTCTTTGGGGATGCGGCCTTTGTTCATCCTCCTGACATGGCAAAGCATAATTATATATATATATATATATATATAATATATATATAATATATTAAGAAGAAGAAGAAAGAAGAAGAAAAAGAAGAAGAAGAAGAGTTTTTGGTTACCAGGTGGTTAAATGCACTAGCGTGTTTTTAATATTTTCGACATCTGTATTTGCAGGGAATAGAAAAATCAGAAAACTAACTATCGATGGCCTGCAAGATATTTCCACCTATTGGCTGACCGTAGGCATCCTGAACATATTTTTTACAAAAAGATTACAGTGAGTCCTCGCCTAAATAGAAAAGACGACGAGAAGGGTTGAATGGTACGATTAATGGCCTGAGAGATTGGGATGATGAGGTTCAGCAAGGATGAGGGGACCAGGAGAGGGAGGGGTATATAAATAGGAAAATTATGTTTCTTGGATAAGATAAGATTAAACAAGACCGAATAAGAACAATATAAAACAGGTTCAAGTCACGTTGAATATATATATATATATATATATATATATTATATATATATATATATACTCTCCTACCCTTATGCGACCCACCATACACGCTCACATGAATCACCACATCAAACACCTAACCCTGTGGCACTTCTTCCAGAATCCATTTTGACACACTCCCTCCTCTTCTGATACCAACAACCGACCACCCCTCCCCTAATTCATAGCATGAAAATGTTCCTCCTAATTCACTAGCATGAAAATGTTCACCATTGAAGCAAGAACGCTATTCTAAATTCCTGAAGAAGGTCTAACAGACCGAAACGTTACAACGTCGACATCACTACCTACAATAAACATCCATTTTCTACAACCTCCCGTGTTTGTCTACATAGATGACATTTTGTCTTTTCTGAAAGATACAAAATTATGTAGAAAAATACAAACAATAGATTTAAACTTTACCCTATAAACTTTTCTTTAAACTGACTCCCGATTCATTCGCAACAGACAACTGGAAGCAATCTGTATTTAATCAAGAAAATCCTACTAAAGAGAAGAAGAAGAAGAAGAAGAAGAAAAAGATGAAAAAGAAAAGAAAAGAAGAAATTAAAAGAAGAGAAGAAAAAGAAAAGAAGAAGAAGAAGAAGAAAAGAAAGAAGAAGAAGAAAAAAAAAAGAAGAAGAAATTAACAGGAGAAAAAGAAGAAATTAAAAGAAGAAGAAGAAGAAATTAACAGAAGAAAAGAAGAAGAAGAAGAAGAAGAAGAGAAGAAGGAAGAAGAAGAAGGAAGAAGAAGAAGAAGAAGAAATTAACAGAAGGAGAAAAGAAGAAAAAAAAAAGAAAAAAAAATTAGAAGAAGAAAAAAGAAGAAGAAGAAGAAGAAGAAGAAGAAAAAAGAAGAGAAGAAGAGAAAAAAAAGAAAAAAGAAGAAGAAGAAGAAGACATTAACAGAAAGAAGAAAAAGAGGAGAAGAATAAGAAGAAGAGAAAAAAGAAGAAGGAGAAGAAGAAGAAGAAAGAGAAGAAGAAAATTAAAAGAAGAAGAAGAAGAAGAAGAAGAAGAAGAAGAAGAAGAAGAAGAAGAAGAAATTAAACGGAAAAAGAAGAAGAGAAGAAGAAGAAAGAAGAAGACGGAAAAGAAGAAGAAAAAGAAGAGGTGGAAAAGAAATAAAAGAATAATGTAATAAAATACTGTGAATAAGAAAAAAAAGAACGCAAAAGAAAAAGAAAAAGAAGTAAAGAAAGGAACGACAAAAGAAAGAAAGAGAGAAACTAAAAGAGAAGACTGAAAGTAAAACTGAAAAAAGAAAATGAGAAAAAAATACGTAGAGAGACATGAAAACAGAGAGAGATAGAGAAGAGAGAGAGGGGGGGAGAGAGAGAGAAGAGAGAGAAGAGAGAGAGAGAGAGAGAGAGAGAGAGAGAGAGTTGAGAGAAAAGAGAAAAAAGAACAAGAATAAAGTCCAAGAACTAGAAAACGGGAGGAGTAAAAAAAGAGAAAAAGAACAAGAATAAAGTCTGAAAAGAGTCTATTAGTCTAAATACAATTTACCTAATGGACACGCACTTACAGAAAACAAATTGGTTGATTGGAAAATCAGCTGCTGTCCCCTTCCACCCACTCTTCCTCCTCCCCTCCAGAGCTAACCCTACCCACCCCCCTAACTCGACCCACATCCGGTGATATCCAAGCTGATCCCTAATTTCGGAAAGGTTCGTTACACACATCTCCTTTTGAGTCGATGACTCTTGTCCACAATCCCTAATAGTCGGATATTGATTTCAAAGACGTTATCGCCGTACTCTCAATTTTCTGTTTAGATTAGTATCCTCATCTTTATTGTTTTGATCATTGCATCGCGCCTGCTGCGTTATACGGCCTTTTCTTTTCCTCTTTTAATCTTTAGTTCCTTTCTTATACTATATATACTAGCAAATATATGCACCCTACGGGTGCAAGTATTTAGGTTTTGATGTAATAAAATAGTGTATCAAATTATAAACTATTTAGAAAATGATCAACTGAGGGGGTATAATCGAAAAATAGAACAGCTTTAGATTGAACTCTTCCATCATTTTCTTTCACTCCCGTCTTTCATTTTTCCTAATTTATCTATTTAGTTAGATTATGAAGTATTTAATAAATTAAAGTTCTTTCGTCTTGTTTATGGATTTCTTTTAAGATTTATCCACGAGATCTTTGCTCAGATTCGTTAAGAGAAAACCAAACAATTAGAAATCAATAATACTAAGCATATATTTATTAAAATCAAATTTTAAATATCAATATGCAAATTAGTCTTCTCGTTCACACTGTAAACCGCTATTTTGTTGTATATATAAATACAATTACATGCTATTAGTAGGTAGATATGGTCAACAGTATTAATAAGGTATAACAATTTTATTAATAATTGAGGTTTAAATAAAAATAAAATCGTGGTCAATGTGACGGAAACTAAGGGAATTGTGACTTGAGTAGTGATTTAGTTTCGGTTACAGACAGAAAAACACACAATCTCCATTATAATAAAACAGCGTATCATCAATACCCTAAGATAAATATAGTGCAAATATTATAAAGTATTTGATAATTAATGAAAAATATGTTAAAATTGAATACTTTTGAAACTAAATAAAATCCAAATACAAATGATTGAAACAGAGGGTAAATCGAAGAATAGAACAACTTTCCAAACCTAAGTCTTCCATCATTTTCCAATCACTGCCCTCCTTTTATTGCGCTGAATTTCCTAATTTAACGTATTTAGTAAATTTAGAATTAAGAATAAAATACTGTTATTTCTTTATATAAGATTTCTTTTAGTTTTATCCCCGAGTTATTTGCTCATATTCATTAAGAAAAAAAACAATAGAATTAGAAATCAATATACCAAGCGCATATTTAATAAAATTAAACTTTTAATATCAAATGCAAATTGTAGCTTAATCCTGTTCACACTGTAACCGCTATTTTTGTTGCATAATAAATACATTGCATGTTATTAGAATGTAGATAAGATCAAAAAGTATTAATAAGTATAACAATTTTATCAATAACTGAGGTAAATAAAAATAAATTCATGGTGAATCTGTGACTCAATAACTAAGCAATTGTACTTGAGTAGTGATTTAGTGCAGCGCTTCAGACAGACAAAGCACACAATCTCCATTATAATAAGTATAATAATAATATTTATATATATATATATATATATATATAATTATGAAGTAGTCAAACAATGTGTTTGAAATGGCGAAGGCCGACAATTTGGCTCGGAGATTAGTAAATTAAGTTCATACCTAATTTTGTTAATTGATTTAATTATAATTAAATGAATTAGGCGTGCATATTGGTTTTAAATGTAAAGCGTAAACAAATCAACAAAAAGTCATCTCTGTATGTACATTTCAGTTGATCTCTGTATGCTACATTTCAGCCTATAGCTCTGCTGATGAGCAATTAGGGAAATGTACATACAGAGATCGACTTTTTCTCGATTTGTTTACGCTTTTACATTTAAACCGATATGCACGCCTAATTCATTTAATTATAATTAATTAATTAACAAAATTAGGTATGACTTTAATTAAGCACATAATCTCCCACACATAATTATATTGTTATATATATATATATATATATATATATATGCCAAACTTGTGGTAAACCCTTGTGATAAGAAAAAAAACGGCAAATAGTTTGTTTGTAAAATATACTACAAACATTACCTGGGAGAAAAAATTTTGAAAAAAAAAAAGACCAAGATAGTCGTACCAACCGAAAATAATCGGTGATATTATAATACTTGGCCAAAAGAAAAAAACAATTTATAATTATATATATATATATATATATATATAAATATATATATGAAAAATATATATTTATACAAAAACCGCTAGGATATACTAAACCTAATAAGTAAAGAGTGCTCAATACCTAAGTAGAGCAAATAATAAAGATAAACCTAATGAGTCAGATAACCTACTAAAGTTTTGCTTAGTTCTACAGGGTTAAGATCTGACTCTTAGCCCTGAAGAGTAAGATCTTAGCCCTGAAGAGCACTAAGCGTAACTTTTAGTAGGTATATATGACTCATTAGGTTTATCTTTATATATATATATATACAAGTATATTTACCAACCCCTCCGCACGAGCAGGATGCGACACAAGGTCAATTTCTTAAGCGGGATTCAACAGGTTTGAATTCAGAGTTTTCCTTCTCTAGACCGGTTGCCTAACCAAGGTTAAAGAGCCCAGTCTTCCCTACTATTTACCCATAGCTGGAGGAGAGTAGGGTTCATACCTTTCCCAAGTGAAATGCATTACACGTCCGGGATTGAACTCGGGGCGACGAGTCCATTTCCATGACTTTAACCATTACACCACGCGCGTGTGCGTATATATATATATATATATATATATATATATATATATATATATATATATATATATATATATATATATATATATATATATATATATATATATATATATATATATATATATATATATATATATATATATATATATATATATATATATATATATATATATATATATATATATATATATATATAGAGAGAGAGAGAGAGAGAGAGAGAGAGAGAGAGAGAGAGAGAGAGTAGAGAGATAGATAGATAGATTGTATTATAATATAGATGATATGTTCATAAGTAAAGAGTGCTCAATATATATATATATATATATATCCCTCTTATCTTGTTTTTCTTCTACCTTTCCCTATTGTTCTCCCTCTCTAACTCTTCTTCTATCTCTTTTTTTCTCACACTGCCCTCACTCCCCTTAAATATTCCGCCATTCGATGTCCTAACAAAGATCGGAGCCCCACCTCCTCCTCATCCTCCACCCTTATCCTGACATCAACCATTTGCGTCTAAATTGTCGAACAAAAACCCTTTTTTTACGGAGCTAAAGTTAGATAAATAATCCTATAAATGATTCATCGCGCGAATTAGCGGATCTCATCTTGGCAATGGTGAAGACAATATGTTGAGGTGAAACCCCTCCCCCATTACTACTGAACCAAATCAAACTTACTACATAATAAATTCACGCACGTCTAACTTCTTTTTTTTTGTTGTTTTTGTTGTTGTCGATTCATTACAAGGCAAAAACAGATCAAAAGACTCGCATTTGCCAATACAGTTCGGCATTCAATTAGTGCTTTCTATTTTTTATATCTGATTTATTATTATTATTATTATTATTATTATTATTATTATTATTATATTATTGAGCAAACAAAATGGCCGATCCTATTAAATAGCCGATGCACACAGCGACACAGACAAAGTCCTGAATAGATAGCCACCGTGCTGCCGTCCGACGCTATTGTCACTGGGTTCGATTTCTCACGACGCTGTTAAAGGGAAGTAACCTTGTGCCAAATTTGATCGATTCCCAGTAAATCGATGGCAATATATACATATACATATTCATATATATATATATATATATATATATATATATAATATATATATATATATATATATATAATATGTATATATATAATACATATATACATAATATGTATATATATATATATATATATATATATATATATATATAACGGCTATTCATAAGAAAATGGGAATAATCCCGCAATATACATAAACACATCATTTGCTATCCAACCCCCCAAGGGATTCTCGTTCCTTTCAGTGAGAAAAATCACGCGTAGATTTTTAAGTGGGTAAGGGGGTGGCTGTAGATTCCCAGTTCCACCTCCTCAGCACCCTCCCCTTCGCATCCAGCCTCAAAGTGGGGTCTAGTTGTCAAGTTAATAACCTAAACAAGCTTTCATGAAAAGAGATTTTGTTTTCCCGTGCTTCACAGCGTGTTTGGTTTGGTGATTGTTGACTCCCTATAAAGAGCGCTCATCCGCCTTTTAACAGGTCTTATTCTTTACTCCGCTGGGTATCAGGCCATCGTCCTTATCAGGTAAGACTGGTGAGTAGAGGGACACGGTTTAACCACTTGACTATGAGGTAGATAGTCTTGGGTTACATGGTACCAATAGCATGCTCCTAACGACCCAATACACGCACACAGACATGTACGCACCCCCACACACATTGTCGACGGGCCCTAGAATACGCCGAATGTATCTTTCTTTCTTCTCTTCTCTTTTTATTATGTTCGATTAAAACTGATCAGCGTTATCGTTTTCGCGCGCTCACCCCCTTTCTTTATCTTTCTTTACTCCTTTTATTTATTTATTTATTATAATATTTTATCGTTGTAGAAAGTCCTTTTTCTTCCCTTTCTTTCTTTGTAAGAGTATCCATCCGCCTTTTAACAGGTCTTATTCTTTGTTCCACTGGGTATTTAGTGTAGCATACTCCGGAACGATATATGTAGTATGGACCAACTCAAATTCTACATGGGCAACAGAATTCGACTCCAGCCACTAACTGGGCACACTCTTTTAGAGTTAAACGTCAAGACATCTTTATAGGGCTTCGAATTTTGAAACAAAATAATCAATCTGAAAAGAAAAACAACACAGATTTAATTACTATATATTAAGGAACATACGTTAAGGCATTGGTAGATAGATGCATAAAAAACAATTATAAATAGTTTAAAATAGGGAGTTACTTTTCAATCAGCCTGTATATTAAGGAACATACATTAAAGAATTGGAGAAAATGTAACTGCATATAAAAGAATTATAAATAGTTTAAAATAGGGTTACTTTTCAATCAGTCTGTATATTAAGGAACATACATTAAAGAATTGGAAAAATGTAACTGCATATAAAAACAATTATAAATAGTTTTAAAATAGGGAGTTACTTTTCAATCAGCCTGTATATTAAGGAACATACATTAAAGAATTGAGAAAATGTAACTGCATATAAAAGAATTATAAATAGTTTAAAATAGGGAGTTACTTTTCAATCAGTCTGTATATTAAGGAACATACATTAAAGAATTGAGAAAAATGTAACTGCATATAAAAACATTATAAATAGTTTAAAATAGGGAGTTACTTTACAATCAGCCTGTATATTAAGGAACATACATTAAAGAATTGAGAAAAATGTAACTGCATATAAAGAATTATAAATAGTTTAAAATAGGGAGTTACTTTTCAATCAGTCTGTATATTAAGGAACATACATTAAAGAATTGAGAAAAATGTAACTGCATATAAAAACAATTATAAATAGTTTAAAATAGGGAGTTACTTTTCAATCAGTCTGTATATTAAGG
>CM042167.1:50632057-50644047 GCA_023376005.1 Doryteuthis pealeii
ACCTGTGGATATTCTACAGAATGATAATTTAATAATTACAACGTTTGATATGTTTACTTATGAGTTATTGCATAGAGTTCAATATGTAAAAAGGATAATAATCTTGATATAACTCTCTCACTCTCTCTCTCACACACACACACACACTCTCTCTCTCTCTTCTCTCTCGCTCTCTTTCTTTCTTTCTTTCTTTTCTTCTTTTCATCTTTTCATTATGTTTGACAGATTAGCGTTATTGCATCCGCGCGTTCCCCCACCTTCTCTATCTTTCACCAACTCTCTCTCTTTTTTCTTTTTTCTTTTTCTATTTTTCTGTATAGCATGTCCTTTTCCTTCCCTTTCTTTATATTAAAAACTGAATGGTCCAGCCAAGTAAGGGCCAAAGTAGAGTGTTGCATGTCATGGACTGCTTAGCCACCAGGATTCCGACCCTAACCATCACAGGTCACTACTGACAGCCAACATTTGCCCCTCCCCCTGCAGAGGCGCAGTCGGTGAATTCTACAGGTCCATCTTAGAGGGTGGTTAATCTAATGAACTTATCAAATAGTTATTAGTGTCATCATTAGCAGCAGGACTTGTGGATATACCACAGTATGATAATTCAATCCTTACAACGTTTGATATGTTCACACACACACACACACACACACACACACAACATTATATATATATATAATATATTATATATATATATATATATATACTCTCTTTCTTTCTTATATTTTTCTGTGTAGCATGTCCTTTTTATTTCGTTTCTTTGTTTATAATAAAAACAGAATGATCCATTATTTAACTGAGGTGACGACACTCATAAGAAATAATTCGATAGTTAAGCAATACCAGATAATCAGGATTTACATTTTTGCATTTCATCTTGGACGATTCAGACGGTCTCATTTGTAACCAGAGGATGTTGCAAGGTGATAACGGTCGTACATTTAAGGAACACAAGTATTAATATGTAGACTTATAGGACCTGTGAATATACCACAGTATGATGATTAATTGTTACTAGATGTATTAGGGAGGTGGAAGAGCGCAACCAGATAATGAATTAGGGAGGTGGAAGAGCGCCACCAGATAGTATTGCGAGAGGCATGAGCACCACCAGATAGTATTAGCGAGAGGCAGAGCACCACCAAATAGTATTAAAGGGGGAAAAAAAAAAAGGGGTTGGAAAAAGCCGGGCCCCACCAGAATAAGTAAATTAGGGAGGTGGAAGAGCGCCACCAGATAGTATTAGCAAGAGGCAAAGTCAACATCTAGATAGTAATTTAGGGAGGTGGAAGAGCGGCCACAGATAGTAATTAGCGAGGGCATAGAACACCAGATAGTATTAGGGAGGTGGAAAGCGCCACCAGATAGTGTTATGGGAGGTGGAAGAGCGCGCACAGATAGTATAGGGAGGTGGAAAGAGCACCCAGATATATTAGGGAGGTGGGAAGAGCGCACAGATAGTATTTTTAGGAGGTGGAAGAGCGCCCACCAGATAGTGTTAGGGAGGTGGAAGAGCGCCTCCAGATAGTATAGGGAGGGCAAGAGCACAGACCAGATAGTATTAGCGAGAGGCACAGAGCACCACCGAGATAGTATAGGAAGCTGAAAGCGCCACGATGTTTGAGCGAGAGGCAAGACACAACCCAGATAGTATAAGGGAAGGTGGAAGAAGCCACCAGATAGTATTAGCGAGAGGCAAGAGCACCAACCAGAATAGTATTAGCGAGTAGGCAAAGCACCAACAGATAGTAATTAGGGAAGGTGGGAGAGCGCCACCAGATAGTAATTGGGAAGGCAAGAGCACCACCAGCTAGTATTAGGGAGGTGGAAGAGCGCCACCAGATAGTATTAGCGAGAGCATAAGCAGCACCAGATAGTAATTAGGGAGGTGAAGAGCGCCAATAGATAGTATTAGGGAGGTGGGAATAGAGCGCCCAGCCAGATAGTATTGAGGGAGTGGAAGAAGCGCACCAGATAGTTAGGGAAGCAGAGCACCACACAGAATAGTATAGCTAAGAGGCAACAGCACACCAGATAGTATTAGGGAGGTGGAAGAGTCGCCACCAGTAGTATTAGGAGTGGAAGAGCACCACCAGTAGTATTAGGGAGAGGCAAGAAGACCACCAAGATAGTATTAGGGAGTGGAAGACGCACCAGATTGTATTAGGGAGGTGAAGAGCGCCACCAATAGTATTAGGGGGTGGAAGAGCCACCAGATAGTAAATTAGGTGAGGTGAAGAGCGCCACCAGATTAGTATTACGGAGGTGGAAACGCCCTAGATAGTAATTAGGGAGGTGGAAGAGCGCCACAGATAGGTATTAGGGAGGTGAGAGCGCCCCGATAAGATGCGAGAGTTCAGAGCACCACCAGATAGTATAAGCGAGAGGCAAGAGCATCCACCAGATGTATTAGGGAGGTGAAGGCGTCCACCCAGATAGTATTAGTGAGGTGAAGAGCGCCACCAGTATAGTATTAGCAAGAGGCAGAGCACCTCACTAGATAGTATTGGTGAGGTGGAAGAGCGCCACCAGATAGTATTAGCGAGAGGCAGAGACCACCAGAATAGTATTAGGGAGGTGGAAGAGCGCCACCAGATTAGTGTTAGTGGAGTGGAGAGCGCCACCAGATAGTATTAGGGAGTGGAAAGCATCCCCCAATAGTAATTGGAGGTGAAAGACGCCACCCCAGATAGTATAGGGAGGTGGAAGAGCGCCACCATGATAGTGTTAGGGAGGTGGAAGAGCGCTCAGATCGTATTAGGGAGAGGCAAGAGCACCACCAATAGTATAGCGAGGGCCAAGAGCACAACCAGATAGTATCAGGGAGTGGAAGATCGCCACCAGATGTATAGCGAGAGGCAAGAGACCACCAGATAGTAATAGGGAGGTGGAAGAACGCCACCAGATATATTAGCGAAGGCAAGAGCACACCCAGATAGTATTAGCGAGAGGCAAGAGCACCGAACAGATGTATTAGGGAGGATGGAAGAGCGCCAACCAGATATGTATTAGGAGAGGCAAAGAGCACACCAGATAAGTATTAGGGAGGTGGAAGAGCGCACCAGGATAGATTAGCGAGAGGCAAGAGCAGCACCAGAATAGTATTAGGGAGGTGGAAGAGCGCCAATAGATAGTAATTAGGGAGGTGGAAGACGCCACCAGATAGTATAGGGAGGTGGAAGAGCGCCACCAGATAGTATTAGGGAGAGGCAAGAGCACCCAAGATAGTTTAGCGAGAGGCAAGAGCACCACCAGATAGTAATTAGGGAGGGTGGGATAGAGCGCCAATAGATAGTATAGGGAGTGGAGAGGAACGCGCACACCAGAATGTATTGGAAGGTGGAAGAGCGCCACCGGATAGTATTAGCGAGAGGCAAGAGTGCAGCACCGATAGTATTAGTTGAGGTGGAAGGCGCCACCAGATAGTAATTAGGGAGTGGAAGATCGCCACAGATAGTAATAGCAAGAGGCAAGAGCACCACTAGAGAGTATTAGGGAGGTGAAGAGCGCAACCAGATAGTTTAGCCGAGAGGCAAGAGAACCATCACCAGATAGTATAAGGAGGTGGAAGAGCGCACTAGATAGAATTGCGAAGGCAAGAGCACTCACCAATATGTATAGGGAGGCTGGAAGGCGCCACCAGATAGTAATTTAGCGAGAGGCAAGAAGCCAACCACCAGATAGTATTTAGCGAGAGGCAAGAGCACACAGATAGTTTAGGGAGGTGGAAGAGCGCCACAGTAGTATTTAGGGAAAAGAGCAAGAGCCACCAGAATGTATTAGTGAGAGGCAAGAGCACATCAGATAGTATTAGGGAGGTGGAAGACGCGCAGCAGATTAGTATTAGGAGGTGAAGAGCGCTACAGATGTATAGGGAGTGGAAGGCGCCACAGACTAGTATTAGCGAGAGAGAGCAGCACAATATATTAGGAGGTGGAAGAGCGCAATGAGATAGTAATTAGGGAGGTGGGAAGTAGCGCCACCAGATAGTGAATTAGTGGAGGTGGAAAGAGCGCCACCAGATATAATTAGGGAGTGGAGAGCCCACAAAGATAAGTATTTAGGTTAGAGGCAAGAGCACCACAGATAGTATTACGAAGGCAAGGGAGCACACCAATAGGTATAGCGAGGTGGAAGAGCGCCAATAGATAGTATTAAGGGAGGTGGAAAAAGCGCCACCCAATGTATAGGAGGTGGAAGAGCGCCACCAAGATAGTAGTATGCGAGAGGCCAAAGCAGCACCAGATAGTGATTAGTGAGGTGGAAAGCGCCACCAGATAGTATTAGGGAGTGGAAGAGCGCCACAGATAGTATTATAGGAGGGAAGAAGCGCACCAGATAGCATTAGGCGAGGTGAAGAGCGCACCAGATAGTAATTAGGGAGGCAAGAGCACCAACAGATAGTGTAGCGAGAGGCAAGAGCCCCAAAGATAGTAAATGAGGGAGGTGGAAGCCCGCGCCACCAGATAGTTAGGGAGTGCAAGAGCAGCCACAGAAGATACGAGAGGCAAGAGCACACCAGATAGTGATAGGGAGGTGGAGAGCGCCACCAGATAGTAATTAGCGAGAGGCAAAGCACCACCAGATAGAAATAGCGAGAGGCAAGAGCACCACCAATAGTATAAGGGAAGTGAAGATCGCCACTTGATAGTATTAGGGAGGTGGAAAAAAGAGAGCAACCAGATAGTATTTAGGGAGGTGGAAGAGCACCACCAGATAGTATTAGGCGAGAGGCAAGCACCATGCCAGATAGTATAGGGAGGTTGGAAGAGCGCATAATAGTATTAGGGAGGTGGAAGAGCACCACAGATAGTATTAGGAGAGGCAGAGCAGCCACAAGATAGTATTAGGGAGGTGAAAGCGCCACCAGATAGTAATTAGGGAGGTGGAAGAGCGCCACAGATATAGTATAGGAGTGAGAGAGCGCCACCAGATAGTATTAGGAGGTGAAAGAAGCGCTCTAGATAGTATGGAGGTGGAAGAAGCGCCATCAGATAGTATTAGGGAAGGTGGAAGGGCGCCACAGATAGTATGTTAGCCGAGAGGCAAAGCAACACCAGATAGTATTAGCGAGAGTCAAAGCAACCACCAGATAGGTATTAGGGAGGTGGAAAGCGCCACCATGATAGTAAGGAGGTGGAAGAGCGCACCAGATAGTATTAGCGAAGAGGCAAATAGCGACACCAGATTAGTATTTAGGGAGGTGGAAGAGCCGCCACAGAATGTAATTAGGAGGTGGAAGAGCGCCCCCGATAGTATTAGGAAGTGGAAGGCGCCAACCAGATAGATTAGGGAGTGAAGAGTCGCCACCAGATAGTATTAGGGAGAGGCAAGAGCACCACCAGAATAGTATTCAGGAGAGCAAGAGCACACCAGATTAGTACTAGGGAGGTGGGAAGAGCGCCACCAGATTAGTATGTAGGGAGGTGAAGAGCGCCACCAGATAGTATTAGCGAGAGGCAAAAAAGAGCAGCACAGATAGTATGGAGGTGGAAGAGCGCACCAGAAGTAATTAGGAGGTGGAAGAGCCGCCTACCAGATAGTATTAGGGAGGTGGAAACGCCACCAGATAGTATAGGGAGGTGGAAGAGCGCCACCAGATATGTATTAGGAGAGTCAAGAGCACCACCAGTAGTATAGCGAGAGGCAAAGCACCAACAGATAGTATTAGGAGGTGGAAGAGCGCCACCAAGATTATATAGGGAGGTGAAGAGCACCAACCAGATAGTAATTATGGGGGTGGATTTTAGTGAGCGCCACAGAATAGTATTGGGAGAGGCCAAGACACCACCAGATATACTACGAGAGGCAAGAGCACCACCAGATAGTATTGGGAGTGGAGAGAGGCATCCACCCCCCCCCAGATAGTTAAGCGAGAGGCAAAGGCACCACCAATAGTATAGGGAGGGAAGAGGCCACCTGATAGTAATTAGCGAGAGGCAAGAGCACCAACTGACAAGTATTAGTGAGAGGCAAGACAGCACCAAGATTAGTATTAGGGAGTGAACGCCACCAGATAACAAACAACGGATATTGACGGTGTAAAGAAAAAAAAATGGCCTAATGATACAAATAAAAAAAGTAATATGGTTTTAAGGGAATACACTGCCGGTTAGCCTGTAAAGGACTTGGTGTAGTCTCCTCGGAACCCAAAATATCAGCCCTTTTCCGAAGCAGACGTGCTCGTCTCATCTCTTCAGCACTACACATGGTGCATGCCAAACGGTATATACATTTACCAACTCCTCCCACGAGCAGGAATGGTGACATAGTTCAATTTCTTAAAGCGGAGTGCAACAGGTTGAATTCAGATTTTCATTCTCTAGACGGTTGCCTAACCAAGGTTAAAGACCCCGTCGCCCTACTATTAATCAATAGTTGGAGGGAGAGTGGGATTAATACCTTTCCCAAGGGTATTAGTGCAAAATAAAAAATGCAACTATCATATCCAGGATTTGAACTCGGGGCGGACGAGTCCATTCTCATGACTTTAACCATTACGCCATGTATAAATATATAACTGCGGGCTGGCTTGGCCATGTCAGGAGGATGGTCAAAGGCCGCAACCCCAAAGACCACTGTAATGTGGAACTAGTGAGGGGCACCCCGACCGGTAGGGAGACCACGTCTACGCTTCAAAGATGCCTGCAAGAGAGACATGAAGACATGTTAACAATCGACATAAACACATGGGAGGCTTCTGCAGAAGACCGTGCTACCTGGCGTCTCTCGTCAACAAGGAACGAAAGGGATTGAAAAAGAGAGGAAAGAAGCCGCCACAGAAAAGAGAGCTAAAAGGAAGGAGAGACACAACACCCCAACACCTACAGAAAGCATACCTTTTTGTTTGCAATCACTGTAACAGAGACTGTCATTCAATGGATGCGGTCTGTTCAGCCACTCCCGTAACTGTAGGTATCTTTTTTATAAACTCATTGCACACGTTTTTCCGGTTAACACCGGGGTTCAATCGAGCTTCGACCGCTGGACCTTGTCGAGTTTAACAATACCGTCGATTCCAGGGGTTTTTCCCCTAGGGAACGACGCAAAATTCTGTTCTTCCCACCCATGAGCTTCGGCTTGTGGTGGCCCACGTTAAAACGAGCCTTCTGCCAGTTCCCCTACAGTGGGGTATGCGACAAATATACACGTAGCTGTATGTAAAAAAAAAATAAATAAATGGACACTACGCCCATCGTCTTAAATAGACGGAAGGTTTGCCAACAAATATATAACACAATGTGAATAAAGCTAGAATACACTGCCGTTAGCCCTGTTAAAGGACTGAATTGAGTAGTCTCTCCTTGTCATAGGTTTAGGGACTCTTCCGAGTCAGGATCCTTTTTTGGTCACGTGAAGCGGAACCCCCAAATTCAGTCTCTTTTTCAAAGCTGGCTTGTCGAGGACTGATGTGCTCGTCACATCTCTTCGGCACTACACATGGTGCACACCAAACGGTATCTGCATTATAATAAGAATCACCAATCATTAAGGAAATCTGAATGTTTCAGCAATCTATCGATCTGGTAAAGAAGAAGAGCTGTGGTCAAATCTCAGAGTTCCATGCGTAATTGAATTAGTTGACGTAGTTTCGGTTACAGACACCGAATCTTCTTTATAATAAGTATAACCAATCAAATTAAATGAATTTAAATGTTTATTTTTTTTTCTTTTAAGAAAATTTTTTTTATTATTTTGGGTTTAAAAGAAAAAAAAGAGCAATAAAATATATGCAGTTTAATACACAGAGATTGAAGGATTATTTATAATCAACAAGAACAATTAAAAAAAAAGCTTTAATTGTACATAAATAAAATTGTGGGACCTTTTTTTTTTCTCCTTTTTTTTATTTATTTCCTTAAAAAAGCTAAAAGATTCATGCTTAAAGAGGTGCCCTCAATCACAATTTTCTTTATACCAGTTTTTAAAAAAAATGAAAAAAAAAAAAGGGGAGGGGATGGAGTAACTATACCTTACAATACCTATTATTAGAAAGAAAATAGAAAGAATAATTGATATATAAAGAAAAAATTATGTAAATAAAATTTTTAAAAAGCATAAAATAAATAATGATAACGTCAGGTGACTAAGAGCTCAGTTCACTAGAGAATATTCATAGAGATAATCTTTTTGGAGCACATTTTTTTAGATAATAAAACTAATTAACGAAGATAATTTTAACATTTTTTTTACAATCAACTTTTTAACATATTGAATTAATTTAACAATAGCTCTTAAGTAAACATATCAAACGTTGTAAATAATCAAAATTATCCTACTGTGGTAATCCACGGCCCCTAGTATTAATATATATGTTACAATTTATGGGTGTCATGAATTGTAAGCTAGAATTAAACAGGTCTCTCATATTTAAAATCAAGAGAGCCATTGGAAATTTACCACTGACTGTTAATAACCCTTGACCCCAGAGGCGCGAATCTCACGCGCCATAAGAAATAGTGATTTAGTTTAGAGATCAATTACTTGAATACTACCGATTTAAAAACTGTATTCCAAAGTTTTGGAAAAAAATATCTGATTGACGATTGCCATAGGATTTTGTTTTAATAAGAAGATATACAATAGTTTGTTGCGTGAAACTATTAAGACTTGATCAGTAGTGTGAACTTCACTACGGAATTTAGATAAAGACATAAGGTTGTCAGGTACTGGTTATGTTGGAATCATACATTGGCAATTCAGTCTCGAAAGACTATGATAAAGTTTTTGTGTGCCCCTGAGTTGCCAGCGCCTCCTGTGACTATGAAGTCCGATGTTTGAGAAACATTCTCGACCACAGATTTCGCATTTGTATGCTGTCCTGTAGATGATGATGTTCCGATGCTTTATTGCCATTGCTTTTTATGGACCTCTAAGCATTCATGATGTTGTATCAGGTTGACTTCTGAATGTATAGGCTCTATGGAGATTCTGCCGACCACCAGAGGGCGGCTTGACCAATTTTTACAGCGAAGGGACAATGCAAAGCACCTGTGATCATTTTTTGCAGACATCCTTGGAATCGCAGCAGGGGGCGACAATCTGTCTCTTTACCAGACGTAAGCTCTCCATACAGATGTTCTTTCGGATTCGTCCATCATCCATCCGACGTACATGACCCAACCATCGGAGACGACGTTGTCTCAGTAGAGAGTACAGGCGGGGATTTGAGCTCTCTCTAGGACTGCTGTGCTAGTGATCCTGTGCCTCCAGGTGATGCCCAGTACACGTGTAAGGCAGCGAAAGGTAGAAGTTATTTAGCCGCCGCTCTTGGTGGGAGTATAAGGTCCATGCTTCATTTCCACTACATGAGGGTGGCTGATAACACATGCCTATACCTTCGTTCGCTCAGACTCGGCTCGCCTGTTTGTCCAATCTGTGTCAGCTCACAGTTGAGAAATCATTAAACGTTTTATTATGCAGTTCACACTCTCTTACCTTAAGAAGTTTTAAGGTTTATAAATAACTGATTAGTATGCGGATAAATGGAGAAAAGGTCATGATCCTAACCTATTGGAGGACTTGTAACCCGCATCATCACATTTTCTTGCCCAGTGTCAAACCCCATAGATTCCACAGACCACAACCCCGTTACACTAATGGTCTCCTTACACTTCTCATATGTTTGAACAATCTGAGACGTTGATAGCCTGGGAACCTTCGTTCCTCTATATTTGTAAATTAAATTGGTTGGTTTGGTATTTGTTTTAAAACGGCAATATTCAACCCGTCCAGGGTTATATCATTCCTAGCGTGGGGTGGTTTACCATATTGTGTATCATATATATACCTTAGTATGGTTTTAACAATGTGTTAGCACCCCAACCGCTAGGCATGACATATAACCTGGACGGGTTGAATGCGTTAAAACTCAATAAACAAAACCAAACCAATTAATTTTACCCATATAGGGGAGAAAGTTCCCCAGGCTATACAACCACAATTGTTTCAACATGAGAAGTGTAAAGGAGACCACTAGTGTATACGGGGTCCTGTAATCCTACTGGGTTGACATCTGAAGAAAATATTAACAAGTTACAAGTCCTCCAAAATAAGTGTGTTAGGATCATGACCTCTCTCATTTACTTCCGCATACTAATCAGTTTTTATAAACTTAAACTTCTTTAAGGTAAGAGAAGTTGTGGAACGCATCATTAAAACTTGTTTAATCCACTATTGTGGAAGCTCACACAGGTGGTGGGACAACAGCAACTCACTATCCGTACAAAGTACAAGTGTATGGGCATGTGTTTATCAGCACCCTCAATGTAATGGAAATGAAGCATGGCTTAATATCCACCAAGAAGCGGCGGCTTAAATAACTTCTACCTTCGCTGCCTTACACGTGTCTGGGGCATCACCTGGAGGACAGGATTCACTACACGCAGTCCTGAGAGTAGGCTCAACTCCCAAGCCTGTACCTCTAGCTTGAGACAACGTACGTCTCGAATGTTGGGTCAATGTACGTCGGATGGATGATGGCGACGCATCCCGAAAGACAATCCTGTAAATGGAGAGCTTACGTCTGGTAAAAGACAGCATTGATGCGCCCCCTGCTGCGATTCAGAGGATTGTCTGCAAAAATGATCAACAGGTGCTTGGCATTGTCCCTCAGCTTGTAAATTTGGCTCAAGACCGCCCTCGGTGCGGCAGAATTCTCCATGTAGAGGCCTATTACATGCAGCAGTCAGCCTGATACAACATCATGAAGAAGAGGTCCATAAAAAGCACGGCAAAAAGCCATCCGGAACATCATCATATACAGGGACATGCAATATCAATGCCAAATCTGTGGTCGAGAAGTTTCCAAAAACGGACTCATAGTCACAGGAGGCGCGGCAAACTTCAGGGACACAAAACTGTTATTCATAGTCTTTCGAGATTGAAACTGCCCATGGTAAGAATTTCCAACATAATACACCAGTGTACTGACGACCTATGTTCTTTGTCTAAATTCAGTAGTGAAGTTCTTCACTACTGAATCAAAGTCCTTTAATAGTTCAGTCAAACAACTATTGTATATCCCTCCTATAAACAAATCCATGGCAATCTGTCAAATCAGATATTTTTTGTTCCAATAACTTTGGAATATCAGTTTTAATAAATCGGTAGTAATTTCAAGTAATCTGATCTCTAAACTAATTCACATATTTCCTTGGCGCGTGAAGATTTCGCGCCTCTGGGGTCAAATGGGTTATTAAGTCATGGTAATTTCATGGCTATCTGATTTAAAATATGAGGGACCTGTTTTAATTTCTAGCTTACAATTTATGACACCCATAAATTGTACATTATATTATAACTTAGCAGGGCCGTGGATATACCCACGTAGGGATAATTGATTATTACAACGTTTTTGAATATCGTTTCTAGAAGCTATTGTTAAATAATTCAATATGTAAAAGTTGATTGTAAAAAAAATGTAAAATTAAATCTTTCGTTTAATAGTTTTCCATTAATGCTAAAAATGTGCTCCAAAAAGATTATCTATATAATTTCTCTAGTGGAACTTGAGGTCTTAGTCACCTGACGTTATCCATTATTTTCTTTTAAACTGCTTTTTTAAAACATTTAATTTACATATATTTTTCTTTATTTATCTAATTTATTCTTTCTATTTTCTTCTAATAATTATTGTAAGGATAGCTACCCCCATCCCCCTCACCCTTTTTTTTTTTTCAATTTTTTTTAAAACTGGTTTTATAGAAAGAGGCAACCTCTTTAAGCATGAATTCCTTTTCGCTTTTTTTAAGAAATAAAGAAAAAAAAGAGGAGAAGAAAAAAGGTCCACAATTTTATTTATGTACATTTAAAGCTTTTTTTTTTAAATTGTGTCTTGTTGATTATAAATATCCGTTCAATCTTCTATGTTATTAACTGTCATATATAATATTATTTGCTCTTTTTTTTTACTTTAACCGCAAAAATAATAAGAAATATTCTTAAAGAAAAAAAGTAAACATTTAAATGTCATTTAATTGATTGTTATA
>CM042167.1:50644147-50654147 GCA_023376005.1 Doryteuthis pealeii
ACTTGGATAATTTCATTGAGTACGGTATGAATATCATCAAAATCGGATAATTACCTGATTCTTGGTAATTTTTTTTTGCAATCGCGAATGTTACCTTCAAATCTAACATTGTTATTTATCTTGATTAAAGTCAATAGAATGTGTATATATGAATACGCACATGGAGGTGTATTTTTACATTTCAATGGTCTTGTTATTAAAAAAATTTTTTTTTAAATAAAAAGATAATATATATATATATATATACCAGTTCCACCCCGACCCCAAAAAGATGGCCCGAAAATTAGAAAGGATCAACCAAAAACTTGTCCGACAAGAATTGTCTGTACAGTTCAACAAAACTTGTATATATATATATATTATATATATATATATATATATATATATATTCGGACCATCTTTTTGGTGTCGGGTGTAACTGGTGTAACAGTCCACCAAAGGTTTCAAAACGAGCGCTTTCGGCAATACAGTTTGCCATCATCAGGTAGGAAACGATGGTATGGTTTCGTGTCTCGTTTTTAACGAGAACGAGTAGTAGCAAGGAATTAGAAGTGGGAGGTAATAACAATTGGTAGTGGAGGTGTAGGAATGGTAGTGGTTCGAGCGAGCGATGCTGTAGTGATTTTTGTGGGAGGGGGGGGGGGCATATATATATATATATATATATATATATATATATTTATATATATATATATACCTCAGAGAATCGTAGGCGTGGTCTACCCAACGATCGGGAGCCTTTTACTAATTCGTCGTACAAAATGTCTTTTGGGATGCAGTCATTTTACATTCTCCTGACATGTACAATCCAGCGGGGGCACCTCTCACAATAAATTAATTACTGCATTTATGTAATAATACAAAATTATTTTAAAAATGCTATGAACATTTTATGTTAGCATTAAAGATAAAATTCTGCTGCCTTTCAACGAAAGGCTAAGGGGAGTAAACCCCTAAAACAAATCAGGAGCTGGAGTCCCTAAAGTTGGTATGATGCTGAAATCCAATGCTACCCAGCAACTCCTGTGACACTGCCGTTGCCAAACTGCATTGGTACCTTACCTTTCCTTTAGATCACAGCGGCAGTGTGGAGAGAGGGATTTGCTGCTTGGGCAACAGCTCATCCTCCATATGAACATACCCAGGATATTTAGTTTTTTAAAAAAATTAGGACACTACCCCATTACGGACAAGCAACTCTTTCGAAGTATAGATGGAGACTTTTTGATCAGACCGTTAACTCTGAACGCCAGAGTCCAGATGCTCAGAACTTTATTTATTTAATTAATTTTAATTTAATTTAATTTTATGTAAAAACCCACAGGCTGCTGCTGGTGTCCGATGAAAGAGGATCACCATTCCCTTAATAAGTTTTCACATACTATTCACATAAGTCCGCAAATGGATTAGAAAGGGGCTCCTTAGCATTGGTCAGCAACCCATCAAAGTCAAGGAAAAGTCTGACACAAAACCTTCGCTGTCTTTCAATGAAAGGCTATGAGAGTACATCGCCCCCCTACAAAAAAAAATTCAGGAGCGGAGTCCCTAAAGGTGGTGTGATGCTGAAATCCAGTGCTACCCAGCAACTCCTGCGACACTGCCGTTGCCAAACTGCATTGGTACCTTACCTTTCCTTTGGATCACAGCGGCAGTGTGGAGACGGGGGATTTGCTGTATGGGCAACAGCTTATCCTCCATGTGAACCCCCCAGCCTATGTAGTTCAAAGAAAAAAAAATCAAAGACTTTGACACTACTCCATCGTCTCTCGTAGAGGAAAGGCTGCCAACCAGCCAACGGTGTGAACGATGGGGTTTAAGCTTGTTCCGGTATTCCTACAATGGGACAGAAAACCAACAAAGTCGCATGGTAATAAATATTATTGTGTCTATGAGAGAGAGAGAGAGAGACAGAGAAGAGATTTGGACAGGTTTGGTTTGGTTTATTTTGTATTACGGCATATCAACCTCAGTGGGTCATTTAATGCCGATAAAGTTTTAAAATAAAGTCATTCTTAATGGAAACTCAATTTTTATAAATTCATTTTTCTATTTAACCCAAAGATGGGACCCTAACAGGTACTACCACTCCGGGTCAGAGTTGACAAGGGAGCAATGGTGGTGAATGGGTGCTCCACATTCCCTAAACCTCCAAACCTGGAACCTAACCATCAGATAGAGTTTAACGTCATTCCCAGACATGTAGACCCTCAGCCATCTCCTTCTAACACCCATATGATAAAATGGGTGGGGGCAATCACATAGGTGCTAGGGCTTGACGTGACCAGCCGATTGATCGGAGGGAGCCTCTCCGACCGTCCGTCTAGCCCAAGAAAGAGCCAAAGTGGAGCATTGTAAGTTATGGACTGCTCAATCACCTAGGTTCTATCCTTAAGCATCACGGGTCGCTACCCACGGCCAACAGGTGGTACCATTGGGGGAGTCTTACCCCTTTGCAGAGGTGCAGTCGTTGTATTCCAACTGCCCATTCGACAGGGCGGCTGTGAGAGAGAAAGAGAGACAGAGGGAGAGAGAGAGGAGAGAGAGGGAGAGAGAGAGAAAGAGAGAGAGAGAAAGAAGCATTCCTAGTATTGAAGTTTAGTCTAAATATCCTTATAGCAACTGTGTAGCTTAGTCCCACCGCCAGTCACCCTCTCATAGCACTGGACACCGTAAAAATTTGTGACACTTTTTTTTTTAAAGTGCATCTCTTATCGGCAAATGCTAAAAGTATGCAACGAAGAAAAAATATTCTTTTGAAAAAAAATAAATAAAAAATGCGCAAATGTAATTAAGATTTAGCGAAATATTCTGCATGACCAAAAGATTTCCGGTTTTTTCTCTTTTTTTTCTGGAGGTGGGGAGGGGGTCGGGTATCTGAATGGGTTGAAAGCCTGAAATATTGGTTTAAAAAACGAACTTTGTCACCCCCACAAACCCCACCCTAGGTCGATAAAATATTCGATTAAAAATCAAATTTTGAAGAAGAAGAAGAAGAAGAAGAAGAAGAAGAAGAAGAAGAAATTGAGGATCAAGAAGAAGAACAAGAACAAGAACAAGAAATGGTCAAAGAGAAGAAGAAGAAAGAAGAAGAAGAAGAAGAAGAAGAAGAAGGGGAAGGAGAAGAAGAAGAATCAAATAGAGAAGAAGAAGTAGATCAAAGAGAGAAGAAGAAGAAGAAGAAGAAGAAGAAGAAGAAGAAGAAGAAGAAGAAAATGGCCAAAAGAGAAGAAGAAGAAAAGAAGAATGAAAGAAGAAGAAAATGAAAGAAGAAGAAGAAGAAGAAGAAGAAGAAGGGAAGGGGAAGAAGAAGAAGAAGAAAAAAGAGAAGAAGAAGAAGAAGAAGAAGAAGAAGAAGAAGAAGAAGAAGAAGAAGAAGAAGAAGAAGAAGAAGAAGAAGAAGAAGAATGGAAGAGAAGAAAAAGAAAAGAAGAATGAAAGAAGAAGAATGAAAGAAGAAGAAGAAGAAGAAGAAGAAGAAGAAGAAGAAGAAGAAGAAGAAGAAGAAGAAGAAGAAGAAGAAATTACCCATTGATCAAAAAACTTGCCTCATGGTAAACAGGGTTATCCAGATAAATATTGAAAGACGATCGAGTCGGACATGGAGAAGAAGAAGCCATGGAAAATGAATCTTTATTTTTTTCAATGCAGTTGAAAAATTTGATGAGCAAATAATAGGCTACTTGCTCTCAATGAGGTTCGAAGCTTTGGAGGGGGGGGAGATACAGGTGGGTTTTTCTTGAGAGAATGGGGAGAGAGTTGACTGGGGAGCATTAGAGATCAGAGTTACGGCTATGTCAATGACCCCACCCCCCCCAATTATGTTGGATCCGGGGGAGAAACACAAACAGATAGATAGATTGATAGATATGAACAGGCGAGGAGAGATAGATAGATAGATAGATAGATAGATATGAATAGACTGATAGATAGATATGAACTGCCTAGGATATATCTATTAACAATGGAGATTCGCTTCCGGTTTTTGTCTGTAACAAAAATTACGTCACTGCCTACGTCACATAATCCAACGTCATAACAGAATAAATATACTCAAAATGTGAGCATGCAATGTTAGACAATCCTCATTGTTTCAATAAATAGATGCCCGGCGTATATATATATATTATATATATATATATATATATATATAGATTGTTTTATTCTAATATAATATTTAAAGTTATCGGAACTGTTTCCATTTCAAATTGTCTTTCTTTTTTACTCCTTTAATAAATTTGACGATTTTACATACTTATGGTACACACTCTATGACATTGAATTTTCAGCTCCCATCCCCTCAGGCAATATCTTTTAAAAATTGTAATAGAAATTTTTTGATGGCAGTTGACAATGCAATATATGTTGAAAAATGTTTATTTACCTTTTTTTTTCTTTTTCTTTTTTTTAAAACATACTTAATATTTTCGGAACAAAATTACATCTTCAGAGTTGTTAGAAGTTTTTTAAAAGTACTAGGTGTTTTTAATAGTACTTATCTCACGTTGGTGTGATCAACTGTTGATTGAGACGTTGAATGAACGCTGGAAAATTTGAAAGTTTTTTCAATCAGCCAATTCCGTGTATTTCCGTGGTGTTGTAAGTTCGTTTGATTTTGCGCTCGGTGAGATTGCTTGAAATTCTTAAAATTTTTTTTTTTTTTACTATAAATTTAGCCTCGCTCAGGCATAGTGAAATAAAGGTTTGTTTTTTTATAGTGTGTTTGAAGCATTACAGTTAGCGGTCTGATGAAGCTCATGGGTATATTCAGATACATGTGGGCAGAAATGGATCCATAACCGCAAAATAGCCAATTTCGAAGTCTCTGACTTGACTAATTATATCACTCTGTTCAAAAAATTGAATATCGAGCTCTCTAATTTCACCTGAAATCTCTAACATTCGCCGTTGGAAGAAAGGATATATCCGTAGGTGGGTTAGCAGGTAAGTTGGTATTAGGATGACCGCATGGCTTACACGCTTTGGGGGAAAAACAATGCTTCCGGTTTGAATTTCAATCAAAATTATTTTCTGCTTCTCTCTCGATGAGTCCGGATCAAAAACATTTACATCTAAAAACGGACCTAGTTATCATTATGCTCTGATGATGATTTTTAATAAATTGAAATATTGTCAATATTAGCAATGAAAAAGATATAAAAATATATTCATTTTAACAACATTGTGTGTTTTCATACCCTTTTATCTATCTCTCTCTCTCTCTCTCTCTCTATATATATATATATATATATATATATATATATATATATACTAGCAAAAGTACCCGGTCCATGACCGGACGAAAACATTTTTATGAACACCAGGGAGTTTCAAAAATAAAATTAAAAAAACATCACCGAAAATTTATGTATTACAGTGTTTATTTTAGGGATTTTTTTTAAACATTGAAAATATTTTTTAAAATGCAATCCTGAATTTTTGAGTGTTTTGAAATAATTTTATATCATAATATTGACATTTTTTTTAGGTAGAATTCAGAATTCATGTTTTTTTTTTTATTAAAAAAAAATATCAATTTTAAAAAAAAAGTTATTCAGACTATTATCTTCATAGAAAAAAAAATCGTGGTGAACCTGAACATCTGGAACCCTAAACTATTTTTTTTCCTTCAATGGATTATTATTGATAACACACAAATCTATCAGATTGTAAAAAAAAATTCTTAAAAGTTCTTTATTTTTTGAGTTATCACGGGTGCTCATTTCCTCCTATAAGTTTATAGCAAATCGATCCCCCATATCAGAACCGCTCGAACGGAAGTCCCTTACGACTCCAGGAAAAGACATACAGGTTTACCAAAATACATATTTAAATATTCTAACCCTAGCCCAAATTATTTATTTATTTTCCCATTAAACTAACCTTAAACCCCAACCCCAACCCCAAACCCTAACCCTAACCGTTAACCCTAACCCTAAACCCTAACCCCAAACCCGGAATTGCATATTTGAATAAGCATTTTCAAAATTTCAAAATTTAAGAATATAAAAAAATTCCGGCTATGAACTAGAACATTTCATCTGTACCCCTTTTGTCTTATAACGATCCACTCATACTGTCTCTCCATCATACACACATCGCTCTTGATGAAGACCACTTCAATAAAGGGTCGAAACAGATTTCTGTCAGCGAATTTTAACATCATGTGTTTGTTTTTTCTAAATATTAATTTCATATATATATATTTATTTATTTATTTTGCAGAGTTTTCACAGATCAATGTTCATTATAAACAGCGACCCAGGTTTCATGCCAAGGGGGCAATCATCAGGTCGTTGAGCAAGATCCCATGGTGTTTGTTGAAGATCTTTACTCAATGTCACATTCTGGACCGCAAATAACGTCGGTTACTTCTGCGGACGCTATTGTAGTTCGGATTTACTAAAAATAATTTTTTTCAAAATTTGCATTTTTTTGTAATAATGCCAACGAAGTTACCTCCCTTTATTCGTTAAAAATAGAAAAATTTTTATTTTAAAAAAAATTTTTTATTTTTTATTTTTAAATTAATTCCGTTTGATAAAGGATGTATATGTTTTCAAAAAAACATTTTTATATATATGGTAGAGTCTTTTAAATTTTTTCCAACATAATACAAAGGTGGATGGTGTTGTTCCTTTGTCGAAAATCCATTTTTTTATTGTTGAAATATCAGATTTTTTTGTAAAAAATTGTGGAATTGTTTTTCAGGGTGGATGTTGAGTATCTCCCCTCCATGCATTTGGGAAGAATTTTCTTTTATGGGGACATTGTTTGAAGATTTCCGATTTTTTATTTAAACTTCTATTATTATTATTATTATTATTATTATTAAAAGAAATTAAATTTTTTAATATCCTAAATTTTTCCGTAACACATAGATTGCAGTACTTAGAGCCGTTCGTGTAACATTTGGGATGATCCAAAATTCTCCACTCTATTTTGTAAGGCATATCTTTTACTTTTAGTTCCCATATTTTTGTTGCAAGGGAAGTTGTTTCTTTTTTATCTTTCTTTCTGAAAGATTCCACATGCGAGTAGTATCTTTAGTATATATATATATATATATATTCATCTATGTCGTACTATTCATTTTATCTCTTCTGTTCTTTTGTCTATATTCACTCATACTAAACACCTTTTACTATTACCTGTTCCCACAAGCCTACTCGTTTCCGATTGGCTAAATATATGCCATCTTTCAAACTCCTTAAGCTAACCACTCTGTGGTTCTCTGTGTGAATTGTGAAGGCGGCGGCGGCGGCGGAGGCGGCGGTGTGTGTCAGTGGTGGTGGCTATACACTTCTCTGGTTCATCCTCTCATTTCCTTCATCTTCATCTTCATCTTCTCATCAGTTTAAGTGTCTTTCGACACGGCCATTAATGGCGCCCGTGCCCTGCCTGATTTTTAGGCGAAAAGATCAAAGTCATTTAACTCTAATTTGTCTGTGAAGAAATGTGCGCGTCTCTCTAAATGAATTGCCCCGAACGATGATCAAAATGGAGAATGAGGGCCAGAGTCTCAGATGAGGAGAAGAAGAAGAAGAAAGATCAGTTAGAACAATAAAAAAACAACAAAAAATAGCCTATAGGGCAATAGAAAGAGGCATAAATTTTCTCTTCTTTTTTTTTCTCTTCTTCTTTTTCTTCTTCTTCTTCTCCTTCTTCTTCTTCTTCTTCTTCTTCTTCTTCTTCTTCTTCTTCTTGTTTCCTCTAGTCACTCTTCTCCTTCTTCTTCTTCTTCTTCTTCCTCATCATCATCATCATCATCTTCTTCTTCTTCATCATCATCATCACCATCTTCTTCTTCTTCTTCTTCTTCTTCTTCTTCAGCATCATCATTTTCTTCTTCTTCTTTTTCTTCTTCTTCATTTTCTTCTTCTTCTTCATTTTCTTCATCTTCCTCATCATCATCCTCATCATTTCTTCTTCTTCTTCTTCTTCTTCTTCTTCTTCATAATCATCATCATCATCATCATCATATTATTATATTATTATTATTATTATTATACATCTTCTTTTTGTCCATCTTCTTTTTCATCAACATCCTCATCATATTATTATTCTTTTTCATCATCATCATCATCATCATCATCATTCATTCATCATCATCATCATCATCATCATCATCACCTTCATCATCATCATCATCATCATCATCATCACCTTCATCATCTTCTTCCTATTCCTGTGTCTTTGGCAATCGCTTGGGGACGTGCGACATGCAAGGTTCACAAAATGGCTGCCGAGGGCGCTTGGTTTCGCTACAGCAATAACTGAGTGAAATTGACAAAGCTGAGTGAGAGTTGACGGGGGGGGGGCGAGAAGAGGTGGTGAGAAGAGGTGGTGAGAAGATGAATTTGATTTTGGATGGATTAAGTGAGGGCTGTATATTCAAGAAAGTGAAACTAAAGGTTGCACGGATCAATTTGTGAAAGGGTGGGGTAAATGAGAGAGAGAGAGAGACAGACAGAGACAGAGACAGAGAGAGAGAGAGGGGAGAGAGTGACAGAGACGGAGACAGAGAGAAAGAGAGGTTAAGATAAAAGTAAAAAAAGAAAAGAAAAGAAATTGAGAGAGAGAGAGAGAGAGAGAGAGAGAGAGAGAGAGAGAGAGAAAGGGGTGTTATGGGGGGATGAAGATAAAAGTTTTTAAAAAAGATAAAGGAACAGTCACGACCATTGGTTTCATGCATGCGTAACCGCAAACATTCGTCAGGTGACGTTGGAGTTTGTCCAAATGCAAAGAAAATCGGAAAAAATCGATTATATATATATATATATATAATATATATAATATATATATATAATATATGATTATAGATAAAAGGATATGAAAACAACACAATGCTGTTAAAGTGAAAATATTTTATATCATATTTAAAATCACCCATCAAACCATCCCCCAAAGACAAGGCTTTTTTAATATATCCCCTTATTTAGCGACACTTGTAGTCAGAAATCATAAAATCCCCTTCACATACCCATCTCCGACATATAATTCCCAACAAATTTAGATTTTCACCTTATCCCATAAAAACCTTACAACCATTCATACTTTTTTTATTTCATATATAAGAAAAAATAAAAAAATAAAAAAATACAATAATAAATATATAAAAATTATTTTCTAAAAATCCGTTACAGGCCTACCGTCAACGGGTTAATACTTATCCTGTTTGAAAAAGAGAATTTGTCTATTGTCGATTTTAAAATATGCATTCTTTTTTCAAAACTGTTACAATAAGATATACATGACTGTCACTGATCGAGAAACGCGTGGGCGGATGTGCTTATATTTGAAACTACTGCATAACTTTTTTGCAACAACAATGTTTTCGTTTTGAATTCATATTATTTTTGTCTCCGCTTTCGATAAGTCCGGAGTAAAAAAAACAAGCTCTGAAGATGATTTTTATAAATCGAAATATTGTTCAATATTAGCTATGAATATGATATAAAATATTTTCATTTTAACAGCATTGTGTGTTTTCATACCCTTTTATCTATACTATACCGTCGATTCATTTCTTTTTTATTAACTTATATATATATATATATATATATATATATATATATATATATATATATATATATATATATATATATTTGTTGAACTGTCAACAAGAACAACCTACCTTAAACAAAATAAACTTTGAAATAAGTCAACATGTTCTTAAAAATGCTTATAATTTCCCGCCTATCCTCCTTCCACTATACCCCTCCCCTTCTCACAACTTGTGCCCCCCTCCCACAAAAATCACTACTGCAACGCTCGCTCGAACCACAACCATTCCTACAACCTCCCACTACCAATTGTTATTACCTCCCACTTCTAATTCCTTGCTACTACTCGTTCTTGTTAAAAACGAGACACGAAACCATACCATCGTTTCCTACCTGATGATGGCAAACTGTATTATCGAAAGCGCTCGATATGAAACCTTTTGTGGACTGTTACACCAGTTACACCCCGACACTAAAAAGATGGCCCGAAAATTGGA
>CM042167.1:50659147-50714147 GCA_023376005.1 Doryteuthis pealeii
AGGGGTGCTCCACATTCCCCAAACCTCCAAAACTGGAACCTCTCCATCAGATAGAGTTTAACGTCATTCCCAGGACATGTAGATCCGCAGCCACCGCCTTCTAGCACCCATATGATAAAAATAGGTTGGGGCTTGCCATAAGGGCAATAGGGTTGGGGAAATCATATAGGTGCTAGGGCTTGACGTGACCAGCCGATTGATCGGAGGGGACCTCTCCGACCGCCCGTCTAGCCCAAGATACGACCAAAGTGGAGTATTGCACGTCATGAACTGCTTATCCACCTGGGCTCTATCTTTAAGCATCACGGCTCGCCTCTCACAGCCAACAGGTGGCCCCATTGGGGGAGTCTTACCCCTCTGCAGAGGTGCAGTCGGTGCATTCTAACGCCCCAGCCGACAGGGTGGTATTTGATTTATCAAAATCATTAATACATAGAATAAAGAACAACCCTGTATTATATATATTCAGAAATGAAGTATGCAAAATTAAACGGTTCAGGTTGTTTGTTAAAACATGTTGTACTGAATACATGTCCGGTATTATTGATTTATATATAGTTTGTTTTATTCTGATATATATTTAAAGTTATTTAACATGTAGAGTGTTGAGAAATTTATGATATAAAGGTGTGTGTTAAATGCCCGCTCCTACTTAGAGACTAGGCCAGAATCATGTGATCTAACTTTTGGCCAATCAGTGGCAGTACTCTGAGGCTGATACAATACTTAACCCCGACCCTACTGGTCATAATTACATTGACACTCTTTAACGACGGACATAGGATTAAATCACTGGACCTTTACCAATACGCAGGATAGGACTTATACGCTTACCAAAGGATTCCATAACACAGGACTTTCTTTAAGCCCTTTTCAACTGGCCAAGGATGACATTTAAAAACGTTACATACAGAAAGTTTTACGAGAAAATTATTTATAAACAAGAAATAGACACATAATCTTCTTCTAATTTATAATTTACATATCATTATACGGTTAAAACATTTAATACACGGTTAGCAAAGGCATGGGCGGCCACAAATAGATTATCAGTCATATGGAGGTCCGATCTCCCTGGCAAGCTGAAGCGACAGTTCTTCCAGGCTGTGGTTGTGTCGGTGCTGCTATATGGTTGCACCACTGGGACCCTAATAAAGCGTCTTGAGAATAAGATAGATGGGAGCTGCACAAGAATGCTGCGCGCAGTCTTGAACAATACATGGAAACAGCACCCCCACAAAGAAACAGCTGTACGGTCACCTGCCCCCCATCTCACAAACTATCCGAGTGAGACGGACAAGACATGCAGGACACTGCTGGAGAAACAAGGATGAACTCATAAGCGACGTTCTCCTGTGGAAGCCAACACATGGACATGCAAGTGTGGGGCGCCCATCAAGGACCTACATTGACCAGCTATGTGAGGATGCTGGATGCTCTGCAGAGGAGCTTCCAGGTGCAATGAATGATAGGGAAGGCTGGTGAAAGATTGTCATGGATACCCGTGCTGTATGCGCGACATGATGATGATGATGATGATACGATTAAAAAAATTTCTGTTAGGATTATTGTCAGTCGCAAAGTTTTATTTTATTATAGGCGATAATCAAAAGAAAAAGAAAAAGAATATAATATTATTTGATATATATTAAATTTTTACTTGAAGGCAATTACAACGCATGTATCGCATAAAATTCGATACTTTTTCTTATAGAAAATGAAATTGACAAGTGTAATACCGGCAAAGGATCGCTCGGTGTGTAGAATGTCGTACAGACTGTTTCGACTTTATTAAGTCTCATCAGCGACATATACTAACGATTTCCCTCCGACAGAAATCGAAACCAGGCCCTCAGCGAGCATAGTGAACCACTATATCGCCTCGACCACAGTACACAGCTAACAATCCTTAGCGAAATTAAGCTTGTCAAATGATACTACACGCCTCTACCATAATAGGTAAGGGGGCGTTTTTTGAGAGAATAATAACAACAAACAGACCGTATGCTCTTCGGCGAAGTGAATAAGATTTTTGGAGGTTTGTTTATTTTGAATTAATTTGAATTTAACAGTTAGAAATTTGGTTTTATTAGAAAGAAAACATATTTATTTCAATTTTGACAGCAAAACTATTTTTATGTTTTTTGGATAAATATAAGATTTCAAAGATTACATTCTTTTTAACGAAAGAGCGTGGCAAAAATATAATTTTACACCGCCTGGAGGTCGTTTTTTAGCTAGTATATAGGATTATAACAAGTTCATCTCGTGTAAAGGTCGACTTTTGCTCCATGGTTACGATATCGCTAATTCATGGGATTCATTTTGAAAGTTAAATGAATTAGTTATATGAATTGTATAGATACTGAAGCTGTATTTACCAAGACAGAAATTAACAATAAGTGAAACGTTAATTTTCTTCGAAATAGTCCTCTTGGCATTTATCAAACCTATTTCAGCGAGTTTTTCATTTCACATAAACTATATATATACATATATACGAGGTGTGTACAAAAAGTATCGAGATTGAAGTTGTAAATACCAAAACAGAAATGAAGTATCGAAACTGAAGCTGTATTTACTAAAACAGGTCAGAGTGGACCTGGGAGTAATGGCGATGAAGTTTTACTCCACATTCATCAGATATCCAGAATTGAAAGTTTACCACTAGATACAGTTTAACGTCATACCCAGGAGACTAAGTCGTTCAGTCATCGCCTGCTAGTACATAGAGGATGAAAAGAGACGGGTGTTTTCGATAAGGGCAATACGATTAGGACAATCATATAGGTGCTAGGGTTTGACTTGACCAGCCGATGATCAGAGGGCGCCTTTCCGATCGCCCGTCTAGCGTAAGTAAGGGCCAAAATGGAGGCCTCTTAATTTGAACCTTCGGTCCAACGATAAAGCTTCATGCATTTAGTAGTTATTGATATTTTTAAAACTGCATTTAAGTATTGCATTAGTATTTAGGGCTGGGTTAGCTCAGTCGGTAGAGCGTTCGGCTAGAAGCCACAAGGTTCTTAGTTCGATACCGGCCCTCGCCAACTCAGCGTATGAGTAGCACAGGAATCTGTGCTGTAAAGCAAGGAGCTGGTGGTCGGTGTGGCGCTCCACCTCAGATGCCAAAACAATCTCCTTGGTCTAGCGCAATTGAAAAGGGAATAGACTCCCTCGCTGATTAGGTGATACCGACTTTAGGCCGCCCCGACGACTTATCTTTTTTTTTTAAGTGCAATGTTAATTCTTCTGTGACGACTTAATTTAAAGACAATATCATGTACGTAGGTCCTTACATTCTGTACAAATAATTATTTCTGTTTCATGAGCGACTTTCGCTGGATTTTAGAAATAATTTTGATTATTCCCAAATTTATTTCCATTTTACAAAAATTGTTATCATACAAAAAAATTCGTCTTAAGAATATCATGTAAAAATTGCCGAAAACAATGGCAGTAATTAAATCTAATATCTTTAGGAAAGGTATGAATCCAACTACTCTCTCTCCAGCTATGGGTAAATAGTAGAGCAGACTTGACACTTTAACCCTGGTTAGTCAACCAGTCTAGGAGAAAGAAAGTGGAGTGTTGCATGTCATGGACATCCACCAGGCTTCCATCCTTAAGCATGACTGGTCTTCACACAAAGTTGTAGGTATTTCTTCCACACTGGAGGTTCTTGCCTTTAGTCAGGGTGGGCAATTGTTGGTACTTAGTTATATGAATTGTGTTTGAATTTTAATATTATATAATTATTATTTGCTTAAAATCCCATCCAACGATTGGTCATTAATCTTGATGTTGTGTCGTGGAATCAGTGAAAGTCGACACCCATGTATCTTATCTATCAATAATGGAGATTCGCTTCCGGTTTTTGTCTGTAACAAAAATTACGTCACTGCTTACGTCACATTACCCAAAATCGTCATAACATAGAATAAATACACTCAAAATTTGAACATGCAGCATTAGACAGTCCACATTGTTTTTTAAAACAAGTTTAATAAATACATGACTGTATATATATCTATATATAGTTTGTTTTATTTTTAATACATACTTAAAGTTTACATTTCAAATTGTTTTATTTTTTAATCCTTTAATGAATTTGATGATTTTACTTACTTAGGGTACAAACTCGCTGACATTGAATTTGTTACTCCCACCCCTCTGGCAATATGTTTCAAAAATCTATTTTTACACCGCCCGGAGGGCTTTTTTTTATTTTGTACTAGTTATAATAAAGATTGTGTGTTTTTTCTGTCTGTAACCGAAACTATATTACTACTCAAGTTACAATTCCCTTAGTTATTTACGTCACATTCTTCATTAATTTATTTTTGTTTAACCCTCAATTATTAATAAAATCGTTTTACATTATTAATACTGTTGACCATATCAGCATACTAATAACATGCAATTGTATTTATATATACAACATAATAACGGTTTACAGTGTGAACGGGAAGGCTAATTTGCATATTGATATTTAAAAATTGGGGGCGTTAGAATACACCGACTGCATCTCTCCAGAGGGATAAGATCCCCTAATGGGGCCACCTGTTGGTCGTGGATGGCCACCCATGATGCTTAAGGATGGAACCCTGGTGGCTGAGCAGTCCATGACATGCAACACACCACTTAGGCTCTTACTTAGGCTAGAGGGGCGGTTGGAGAGGACCCCTTCAATCAATCAGCAGGTCACGTTAAGCCCTAGCAGCTATATGATTGCCCCAACCCTATTGCCCTTATGGCAAGCCCTAACACTTTATTATATTGTGCTAGGGGCTGTGGCTGGGGATCTACATGTCCTGGGAATGACGTTCAACTCTAACTGATGGTAAGGTTCCAGTTTTGGAGGTCTGGGTAATGTGAGCACCCCTTCATCCCCTATTGCTTCCTGGTCCACTCTGACCCGGAATGGTAGTATCTGTTAGGGTCCCATCTATGGTTTGAATTTTAAAAAATGTGTTTATAAAAGAAAAATTGAGTATCCATTAAGAATGAATTTATTTCAAAACTTTGTCGGCATTAAATGACCCACCGAGGTTAATAGGCCGTAAAACAAACCCAAAGCAAAACCATTTCTAGTTCCGGTGACTTTCGCTGGGTTTTCGAGATTAATTTTGATTATTCCCATATTTATTTCCAAGAATTATTCTCGGTACCCAAAAATTCTTCGCCAAAACTCACGAAATAATCACCGAAAACAATGGCGGTAATTAAAACTTGGGAAATCCAAAATTTCAGGATTGCAACTCCGGATTCGGCTTTTGATTTGCTCACGGAGTCGGTTTGGTTCCAAAATAGTATGATATATTGGGATACGACCTCCTGGGGTAAAGTTTAAAAAAACGTGACACACCCACACACCGACACACATACACTAGCGTTTATTATTCAAGTTTGTCTTCAGATATCCACAGATACATGAACAACGGTCAAACAAAGTTGAAAGGATGAAAATTAAGACGATCGAACGAGTACTTCCCCTTTTTTAAAAAAAACTTCCTGTCATCAGTGACAACGAAAAAAGACGTGCCATCTTGTTTTTTGGATACGTTGTGTTCTATTGTTTGTTTCTAATTCCAGCTTTTTTTTTCTTTTTCTTTTTCTTTTCTACGTTTTTTTGTTCTTATTTTTTTTTTTCTATTTTATTTATTTATTTATTTTGTAAATCATTAATTCTATTGTAACCGAGCGGGAATAAGAGTTAACTCGGATAATTTGTTAGTTGTGAAATCGGCAGAGTCAAGTGTTTAATTTGATTATGTAGAAAGGTCGAAATATGTCGATACTGGCGAGATAGATAGATAGGTAGATAGACAGAAATAGACCAAAATAGATAGATTAATAGATAGATAGATAGACAGACAGAAATAGATAGATAGATAGATAGATAGATAGATAGAAATAGACTGAGATAGATAGTTCGATAGATAGATAGTTCGATAGATAGATAGATAGATAGATAGATAGATAGATAGATAGATAGATAGGAATAACTAGACTGAGATAGATAGATATAAATAGGACTGAAATATATATATATATATATATATATATATATATATATATATATATATATATATGTGTGTGTGTGTGTGTGTGTGTGTGTGTGTGTGTGTGTGTGTGTTGGTAGATTGATTGATAGATAGGATTTGACTTAGATATATAGATACTAATAAACTGACATAGATAGATAGATAGATAGAAAGAATCGGAATTAGAGATACTAATATACTGATAGATAGATAGATACTAATAAACCGAGATAGATAGATAGATAGATAGGAACATACTGATATATATATATATATATATATATATATATATATATATATATATATAGAGAGAGAGAGAGAGAGAGAGAGAGAGAGAGTGTGAGATGAACAGACTAAGATAGATAGATACAAAGATAGATATGAACAGACTAAGAAAGATAGATCGATAGATATGAACAAATCAAGATAGATAGATAGATAGATAGATAGATAGATATGAACAGACTAAGATAGATAGATACTAAGATAGATAGATAGATAGATATGAATAGACTAAGATAGATAGATAGATAGATAGATAGATAGAAATAGACTGAGATAAATAGATAGATAGATAGATAGATAGATAGATAGATAGATATGAACAGACTAAGAAAGATTGATAGATAGATCGATAGATATGAACAAACCAAGATAGATAGATAGATAGATAGATAGATAGATCGATAGATAGATAGATATGAACAGACTAAGAAAGATTGATAGATAGATCGATATATATAAACAAACCAAGATAGATAGATCGATAGATAGATAGATAGATGTAAATAAACGAAGAAAATGTCATCGTCTTCATCTAATCGGATGTGATATTAACTAAATCAAAGGAAATCAAATGTTGGCAAAACGAAGCGAAATTCTTCAAATTTGATTCCTTTCTGATTTTAACGCGAAACTCAAGTTTTAAATTGATTTGAATTCTTGCAAGATGAACGCAATGCGATAGATCGATCGGCTATTTGCGCTTTCTGATTAGATAGTTCGATCCCTGCAAGGCTTATTGAGACACGGTGGAAACATCGGTAGCAGAGGAGAGAGAGAGAGTTTCTCTCTCCCCCCCACCCCTATGTAGTAATCAATACGCATTTCACAACCCTCACACACACACACACACACACACACTCACATATAAACGCGAACACACACACACATGCATACACACACATGCATACACACACACGCACACGCACACACACTCAAACATATGCACTCAGACACACACGCACACACACATAGCCACAGCCACAGACAGACACACACACAGAGACACACATACACACACACTCACACACACAGACATAGAGACGCGAGCACACACACATGCACACACACACGCATACACACATGCACACATATTCAAATATATGCACTCAGACACACACAAACACACACACACACACACACACAGCGACAGACATATACACACACACACACACACATATATATACACACACACATACACACACACATAGAAACGTGAACACACACAGATGCACACAAATATACGTATTCAGACACACGCACAGAACCACAGAAACAGACTCACACAGACACACACACACACATACATACACACACACACACACACACACACACACATACACACACACACACACACATCTTCGCACACATAGAGTAAATTCTTCTAAATTGTCAGATAATTCAAATTTCTTTCGATTGAGTAAAGCAAATATTCATTTGTAAATTGAACAACGAACAAAACTGATCGATTTTAATTGATTTATAGATTACTAGAATCGGCTACCCAGCATCGCCTGAGTAGAAGGGGGAACTCTGGTGCATTGATTTGTTTACTTTTGAGATTTAACAAATGCTGGGCATTTTTAAGTAGAATTTCAATGCTATTTCTATGTATATTTTAATTTTTAGATATCTTCAAATATAAATCAAATCTTCATAATTTACAAATGCTGGACATTTTTAAGTAGAATTTCAATGCTATTTCTATGTATATTTTAATTTGTAAATATCTTCGAATATAAATCAAATCTTCATAATTTACAAATGCCGGACATTTTTAAGTAGAATTTCAATGCTATTTCCATGTATATTTTAATTTTTAAATATCTTTGAATATAAATAAAATCTTCATAAGTTTTGCACAAAAAGCAAGAATTGGTGATATTTAATGTGTATATATATATATACTTTATTGTTAATTGTTTTATTTTTGTAGTTTCATCTGGATATACATAGATACATACGTATACACATCAACTGCTCTTTATATATGTACTAGAATTGGATACCCAGCATCACTGACATAGAGGGGGGGGACAAAAATGTGGTGTAATGGTTAGGAAGTTAGTCTCGCAGATCCATTATTATTATGTATATTTTGATTTTTATATATGTTTGTAAACATAAATCAAATCTTCATGATTTTTGCACAAAAAGCAACCTCTGGTGATATTTAATGTGTATATATGTTTACTTTGTCGTTAATTGTTTTCGTAGTTTCATTCAGACATACATACACCCCAACTGCCTTGCATGGTCAGTCACAAATAGATTATCAGTCATATGGAGGTCCGATCTCCCTGAAGCGACAGCTATTCCAGGCTGTGGTTGTGTCGGTGCTGCTGTATGGCTGCACCACCTGGATCCTAACAAAGGGTCTTGAGAATAAGATAGATGGGAGCTGCACAAGAATGCTGCGTGCAGTCTTGAATAAGTCGTGGAAACCACAAGAAAACAGCTATACGGTCACCTGCCCCCATCTCACAAACTATCCGAGTGAGACGGACAAGGCATGCAGGACACTGCTAGAGAAGCAAGGATGAACTCATGTGACATTCTCCTGTAGAAGCCAACACATGGACATGCAAGTGTGGGGCGCCCAGCAAGGACCTACATTGACCAGTTATATGAAGATGCTGGTTGCTCCGCAGAGGAGCTCCCTGGGACAATGAATGATAGGGAAGGTTGGCGAGAGATTGTCATGGATACCCGTGCTGCATGCGCGACATGATGATGATGATGATGATATATATATATATGTATATACCAACCCCTCCGCACGAGCAGGATGCGACACAAGGTCAAATTCTTAAGCGAAGTTTAACACGTTTGAATTCAGAGTTCTTCTCCTAGAACGTTTACCTAACCATGGTTAAAGAGCACAGTCTGCCCTGCTATTTACCCATAGCTGGAGGGAGAATTGGATTCATACCTTTCCCAAGTGTATTAGCCCTATGTGAAATGCAAACAGCTTCGTCCAGGAATTGAACTCGAGTTGACGAGTCCATTTCCTATTACTCTAACCGTTAGACCACGCGTTTCCAACTGTCTTTTATATGTGTATAGATAGAGGGCTAGATTACGTACTTCGAACATCATTAGATCCCGTAAAATAAAAAAAAGCTAAAAAGACAGAGACCAGTCCCAGCTAAGAAGAAATACAGCCCAAGCTAGAAAAGCTAATCAGACCTAGCCATACAAAGTAATAAGAAATAAATAAGCTATAAGATCAAGTGAATATACAACCACAGCTATACTATTGTTGTATACCCTCTTCATTAGTTACTTCTTTACTTCTGGGGTTTTTATATCTTATAACATCTTGTCTTGGTCTGGAATCTTCTAAGGTCTGGACTTTCTTGGGGACTTCGGGTCTGGTCTTCTATTGGGGATTTCTCTTTATCAGAAGCCCTATGTCATTGTTAGTTTTTAAAGATAATAACACAAGACTCCGATTTGCTTTGATCTTACTTTATTTTTAAATCCCCAACCAGACAATCTGCGCAGATGAGAGGACGCGCCTATAACGCGACTTACCCCTTCGAGCTCGCTGCTACCTCTAACTGAAACTTACTTCTAATCTAAACTGGAAGAGGGTCTCCTCCACCGATTCTCACGGTATCCACCGGAAGGTTAGGACTAAGGTCAAGCCTTGTCACTCATCCTTCAAGGCCGTGGGCTATAACTTATAACCGCCATTTTTATTTCTACACTATTGCACATAAATATTAGGTATCTAATAATTATGTAACACTATACAAGACAAAATGAGTATGTAACAGTAGGGCAGGTCGATTTTTCACTTTTTTTAAATATCAAATTGTCCATCTATGCAAACGTTGTGCGTTAATATACTGAATATTGATACCAAAATTTAGATCTTTCAATTGCACCATTATTTAAACAAATAGCATTAAAGATCGTCTACTAAAATGCACTAAAATCCTCGTTTTCTAAAGGCTAAATTTTGCGAAAACGAAGATTTTTAGTGCATCTTAGTAGATAATCTTTGATGCTATTTCCTCGAACAATGGTACAAATAAAAGATCTAATTTTTGCTATCTGTATTCAGTATACCAACACACAACTTTCGCATAGATGGACAATTTGATATTCTAAAAAAGTGAAAAATAGCCCTACCCTAATATGCAGTCCAGAATGGTGCAAATAAAATATCTAATTTTCGCTATCAGTATTCAGTATACCAACACACAACTTTCGCATAGATGGACAATTTGATATTCTAAAAAAGTGAAAAATCGCTCTACCCTAATATGCAGTTCATAATGGTGCAAATAAAAGATCTAATTTTTGGTATCAGTATTCAGTATACTAACACACAATTTTCGCATAGATGGACAATTTGATTTTTTTTTAAGTGAAAAATCGACCTACCCTAATATAACAGTTCTTTCTACACTGATTTTGTTCACGGATATCACATGAAGCTTTGGACCCAACTTGTCAGCAGGGTGTTATGCAAGCTTGTTCGACATGATAATGGAAGGGGTGTATGCTTTTCATTTACACTCCGGAACATTTTTTATTTTGCTCAAGACTGAAGCTAGGAAGATTTTGTGAACCATATGACCTTTAGGCACCCCTTTTTGATCTCGATTAAGAAAGGACATGTTTTTCGTTTACACCTTCAATATTCAGTTGTTTTAACAGACGGTTTTTAGATATTTTTTAAAATCATAAAACTAACCCCTAACCCTAACCCCTAACCCTAACCCCTAACAAACAACCGGATATTGACGGTGTAAATGAAAAACATGTCCTTTCTTAATTGAGATCAAAAGGGGGTGCCTAAAGGTAATATTGTTCGAGGTTTCGAATCTTATAATTAGTGCTTCATCTAAGGGTTTCTTGTTTATTTACCTTTCAAATTTCCCGCCTCTCTCATTTTACAATATTTCACTTGACTCCATTTTTTTTTTTTTTTTTGTATGTGCCTTTTGAAGAGTTAGCCATTTTGATTTTCTTGATATCTTTCACATTTTGTCGTCTTGATAGAAAAACGATTTACCTCGTTGTTAATTGGGAAGTTGATCTTTTCTCCGACTCGAGAGAAAATTTGAAAGGAAATAAGTCGAACCAAACAAACAAACAAACAAAAAAATAGAAATAAAAACAGACGAACTGGTCGAGCTTTAAAAAAAAAGTATCCGTTTTTTTTAATGGCAGTTAAGGTTCTTCAAGATTTTAGCGGGAAATGAGTTTCATGAACGACAAAATGGAGGCTTTCGCCTTTTTTTATTTTCTTCTTTTGTTGCGTAAAGAAGTTTCGTCAAGAAAGTTTATTTGCTGATAAATTAGAAAAATATTAGTAAGAAGGAAAATTCGAAGAAGAAAGAAAAAAAGAAAAACATTTGCAAAGAAAAAAAGTAAGTTTTTAAGTGAAAGTTCTCATTATTGAGATTCTATTCCGGGGATGAAAAGGGTGAAGTCTTATTATGGAAAGACGATCAGCGTCGATGAGAAAGAAATCCATAGAAAAACGTAAATGTTTTCATTTGGGAGGAAAACAGTAAGAAAAACAAAAAAGAAAAAAGAAATGACCTGTCGGTATCAACGTGAAACATAGGGATAAAACGACAAACAGACAGACAGATAGATAGACAGACAGATAGACAGATAAAGAAAATGAAAAGAGGAACGATTTACTTTAATTTAGAATTAATGACAAACAGACACACACACATACACACACACACATACACACACACATTATATATATATATATATATATATAAACATTAACACAACACACACATATATAATACACCACACACATAGTATATAGTATATATATATATATATACTATATGTATACACAACACACACACACAAACTCACGACACACAGCAAACACAANGCTAGATAGATAGATGATGAACAGACTGAGATAGATAGATAGATAGATAGATAGATAGATATGAAACAGACTAGATTGATAGATAGATAGATAGATAGATAGATAGATAAATGATAAAGAGTCTGTTGTAGGTAAGTAGATGCAGATGAAGCTTCTCGTTCGTGAATAATGACAACTTTTTCTTGGCACAAAGACACGTCCTACGCCGCGACGGACAGAGAAAAATAACAGCTACAGGCCGAAAGTGCAGCGAGGGGGGGTCGGGGGTCGGGGGGGGGGTCGGAGGGTGAGTTCGGATGGGGAGTGGGGGTCTGGTGGGAGGGGGGTTGTTGGTTAGACAAGAGATATAAGGTATATCGTCAGTATCTGGGGGATGGGCGATGCGGAATCGGCGTCTCGAAAGTTGTGATTGGGAGATGGGTGAGTGGGGAGGGGTGGGGAATTGGTAGGGTGTGTGTGTTGGGGACTGGAGGGGGTGCTGAGGGGGGTGGGGTGGTTGTCTTGAAGGAGATTTAAGGCTGCCAAAGCCAGTGACCGTAACTTAGGAACCAAACGGTAGCAGAATGCCTGAATTGGATTTTTGTCGTGTCCGGTCTAATAGAATTGCAATATATCCGGTCAAATGTACGGGCCGGGCGCTCTCTGACTCGATAGAACGATTTTAAGAGTAGAGATGATAGCAAGGGGATAAGTGTTTGGGGGGGGAGGTCCCCGGGGTCGGAAAGGGTGTAGGTGTTCATCTTGGAAAAAAAAAGGGTGGAGGCTGGTAGAAGTAAAAAAAAAAAAAAAAAAACACGGAAGGTGACCGAAATTTGTGGTAGAATGGAAAAAAGATCATTGTGGATGAGAGGAAAAAAGGTAAAAACGTTTTCGGGGTGAAGGGATAGGAGGGGGGAAGGAAATGTTTCGGGGGGGGAGCTGGTTAGGGGGGGAGCTGGTTAGGGCGGGGGAGGGGTGTAAATGATGGTGAGAATGAGAAGATGATAAAGAAAGAGGAGGAAGAAGAGGTGAGGAGTAAGTAAGAAATGTGAGGTCAGATGATAAAGAAAGAAATTGAGATGCAGGAAGACGAATAAAAATGACAAGGAAGAAAAATGAAACGGAAAGAAAGAAGAAGAAAGAAAGAAAGGTGGGGAGGCAGGAAAGAAGGAATTTAAAAAAGAAAGAAGCCCGTTGGAGGAAGGGAGGAAAGAAAGAAAAGAAAAAGAAAGAAACGCAAAAGTCAAGGGAGAAAAGAAGGAGAGAAGAAGGAAGGAATAGAAACTAAGTAGAATGGGATAAGAAATAAATAAAGAAAGGAAACGTGTGAGGGAAGAAAGAAAGAAAGAAATGAACGTGGTGAGGGAAGAAAGAAGGAAAGAAAGAAAGAAAGAAAGAAAGAAGAAAAGAAATGAACGTGGGAGGGAAGAAAGAAAGAAAGAAAGAAATTTATGAGGGAAGAAAGAAAGAAAGAAAAGAGAGAAAGATAAGCGGGGAGAGACAAAAAGAAGGAATAAAAAAGAAGAAAGAGAGAAAGAAAAAAAAGAAAGCGAGCAAGTAGAAAAGAAAGAATAAAGAAAGAAAGAAACCACCGAGGAAGACAGGGTAAAGAAAGAAAGAAAAAAGAGAGAAAGAAAGAAACGTGTGAGGGGACAAAGAAAGAAAAAAGAAAGAAAGAAAGAAAAGAAAGAAAGAAAGAAAAAGATAGAAAAGAAAGAAAGAAACGTGTGGAGGGGACAAAGAAAGAAAAAGAAAGAAAGAAAAGAAAGAAGAAAGAAAGAAGATAGAAAGAAAGAAAGAAACGTGTGAGGGGACAAAGAAGAAAAAAAGAAAGAAAGAAGAAAGAAAGAAAGAAAGAAAAAGATAGAAAGGCAGAAAAGGAGGAATAAAAAGAAAGAAAGAAACCATGATGGAGAGAGGGGGGAAAAAGAAAGAAAGAAAGAAAGAAAGAGAAACAGAAAAAGAAAAAGAAAGAGAAAGAAATTAATGTAAGTAGAAAAAAAAAGAAAATGTACAGAAAGTAAAATGTAGAGAAATTGGTGACGAGATCGAAAAGGAATGAAGGAAGAAAGAAGAAAGAAGGAAGAAAAAAGGGCATGCTACACAGAAAAAATATAATACGAACGAAAAAATAGGGAAAGATAAACAGAAGTGGTGAGCACGTGGAAGCGATAATGCTAATCTGCTTCAATCGAAATAAAAAGAAGAAAAGATGGAAAGTAAGTAAAATGTTTGAGAGAGGATTAGATCAAGATTATTATACTTTTTACATATTGAACTATTTAGCAATAGCTCTTAAGTAAACATATCAATGTAATAATTAAATTATCATTCCTGTGGTATATACACAGGTCTTGCTAGTATTTATAAAAATTACGATGCGAATGAATTGCATATGCGAAGACCGGTAGAGTGTTCGGCTAGAAACCACAAGGTTCCTAGTTCGATACCGGCCCTCGCCAACTCAGCGTATGAGTAACACAGGAATCTATCTGTGCGGTAAAGTAAGGAGCTGATGGTAGATGAGGCGCTCCACCTCAGACGCAAAAACAATCTCCTTGGTTTAGCGCTAGTGAAAAGGGGATAGACTTCCTCGCTGATTGGCTGATACTGACATTAGGCCACGACCTTACATTTACTATTATATATATATATATATATATATAATAATGGGTATAGAAAGAGATGAATGAAAGACTATGAAACTTGGTTGGTTGTTTGGTTTTTACGGCATGTCAACCCATGTTGGGTTATTTTATGCCAAAGACGTTTCCTTTTATTCCTTCTAGATGGGTACTCTATTTTTAAAATACTACTACTACTACTAATAATAATAATAATAATAATAATAAATAATAATGTGTCAAGAAAGGAAGGGGGAAGAGGTCTTGCCAACATAGAGGAATGCGTAGAAACCACAATCCAACAACTTAAAGATTACACAAGGAAGAGAAAAGACAAACTATTATGGCGGCCAAACAATAGTAGAAACGGCAGATGGACAAACAGAAAAACGACAAAGACTAGAAAACAAAAATGGGAAGAAAAACAATTATATGGACGCTTCAGACGACAAATAGAAGAGGTTGCACATGAAAAAGACTTGGACATGGTTAAGAAAGGGAAACCTCAAAAGAGAAACTGAATCAGTTATAATTGCTGTACAAAATAATGCCATAAGGACAAACTATATCAAAGCAAAAATTGATAAGACCCAACAAAATAGTAAATGTAGACTTTGCGGTAATAGAGATGAGACTGTAAACCATATACTCTGCGAATGTAGCAAACTAGCACAACGAGAATACAAAACTAGACACGACTGGGTTGGGAAGGTGATCTACTGGGAATTATGCAAAAAATTAAATTTTAACTATACATCAAAATGGCATATGCATAAACCAGAATCTGTTCTTGAGAACGAAACACATAAAATTCTCTGGGACTTTGAAATAAAAACGGATCACCTTATCCCAGCAAGAAGACCAGACCTAGTGCTGATTAACAAAAAAGAAAGAACTTGTCAACTGGTGGATTTTGCAGTTCCAGCAGATCTTAGGGTGAAGCTGATGGAAAATGAAAAAATGAACAAATATCTAGACCTTGCCAGAGAACTGAAAAAGTTATGGAACATGAAAGTGAAAGTGATACCAAATGTAGTTGGTGCACTTGGAACAGTCCCAAATGGATTAGAAAAGTGCTTGGAAAATTTGGATATCAGAGGAAGGATTGAAACCATTCAGAACACTGCACTGCTGCAATCTGCCAGAATACTCAGAAGAGTCCTGGAGACCTGAAGAGACTTGCTGTCACTCAGACTCCAGTGAAAGACCATCAGCTAATACTGATGTGAAAACTCAAAAGGAGATAATAATAATAATAATAATAATAATAATAATAATAATAATAATAATAATATCCTTTCAGCTAGTATATTAGGTCTGAGACCTGTCAGCTCTTCCTTATAAACATTCATCTTAATTCCACAGAATATTTATAATCTTTCCACAGATTATCTAACATTGCCTTAAAGGAGTTTAGAGATGGGGCATTCACTATTGATGATGCTAGTTTATTCCATGTATACACCACTCTGTTGCTAAAATAATTTTGTCTTGCGTTTGCTTTACAAAAAAATTTAAAGAGTTTTAATTTATGACCCCTGGTATTGATATTTTGAGCAATGTTTAGTAGGTCAAAGTTCATTGAGTAAAAACCATGTGTATATTTGTAGACTTCAATCATATCCCCTCTTGTACGTCAATAAACCAAACTTGGTAGGTCAATGTTCCTAAGTCTTTCTTCATACAAAAGGGTTTTTAAATCATTGTGTTACCGTATAAAGAATGCGATTCCCTAATTTCTGGGTATAAAGTAACCCTATACTGGTTGGCGTACTGTTAAAATCTTGTTTTTTCTTTGAATAATATTCCTCTCTTCCTTTTTCTCTTCTGTTTTTTCTGTGAAGGCATTTGCCCTGGGTAGATTGAGCCGGCTCCATCCAACAAATTCGCCCATCGTAAATTCATGAAAGCAGTAACAAGGGAATAGGAAATTCACAAGTGGTCACCAAACCCTATATGCATATCCCGGCCAGTGGAAGGAGATTCCCATGTTTGCTGAAGATTATCCACAGATGCAGTGACAAGTAAACTAAAAGCCGTTGATTCCTGACAATGATGGTAAGTCAATTTTTTTAAATAATTTTTTTAGAACTCGTTTTTTCTATTTAACACATAGATGGGACCCTAACAGGTATTACCACTTCGGGTTAGAGTGGATCTGGGAGTAATGGTGTTGATGGCGTACTCCACATTCCCCGAGCTCCAGAATTGGAACTTCACCATCAGAGATTTTAAAGTCATACGCAGGACAGTAAGACCCTCAGCCACTGCCATCTTTCACATATATGATAAAGAGAGTCGAAGCCTGCCATAAGGGCAATAAGGTTGGGACAATCATATACGTGCTAGGGCTAGGAAGCGAGTGGTGTAATGGTTAAAGTCATATGAAATAGACTCATCAGGGACATTCCCCTAACCTCTAAAAAGAGTTTAACGTCATTCCCAGGACATGTAGACCCTCAGTCACCGCTTTCTAGCACCCATATGATAAAAATGGGTTGGAGCTTGCCATTAGGGTAATGGGTTGGGAAAATCATATAGGTGCTAGGGCTTGATGTGACCAGCCGATTGATTGGAGGGAGCCTCTCCGACCGCCCGTCTAGCCCAAGATAGGGCCAAAGTGAGTATTGCAAGTCATGAACTGCTCATCCACCTGTATTCTATCCTTAAGCATCACGGTCGTCACCCACGGCCAACAGGTGGCCCCATTGGGGAGTCTTACCCCCTGCAGAGGTGCAGTCGGTGCATTCTAACGCCCCAGCGGACAGGGCGGACCAGTCTAGGAGAACGAAAACTCAGAATTCACACCTGTTAAACCTCGCTTAAAAATTTGCTTTGTGTCGCATCCTGTTTGTGCGGGGGAGGGAGGAGTAAGTATATATACATCCTACTCTCTGAAGCTAAGGGTTGCATTTTTAGTATTTGGTTGGTTGGTTGGTTGGTTCGTTCGTTGGTTGGGTTTTACGGCATGTCAACCCTTGTTGGGTTATTTCATGCCGAAGACATTTTCTTTTATTGATTCTTGCTGGATATTCGATTTTTATTCTAACTTTTTTAACACATTTTAATACTCATCTTTTATCTATTTTTTGGTCAGTTAACATTGAACCACGTATCTTTGAGAATCCGTGTTACGCCTCAAAGATACATAGTTCAAATTAACTGAGCTGAAAAAATGTAAAAGTTTTAAAATAAAATAACTGGTGCATTATATCTTTTATTCATTAATATATTGAAAATTTCATTAAATTCGATTAATTCCCTGATTTTTGGGTTTTTTTTTTCTTTCGGCGGGGTGACATACGATGGTGGAATTTAGGTCCGTTAAGTTATATTTAACCAACAAAAACAAAAACAAAAAAGGAAACAAAACAACAACAAAAATAATAAAAAAGAAACAAAACAATTAAAACTATTAATGACTAGAATTGTTTACATTTCTCCAAATTTATTAGATGAGACCTCTACAGGTACTACCACTCCGGGTAATGGTGGACATGTTCCAAGTATTTGTCTATCTTTTTGCTTTGTTTCACTCTCACTCGGTGGTCGGCCGGGACGGTTGTGAGTTTTTCACACCAGCATTAGCTGATGGCCCTTCACTGTAGTCTTAGTGACAACAAGTCTTCTCGGGTCACCAGGACTCTTCCGAGTATTCTAGCCGATTCTAACAATGCTGTTGTCTGGGTGGCCTCAATTCTTCATTTGAATTCCAATTCTCCGTCTGTTTTCTAAACTTTTAGGATCGTTCCAAGTGCACCAACTACAATTTCACCCTCATATTCAACTTTTTTTTAAATCTCTAGCAAGGTCTAGGTATTTCTCTATCTTTTCGTTTTCTTTGATCTTCACCCTGTGATCTGCTGGAACTGCAAAATCTACCTGTTGACAAGTTCTCTTTTTTCTTTTCTTTTTTTTTTTCACTTTTTATTTTTTTAATCAATACCAGGTCTGGTCTTCTGGGTGGGGTAAGACGATCCGTCTTTATATTAAAGTCCCAAATATTTTTATTATGTATTTCATTCTCAAGAACAGATTCTAGTTTTTTTTGCACAATTCCCAGCGGATCACACTTCCAACTCAATCAAGTCTGTTCTTGTATTCTCGTTGTGCTAGTTTGCTGCATTAACTTAGTGCACGTCCCACATTTGCAGTTCTATTGTGTCTTATTTACCTTTTACTTTGATCATTATTATTTCACTCAATTTTTTTTCACACCTGCCGTAGCCGGTGGTTCACTGGAGGCTGAGTGACAGCAAGTCTCTCCAGGTTTCCAGGACTCTTCTGAGTATTCCAGCCGATCTCAATAATGCTGTAGTCTGTATGGTCTCGATCCTTCCTCTGATTTCCAATTCATCCAGACTCTTTTCCAACCCCCTGGGCATTGTTCGAAGGGCCCCAATTACAATTGATACGACCTTCACCCTCATGTTCCACAGTTTTCTCAGTTCTCTGGCAAGGTCCAAGTATTGTCGATCTTTTCGCTCTCTTTCATTTTCACTCTGTGATCGGTCGGTACGGCAAAATCCACAAGATCACAAGTCTTCCTCTTCTTGTCAGTCAAAACTAGATCTGGTCTCCTAGCCGGGATTAGGTGATCCGTCTGTACCTCAGTCCCAGAGAATTTTATGTGTCTCATTTTCCAGGACAGATTCAGGTTTGTGCATATCCCATTTAGTTGAATGGTGAAAATTGAATTTCTTGCACAGTTCCCAGTGAATCAAAATTATTATTATTATTATTATTATTATTATTATTATTATTACTAGCAAATATATGCACCCTCCGGGTGCAAGTATTTAAGTTGTAATATAATAAAATATGTTAAATTAGAAAGGCTAATGAAACTGAATAAGAATTCAGATTAAAAAATATTTGGAACAGAGGGGGTATGATTGAAAAATAGAACAACTTTGAAACTAACTCTTCCATCATTTTCCCTTACTCCCGTCTTTCATTGGTAAATTTTCCTAATTTAACTCTTTAGTTAAAATAGGAAGTAAAGAATAATATTACAGTTATTTCTTCTTGTTAATGGATTTCTTTTAAGATTTATCACCGAGATTTTTTCTCATATTCATTAATATAAAACCAAAAAATTAGAAATCAATAATACTAAGCATATATTTATTAAAATCAAATCTTTAATATCAATATGCAAATTAGCCTTTCCATTCACACTGTAAACCGCTACTATGTTGTATATATAAATACAATTGCATGTTATTAGTATGTAGAATATGGTCAACAGTGGCTTCGGCCTCTGGACCATTGCTATAATTAACAGCGTCGATCCCAGGGGGCCATCCCCCCAGGCAACAACCTGCCCCCTCGATTTAAAGGGGCAGGGCTGGGTTTAGTGCCTGAGGCGCCCCCCTTGAGGGGGAATGCCGACGGGATCGACGCAATTTTTCACCTGCCACTCCATGGGCTTCCGCTCGTGGGTGGTCCCACGTTAATAGGGACTTTGTGCCTGACCCGTACAAGTGGGGTACGCGGTAAATATCATGTAGAATATGGTCAACAATCTTAATGATGTAAAACAATTTTATTAATAATTGAGGTTTAAATAAAATAAAATCATGGAGAATGTGATGTAAATAACAAAGGGAATTGTGACTTGAATAGTAATATAGTTTCGGTTACAGACATACAAACCCACAATCTCCATTATAATAAGATTATTATTATTATTGTGTGTGTGATTTTCTGTAAGGCAACTATTTATTGGTGTTGAGGCCTGTAAGCTACAGAATTATGGACGCCCATGTAAGTATGTCTGGATGGTGTCGTGCCAAGAAGAAAAGCAAGTTATTTTTTGTTGGGTAAAAGTGTCCGACAAAGCGCCGAGTATCCTCGCAGGAGGGGGGGTTGGGTGTGAGTCCCAAATTTGGGGGGAGAGCCAGTTTGTCAAAATGTTTGCCAAATCGTCTGTGTCCATTTATCAAACTGAGACGACCAATTCTTGTTGGAAAAGAATCGAAAGTCCAGTCGCAGACAACCTGCTTCCATGTAAACGTCCATTTTGAAGAACAACGATGAAGGTGATAAGGGTAATGTCTTGCCATTTCTTTATATGGTTTTTGTGGAAGGGAGAAATTGGCTGTAAAAGGACGTTCTGTTCACATGTTACAGCTTTCTTTATTTACCTTAATTTTTAATTTTGAAATAAATGACTCTTAGATTTTTCTTCTTTTGTTTGTTCATTTTTGTTTCGTATTTTTTTTTTTTTTTTGGCGGGAGAGTAAAAACGTTGCGACAGTCTTTATTATTATCAGTATACCTTTCTTTCTTTTTTTTTCTTTTTTCTCCAATCGCTTCTTTTTTTTTCTTTCTTTTTTTACTTTGTTTGTTTGTTTCTTTCTTTCTTTTGCCTTCAGCTCCATGAATTTCTTCTCTTCTCTTTCTTTCTTTTTCATTTTTCTTTTCTTTTTTTGTTTCTTTTTTACTTTGTTCTTTCTTTCTTTCTTTCTTTCTTTCTTTCTTTGTTCTTTCTTTTTTCTTTCTTTCTTTCTTGCTCCATGAATTTCGTCTCTTCTCTTATCGCTTTTTTTAAATTTCGTTTTACTTTCTTTCTTTCTTTCTTTCTTTCTTTTGACCTTCTTTCTTTCTTTCTTTTACTTTCTTTCTTTTTTTCTTTCTTTTTTCTTTTTTTTTTTTCTTTCTTTTGTTCTTTCTTCTTTCTTTCTTTCTTTTCTTTTTCTTTCTTTCTTTCTTTCTTTCTTTCTTTCTTTTTTTTCTTTCTTTCTTTCTTTCTTTTTTCTTTCTTTTTCTTTTTCTTTCTTTCTTTCTTTCCTTTCTTTTCTTTCTTTCTTTCTTTTTCTTTCTTTTTTTACTTTGTACTTCTTTTTCTTTCTATCTTTCTTTCTTTTGCTCGATGAATTTCTTCTCTTCTCTTATCGCTTTTTAAAAATTTCATTTTACTTTCTTTCTTTCTTTCTTTTTTTCTTTCTTTTTTACTTTCTTTCTTTTTTATTTTCTTCTCCAATCACTTCTTTTTCTTTGTTTGTTTCTTTCTTTTTACTTTGTTTGTTTGTTTGTTTGTTTGTTTCTTTCTTTTGCCTTCAACTCCATGAATTTCTTCTCTTCTCCTATCGCTTTTTTTTAAATTTATTTTTCCTTTTTCTTTCTTTCTTTCTTTTTACTTTCTTTCTTTTTTTTTTCTTTTTTTTTTTGCCTTCTGCTCCATCAATTTATTTTTTTCTCTTATCGCTTCTTTTTTTTCTTTCTTTTTCTTTCTTTTTTTCTTTTTACTTTCTTTCTTTCTGTTTTTCTTTTGTCTTCTCTTTCCTCAATTTCTTTCATCACTTTTTTCTTTCTTTTCTTTCTTCGTTTTTCTTTTCTTTCCTTCTTCTTTCTTTCTTCTTTCTTTCTTTCTTTCATACAATTAATTTCTTTTTTGTCCATTTTTCTTTTACTTTCTTTTTTCTTTTTCTTTCTTTTTCTTCTTCTGCACAATCAATGTTACTTCTTTAATTATTTCTTTTTTTATTCATTTCTTTCTTCTTTTTTTTCTTTCTTTTCTGGTCAATCAGTTTTTTCTTCTCATCAGTTTTTCTTTATTTATTTATTTATTCCTTTTCTTTCTTTTTCTTCTGTTCCATCAATTTCTTTTCTTCTTTTATCACTTCCCTTTCTTTCTTTCTTCCTTTCTTTTTTCTTTCTTTTTTCTCGTGCTCTTTCTATTTTATTCTTCGTTATTACTTATTTATTTATTTATTTTCTTTCTTTCTTTCTTTTCTTTCTTTCTTTCTTTCTTTTCTTCTTTCTTTTTTTCTTTCTTTCTTTCTTTCTTTTTTCTCGTACTCTTTCTATTTTATTCTTCCGTTTTCATTTCTTTTTTTCTTTCTTTCTTTCTTTCATTTGACTTCTACTCCAAGAATTTTTTCTTCTCTTATAGATTCTTGCTTTTTCTTTTCTTTTTCTTTTTTTTTTCTTCATATCTTCACTTTCCGACTCGGGAAAGGTTTGAATTCCCTCATACCTTACTATGGGTTAAATAGTATAACTACTATTCTTCTATTAGAATGTCATTGGTATTAAATAATCCACGAAGGTTGATATGCCATTAAACAAAGAAACCAATTCAATCTTTCTTTCTTTTTCCGTCAATTTCTCTTTTTGTCATTTCTTTTTTTCCTTTCTTTCTTTTATTTTTCTTGTTTGCCACTTTCTTTTCTCATAGTTCCTCCCTTCCTTCCTCTCTTCCTTCTTCCCTTCCTTCCTTCCTCCTTTCTCCTCTTCCTTCTTCCCATTCTTCTTTCTTCCTTTTCAACTCTAACTTCCTTTTCCCTCTCTTCCTCCCTTCTTCCCTTTCCACCCCCTTCCTCTTCTTCCTTCCTCCGCCCCTCTTCCTTCTTCCCATCCTTCTTTCCTTCCTTCCTCCCTACTTCCCTTCCTTCTTCGCACCCTTCCTTCCTCCTCTCTCCCTCTCTTCCTCCCTTCTTCCCTTTTCCATCCCCCTCCTTTTTCCCTTCCTTCCTCCCTGCCCTTCCTTCCTTCTTCCCATTCTTCTTTCTTCCTTCCCCACCCTACCTTCCTTCTCCCTCTCTTCCTCCCTTCTTCCCTTTCCACCCCCTTCCTTTTTCCCTTCCTTCCTCCCTTCTTCCTTCCTCCTGTCCCTCTTCCTTCTTCCCATCCGTCTTTTTTCCTCCCCCACCATACATTCCTTCCCCCTTCCTTCCTTCTTCCCTTTCCATCCCCCCTCCTTTTTCTCTCCCTTCCTTCCTTCTTTTAGCTCTTCTTCCATTTTTCTTGTTAATTTTCTTCCTATTGTCAGCGCTCTAGGCTGAGGCAGTAGAATACACCGACTGCACCTCTGCAGAAGGGTAAGACCCCCTCCCCCCTAATGTTGCCACCTGTTGACCGTGAGTGGCCTCCATGATGCTTATAAAATGAGGTTCACGTGGCTGAGCAGTCCATGATATGCAACACTCGACTTTGGCCCTTACTTAGGCTAGACGGGCAGTCGGAGAGCCCCCAACCCCTCTCCAACCAATCGGCTGGTCACGTCAAGCCCTAGCACCTATTGTTGCATAGCGGGGTTTTCCCGGTACCAAAATATCTATCTGTTATATATTGCCTACTTTACCGGCAATCGACGAGTCCATTTCCTATGACTTTAACCATTACACCACGCGCTTCCTACCCCTTTTATCCTATATGTATGAGAAAGCGATGGTTAAGAGCTTTAATGTTAAAGATGAGTTTTAGAAATGTAATTAAAAAATTGAATACCCATCAAGAATGCATAAAACAAAACGTCTTCGGCATAAAATAACCCAACAAGGGTTGACATGCCATAAAATCCAACCAACCAACCAACCATCAAAAATGAATAAAACAAAACGTCTTTGGCATAAAATAACCCAACAAGTGTTGACATGCATAAAATCCAACCAACCAACCAATAAGAATGAATAAAACAAAACGTCTTTGGCATAAAATAACCCAACAAGTGTTGACATGCCGTAAATCCAACCAACCATTCATCCAACCAACCAACCAATAAGAATGAATAAAACAAAACGTCTTTGGCATAAAATAACCCAACAAGGGTTGACATGCCATAAAATCCAACCAACCACTCATCCAACCAACCAACCAACAAAAAATGAATAAAACAAAATATTTTTAACATAAAATAACCAACAAGGGTTGATAGGCTGTAAAATCCAACCAACCAACCACAGTAAGCTTAGCTTAACGGATATTGTCATCAGAAATGGAATAACCGCCCTGTAATTTCTGGCCTTTTGCCAAACCATTCAATGAACTTTTTGGTCGATAACCGTAACGCTGCTTCGTCTTTTTATTTTCACATCCCATCATCATCACAAAATGACGACAAAATCTTCCACTTCTTCTGAACTGAACATTCGGTGCGCGATTAATATTTTTATTCAATGATAAATAATTAAGAAAATGAACCAAAAAAAAAAAAGAAAAATGGTATTTTTATTTGCGAAAATACCTGCGAGTCGCTGACAACAAACAATTATTTAATCTCCGGATGATCGATTTATAGAAAATGGGATTTTTTCCGTATCATCTTTTTTCATCTTTTTTTTTCTTTTCTTTTCTCATATTTTTTTTCTTTTTCTTTATAATTCTTAATATTTTCCATTGGTGTCCAACAGAAAAATATGAAGAATTATGAAGAAAAAATAATCAAAAAATTAGATATAAAAAAAAAAAAATGATCGTACCGAAAAAGAAAAAAAAATTTCCATTTCTCGCGAAGGAAGATTAGAAAAAAAAAGTGACAAAGATGGAAAAAAAAAATATTGACTAGAAAAAAAAAATAGAAAAAAAAGTTAAACCACACACCACACACACACACATACGCATACACATACAAATACATACACACACACGTGTATACAAATACATACACTCACACCGTATACAAATATATACACACACACACGCGTATATACAAATATATTGACACACGCATTTACAAATACATACACGCAAACAGATGCATACAAATACATACACACACACGCGCGCGCGCTTATACAAATACATACACACACAGGTGCGTATATAAAAACATACACACACACGCACGTATACAAATACACACACCGCGCGCGTATACAATACATACACACACACACGCGCGTATACAAATATATTGACACACACACACACGCGTATACAAATTCATACACACAACACACGCGTATACAAATACATACTCACACACACGCGCGCGTATACATACACACATATACAAATACATACACACACACATACGCGTATACAAATACACACACACGTGCGTATACAAATACACACACACATACGCGCGTATACAAATACACACACACACGCGCGTATACAAATACATACACACACGCGCGTATACAAATACATACACACACACACACGCGCGCGTATTATACAAATACACACATACACACATACGCATACAAATACATACACTCACACCCGTATACAAATACATACACACACACGCGCGTATACAAATATATTGACACACACATTTACAAATACATACCGGCACACTCACATTTAACCCACATATAAATACATACACCTAAACACACGCTTATAAACACATAGATGCAACCATACGCATACACATACATACAGGCAAACACTCACATATATATATGAATACATACACACATACACATACAAATTCATGCACACACACACACACACACATGCATACAAATACATACACACCTTCATATACATGCGAATACATACACATTCGCACTCATAAAAATACACACAAACGTTGCGCATACAAATTATATGCACGCAATTTCACGCATAAAATTAAATACACACACACAAACGCATACACACACACACGCAAATACATACATACAAATACATATACGCAAAATCACGCATACAACTAAATACACACAATTACAAACGCATACACACACAAACGCACACACGTATATACATACATAAACGCACGCACACACACACACATACAAATACAACACACATACACACATACAAATAATACACATACACACACACACACAAACGCATACACATACCTAAACACACACACTCACGTATATACATACAAATACAAACGCACACATACACACGCGCATATACATACATACATTAATGCACACACACACACACACACAAACACACACACACATACAAATACATGCACTGAAACTCACGCGTACAGCTAAATACACACACACAAACGCGTACGCACACATAAATGCACACAAACGCATATACATATGTACATACATACACAAACGCACACACACGCACACACATGCGCGTGCATACACATACATACATTAATGCACACCACACGCACACACACACAAACACACACATATATATACAAATACATGCACCCAAAATCACGCATACAGCTAAATACACACACACAAACGAGTACGCACACATAAATGCACACACACGCATATACGTACATACACAAACGCACACACAAACGAGTACGCGTGCATACACATACATGCATTAATGCACACACACACACACACACATGTATATACACACAAACGCATATACATATATACATACATACACAAACGCACACACACGCGCGCGCGCATACACATACATACATTAATGCACACACACACACACACACACACACACACGTATACGCATACACGTATGCAGAATCGTTTCTTTATTTCTGACTCTTTTTCTTAGCAGTAACGTGTCTACGAGTTGGATTGTCATTTTTTGTTGGTTTTTTTTTTTTTCAATTTTTTTTTTAGTTTTTTTTATAGTTTTTTTTATTTTATTTTATTTATTTATTTTTTTTATTTATTTTTGCTAACTTTTGGCGCGCTTGATCAAACTAAGTGCACCAATAACCAAAGGCGGCAAAAATCGAAGACGACGACATCATTATTTCCGTCATCAGCGCTTCCGTCATTAACTTCGTTGAATTGAGAAAAACAAACCTTATCTTCTTCTTTTCGACATTCACGAGAAGTTGAGCGTGTGTGTGTGTGTTTTTTTTATTAAAAAGTTGGCTAACCCTTATCCAATTACTATGCCATTTACGCGGTGGCTCGGTGGTTAAGATAGTTGTATTTTTGTCCCATTGAAACTAGCGGTCAGATGCTCGAAACGAGGTAAAATGCCAGGAGCACTAATGCCCAATTTTCAAGGAAAGATTGGCATTTTATTTCTGATCTCATTTCTGAACAGAATTTAACAACGCTGCAGATAGATAGATAGATAGATTGATAGATAGATAGATAGATGAGAAACCGAGATAGATAGATAGATAGATAGATAGATAGATAGATGAGAAACCGAGATAGATAGATAGATAGATAGATAGATAGATAGAACAGACTGAGATAGATAGATAGATAGATAGATAGATAGATGTGAACAGGCTGATAGATAGATAGATAGATAGATAGATAGATAGATAGATAGATATGAACAGACTGATATATATATATATATATATATATATATATATATATAGATAGATAGATAGATAGATAGATAGATAGATATAAAGGCTGAGATAGATAGATAGATAGATAGATAGATAGATAGATAGATATGAAGAAACTATGATAGATAGATAGATAGATAGATAGATATGAACAGGTTGAGATAGATGTTAACAGACAGATACAGACGGACAGATAGATAGATGGACAAACTGCTGTAACCGTTTAAAAGTATTTACACACACACACACATACACACACACACACACAACACATATATATATATATATATATATACAAACACACACACATATACACACACACACATACATATATATATATGTTTTAGAGTTTTTGAAGAACATTTACTTTGCCTTTCCCCCCCCCCCCCGTCTGTCTGTGTGTCTGTGTCGGTTTGTGTTGAAGAAACCAATGGTGGAAAGGTCGTAATAATATTACCGCCAAGAAAATTGGAAATGGTTGTAATAGGCGGGAAATTACTTTTACTAATCTTGTCTAATGCTTTTATGGCAGCGGGGGAGGGGGGGGCGTCTAATCGGAATTAATTATTCTGATGATGATGATGATGAAGAAGAAGAAGAAGAAATGATGAGGATGATGATGATGATGATGATTAAAGAGACAGGAAGATTGGATGGCAAAAAGGGAAGAAGAGGAAGAAGAGAGAGATAGAGGGAAAGAGTGAGAGAGAGAGGGGAACTTTAGAAAGAAAAAGAGAGGGAGGAAAAGTCCAATAAAAAGGAGGAAGAAAAAAATCAAGTGTGTAAGAAGAGAGAGAGGAGAGAGAGAGAGAGAGAGAGAGAGAGAGAGATGGGTTATGGCATGTCAACCCTTGTTGGGCTATTTCATGCTGAAAACATTTTGTTTTATGCATTCTTGATGGGTATTCAACTTTTCTTCTTTTTTTCAACTCAATTTTTAAACACATTTTTAAACTCATGTTTTGATCTATTTAACCCATAGACGGGACCCTAACATATACTACCACTCCGAATCAGGGTAACCCTAGGAGTAATGGCGATGAAGGGGTACTCCACACTCCCCAGAGCTCCAAAATTAGAACTTCACTTGATCATGTCAGGTCACACAAAGCACTATTTGATCCCCGACAATTTCAAGATACCATATACTGATTTGAAACCTAAAATTAATAGATTCCTTCATACAAAATGGCAACAACACTGGAATAACAACATCCACAATAAACTCTTCCTAATCAAACCCACTTTGGGAGGCTGGAGACCAACTTTAAGGAAGTCTAGAAAGGAACAAGTCATTGTGTCCTGATTATGCATTGGTCATACAATACTAACGCATTCCAATATACTAAAACAAGAACAACAACCACAATGTGGAACATGTCAAACACCTTTGACAGTTAAACACTTATTCATGAAATGCAGGTTTTTTGCTCACATCAGAAACCGTTATTTTAAAGCAAACAATATGAAAGATCTATTTGAAAACGTCAACATGGAGGACATTCTGTCTTTTTTTACGGAAATAAAATTATACCATAGAATATAGACATGAAACAAATGAATACCATACAACATAATCCCCAATAATGCTAACACATTGTTAAAACCAATTACTAAAAAGTATTAATATAAATACACGGTATGTATCACTTTCTAAACGTTAGGCATGACATAACCCCAAACGGGTTGATATGCCGTTAAAATCAATAAACAAACAACAAACAAACAAAGCACTATGGGTATTATGTAACCTCGTACAACCTGCTTTATAGTCTGACCATTGGTGACTAAACCAGTACCCCCACCAAGCTTGCCTGTGAGGAGGGTGGCTAGACACCCAGCAGGACGAAAATCAAAACCTGTGAAAGGGCGGAGGAAGCTTCTCGCTCAACGGCCATCAAGCACATTCACGTGAGAACATAGAAATACCTGGGTTGGTATCCAGGCGCGTAATAATCTAAATAACCCTGCCCTGTGGGTATCCTCTGGATAGGAAAAGGCTAAGGGAGAAAACTTCACCATTAGATGCAGTTTAAGGAAGTGAGGAAAGAGGATACAGTCTTACCTGTGCCTCAACTTACAAATTTTCCGACTTACGAACTGTTATTCAGCTATTTGTTTTATTTTCTGAGATAAGATTTGAGAGCGAGCTTTAGATACAATTATGTTAATAAGTTCACTAGAGTGGACCTGGGAGTAATGGAGATTATTATAGCTGGTATTAACAATGCTGTTTCTATGGGTTAAATAGAAAATTTGTTTACAAAAAAAAACTGAATTTAAAAGTTTTCTTTCAAACTATCGCTATGAATCTTTCAAAACTTTGGCGGCATTAAATGACCCACTGTGGTTGATATGCCGTAAAACAAAACACAAAAAACAAACAATGCTGTTGTCTGGATGGACTCGATTCTTCCACGGATTTCTTTTACAAATCCTTATGGACCGTTCCAAGAGTCCCACTTACAATTGGTTCCATAGGATTTGGGGGGATTTTCTTTTTTTTTTTTTTTTCTAAACTATCTCTCGGAATTGGACACAAAGGAGTTAGGTTAGGACAGTCCTAAGTGACAGTTATCTCTAGGCGGTAGGATCAATCCTAGTCGAGGGCAAATACATATTAAGATAATGATCAACACAGCTTAACACCTGTACTCCAGCTATGGTTAGTGGAATGAGAACAGGATATCCCCGTGGACTGAATAAAAGGTTAGGTTCAAAGTTCCGTGATGGCTCCCGATTACGACAAGAAGGTTCCCGAGTCCGAAAAGAAGGTTCCCGAGTCCGACAAGAAATACCTGAAGAAATCTGGGTGGCATATCGGGCGAAACGTTGTACAGATAACAATAAAGATGAGGACAATAGTCAGAATAATACAAATAAGACTTTTTTTTGTTTTTTTTTCTTTGTTTTTTTCAGCTATAGGGCCTGGTCTAAATATTTGTCTATCTTTTCGTTTTCTTTCATATTCACTCACATGATAACGGTGTACATTTAAGGAACAAACACGAGTATTAATATTAGATTAAGAGGTTATTTCCTAGTTGAGTAACATGATATTACAGGGTGACCCAGAAAAAACAGAAACCAAATTATTTATTTATTTTCCCATTAACCCTAAAACCCTAACCCCTAACCCTAAACACCCTAGTTGAGTAACATAATATTACAGGGTGACCCAGAAAAAGCAGAACCCAAATTATTTATTCATTTTCCATTAAACTAATCCTAAACCCCAACCCTAACCCTAACACCCTAGTTGAGTAACTAAATATTACAGGGTGACCCAGAAAAAACAGAACCCACAAATTTTGTAATAAAACTGTTAATTTTAATCTTTTATTTTTAAGTTAAAGTCCAACAAGGTTAGGGTTAAGGTTTGGGTTAGGGTTAGGTTTAGGATTAGTTTAATAGGAAATAAATAAATAATTTGGGTTCTGTTTTTTTGGGTCAGGGTTAGGGTCTAAGGTTGGGTTGGGGTTAGGGTTGGAGTTTAGGGTTTTTTTAATGGGAAATAAATAAATGATTTGGGTTCTGTTTTTTTCTGGGCCACTCGTGTTACTCAACGATTAAGATTATTTGGCTTCGATATGCATTGTTGTGTCTGCTCGTAAATCGACATTTCATCATTTACAGTTACATTGCTTTCTGCCTCTTCTCGAACATCTTACATAAAAGTCTCTCCTCTTCCTGTTCCCCCCCTTTTCCTCCTCCTCCTCCACCGATTCCACAAAGACGTTTCTCCTCGCCTAGGCCATTTGCCACAAATCACCGTAGGTAAAACGAGTGTTTTTTTTAATCTAATTTTCTTCTTCATTTCGTTTGGATTCATTAAATTGGGTCACCTTAGACAAAAACGTTAAATAGAAAATTGTTCTTCAATTAACGAATGTCCCCCCAACGTCACTTATATCACACTTTTTTTATCTATTCAGTCAGTTTAATATATATATATTATATACATACAACTCATATATATATATATTAATATATATATATATATAATAATGGGTTATTTGTGTTGTGTCTCTCATCTCACTCTATTCATGTGTGTGTTATATATTGTATATATATATAAGTGTGTGTGTGTCTATCTCACTCAGTTCATATATATACACACATATATATATATATATATTTTATTTAAGAATGGAATGAGTAACTACTCGAGTTTCATCGATAGATTCTTCAGGGTTACTTTTAAATTAATCGAGTTTACGATTAATCTTTGGTGTTATAAACATGCCCGTTGGAATGGGACTTAAATTTAGTAGAGCATGTTTATAACGGGCATGTTTTATACACCAAAGATTAGTCGTAAATCGATTAATTTAAAAGTAACCCTGAAGAATCTATCGATGAAACTCGAGTAGGTTACTCATTTCCATTCTTAAATAAATTTATGCTCTACATTGTATTGAGCACTTTGTATTTGTTTTTTTCTCAACCTTAACCTCTGGATATTGTGGCGTTCCAACGATCGTTCTTATACCCACCGGTAAGTTAATACTTATACATATACAAATATATATATATGTGTGTGTGTGTGTGTGTGTGTGTATGTGTGTGTCCGGTCTCACTGAGTTCATATATACATACATATATATATATATTAAATATATATATATGTAGGGTCTGGTTAGCCTCAGTCGGTAGAGCGGGTTCGGCTAGTAAACCACAAGGTTCTTAGTTCGATTCCGGCCCTCGCCAACTCAGCGTATGAGTAAGTACAGGGATCTGATGGTAAGTAAGGAGCTGATGGTAGGTGTTGGCGCACCACCTCAGATTCTAAAACAATCTCCTTGGTCTAGCGCTATTGAAAGGGGATAGACTCCCTCGCTGACTGGCTGATACGACTTTAGGCCGCCCCGTGACTTTACTTTTTACTTTATATATATATATGTAAAAAGCGCGTGGTGTAATGGTTAAAGTCATGGGAATTGACTCGTGGTCCCGAGTTCAAATCCTGGACTTGGTAATTGCATTTTACTTAGCTCTAATACCATTGGAAAGGTATGAATAAATAATAGGGCAGACTGGCTCTTTAACCTTGGTTAGACAACCGAGTCTAGGAGAAGGAAAACTGAATTCAAACTGTTAAACTCCGCTTAAAAAATTGACCTCGTGTCACATCCTGCTCGTGCGGAGGCTTAGTAATATATGATATATATGTGTGTGTGTGTGTGTGTGTGTTTGTGTTTGTGTGTGTGTGTATGTCTATCTATGTTTCTATCTATCTATTTGTGTACCTGTCTATCAATCTATTTATCTCAGTCTGTTCATATTTATCTATCTATCCATCTATCTATCTCAGTCAGTGCATATATATATATATATGTGTATATATATATATATATATATTATATATATATTATATATATATATATATATATATATAATAAGTAATCCACAGACACGTGTTTTCGAGGTTTCACCTTTCATCAGTGTGGTATACGTATCAGCTACCCTGGCGGGTTTGAGACCTGAATGCACTTTCGTTCCGCAATCCTCTTACCGTGCGGCTGAGCAGCTGTCAAATATAGGAGAATAATTTAATCGTACATTTCTAAGCAGAAATGAATTCACTAGAGGCCTCAAACATATGTAAACAAAGCGAGGTTAGCTGTGCACCAGATACGGTGAATCTGTCAATTAAATCCCTATTCAGAGACTCAACCAAAGTGGGAGTATATATATAATAAATAAGTAATCCCAGTCACGTGTTTCGAGTTTCACCTTATTATATATATATATATATATATATATATATGTGTGTGGTGTGTGTGTGTGTGGTGTGTTATCAGTCTGTTCAAATCTATCAATCTAACTGTCTGTCTCAGTCTTTTAATACCTATCTATCTATCTATCTGTCAATCGTAGGCTATTCTTTATATATTATATATAATATATATATATATTATTATATAATGTCAAAGCCCCCTTGTAGAAGAACAGTAGTGGTCGTATTTAACCCATAGTTGAGAGATAAGGTGGTTCATACCTTTCCCAAGAGCATTATTCTCAAATTGAATGTAATAGCGCAACTTGAGTTCGAACTCGCTCACTACGATGTTGTAGTCCAGTACGTTACTCAATACGCCACGGGACTCCCCTTAGCTTCCCTCCGAGATCTTTAATTTATCCCTAAATTGTCAATTTTCCTCTCCTTCGAACGAGACTTTTTTTTTTTTTTACTTTTGTCTTAAATTAAGTAAAACCGTTCAGAATTGTTTAGAAATTAAATAAAATTAAAATTCAATGTTTTTTTTTTGGGGGGTGTAGGGGGTGTCCTGCACTGCCCATTATTTTATTAGTTTTCATCTCTCTTTATTTTGCCCACTCCCAGCCCCATTATGTTTTCTTTCTTCTTTTATTACCCCTCCCTCTCTCTCTCTTTTTATATATCACTCCTACTCTCTTTCCACTCTGTTCTTTCTCTTTTTTTGACGATTTTAATCCACCCACTCTCTCTCTCTCTCTCTCTCTCTCTCTCTCTCTCTCTCTCTCTTCTCTCTCTCTATCTATCTATCTATTTTATCTCTTGTTTTAGTTATTCTTTCCTTTTTCCCTTCTTTCTTCCTTTTTGCTGTAACTTTTTCTTCTTCTTCTTTTTCTTCTTCTTCTTTTCTTCTTTCTTCTTCTTCTTCTTCTTTCTTCTTCTTCTTTTTTCTTCTTCTTCTTCTTCCTTCTTCTTCTTCTTGTCCCTTTTCATTCTTCTTCTTCTTCTTCTTTTTCTTCTTCTACTTTTGTCCTTTTTTCTTCTTCTTTCTTCTTTCTTCTTTTCTTCTTTCTACTTGTCCCTTTCTTTTCTTCTTCTTCTTTTCTTCTTTTTTCTTTTTGTCTTTTTTCTTCTTCTTCTTCAACTTGTCCTGCTCTGCAATGNAGCTAATATTTTTTATAGGAATATTTTCTTTGAAAATATGAATACGATTTTGATAGACATTAATCAAAAGTATTTATTTACATTTCATAAATTTTCAAAATCGCTGAAAAAAAAAACAAGTAGACAATAGAACTGTTTAATAAATTTCTTTAGAAAATAAATCTAACAATTTAGAAAAAAAAAAAAAAAAAAAAAAAAGATTAAATTTTTTTCTATTTACGAGATTTAAGTTCAATGTTTAAGATTGCCCTATTACCAAAACCAATAGTAGCGATTTATTTAAAAAAAATTTTTACATAATAATCCGTCATTAATATCTTTTTCCAAAAATGTAAAATAATTTATATCCTCCCCCCAAAAAAAAAAATTCAAAGATCATTACGGGCAATGCTCGAAACAAAAACTAACAGAAAAAAATTATTATTCCTTTCAATTTATTAAAATCTAGGTACAATAAAGTTCGTCTGTTATTACTTCATAAACCAAAGTTTTATAAAGTCGGATAGTTAGTTTATTCTATATGATTTTAGAAGAATTCCTGTGATCACCCTTTTTAGAGTCAGCAAGAAATGTGTATATATATTATATATATATATATTATTATAAATATATATATATAGAGAGAGAAGAGAGAGAGAGAGAGAGGCAACAGGCAGACAGACAAGACAGACAGACAGCTAAAAATATTTACGTTTTAAAAATAAAAAATGTCTCTAAGTAAATCTTCTTTTTTGCTCTATCAAAAAGACGTTGTACAAGTTAAGAGAAGAGAAATGATAAAGATTTGTGGGCGTGTCTAAAGTTGACGTCATGTAGCAGAACTCGAGCGAGTAGTCGTTACGCTGTACCAAAAATGTATTACTCGACTTTAAATATTCGAACGACAGTTTTTTTCTTTTTACTATGTAATGGCTTAAAAAGAAATGTTATTTCCAAGAATTTATTTTAGTTTCTCTTTAAAAAATAATCAAGGGAAGTAATCTGTCAGCATATTTCCCAATCAAATTTACTTTCATTTGTTTTTGTGAATTTTCCAAAGTCAATTTTTAGAAATCCATTGTTATAGAATATGTACAATCAGGAAAAAAAGTAAATGATGTTTTTTATGGTAATGAAGGACTATTTGCTCGTAAATTCTACCATAAAATAAACTGAACCCCCATTTTATGTCCGTGTTTTTGTATTGAATGTTTTATTTTCTTGCACCCGTTGTTACAATACTAAATATATTTCCTTTATTTATTTTAATATTCACTTCAATGTGTATATTCTAAAAGTTTTATTTTGTGAGAATGCTTAGTTTTAAAGTGGGGTTCGTTTTTACACTTCAACTTTTTACTCATAAATTCCTACCATAAAAATGCCCAAGCCTAATTTTATGGTAGGAATTTACGAGTAAAAAGTTGAATATTACTTTTTGTTGTTGTTATTTCTTTTCTTTTTGGCTTTGGTACTCTAAAATAAAAAACCTTAGATTTTAATCATCGTCGACGAAAAAACAAAATTACGGTCATAAAAGGAGGATCCAATTTATACCTAAATTGTAAAACGAGTCCCCACTTTAAAACTAAACATTCTCACAAAATAAAAACGTTTAGAATGTGCACATTGAAATGAATATTAAAATAAATAAATAAAATATATTTTGTATTGTAAAATAAAAATAAAACATTCAATACAAAAACACGGACATAAAATGGGGGTTCAGTTTATTTTATGGTAGGAATTTACGAGCAGATAGTCCTTCATTACTCTTTTTACCAGGTGTCATATTGTGTATATACTTTTTTTAAAATTTAGATTTTTCTTTTTTTAAATTAAAGTCGTTGAGAAAATTTTGAAAGTTTGGTACTTAGGGCGAGACCACCGATTGAAATTGACGTCAAAATCTGAGCTTAAATAATTGATTTAATTCATTTTTTAAATGAAAAGCAGACCACAAATTTGCAGTGCCTAATATCGACATGTAATAATTTTCTATTACATTCAAGAAAAAAAGAGAGAAACCAAGGTTTTATTTTAAAGTGAATTTCTGAAGAAAATTAAATTTCTTTATTTATTGCTAAGTAAATTGTACTTATTTTTTCAATTTTTCAAATTGAAAAAAAACTGTCATTCGTTCTTTCATAAGTTATTTGAAAACTAATTTCTTAAAACAAATAATCGACATTGTTTAATTTAGATGTTTTATTTTTAATCATTATGTAAATTACAATGTTAACATTTTCTCTGTGCATTGAAAACTTACATTCAAATACAGCAACTCAATTGTTATGAATAGTAAACAAATAATAAACAAATAAACATGTACAAAAAATACGCGCTTTTTAATTCTATTTTTATTTGGGTTATTATTTAGGGAATGACCCTCTCCGTAAGGGGAAGAAATAAAATTTATTAAAAAATTATACATTTTCAAACTATTACCAAATATCAAGGAATTGTCTAATTTTAATGAAATTTTCATTACTTTAATCCTTGCTGACTTAATTTTATATTGAATAGCTTACTTCATGAAATAAACTTGAAAAAAAAAGGAAAAAAAGGAAAAAAAAAAGTTTTTATCAATTCGGAATGTGTGTGTGGAGATGTTCGGTCATTTAAAGAAAAAAAATTTACAGTCCCTAATTTTTACATTTCTAGAAAGAACAAATCCTGAAGAACATATTTAAAAAAATTCAATATTTGAAAAAGTGATTTGTAAGCTTAAAGTTATTTTCTTAAAACTAAAAAAATAATTTATGTAGCATTTTTTTCGTAGTTTTAAAAATAATATTTTTCTTTGAATTCATGCAAAAAAAAGTATTTTCTCTGATTCAATTAGTATATTCTTATTCACTTGAAAATTTAATAGTAAATTCTATAACGTCTGGAAGGTACCATATTGAAGTCAATATTTTCAGCATAGATAAAGCTCTATTTTAATCTATCTAAAAATATAAGTTAAAAAATGTGCAATTTTGCGCAACATATTTTCTGAGATTTTTATATATTTGAAAAAATTATTACTAACAATAGTTCTTTTTCTTTACGGAAGACTAAAGGGACATAAGTTATTCCCCTTTTTTCAAAATGTCTGGATTTACTCTGGGTTCTGAACAACTATTCAGTGTTACATATCCTTGTGTCGTTATTTTTTCTTATGCCTTTTGGCTACACCGTGTAACTTTTTGTGGGAATTTTTACACATGTAGTCTTCCATAAACTTGCCTAAATCGTAAATTAATTTTTATTGATATATTTTCAAAAAATACCTTATAAACCGTTGAATTATCCCCATTTTAGTCCATACCTAGTTATAATTTATTTAAGCCACGGTCCTTTCTTCTAACGTATGGTTAAATGTAATAACGCTTGTTTTCTTATTCCCAGAAAAGATATATCTCGCTTAAGGAAAGTTTTATATTCGTTCTCTTGTGGACCGTTGTAGAAAAAGTATCCTCCAATGAAAAAAACTGCACTAGAACCCCCCCCCCAAAAAAAACCCCAAAGAAAGTATTATTCTTATAAAATACTTTTATATATATTCAGTCAAATTTGTTTATTCATAATTTTTACATTCATTAACAAAATCCCAGTCACTTGCAGTGATATCTACGAATGACAATTTTAAACCTTAAAAAAATGTTTAACCTTAATTTTTTTCTGTTTTATTAACCACATCTTTTGAAGATTAAGCTACAAAATGAATAAAGATGGACACACCAGTATAGGCCGAATTGCATTGATCAGCTCTTTATGAATTCCAGATACCATGAAGAAGACCTGTCAGGGTTGATGATCAATAGTGAGAGAGAGAGAGAGAGAGAGAGAGAGAGAGAGAGAGAGAGAGAGAGAGAGAGAGAGAGAGAGAGAGAGATTCATGGGTATCTATGCTGTCAGTGCGACTGTAGTAGCATCTTTTATGTATTTTTATTATCAAAAGACAATTATAATATAAATAATAATTTATTGTTAGAAAAGTAAAGAACGTACTAGTCAAATTTCATTTTCTTTTTCAATGTTCATGTCTTTTCTGGTTCTCACTCATTAAGCCATCCTATTGGCTGGGAAAGTAGAATACCCCTAACTGTACCTCTGTAGAGAGGTACCCCCTTCCAATGGGACCATTTAATGCTTAAGGACGGTATTCTGGTGGCCGAACAATCCATGGCATACAGCATTCCTCTTTGGCACTTATTTAGGCTAGACAGGATGTCGGCTGGTCACGTCAAGTCCTAACATATGATTGTCCTGGCTCTATTGCCCTTTTGGCGCTATTCCTGTTTCCTGACACTAGTACATTATTCTATCTACTAGATATGACACTTTGATGAGTTGTGGTGCACCTGAGCACTGTACACAATAAATTTCATTGTCATTATTATATAATTAATGCTGTATTATTCAAGGAAATTCTGAAAATCTTGTCTCATCAAATATTGATCTAATGCAATGCTTCAATCAATAAAATGTAATAATCAATCATTTTAAGAACTTTTATCTTGAGATTTTTTTAATTTTGGTCAGCAAATAGCATTTATCAAAAATAAACAACACTTTTCAACTTAATATTCACAAATAAGATTTAAAAATGACGATTAAATAACAAGACACATCCATTAGCAGCGTTTGTGTTTGGAAAAAATGTGACGTGAATGGAACATGTGACGTATTCTTTTAAAGAGATATTTAAAGATAAATTAAAAGAAGAGAAAAAGTAGAAAAGTAAGAGAAAGACTAACAGTATGCATTGCCAGCGTAGAAATCTTATTATAATGGAGATTGTGTGTTTTTCTGTCTGTAACCGAAACTATATTACTACTCAAGTCACAATTCCCTTAGTTATTTACGTCACATTCTCCATGATTCTCTTTCTATTTAAACCTCAATTAATAATAAAACTGTTTGACATTATTAATACTGTTGGCTTACCTAGATAATAATAACATGCAATTGTATTTATATATACAACAAAATACCAGTTTTCAGTATAAACGTAAAGTTAATTTGCATATTGATATTAAAAAAAACTGATTTTAATAAAAATGTGCTTGGTATTATTGATTTCTAATTGTTTGGTTTTATCTTAATGAATATGAGTAAAAATCTCTTCAATAAATCCTAAAAGAAATTCATTAACAAGAAGAAATAACAGTAATTTTTTTTTACTTCCTATTTTAATTAAATAGTAAATTAGGGAAAATTTAGCATTGAAAAACGGAAGAGTGAAAGAGTAAGTTTCGGTTGTTCTATTTTCGATTATACCCCTCCGTTTTAAAATCTTTTTATCTGAATTCCTAATTAGTTTCATTAGCCTTTCTGATTTAATCTAATATTTTATTACATTTAAACTTAATTACTTGCACCCGGAGGTGGATATATTGCTAGTATAATTTAAACTGAAAATAGTATATATAACTGGAAATATTCTTTTGCGGCATGTCCACAGATAAAAAAAAACTAGAAATGCTTCCTGTAATCGACTAACACCCTAACTGATACGCCCCTCCATACACATATGCACGCATGTACATATATACATGTATATTTTTACTGCATGTTATTCATGTTCCTGACACTAATACATTATTCTATGTGCTAGACATGAGACTTTGATGAAGTTGTGGTGCACCTGAGCACTGTACACATACATGTATATTATTACTGTATGTTATTCATGTTCCTGACACTAATACATTATTCTATGTACTAGACATGAGACTTTGATGTGTTGTTGTGCACCTGAGCACTGTACACATACATGTATATTATTACTGTATGCTATTCATGTTCCTGACACTAATACATTATTCTGTGTACTAGACATGAGACTTTGATGAGTTGTGGTGCACCTGAGCACTGTACACATACATGTATATTATTACTGTATGCTATTCATGTTCCTGACACTAATACATTATTCTATGTACTAGACAGGAGACTTTGAGGAGTTGTGGTGCACCTGAGCACTGTACACATACATGTATATTATTACTGTATGTTATTCATGTTCCTGACACTAATACATTATTCTATGTACTAGACAGGAGACTTTGAGGAGTTGTGGTGCACCTGAGCACTGTACACATACATGTATATTATTACTGTATGTTATTCATGTTCCTGACACTAATACATTATTCTATGTACTAGACATGAGACTTTGATGAGTTGTTGTGCACCTGAGCACTGTACACATACATGTATATTATTACTGTATGCTATTCATGTTCCTGACATTAATACATTATTCTATGTACTAGACATGAGACTTTGATGAGTTGTGGTGCACCTGAGCACTGTACACATACATGTATATTATTACTGTATGTTATTCATGTTCCTGACACTAATACATTATTCTATGTACTAGACATGAGACTTTGATGTGTTGTTGTGCACCTGAGCACTGTACACATACATGTATATTATTACTGTATGTTATTCATGTTCCTGACACTAATACATTATTCTATGTACTAGATATGAGACTTTGATGAATTGTGGTGCATCTGAGCACTGTACACATACATGTATATTATTACTGTATGCTATTCATGTTCCTGACATTAATACATTATTCTATGTACTAGACATGAGACTTTGATGTGTTGTTGTGCACCTGAGCACTGTACACATACATGTATATTATTACTGTATGTTATTCATGTTCCTGACACTAATACATTATTCTATGTACTAGACATGAGACTTTGATGTGTTGTTGTGCACCTGAGCACTGTACACATACATGTATATTATTACTGTATGTTATTCATGTTCCTGACACTAATACATTATTCTATGTACTAGATATGAGACTTTGATGAATTGTGGTGCACCTGAGCACTGTACACATACATGTATATTATTACTGTATGTTATTCATGTTCCTGACACTAATACATTATTCTATGTACTAGATATGAAACTTTGATGAATTGTGGTGCACCTGAGCACTGTACACATACATGTATATTATTACTGTATGTTATTCATGTTCCTGACACTAATACATTATTCTATGTGCTAGACATGAGACTTTGATGAAGTTGTGGTGCACCTGAGCACTGTACACATACATGTATATTATTACTGTATGTTATTCATGTTCCTGACACTAATACATTATTCTATGTAGTAGATATGAGACTTTGATGAGTTGTAGTGCACCTGAGCACTGTACACATACATGTATATTATTACTGTATGCTATTCATGTTCCTGACACTAATACATTATTCTATGTACTAGACATGAGACTTTGATGTGTTGTTGTGCACCTGAGCACTGTACACATACATGTATATTATTACTGTATGTTATTCATGTTCCTGACACTAATACATTATTCTGTGTACTAGACATGAGACTTTGATGAGTTGTGGTGCACCTGAAAACTGCACCCAATAAATTTCATTATTATTATTAAATCAATTTTCAACTGAATCTTAAAAAGTATTTATCATCTTTATTATTTGCTTTATCTACAGTTCTTTCTGATGAAGATTATTGCCTTATGGAAAATATAATCTTAACCCTATGTCTTGTCATTTTCCACTTCTTATGAGGTAAGTAACATATTTTTTTAACCATTTTATACTTTTATAATAATAGACCCTTTCTTTTATAAATAATAATGAAAAATTTCTGTCCATATAAAACAGATATTGTTACTTGTAACGGCAACTACAGTGTTAATTTAACGAAGAATGATTAATCTTCTGAGTTAGATTTCACTAGCAATCTCTTAATTCATGGAACTTCTGGTTTCTTGCTATTTTAAGCTGTTCGGCATTTTTGGAAACCAGAAAGGAAATGTGATAACTCGTTACAATAGTGTTAAAAAGAATTAATAAGTTAAGAATAGTTAAAAAGGAAGAGTTGTCCCCCTTGAATGCTTGAAAAATTTGAAGATAAAATAGACGACCTTTTCAGAGATGAAACTAGCAATCGCATTGTCTACACACACACACACACACACACACACACACACACACACACACACACCACATTCCTCATTAAAGTGAGACGAGTCTCTTTCGCGTCGTTGTCGATTCTTTGTGATGATGTCGGCATTCTGGGACGTCTGGGTCGGAATTTTCGAACCCTGAAATTTTTCCGTTTATCAGGCAAACATTTTTCTGTGTCACCGAAGAATTGCTAGTGCAGGTCTCTGTCAGCTGATAAAGGTTTGGTTTTGAAATACCGCTGACCTCTTGTTTATCAGAATATTCTATTGCCTCAAAATATGATTTTTAAAAGAATAACGTCTTTATCAGATGAGCTATGATGAAATATTTCCTCATCTATGTTGTTTTTTTAATCTCTAGATCTTGCACTGTAAATCAACGAGTATTAGTATTAATAAAGTCATCTAAAAAGGAAGACCAGTGTAATTCATGGAACTTCTGGTTTCTTGCTATTTTTAAGCTGTTCGGAATTTTGGAAAACAGAAAGGGAAATGTGATAACTCGTTACAATAGTGTTAAAAAGAATTAATAAGATAAGGATAGTTAAAAAGGAAGAAAGAAAATTTTAAAAGTAATTTACGAATTTTATTTTAAAATTCAAACCAAATTTTGGGGTTAAAAAGAGTTGCCCCCCTTGAATGCTTAACGAATAAACAAACTAGCGAAAAATTTGAAGATAAAATAGACGACCTTTTCAGAGATGAAACAAAAGCGACAGAGGGAGAAATGCAGACGATAAGGATATATATTGTGTGTAGATGAATAATGTTTTAAGACTCTTGTATGTCAAAAATGCCAATTATTCAATTTTAATGAAAAATTTCATCACTTTATTCATTATCACTTGATTTGGTTTATGAATTGCTTTTATTTTCCAAAATTTCTATTTTATGAATTTTTTTTTGTAAATATCTTTTATTTTTTTTATTTTCTCTCTAAATTCTTTAGAAAATATCTGAAGCAAAAATTAAAACGAAAAAAAAAATCAGAAAGAAAAATGAACAATATATATCTTGATTAATTCATTTCAATTAACACTGAAGATCCTTTATGGTAAAACTTGAGTAGGTTATTTCTATATACACCTTAATACTAAATCCGCTCTACTCACGTATTGACCACTTCATATTTGTTATAACCCTCACTTGATCGTTTAATACTTGTATCAACCGTCAATATTGCGATTAACTCGATATTTTATTCCCCGGTAAGTCATCTTATATATATATATATACTAGCAAATATATGCACCCTCCGGGTGCAAGTATTTAAGTTTTAATGTAATAAAATATTGTATTAAATTAGAAAGGCTAATGAAACTAAATAAGAATGCAGATAAAAAGATTTGAAACAGAGGGAGTATAATAAAAATAGAACAACTGAAACTTACTCTTCCATCACTCTCGTCTTTCATTGTTATTTTTTTCTAATTTAAGTATTTAGTTAAAAGAGGAAGTAAATAATAAAATGACAGTTATTTCATCTTGTTAATGGATCTCATTTAAGATTCATTGAAGAGATTTTTGCTTATATACATTAAAATAAAACCAAACAGTTAGAAATCAATAATACTAAGCACATATTTATTAAATTCGATTTTTTAATATTAATATGCAAATTAGCCTTCCCGTTCACACTGTAAACCACTATTTTGTTGTATATATAAATATGTTGTCAGTATGTAGACATGGTTAACAGTATTAATAATGTAAAATAATTTTATTAATAATTGAGGTTTAAATAAAAATAAAATCATAGAGAATGTGATGCCAATAACTAAGGGAATTGTGACTTGAATAGTAATATAGTTTCGGTTACAGATAGAGAAACACACAATCTCCATTATAATAAGATATATATATATATATATATATATATATATATATATATATATAGTCATTAATCTGCAGACACCGTGTTTTGACATATCAAAAGAATAATGAGCAAAAAAAATTAGTTTATTTTCCTTGATGAAATAACAAGTGAATGAAGAAAGAAGAAGAATCTATTGGACAAACTTGAATTCCATCCTTCATATTCTTTCCTTACTTCTTCTTTCCTAAATTCCTTCTTTACTTCCTTTTCTTATTTCTTCCTCGTCTTTTCTAATTTTCTTCCCAATTTTTTCTTTTTTGGCAATTTTTAGTAAATATATATTTTTTATTTCTCTCTATTAAATTCTTTTTATAAATGGCTGTGAGCGCTAAAAAAAAAAAGAAAAATATCCAGAAAAAAGTTTATAGATTGATAGAAAGATCTGGAAGATTGGTTTATTTTCCATGACGAAATACCAAGAGAAAGAAGAAAGTAGAAAGAAGAAAAAAATCCTTCTTTCATAATTTTTCATTTTTTCTTCAATCCTAACTTCCTTTTTAACTTCTTTTTTTCCCTCCACTTTTGTAGATTACTTCCAAAATTTTTTTTTGCATTTTTTTTATTTCTCTCTCTAAGTTCTTTAAAAAAATCTCTATAAAAAAAAACAAAAGATAAAAATATTTAGAAAGAAAAAATGAAAGATAGAATGATCTGGAAGAATAATGAGCAAAAAGAGATTGATTTATTTTTGCTCGACAAAATACCAGGAGAAAGAAGAAAGAAGGAAAAACGAGTCTCTTGTACAGACTTAAATTTTTTCATAATTCTTCATTTCTCCTTCTTTTTTTTTTCTTTCGTCCTCTTCTTTTCTAAATTACTTCCAAAATTTCTTTATTCTTTTTTTTTGCAAATTTTAAAGTAAATATTTTCTTTCTTTATTTCTCTCCCTAAATTCTTTTTTTTTCAAAAAATGGCTGAAAGTGCTAAAAAGATAAAATACAAAAAAAAAATTAAATATTGATAGAAAGATCTGAAGGAATAACGATCAACAAAGTTGGTTTTTTTCCTCGACGAAATACCTGGAGAAAGAAGAAAAAAGAAAAAAGTGTCTATCATACAAACTTAAATTCCTTCTTTCATAATTTTTGTTTTCTCCTTCTACCCAAACTTCCTTTTTACCTTCTTATTCTTTTTCTTTTTTTCTCTTCTTTTCTAAATTACTTCCGATTTTTTTTCTTTTTTGGAATTTTTATTTCCTTTTAAAAAAATGTCTGATAGAAGAAAAAAAAGAAAAAATTAAGAAAGTAAAAAGAAATGAAAGATAGAGAGAAAGATCTGGAAGAATGACGAGCAAAAAAAGATTGGTTTATTTTTCCTCGACGAAATACCAGGAGAAAGAAAAAAGAAAAAGAAAACGAGTCTATTGTACAAACTTTCTTCTTTCATAATTCTCCTTTTCTTCTTCATTCTTAACTTCCTTTTTAACTTCTTTTCTTTCCTCTTCTTTTTTGTAGATTACTTCTAAATTTTTTGCAATTCTTTTTATTTCTCTCTCTAAAATCTTTTTAAAAAATCTCAATCAAAAAAGAAAAAAAAAGAAAAATATTTAGAAAGAAAAAAATGAAAGACAGAGAGAAAGATCTAGAAGAATAACGAACATAAAAAAGATTAGTGTATTTTTCCTCAACGAAATACCAGGAGAAAGAAAAGAAGAAAAAAAAGAAAACGAGTCTATTGTACAAACTTTCTTCTTTCATAATTCTCCTTTTCTTCTTCATTCTTAAGTTTCTTTTTAACTTCTTTTTTCCCTCTTCTTTTTGGTAGATTACTTCTAAATTTTTTGCAATTCTTTTTTATTTCTCTTTCTAAAATCTTTTTAAAAAAATCTCAATCCAAAAAAAAAAGATAAAAATATTTAGAAAGAAAAAAATGAAAGATAGAGAGAAAGATCTGGAAGAATAACGAACAAAAAAAAGATTTGTTTATTTTTCCTCAACGAAATACCAGAAGAAAGAAAAGAAAAAAAAGAAAAACGAGTCTATTGTACAAACTTTCTTTTTTTTCATAATTCTCCTTTTCTTCTTCATTCTTAATTTCCTTTTTAACTTCTAAATTTTTTGCAATTCTTTTTTATTTCTCTCTCTAAAATCTTTTTTAAAAAATCTCAATCCAAAAAAAAAAAAAGATAAAAAATATTTAGAAAGAAAAAATGAAAGATAGAAAGATCTGGAGGATTTTTTTATTTCTTTTTAAAAAAATGTCTGATAGAAGAAAAAAAAATTCTGAAAATAAAAAAAATGAAAGATAGAAAGAAAGATCTGGAAGAACAACGAACAAAAAAAAAGATTGGTTTATTTTTCCTCAACGAAATACCAGAAGAAAGAAAGAAAAGAAAAAAAGAAAAAGAAAAACGAGTCTATTGTACAAACTCGACAAAGATCTGTTTTAATTGTTTTCTTTCGCAATCAGTATATGAACCCGCGAAATGAAGCCCGTTCAATTCATCTCGTAGCCAAAATTCCCACTTACAGTCGTCTGCTTACTTGCCTCACAATTATATCGATGCGCTGTGTCCGGCCAGCGAAATATGTTTCTTCGCTGAATCGACTAGGGCTTCACGCCCAGCTCTCTAGGACGAATGCGGCCGATGGTGGATTCCCGCCCTTGTTTGTACAGGCGCCCTGACGCAGCGGTCGCCATGTTTACATAGGAGCCGTAGAAGCTGGTGATGACGTCGCAATGTAAATGGTCTTCGTGAGTGCACAATTTAATTGACATTACCTGCGTCAATTCGGCCTAATAGAGCGGTATGGTCGTCGAGTAGGTGGACTTGAGGGACTTCACCTCAAAATTGGATCATGTGCGTCGAAAGAAAGAAAGAAGGAAAGAAAGAAAGAAAGAAAGAAGGAAAGAAAGAAAGAAGGAAAGAAGGAAAGGAAGAAAGGAGGCGAGATGGCACACGAAACGCATCTTTCGTTTTTACCTTTATGTTTCTGTCACAATAACTGTCGTCTAACAACCCACTCTCTCCCCAACCACCCACCCACTCTCTCTCTCTCTCTCTCTCTCTCTCTCTCTCTCTCTCTCTCTCTCTCTCTCTCTCTATTATCTCTCTCTCTTTCTAGTCCCCTCTCTCACTTTCTCTTTCTAACCTTTCTCTCTCTATCATCTTCCGCTCTATCTATTTCTAACCCCCTCCCCTTCTCTCTCTCCCCCTCTCTCTCTCTCTCTCTCTCTCTCTCTCTCTATTATTATCTCTCTCAACCTCTCCCTCTCTCTTTCTCTCTCTTTCTAACCTTTCTCTCTTATCATATCCCTCTCTATCTTTTTCTACCCGCTCTCTCTCACTCTCTCTTTCTCTCTCCTTCTGACTACTATATCTCTCTTTCTAATCTCTAACTCTCTCTCTTCTCATTATGTCACTCTTCCTAACACCACCACTCTCTCTATCTATCTATCTATCTATCTATCTATCTATCTCTCTCATTATCTCACTGTCTTTCTAACCCTCTCTCTCTTTCTCCCTCTTATAACCTTTCTCTCTCTTATTACCCCCCTCTTTCTTTTTTTCTAATCCCTCTCTCTTTCTCTCCCTCTCCCTCTCTCTTCTCTCTCTCTCTCTCTCTCTCTCTCTCTCTCTCTCTCTCTCTCTCTCTCTCTCTCTCTGTCTTTCTCTTTCTCCTTCTAACCTCTAACTCTCACTTTGTCATTATGTCACTTTTTCTAACCCCTCTCTCTCTCTCTCTCTCTCTCTCTCTCTCTCCTGTATGTCTGTATGTCTGTCTGTCTCTCTCTCACCTGTATCTCTCTCTCTTCTCACCTGTATCTCTATGTCTTTTTATCTGTTCTATATCTCCATTCTTCTCTACCATATTCTGTTCTTTCTTTTCTCTTCTCTTCTTATTTTCTTTGCAGTTTCTCTCTCTCTCTCTCTCTCTCTCTCTCTCTCTCTCTCTCTCTCTCTCTCTCTCTCTCTCTCTCTCTCTCAGTGTCTTTCTTTTTCTTTTCTTTTTTCTTTATTTCAATTCTTCTTTCCCATATGCTGTTCTCTATATCTTCTCTATTTTCCGTTCTACTCTCTCTCTCTCTCTCTCTCTCTCTCTCTCTCTCTCTCTCTCTCTCTCTCTCTCTCTCTCTCCATATATATGTATATATATATATATTATTCTCTTCCATCATCTGTTCTCTTTTCTCTTCTCTTCCGCATTTTCTTTTTCTTTCTCATCTCTTTTTATGTATTTCTCTCTTTCACACACTCTCTCTCTCTCTCTCTCTCACACACACACAACCTCTCTCTCTCTCTCTCTCACACCCTCTCTCTCTCTCTCTCTCTCTCTCTCTCTCTCTCTCTTACACACACACACACACACACATTTCTTATGAAATATTCACTAAGCTTATTTGTGGCACAAGGTCAGAAGTGTGGAGCACTCACTGAGAATTTAACTCACAAACAAGGATCCGCTAACCTAGCTTAAATTCGACACAAGGCCGGACCTATAGGGTACTTAGTGAGGATCAAATTCCCTACAGTTGATTGTGCAAGCTGGTTTGCTAACAATTATACCACGCAAGGCGCCCATCTCATCTCTTTTCGTTTACAATTTTAATATTTTTTCCTTTCTTCTGTTATTTTTCATTGATTCTGTTTGTCCCCCCACCTCTTTTGATTTCGCCTTTTCTTTCTCTTCTTCTCTGACTTCAGCTTTTCTCTATATCTCTCTCCCTCTAGATAGATAGATAGATATATAGATAGATATATATATAGAGAGAGACAGAGATATAGATATGAACAGATTAAGATAGATAGATAGATATGAACAGATTAATATATATATATATTTAAACATTTTTGAGATGAAATAAAGAAATCACAGTGCTCAACCACAAATTTTTAGGGGCTTTATTTATTTATTTGTTGAATTTTTAAAATATAATTGTTTTCCATGGGCAACTACCCAGGTTTCAGGTTATTTTGCCAACATCAGGTGCTAATAATTCTTCTGTATATATATATATATATATATATATATATATATATATATATTATATATATATATATATATATAGAGAGAGAGAGAGAGAGAGAGAGAGGAGAGAGAGAGAGAGAGAGATGAACAAATTAAAATAGATATGAACAATTAAAATATATACATTGATATGAACAGGTTAAAATAGATAGATAGATAGATAGATAGATAGATATGAACAAATTAAAATAGATACATTGATATGAACAGGTTAAAATAGATAGATAGATAGATAGATAGATAGATAGATGTGTATATTGAGATAGATAGATAGATAGATAGATAGAACCTATCTTGGTATCTATCTTTCTCTCGGGATTTCATAATCTTTTTTCTTCTGTGTCCTGGATATAACACTGAACCGCATCTAATGGTGAGGCGCCGCTTCTATAGATCTAAGGAATGTGGAGTACCCCTTCATTGCCATTACCCCCAGGTCCACTCTGATTGTTCCCTTCTATGGATCAAATATACATGTTTGAAATTCAAGGGAGAAACCGCAACACACAACAATGCCATATCAAAGAGAGAGAAAAAACCCGACAGCAATTACAACATATTGACACGCAGAAAAGCAACAAAAACTACAAAACAGACATGGGAAGAAAAACAACTGTATGGATATTTCAAGCAACAAACTGGAGAGATTGCGCGCAAGAAGACCTGGGCATGGTTAAAAAAAGGAAACATCAAGAGAGAAACTGAATCTCTTAATATAGCAGCACAAAAAGTATCTGGGTGTCCCGTCCTGCGTTACTGGTTAGCAAGCAAGTCTCGCAGATCAGTCAATACTGAATAGCGTGTTCTATCATAGTTGGATGCCTGATACTTACGACCTTGTGTTACATCTTACTCAGGGCGTCCTATCGTGGTTTAATGGTTAGCAAACTAGTCTCGTAGGTCCATTATCTGAATAGCGAGTTTGATCCTCGCTAGGTACTCCATAATGTCAACCTTGTGTAACGTCCTACCCCGTGTCGAACGGGTTGGATAAATACATACCTTTCCCAATGGTATTAGTGCTGTGTGAAATGCAAACAGCCTCGTCCAGAATTTGAACTCGTCCTGCTGGATCCATCTCCTAATATTCATTTCTTAATATAACAGCCATAAAAAAAACAATTATATCAAAGCAAAAATAGATAAGACATAACAGAATAGCAAGTGTAAGAAGGGTGAAGACAAAGAAACACAAAGAGAGAACAAGGCATGACCGGGTGGGAAAGGTGATCCGCTGGGAATTGTGCAAGAAATTAAACCTTGACCATACTACAAAATGGTATTTGCACAAACCAGAATCTGTTCTAGAGAGTGGGTCTCAAAAGATTCCTTGGGATTTTGAGATATAAACGGATCACCTTATCCCGACCAGAAAACTAAACCTAGCGTTGGTAATTAAAAAAAATGATTTTGTCATCTAGATCAATGGTTCTCAATCTTTTTTTTACCTATTGGCCCCCTTTAAAAATAAAGTAAGATCAAAGCAAATCGGAGTCTTGTGTTATTACCTCTAAAAACTAACGATGACACAGGGCTTCTGATAAAGAGAAATCCCCAATAGAAGACCAGACCTGAAGTCCCCAAGAAAGCCCAGACCTTAGAAGATTCCAGACCAAGACAAGATGTTAGAAGATATACCAAAGACGGCCAGAAGAATAGAGTAAGAAAGAAGTAAGTAATGAGAAGGGTATACAATACAGAGTCTCCACCACTAAACAATCAGACCATGAAGATTTGTTAATGGATGAAATATGAATTTATTCAACCAGCTTCAGTCTTTTTGAAACTGATTTTCACCATCAAATTGTTTGCATACACCTAATAATATTAGAAGTAATAATTAGTATTTTTTTTTTTTTTTGTGTGATTGATTTAAAAAGAAAACTGCCTGCGACATTGTTTTGAACAATATAAGAATTGAATATAGAGATGCATGAATACCGAAATATACATATGATTTTATATAAACACATATATAAATATATATTGGAGTGTGTCCTGTCCATGAGATTATATATGAACTAAAGGATTGGTTTGTTTTGTTTTACGGCATATCAACCTCAGTGGGTCATTTAATGCCGATAAAGTTTTGAAATAAATCAATTCTTAATGGATAATACAATTTTTTTATAAATACATTTTCCTATTTAACCCATAGATGGGACCCTTACAAGTACTACCATTCCGGGTCAGAGTGGACCAGGGAGCAATGGTGATGAAGGGGTGCTCCACATTCCCCAAACCTCCAAAACTGGAACCTCACCATCAGATAGAGTTTAACGTCATTCCCAGGACATGTAGACCCTCAGTCACCGCCTTCTAGCATCCATATGATAAAAAGGGGTTGGGGCTTGCTATAAGGGCAATAGGGTTGGGAAAATCATATAGGTGCTAGGGCTTGACGTGACCAGCCGATTGATCGGAGGGGGCGTCTCCAACCGCCCGTCTAGCCCAAGATAGGGCCAAAGTGGAGTACTGCTCATCCACCTGGATTCTATCCTTAAGCATCACGGGTCGCCACCCACGGCCAACAGGTGGCCCATTGGGGGAGTCTTACCCCTCTGCAGAGGTGCAGTCGAGCATTCTAACGCCCCAGCCAACAGGGCGGTGAACTAAAGGATTTCTTTCTATTCACATATTGTCAATAAATCAAAATATGTAATAAAATATTTAAAATAAGAGAAGATTATTATCTAGTGCATTGTGTCTACTTTTATCACTTATTAGATTAAGAAAAATCGGTACTGATTGTTTATTATTATATATACATAAAAATGTATAGGAAGCGCGTGGTGTAATGGTTAAAGTCATGGGAAATGGACTCGTCGTCCCGAGTTCAAATCCTGTGACGTGGTACTTGCATTTCACTTAGCGCTAATACCCTTGGGAAAGGTATGAATCCTACTCTCCCTCCAGTTATGGGTAAATAGCAGGGCAGACTGGGTTCTTTAACCATGGCTAGGTAACCAGTCTAGGAGAAGGAAAACTCTGAATTCAAACCTGTTGAACTCCGCTTTAGAAATTGACCTTGTGTCGTATCCTGCTTACGCGGAGGAGTTGGTAAATATATATATATACGAGAGTTTCATAATTTGCTTGAAGCATTGTGTATGTATTGGTTAGGAGATTAATTTAGAAGGCCATCACAATGCAGTTTGGAATAAATAAAAAATAATAATACGGTAACAATGGTGGTGTGTGTTGACCTGTATTTTTTTTATTATTTCTTGAATTTTCGAGGTAATACCTCTTTATCAAAAGAATTGAACTGAAGCAGTACAGCTATGGCATTTCTTCCTAAATGATTTTTTTTTTTTCTTTTTTTTTTTTCTTTTTTTTTTTTTTATTTTTTTATTTTTTTATTTTTTATTTTTTTTTTTAGGAAGAAATGCCATAGCTGTACTGCTTCAGTTCAATTCTTTTGATAAAGAGGTATTACCTCGAAAATTCAAGAAATAATAAAAAAAATACAGGTCAACACACACCACCATTGTTACCGTATTATTATTTTTTATTTATTCCAAACTGCATTGTGATGGCCTTCTAAATCAACCTCCTAACCAATATATATATACATAAAAATGAATATTGGAATCTAACTTTCCATTTTCTATATACTGTGTATAACCTAAATCTTCTAAAATAAGGATTGTTTGAAATCTTTAAAAATAATTTTGTAGCAAGATTCACACTTAAATAACTACCATATAATTAATCTCTAATTTATTATAAGTTTCAAATCTTACTGTAGTCATTTTTTTCCTAAAAACTTTTTTCTGATCTTTTAAAAACTCTTCATTATATAATAATCTTAAGTTGCCATGGAAATTAATAATCAAATTGCTACTTAGAAATTAAGAAAATTAATTTTGGTGTCCTGGGTATAATGTTAAGCAGCATCTAATGGTGAAATTCCAATTTTTTGAGCTTTGGGGAGTGAGGGATACCTGTTATCGCTATTACTCCTAGGCCCACCCTGACCCAGAGTGGTAATTCCAATTAGGGTCCCATGTATGGCTTAAATAGAAAAAAACGAATTTAGAAAAAAATTGAATACCTATCAAGAATGAATAAAACAAAATGTCTTCAGCATGAAATACTCCAACAAGGGTTGACATGCCATATAACGCAACCAGCCAACCAACCGACCAATAAGAATGAATAAAGCAAAATCTCTTCAGAATAAAATAACCCAACAAGGGTTGACATGCCATAAAATCCAACCAACCACTCATCCAACCAACCAACCAATAAGAATGAATAAAACAAAATGTCTTCAGCATAAAATAACCCAACAAGGGTTGACATGCCATAAAATCCAACCAACCATCCAACCATCAAGAATGAATAAAACAAAATGTATTCAGCATAAAATAACCCAACAAAGGTTGACATGCCATAAAATCCAACCAACCCCTCATCCAACCAACCAACCAATAAAAATGAATAAAACAAAATATCTTCAGCATGAAATAACTCAACAAGGGTTGACATAAAAACTGTAAAATCCAACCAACCAACCAACCTTATTTTGATGTTGGCTTTCTGTCTTGGATATTTTCATACTTGGATTACTCAACATTGATAAGCGCTCTACTTGTGTGTTCTTGTGCCATACTTGTTTAAGTTTAATACATTCCTCGATTTATGCGTTCAACCTGTATTGCATTATTCTCCCGCGATGTTTGACGTAAGTGAATTTGCTTCAACCCCGGACGCCTCAATAGTCAACAGATTTATAGAGAGAAAGTCATAACTGCGTTCGTTTATTCATTTTCATCTCGTTATTGTCTCTAATCGCTTCGATGAAAAACAAAACTAGAAAGACAATCAAGTGCGCCATTTCCTAATACGGCAATGCGCATGCGTCAAGCTTTGAATAAAGGGGGGAGGAACAAGAAGAAAAGAAGAAAGAAAGATAGTAAGGTAATGAGTAGAGAATAAGGAGAATGGTCAAAGAAAGAAAGAAAGAAAGAAAAAAGAAAAAAAGAAAGAAAGAAAAAAATTTTGGGCCAGTAGAATGGTGAAAGAAAGAAAGAAAGAAAGACAGAAATAAAAGAAATAAATAAATTGGAAGCTAAGAGAATGGAGAAAGAAAGAAAGAAAGAAAGAAAGAAAGAAAGAAAGAAAAAAGAGTGAAAACAGAAAGAAAGAAAGAAATTGGGGGCAAGTAGAATGAAGAAAGAAAGAAAGAAAGAAAGAAATTGGGAGCAAGTAGAATGAAGAAAGAAAGAAAGAAAGAAAGAAAGGAAGAAAGGAAGAAAGAAAGAATGAAAAATAGAAAGACAGAAAAAAAAGAAAGAAAGAAATTGGGAGCTAGGAGAATGGAAAAAGAAAAGAAAAAAAGAAAGAGTGAAAACAGAAAGAAAGAAAAAAGAAAGAAAGAAATTGCAAGCAAGTAGAATAGAGAAGAAAGAAAGAAAGAAAGAAAGAAAGAAAGAAAGAAAGGATGGAAGAAAGGAAGAAAAGAAGGAAGGAGGAAAGAAAAAAGAAAGAAGGGTATAGGTAAGTATTCAGAAAGAAAGAAACTGGGTGTT
>CM042167.1:50716647-50723395 GCA_023376005.1 Doryteuthis pealeii
TTCTTCTTCTCTTCTTTCTGTAACTTTTCATTTGTATATTTTTTTAAATATTTTCTAATTGCTTTTTTTTACAATCGTCGAACGAAACTTCTTCTTCTTCTTCTTCTTCTTCTTCTTCTTCTCTTCTTCTTCTTCTTCTTCTTCTTTTCTCTTTCTGTAACTTTTCATTTGTATATTTTTTTAAATATTTTCTAATTGCTTTTTTTTTACAATCGTCGAACGAAACTTCTCTTCTTCTTCTTCTTCTTCTTCTTCTTCTTCTTCTTCTTCTGTAACTTTTCATTTGTATATTTTTTAAAATATTTTCTAATTGCTTTTTTACAATCGTCGAACGAAACTTCTTCTTCTTCTTCTTCTTCTTCTTCTTCTTCTTCTTTCTTCTTCTCTTCTTCTTCTTTCTGTAACTTTTTCATTTGTATATTTTTTTAAATATTTTCTTAATTGCTTTTTTTTACAATCGTTCGAACGAAACTTCTTCTTCTCTTCTTCTTCTTCTTCTTCTTCTTCTTCTTCTTCTTCTTCTTCTTCTTTCTGTAACTTTTCATTTGTATATTTTTTTTAAATATTTTCTAATTGCTTTTTTTACAATCGTCGAACGAAACTTCTTCTTTTTCTTCTTCTTCTTCTTCTTCTTCTTTCTTCTTCTTCTTCTTCTTTTCTTCTTCTTCTGTAACTTTTCATTTGTATATTTTTTAAATATTTCTAATTGCTTTTTTTACATCGTCGAACGAACTTCTTCTTCTTCTTCTTCTTCTTCTTCTTTCTTCTTCTTCTTCTTCTTCTTTCTGTAACTTTTCATTTGTATATTTTTTTAAATATTTTTCTAATTGCTTTTTTTACAATCGTCGAAACGAAACTTCTCTCTTCTTCTTCTCTTTCTTCTTCTTCTTCTTCTTCTTCTTCTTCTTTCTTCTTCTTCTTCTTCTTCTGTAACTTTTCATTTGTATATTTTTAAATATTTTCTAATTGCTTTTTTTTACAATCGTCGAACGAAACTTCTTCTTCTTTCTTCTTCTTCTTCTTCTTCTTCTTCTTCTTCTTCTTCTTCTTTCTGTAACTTTTCATTTGTATATTTTTTAAATATTTTCTAATTGCTTTTTTTACAATCGTTCGAACGAAACTTCTTCTTCTTCTTCTTTCTTCTTCTTCTTCTTCTTCTTCTTCTCTTCTTTCTTCTTCTTTCTTTCTGTAACTTTTCATTTGATATTTTTTAAATATTTTCTAATTGCTTTTTTTTACAATCGTCGAACGAAACTTCTTCTTCTCTTCTTCTTCTTCTTCTTTTCTTCTTCTTCTTCTCTTCTTCTTCTTTCTGTAATTTCATTTGTATATTTTTTTTAAATATTTCTTAATTGCTTTTTTACAATCGTCGAACGAAACTTCTTCTCTTCTTCTTCTTCTTCTTCTTCTTCTTCTTCTTCTTCTTCTTCTTCTTTCTGTAACTTTTCATTGTTATATTTTTTTAAATATTTTCTAATTGCTTTTTTTTACAATCGTCGAACGAAACTTCTTTCTTTTCTTCTTCTTTTCTTCTTCTTCTTCTTCTTCTTCTTCTCTTCTTCTTCTTCTTCTTCTTCTTCTTCTTCTTTCTTCTTCTTCTCTTCTTCTTTCTGTAACTTTTCATTTGTATATTTTTTTAAATATTTTCTAATTGCTTTTTTTTTTACAATCGTCGAACGAAACTTCTTCTTCTTCTTCTTCTTCTTCTTCTTCTTCTTCTTCTTCTTCTTCTTCTTCTTCTTCTTCTTCTTCTTTCTGTAACTTTTCATTTGTATATTTTTTTAAATATTTTCTAATTCCTTTATTCTTTGATTATTTTGATTTTTCTTTCTATTTTCCGCATTTTTTGTTCGTTTCTTTTGTTATTGTTGTATTGTTGTGTGTGTGTGTGTGTGTGTGTGTTGTGTGTGTGTGTGTGTGTGTGTGTGTGTGTTGTTCTTGTTTCTTTTTTTTTGTATTTTTAACAAATCATATTTTCCTTTATATCTCGACTTTTAATTCTGAACATCAAATCTTTTTTTTTTCTTTTTCGTTTTCCTTCATTTTTAGGGAGGGCGGGGGGCATTTCCTTCAATTTTTCTTTCTTTTCCTATGTTCTATATGTTCTGATGTTTTGTTTTGTTGTTTTGTTTTGTTTGTTTTTTTTCATTTCTTATTCTTTCCTTTTTTCCTTCTTTATATTCATTACTTTTTATATCCTTTTCTTCCTCTTTCTTTCTTTCTTTTTTTCCTTCCTTTATTTTTCTTAATTTCTTATTTCTCATTTTCGTTTTTCTTTCTTTTTGTTTTTGATTTTGATTTTTGTTTTTGTTTTTTGGGAGTTTTTTTTTTTTAATTTCTTATTCTTTTCTTTTTTCCTTTTCCTGGTTTACCCCCCCCTTTTTTAAATATGTCATTCTTTCCATTTTCGTTTTCCTTCCTTTCTAAATCTTTCCTTATAGGTTTTTGTATCATTTGGATTTTTCGGACTATTGTCCTTATCTTTATTATTATATACACAACGTTTGGGCCGATGTGCTCTCCGACCTTCTTCAGGTGTTTCTTGTCGAACTCGCGAACTTTTTCGATCTCAGGAAACTTCTTGCCGAACTTGGGGGCTTTCACGTTATAATCGGGAACTTTTACGGAACTTCGAACCGAACACTTTATTCAATCCACCGGGGTAGACGCTTCCAAAAACCATGACTGGTTACGAGCTGAATTAACTATTCTATTCTATTATCAACCTTGGCCAGGATTGAACCTGCAGCCTAGAGATGATTGTCAGTTAGAACTGTATTAACACAACCCTGCTATGTGTCCAACTGGAGGGCACGTCGTTCGAAACGTTGTATATATAACAATAAAGATGAGGACAATAGTCCGAAAAATCCAAATGATACAAATTATCAAGCCTCATCTAAAAAAAATTCAGAGAAATAGTATAGATAACAATAAAGATGAGGACAATAGTCCGAATAATACAAATGATACAAATTATCAAGCCTCATCTCAAAAATTCAGACAAATAGTGCAGATAACAATAAAGATGAGGACAATAGTCCGAAAAATCCAAATGATACAAATTATCAAGCCTCATCTAAAAAATTCAGAGAAATAGTGCAGATAACAATAAAGATGAGAACAATAGTCTGAAAAATCCAAATGATACAAATTATCAAGCCTCATTTAAAAAATTCAGAGAAATAGTGTAGATAACAATAAAGATGAGGACAATAGTCCGAATAATTCAAATGATACAAATTATCAAGCCTCATCTAAAAAAATTCAGAGAAATAGTGCAGATAACAATAAAGATGAGGACAATAGTCCGAAAAATCCAAATGATACAAATTATCAAGCCTCATCTAAAAAAAATTCAGAGAAATAGTATAGATAACAATAAAGATGTGGACAATAGTCCGAATAATCCAAATGATACAAATTATCAAGCCTCATCTAAAAAATTCAGAGAAATAGTGCAGATAACAATAAAGATGAGGACAATAGTCCGAATAATTCAAATGATACAAATTATCAAGCCTCATCTCAAAAATTCAGAGAAATAGTGCAGATAACAATAAAGATGAGTACAATAGTCCGAAAAATCCAAATTATACAAATTATCAAGCTTTCTACTTTTTATTTCTTTATTCAATTTTCCTCTCAAATATTTAAAATTCCTATCTTATTTATTTATAATTTTTGTCCTTTCTTTCTTGTTCTTCTTTGGACCATATGACCTTTAGGCACCCCTTCCGCGATCTCGACTCACAAGGACACTTTTTACCCCGTCATTTACACCGTCAAAATCCGGTTGTTTGTTAGGGGTTAAGGTTAGGGGTTAGGGGTTAGGGTTAGGGGTTATGGGGTTAGGGTAAGGGGTTAGGGGTTAGTTTTATAATTTAAAAACTCTAAAAATCGTCTATTAACAATCAACCGGATTTTGACGGTGTAAATGGAAAAAATGTCCCCACGAATCGAGATCGCAAAAGGGTTGCCTACAGGTCATATGGTCCTCTTCTTTTATTCTTTCTTTTCTCTGTCTTTTCAAAAATATAATTCTTATATATATATATATATAGAGAGAGAGAGTAAACTACAGACACGTGTTTCGAGGTATCACCTTTCATCAGTGCAGTTATACCATTTTAGTAGCTACCTCTGGCCGGGTTCGAGACCCAAACGAAATTTACGCTCGCCAATCCTCTTACCCATACGGCCACAGTCAGCTGCCAAGTATTGCAGGCTATTTAATCGCCTACATTTTCTAAGCGGAAATGAACTCAGCTAGAGGTGATATATATATATATATATATATATATATATATATATATATATATATATAATATATATATATATGAGGTAGAATATAAGGAAAGAAAGAACAAAACTAAGATAAAAATGTGTAGTATATTTCACTGGAGTTTGGAACTCGGCTTCTTCAGCTTTTATTGAATTATCAGGATCATACAAGTGTTTTTTAGAAGGTGGAAGTAGCTACTTCCTCTAAAATCTCTCTCCAAGAAAGGCTACTCCCCCTCCCCTATCAGGTATTTCTCACCATTCATTTTTTCTACCTACCTCCCTCCACTCTCTTCCCGTCTGATTTCCTTCTCATCTTCCCCAAAGATTTCCCCTATAACCAATCAAATCTTTCCCTCACCACAAAAACTTACCCATCTACCTACTTCTCCCTTCTATAAAACACTTGTATGATCTGAATAATTTAATAAAAGCTGAAGAAGCCGAGTTCATAACTCCAGCGAAATATACTACACATTTTTGTCTGAGTTTTGTTCTTTCATTCTGTATATTTTACCTCATTCTGTCGGATTCATTCAACCCCCTTTTCCTCATATATATATATATATATATATATATATATCTATTATATATACACATATATCATATTATATATATTATATATACTAGCAAATATATGCACCCTCCGGGTGCAAGTATTTAAGTTTTAATGTAATAAAATATTGTATTAAATTAGAAAGGCTAATGAAACTAAATAAGAATACAGATAAAAATTTGAAACAGAGGAGATAATAAAAGATTTGAAAAAGAGGAGTATAATAAAAGATTTGAACAGAGGGAGTATAATAAAAAATGGAACAACTGAAACTTACTCTTCCATCACTCTCGTCTTTCATTGTTATTTATTCTAATTTAAGTATTTTAGTTATAAGAGGAAGTAAAGAATAAAATGACAGTTATTTTTTCTTGTTAATGGATTCATTTCAGATTTATTTAAGAGATTTTTGCTTATATTCATTAAAATAAAACCAAACAGTTAGAAATCAATAATACTAAGCACATATTTATTAAATTCGATTTTTTTATATCAATATGCAAATTAGCCTTCCCGTTCACACTGTAAACCGCTATTTTGTTGTATATATAAATATGATTGCATGTTGTCAGTATGTAGACATGGTTAACAGTATTAATAAAGTAAGACAATTTTGTTAATAATTGAGGATTAGATAAAAAATAAAATCATGGAGAATGTGATGTCAATAACTAAGAGAATTGTGACTTGAGTAGGAATATAGTTTCGGTTACAGACAGAAAAACACACAATCTCCATTATAATAAGATGTATATATTATATATATATATTATATATATATTATATATATATATATTATATATACTAGCAAATATATGCACCCTCCGGGTGCAAGTATTTTAGTTAAATTTTATAATAAAATATGATATCAAATTAGAAAGGCTAATGAAACTGAATAAGAATGTAGATAAAAAGATTTGGAACAGAGGGGGTATGATTGAAAAATAGAACAACTTTGAAACAAACTCTTCCATCATTTTCCGTTACTCCCGTCTTTCATTGGTAAATTTTCCTAATTAAACTGTTTAGTTAAAATAGGAAGTAAAGAATAATATTACAGTTATTTCTTCTTGTTAAGGGATTTCTTTTAAGATTTATTGAAGAGATTTTTACTCATATTCATTAAGATAAAACCAAACAATTAGAAATCAATAATACTAAGCATATATTTATTAAAATCAATCTTTTTAGATCAATATGCAAATTAGCCTTCCCATTCATACTGTAAACCTCTATTTTATTGTATATATAAATACAATTGCATGTTATTAGTATGTAGATATAGTCAACTATATTAATAATGGAAAACAATTTTATTAATAATTGAGGTTTAAATAAAATAAAATCATGGAAGATGTGATGTAAATAACTAAAGGGAATTATGACTTGTATAGTAATATAGTTTCGGTTACAGACAGACAAACCCACAATCTCCATTATAATAAGATATAATATATTATATATTATATATACTAGCAAATATATGCACCCTCCGGGTGCAAGTATTTACGTTTTAATGTAATAGAATATTATATTAAATTAGAAAGGCTAATAAAACTAATTAAGAATGCAGATAAAAAGATTTGAAACAGAGGGGGGTATAACCAAAAAATGGAACAACTGAAACTTACTCTTCCGTCACTCTCGTCTTTCATTGTTATTTTTTCTAATTTAACTATTTAGTTAAAAGAGGAAGTAAAGAATAAAATTACAGTTATTTTATCTTGTTAATGGATTTCATTTAAGATTCATTGAAGAGATTTTTGCTTATATTCATTAAAATAAAACCAAGCAGTTAGAAATCAAATACTAAGCACATATTTATTAAATTCGATTTTTTAATATTAATATGCAAATTAGCCTTCCCGATTTCACATGTTAAACCGCATATTTTGTTGATCTCTTCTT
>CM042167.1:50723495-50778495 GCA_023376005.1 Doryteuthis pealeii
GGTAGTTGGTAAGGTTTTTTGTGGTGGGAGATTTGATTGGTTATAGGAGAAATCTTTGGGGAAGATGTGAGGAAATCAGATAGGAAGAGAGTTGAGGGAGGTAGGTAGAAAAAATGAATGGTGAGAAATACCTGATAGGGGAGGGGGAGTAGCCTTTCTTGGAGAGATATTTTAGAGGAGGTAGCTACTTCCACCTTCTATAAACCACTTCTATGATCCTGATAATTCAATAAAAGCTGAAGAAGCCAAGTTCAATACTCCAGCGAAATATACTACACATTTTCATATTAGTTTTGTTCTTTCTTTCCTTATATTCTACCTCATATATATATATATATATATATATATATATATATCACCTCTAGCTGAGTTCATTTCCGCTTAGAAATGTAGCGATTAAATAGCCTGCAATACTTGGCAGCTGACTGTGGCCGTATGGGTAAGCAGATTGGCGAGCGTAAGTTCGTTCGGGTCTTGAACCCGGCTAGAGGTAGCTGCTAAAATGGTATAACTACACTGATGAGAGGTGATATCTCGAAACACGTGTCTGTAGTTTACTCTCTCTCTCTATATATATATATATATAAGAATTATATTTTTGAAAAGACAGAGAAAAGAAAGAATAAAAGAAGAGGACCATATGACCTGTAGGCACCCCTTTTGCGATCTCAATTCGTGGGGACATTTTTTCCATTTACACCGTCAAAATCCGGTTGATTGTTAATAGACGATTTTTAGAGTTTTTTAAATTATAAAACTAACCACTAGCCCTAACCCCTAACCTTACCGCCTAACAAACAACCGGATTTTGACGGTGTAAATGAGAAAAGTATCCTTGTGAGTTGAGATCGCGGAAGGGGTGCCTAAAGGTCATATGATCCAAAGAAAAACAAGAAAGAAAGGACAAAAAAAATAAATAAATAAAATAGGAATTTAAAATATTTGAGAGGAAAATTGAATAAAGAAATAAAAAGTAGAAAGCTGAAGGTTAAAAAAGAAAGAATAATAAAACGAGATGAAGAAAGAACAAAAGAAAGAAAGAAAGAAAGAAAGAGAAAAATAAGAAAGAATAAGAACTGAAAAAAAAAGAAAGAAAGAAAAGGAAAGAATTAGAAATGGAGAGAAAAAGAAAGAAAGAAAAAAACAAAAATAAATAAGTCTTAATTTTTTAGATGAGGCTTGATAATTTGTATCATTTGGATTTTTCGGACTATTGTCCTCATCTTTATTGTTATCTGCACTATTTCTCCGAATTTTTTAGATGAGGCTTGATAATTTGTATCATTTGGATTATTCGGACTATTGTCCTCATCTTTATTGTTATCTATACTATTTCTCTGAATTTTTTTAGATGAGGCTTGATAATTTGTATCATTTGGATTATTCGGACTATTGTCCTCATCTTTATTGTTATCTATACTATTTCTCCGAATTTTTTAGATGAGGCTTGATAATTTGTATCATTTGAATTATTCGGACTATTGTCCTCATCTTTATTGTTATCTGCACTATTTCTCTGAATTTTTTAGATGAGGCTTGATAATTTGTATCATTTGAATTATTCGGACTATTGTCCTCATCTTTATTGTTATTTGCACTATTTCTCTGAATTTTTTTAGATGAGGCTTGATAATTTGTATCGTTTGGATTTTTCGGACTATTGTCCTCATCTTTATTGTTATATATACAAAGTTTCGAACGACGTGGCCTCCAGTTGGACACATAGCAGGGTTGTGTTAATACAGTTCTAACTGACAATCATCTCTAGGCTGCAGGTTCAATCCTGACCAAGGTTGATAATAGAATAGAATAGTTAATTCAGCTCGTAACCAGTCATGGTTTTTGGAAGCGTCTACCCCGGTGGATTGAATAAAGTGTTCGGTTCGAAGTTCCGTAAAGGTTCCCGATTATAACGTGAAGGCCCCCCAAGTTCGGCAAGAAGGTTCCTGAGATCGAAAAGGTTCTCGAGTTTGAAAAGGTTCTCGAATTCGACAAGAAACACCTGAAGAAGGTCAGAGAGCACATCGGGCCAAACGTTGTGTATATAATAATAAAGATAAGGACAATAGTCCGAAAAATCCAAATGATACAAAACCTATAAGGAAATTTAAAAAGGAAGGAAAACGAAAATGGAAAGAATGACAATTTAAAAAAAAGGGGGGGGGGTAAACTAGGAAAAGGAAAAAAGAAAAGAATGAAAAATTAAAAAAGAAAAAAAGAACCCCCCCGAAAAAAAAACTCCCCCAAAAAACAAAAACAAAATAAAAATCAAAAACAAAAAAAGAAAGATAAACGAAAATGAGAAATAAGAAATTAAGAAAAATAAAGGAAGGAAAAAAAGAATAAGAAAAGATAAGAAAGAGGAAGAAAAGGAATATAAAAAGTAATGAATATAAAGAAGGAAAAAAAGGAAAGAATAAAAATGAAAAAACAAAAAAAAAACAACAAAACAAAAACATCAGAACATATAGAACATAGGAAAAAGAAAGAAAAATTGAAGGAAATGCACCACCCCCCCACCTCCCTAAAATGAAGGAAAACGAAAAAGAAAAAAAAGATTTGATGTTCAGAATTAAAAGTCGAGATATGAAGGAAAATGATTTGTTAAAAAATACAAAAAAGAAAAGAAAAACAAGAACACACACACACACAACACACACACACACACACAACACACACAACAACAAACAACAACAAAAGCAACAACACAACAGCAACAACAATAACAAAAGAAACGAACAAAGATATATATATATATATATATATATATATATATATATATATATTTTTATTATATGGAGATTGTGGGTTTGTCTGTCTGTAACCGAAAACTATATTACTACTCAAGTCACAATTCCCTTAATTATTTACGAAGAAGTTTCGTTCGACGATTGTAAAAAAAAGCAATTAGAAAAATATTTAAAAAAATATACAATGAAAAGTTACAGAAAGAAGAAGAGAAGAAGAAGAAGAAGAAGAAGAAGAAGAAGAAGAAGAAGAGAAGAAGAAGAAGAAGTTTCGTTCGACGATTGTAAAAAAAAGCAATTAGAAAATATTTAAAAAATATACAAATGAAAAGTTACAGAAAGAGAAGAAGAAGAAGAGAAGAAGAAGAAGAAGAAGAAGGAGAAGAAGAAGAAGAAGAAGAAGAAGAAGAAGAAGAAGAAGAAGAAGTTTCGTTCGACGATTGTAAAAAAAAGCAATTAGAAATATTTAAAAAAATATACAAATGAAAAGTTACAGAAAGAAGAAGAAGAAGAAGAAGAAGAAGAAGAAGAAGAAGAAGAGAGAAGAAGAAAAGAAGAAGAAGAAGAAGAAGTTTCGTTCGACGATTGTAAAAAAAGCAATTAGAAAATATTTAAAAAAAATATCAAATGAAAAGTTACAGAAAGAAGAAGAAGAAGAAGAAGAAGAAGAAGAAGAAGAAGAAGAAGAAGAAGAAGAAGAAGAAGAGAAGAAGAGAAGTTTCGTTCGACGATTGTAAAAAAAAAAGCATTGGTAGGCGTTGGGTTAATCAAAGTTGACATGTTTTGTGGTCAATGATGCATGGTTACATGAACGGCCATTGCGTTTGTCCGAGACGAATTGGCCCGTTGAACAATGGCGGAAGAAGAGAGAAAGTTATTTAATGGACGATGCAACAAGAAAATAAACTTCATTACTTCATTCTCTTAGCTTTTTTTTTTTAGTTTTGTTTTTAGTCAAGTTACATTTTCTTTCTTTCCTTCCTCCCTTCTTTTTCTATTCTTTCTTTCTTTCTTTCTTCTCTTTTTTTTCTCTTTCTTTCTTTTTTTCTACACCCAGTTCTTCTTTCTGGAATTTCTAACCTTTTTTCTTTTTTTCTTTTCTTTCTTTTCTTTCCCTTTCTCTTTTTCTTTCTTCTTTCTTTCTTTTCTTTCTTTTTCTTTCTTTCTTTCTTTCTTTCTTTCTTTCTTTCTTTTTTCTTTTCTTTCTTTCTCTCACCTACACCTTTCTTTCTTTTTTCTCCCCTTCTTTTTTCTTTCTTTTCTTTTCTTTTTTTTCTTTCCTTTTTCTTTCTTTTTCTTTCTTTCTTTTTCTTCTTTCTTTTCTTTCTTTCTTCTTTCTTCTGTTCTTTCTTTCTGAATACTTCATACTTCTTTCTTTCTTTTTTTCCTTTCCTCCTTCCTTTTTTCTTCTTTCTTTATTTCTTTCTTTCTTTCTTTCTTTCTTTCTTTCTTTATTTTCTTTCTACTGTGCTTGCAATTTTTCTTTCTTTTTTCTTTCTTTTTTTCCATTCTCCTAGCTCCCTTCTTTTTCTTTCTTTCTTTTTTTCTGTCTTTCTATTTTTCTTCTTTCTTTTTCTTCCTTTCTTTCTTTCTTTCTTTCTTTCTTTCTTCATTCTACTTGCTCCAATTTCCTTTTTTCTTCTTTCTTTCTTCATTCTACTTGCTTTCTTTCCTTTCTCTTTCTGTTTCCACTCTTTTTCTTTTTTTTCTTTCTTTTTCTTTCTTTCTTTCTCTTCTCTTAGCTTCCAATTATTTTATTTCTTTTATTTCTGTCTTTCTTTCTTCTTTCTTTCTTTTTCACCATTTCTACTGCCAAAATTTTTTTTTTTCTTCTTCTTTTCTTTTCTTTCTTTCTTTGACCACATTCTCCTTATTCTCTACTCATTACCTTACTATCTTTCTTTCTTCTTTTCTTCTTGTTCCTCCCCCTTTATTCAAAGCTTGGACGCATGCGCACTGCCGTATTAGGAAATGGCGCACTTGATTGTCTTTCTAGTTTTTGTTTTTCATCGAAGCGATTAGAGACAATAACGAGATGAAAATGAATAAACGAACGCAGTTATGACTTTCTCTCTATAAATCTGTTGACTATTGAGGCGTCCGGGTTGAGCAATTCACTTACGTCAAACATCGCTGGAGAATAATGCAATACAGGTTGAACGCATAAATCGAGGAATGTATTAAACTTAAACAAGTATGGCACAAGAACACACAAGTAGAGCGCTTATCAATGTTGAGTAATCCAAGTATGAAAATATCCAAGACAGAAAGCCAGGATCAAAAGAAGGTTGGTTGGTTGGTTGGTTGGTTGGATTTTACAGTTTTTATGTTAACCCTTGTTGGGTTATTTCATGCTGAAGACATTTTGTTTTATTCATTATTTATTGGTTGGTTGGTTGGATGAGTGGTTGGTTGGATTTTATGGCATGTCAACCCTTGTTGGGTTATTTTTATGCTGAAGACATTTTGTTTTATTCATTCTTGATGGTTGGTTGGTTGATGAGTGGTTGGTTGGATTTTATGGCATGTCAACCCTTGTTGGGTTATTTTTATGCTGAAGACATTTTGTTTTATTCATTCTTATTGGTTGGTTGGTGGATGAGTGGTTGGTTGGATTTTATGGCATGTCAACCCTTGTTGGGTTATTTTATGCTGAAGACATTTTGTTTTATTCATTCTTATTGGTTGGTTGGATGAGTGGGGTTGGTTGTATTTATGGCATGTCAACCTTTGTTGGATTATTTTATTCAGAAGAGATTTTGTTTTATTCATTCTTTGTTGGTTGGCTGGTTGCGTTTTATGGCATGTCAACCTTTGTTGGGGTATTTCATGCTGAAGACATTTTATTTTATTCATTCTGGATAGGCATTCAATATTTTTCTAAACTCGTTTTTTTTCTATTTAAGCCATACATGGGACCCTAACAGGTATTACCACTCTGGGTCAGGGTGGACCTAGGAGTAATGGCGATAACGGGTATCTCTCACTCCCCAAAGCTCAAAAAATTGGAATGTCACCATTAGATGCTGCTTAACATTATACCCAGGACACCAAAAATTAATTTTCTTAATTTCTAAGTAGCAATTTGATTATTAATTTCCATGGCAACTTAAGATTTTATAATAATGAAGAGTTTTTTAAAAGATCAGAAAAAAAGTTTTTAGGAAAAAAATGACTACAGTAAGATTTGAAACTTATAATAAATTAGAGTTAATTATATGGTAGTTATTTAAGTGTGAATCTTGCTACAAAATTATTTTTAAAGATTTAAACAATCTTATTTTAGAAGATTTAGGTTATACACAGTATATAGAAAATGAAAAGTTAGATTCCAATATACATTTTTATGTATGATATATATATATATTATTTTACCAACCCTCCGCGCGAGCAGGATACGACACAAAGGTCAATTTATAAAGCGGAGTTCAACAGGTTTTGAATTCAGAGTTTTCCTTTCTCCTAGACTGGTTACCTAGCCATGGTTAAAGAACCAGTCTGCCTGCTATTTACCCATAGCTGGAGGGAGAGTAGGATTCATACCTTTCCCAAGGTATTAGCGCTAAGTGAAAATGCAATTACCACGTCACAGGATTTGAACTCGGGGCGACGAGTCCATTTCCCATGACTTTACCATTAACCGCGCGCTTCCTATACATTTTTATGTATATATAATAGTAAACGATCAATACAGATTTTTCTTTAAATCTAATAAGTGATAAAAGTAGACACAATGCACTAGATAATATCTTCTCTTATTTTAAATATTTTATTTACATATTTTGATTTTTGACAATATGTGAATAGAAAGAAATCCTTTAGTTCACCGCCCTGGTCGGTTGGGGGCGTTAGAATGCACCGACTGCCCTCTGCAGAGGGTTAACACTCCCCCAATGGGGCACCTGTTGGCCGTGGGGTGGCGACCGTGGATGCTTAAGGATAGAATCCAGGTGGATGAGCAGTACTCATTTGGCCCTATCTTGGGCTAGACGGGCGGTTGGAGAGGCCCCCCTCCGATCAATCGGCTGGTCACGTCAAGCCCTAGCACCTATATGATTTTCCCAGCTCTACTGCCCTTATGGCAAGCCCCAACCCCTTTTTATCATATGGGTGCTAGAAGGCGCGGTGACTGAGGGTTCCTGGGAATGACGTTAAACTCTATCTGATGGTGAGGTTCAGTTTTGGAGGTTTGGGGAATGTGGAGCCCCGTTCATCACCATTGCTCCCTGGGTCCACTCTGACCCGGAATGGTAGTAGCTGTTAGGGTCCATCTATGGGTTAAATAGAAAAATGTATTTATAAAAAATTGTATTATTCATTAAGAATTGAATTATTTCAAAACTTTATCGGCATTAAATGACCCACTGAGGTTGATATGCCGTAAAACAAAACAAACTAAACCTTTAGTTCATATGTATAATCTCATGGACAGGACATACTCCTATAAATATTTATATATGTGTTTATATAAAATCCTATGTATATTTCGGTATTCATGCATCTCTATATTCAATTCTTATATTGTTCAAGACAATGTCACAGGCAGTTTTCTTTTTCACAATAAAAAATTATTAATTATTACTTCTAATATTATTAGGTGTATTCCAACAATTTGATGGTGAAAATCAGTTTCAAAATGACTGAAGCTGGTTGAATAAATTTATATTTCATCCGTTAACAAATCTTCATGGTCTGATTGTTTAGTGATGGAGAGTTTGCAGCCAGGGCCCAGCCCGTACAAACCCTTACCACATTTTCAATGTCTTTATCTAGGTTCTTCCAGAAAACGTAGGACCTCATTAGACTTTTTGTCCTTGTTATCCCCGGGTGTCCGACGTGAAAATCTTTTAGTATCCGTCTTTGGAGAGTGGCTGGGACATTTTAACCCCTAGTTGGAAGAATGAAGAAGTTCATACCTTTCCTAAGGGAATTAGCCCGAAAGTGAACGTAATTGCGCGATTGAGCTTCGGTCTTGTTTAATAACACTAGCAAGAATATACGACCTCCGCAGGGCATAAGTATTTAAGTTTTAATGTAATGAAATATATTAAATCAGAAAGACAAACGAAATTAAATAAGAACGCATATAAAAAGATCACACTTATATTAATTATATTTTAATTGGTTTCTATATAAAGTAATTCATAGGATTGATTTTAATTGTGTTGGAGAATAAAACAATAATATTAGGGATTATTTATAAAACCCGGCTTTGTTAAAACTAGTATGCAAATTTATCACACCACATATTATGTAAACCTTTTTTTCTTAGTGATATATAAGACACATTGCAAGATTTTAAACGGACTAATAATAGGGGCTGTTTTGAAGCAAATCTATCAAAAATATTCATAGAGACATCGTTAATAAATAAGATTTATTCTATGTAGTAATGATTTTGACAATCAATCAAATACTTACTGATAAACTTACTCAATACCTGAAGATATAGTGACATATCAGTGACGTAGTTTCGGTTACAGACAGACATCGAATCCTCATTATAATAAGAAGAGATGTTGCTGTCCAGCACGTTAATGGGGAGAGTCCCCGTGGCATATTGAGTTGTATATTTTATTTCTCTCCTTCCTAGTTTTTTTTTTACACCAGTTTTAACTGGTAGCTTTTGACTGGTGGCTTTTAATTGGGGGCTAAGTGACAGCAAGTCTCCTCAGGTTTTTCAGTTTTTCTAATTATTCAAACTGATTTGAACGGTGTGTTGTATTGTCCTCGCCCGGAAGATGGAACTTCCAGCTGAGGGACAATGAGAAAGATAAAAATATATATTTAAAAAGAAAGAGAAAGCGGAAGAGAAGGTTTCCGGTCAAGGAAGCAGGGTGAATATAAAGAAATATATAACAAATGTCCGTTTATCAGATCAAAAGATAAAAATGCGTAGACGTGTCGTCAATCAAAAAGCCAGAGGGTCGAGCCGACAGCAGTCAGACGCAGCCGGCAGCGGAAAGACACTTCACGTCTCCCGTCAGCAAGCCACCCTCGGTGCACTCATTGTTAAGCTCTGTGCCTCACTAACCCATACACCGAAGAAAATAAAGAAGGGTTCCTCTCTTGTACATACGTATCTGTTTGTTTTTATTGAAAAGTGCCAGTAGCGGTCGTAGCTGACTACTAAACATACATCGCTTTGGTAAGTTGAAAACCCCAGTATAATGTACACTTTTGAGAGTAGCGAAGAAGGCGCTGTATAACATATATAATTTGATGCCAGTATACAACAGGTGCTGTAGTCTGGATGGTCTCGATTCTTCCTCTGATTTCCAATTACTCCACTCTTTCGTTCTGAAGGCACCATAGTTTTTTTTCAGTCTCTAGCCATGGTCCTAGTATTTTGTTTAACTTTTCATTTTTCATTCCATTTTTACTCTATTGTTTTGCCGGAACAGTAATTATCGTATGATTTCAAATTTATTTTAGCTCTTGTTATGTGATACTAGGTGTGATCTTCTGCCGCTTAGGTATCGTTTGTATCTCAAACCTCAGAGAATTTTATGCGTCTAATTCACTAGGAAGGGTTCTGGTTTGTTCATATCAGTGATGCTGATAGCTTTTTAATTTAGCACGTCCTGGGGCGCACGAATTTGATTTGAATGGGTCCCCGGGAAATTTGATGGGTCCCAACTAAAGTTTCTTAATAAATTGTAAAATTTTTTTCTATGAACAACTAAAGCCGTCTAACCCCTACCTTGTACCCCATACAGTGTTGTTCATCTCCAAGAAAATATTGAAAGTTATTTACAGTTAGCTGGAAATGATGGGGGAAGAAAAAAACATGGATACGATTTTTCTGCGTCCTTTTAGATTTTGATGCGTCAGTGACGCAGGACGCGTACCTAACAGCGTCCCTGCTTATACAATTTAGTGCACTAACTAGAATTAGTATCACCTTCACTCTTATGTTATACAGTTTCTTCAGTTTTCTGGCAAGGTCGAAATATTGTTCTATCTAGATCAAATGGTTCTCAACCGATGGTCCATATGACCCCGGGACCATATAATATTTTTTTTGGGGGACCCAGGCAAGTTAAAATGTACTTTTAACTATAAAAATACAATGGTATTTTTAAATCAACGAATGGCTGGGGGGGGGGCATCCGAGAGTAAAATAAGGATTAAAGGGGGTAATAAGTAAAACAAAAAACAAAAGGTTGAGAAACCATTGATTCTAGATTTGACAAAATATGTTTTTTTTTATTAACTAACTGCTCAGTTTAGTCTAATATATATTAGTAGTATTATATATATATAATAATATTATCTGTTCATATCTATATCTCTGTCTCTCTATCTCTTTCTATAACTATCTATATATCTAACTATCTATCTAGAAGAAAAGCTGAAGTCTGAGAAGAAGAGAAAGAAAAGGCGAAATCAAGAGAGGAGGGAGCACAAAGAAATGAAAAATAGCACAAGAAAGGAAGAAATATTAAAATTGGAAAAGAAAAGAGATGAGATGGGCGCCTCGCGTGGTATAATTGTTAGCAAACCAGCTTGCACAATCAACTGTAGTGAATTTGATCCTCACTAAGTGCCCTATAGGTCCGGTCTTGTGTCAAATGTAAGCTAGGTTAGCGGATCCTTGTTTGTGAGTTAAATTCTCAGTGAGTGCTCCACACTCCTGACCTTGTGCCACAAATAAGCTTAGTGAATATTTCAAAAGAAATGTTGTGTGTGTGTGTGTGTAGGAGATAGATAGTAGATAGATAGATAGAGAGAGAGAGAGAGAGAGAAGAAGAGAGAGAAAGAACAGAGAGAGATAGTGTGTGTGTGTGTGTGTGTGTTTGTGTGTGTGTGTGTGTGTGAGAGAGAGAGAGAGAGAGAGAGAGAGAGAGAGAGAGAGAGAGAGAGAGAGAAGAGAGAAGAGTAGAACGGAAAAATAGAGAGAGATATAGAGAACAGCATATGGAAAAGAAGAATTGAAATAAAGAAAAAGAAAGAGAGAGAGAGAGAGAGAGAGAGAGAGAGAGAGAGAGAGAGAGAGAGAGAGAGTAAACTGAGAAAAGCAGAGAGAGAAAAAAGCTGCAAGAAAATTAGAAAGAGAAGAGAAAGAAAGAACAGAATATGGTAGAGAAGAATGGAGATATAGAAACAGATAGAAAGAGATACAGATACAGGTGAGAGAGAGAGAGAGAGAGAGAGAGAGAGAGAGAGAGAGAGAGAGGGGGGAGAGAGAGAGAGAGAGAGAGACAGACAGACAGACATATAACAGAGAAGAGAGAGAGAGAAGAGAGAGAGAGAGAGAGAGAGAGAGAGAGAGAGAGAGAGAGAAGTAGAAAAGAGAAAAGAGGGGATAATAAGAGAGAGAAGGTTTAGTAAAGAGAGAGAAAGAGGGAGAGAGGGTTTTAGAAAGACAGTGAGATTTAGAGAGAGAGAGAGAGAGAAAGAAAGGAGAGAGAGATGAGAGAGAGAGTGGTGGTCTTAGAAAGAGTGACATAATGAGAAAGAAGAGAGTTAAGAGATTAGAAAGAGAGAGATATAGTAAGTTATAGAGAGAGAGAGAGAGAGAGAGAGAGAGAGAGAGAGAGAGAGAGAGAGAGAATTAGAGGGTAGAAAAATGATAGAGAGGGATATGATAAGAGGAGAAAGTTAAAGAGAGAGAAAGAGAGAGAGAGGGAGAAGTTGAAAAGAGATAATAAGAGAGAGAGAGAGAGAGAGAGACAGAGAGAGAGAGAGAGAGAGGAGAGAGAGAGAGAGAGAGAGAGAGAGAGTGGTTGGGTGGTTGGGGAGAGAGGGGGTTGTTAGAGACAGTTATTGTGACAGAAACATAAAGGTTAAAAACGAAAGATGCGTTTCGTGTGCCATCTTGCCTCTTTCTTTCTTTCTTTCTTTCTTTCTTCTTTCTTCTTCCTTCTTTCCTTTCTTTCTTTTTCTTTTCTTTCTTTCGACGCACATGATCCATTTTTGGGTGAAGTCCTCTCAAGTCCACCTACTCGACGACCATAACCGCTCTATTAGGCGAATTGACGCAGGTAATGTCAATTAAATTGTGCACTCACGAAGACCATTTACATTGCGACGTCGATCACCAGCTTCTACGGCTCCTATGTAAACATGGCGACCGCTGCGTCAGGGCGCCTGTACAAACAAGGGGCGGGAATCCACCATCGGCCGCATTCGTCTAGAGAGCTGGGCGCGAAGCCTAGTCGATTCAGCGAAGAAACATATTTCGCTGGCCGGACACAGCGCATCGATATAATTGTGAGGCAGTAAGCAGACGACTGTAAGTGGGAATTTTGGCTACGAGATGAATTGAACGGGCTTCATTTCGCGGGTTCATATACTGATTGCGAAAGAAAACAATTAAAACAGATCTTTGTCGAGTTTGTACAAATAGACTCGTTTTTCTTTTTCTTTTTTTTCTTCTTTTCTTTCTTCTGGTATTTCGTTGAGGAAAAATAAACCAATTCTTTTTTTTTTGTTCGTTGTTCTTCCAGATCTTTCTTCTATCTTTCATTATTTTTTACTTTGAATTTTTTTTTTTTTCTTCTATCAGACATTTTTTTTTTAAAAGAAATAAAAAAATCCTCCAGATCTTTCTATCTTTCATTTTTTTTATTTCTAAATATATTTTTATCTTTTTTTTTTTGGGGGGGGGGGATTGAGATTTTTTAAAAAGATTTTAAGAGAGAGAATAAAAAAGAATTGCAAAAAATTTAGAAGTAATCTACAAAAAGAAGAGGGAAGAAAAGAAGTTAAAAAGGAAATTAAGAATGAAGAAGAAAAGGAGAATTATGAAAGAAGAAAAGTTTGTACAATAGACTCGTTTTCTTTTTTTTCTCTTTTTTTCTCTTTTCTTTCTTCAGGTATTTCGTTAAAATAAATCTTTTTTTTGTTCGTTATTCTTCAAGATCTTTCTCTCTATTTTTCATTTTTTTCTTTCTAAATATTTTTATCTTTTTTTTTTTTTGATTGAGATTTTTTTTTAAATTTTAGAGAGAGAAATAAAAAGAATTGCAAAAAATTTAGAAGTAATCTACCCAAAAAAAAAAAAAAAAAAAAAGAGGGAAAAAAGAAGTTAAAAGGAAGTTAAGAATGAAGAAGAAAAGTAGAATTATGAAAGAAGAACGTTTATACAATAGACTCGTTTTCCTTCTTTTTTTTTATTTTTTCTGGTATTTCGTAAATAAACAATTTTTTTTGCTCGTTATTCTTCAAGATCTTTTCTCTCTATTTTTCATTTTTTTTTTTTACTTTCTGAATTTTTTTCTTTCTTTTTCTTCTATCAGACATTTTTTTTTAAATAAATAAAAAATTCCCAAAAAGAAGAAATTTTGGAAGTAATTTAGAAAAGAAGAGAAAGAAAGAAAAATAAGAAGAAGGAAAAATGAAGAATTATGAAAAGATCTAAGTCTGTACAAGAGACTCGTTTTTCTTTCTTTTTTCTTTCTTCTGGTATTTCGTCGAGCAAAAATAAATCAATCTCTTTTTGCTCCTTATTCTTCCAGATCTTTCTATCTTTCATTTTTTCTTTCTAAATATTTTTATCTTTTTTTTTTTTTTTTGAGATTTTTTTAAGAACTTAGAGAGAGAAATAAAAAAATGCAAAAAAGAAAAAAAAATTTTGGAAGTAATCTACAAAAAGAGGAGGAAAAAAAAAGAAGTTAAAACGGAATGAAGAAATGAAAAATTATGAAAGAAGGATTTTTTTCTTCTTTCTACTTTCTTCTTTCTCTTGGTATTTCGTCATGGAAAATAAACCAATCTTCCAAATCTTTCTATCAATCTATAAACTTTTTTCTGGATATTTTTCTTTTTTTTTAGCGCTCACAGCCATTTATAAAAAGAATTTAATAGAGAGAAATAAAAAATATATATTTACTAAAAATTGCCAAAAAATAAAAATTGGGAAGAAAATTAGAAAAGACGAGGAAGAAATAAGAAAAGGAAGTAAAGAAGGAATTTAGGAAAGAAGAAGTAAGGAAAGAATATGAAGGAAGGAATTCAAGTTTGTCCAATAGATTCTTTTTCTTTCTTTTTTCTTTCTTCTTTCTCCTGTTATTTCATCAAGGAAAATAAACTAATTTTTTTTGCTTATTATTCTTTTGATATGTCAAATCACGGTGTCTGTGGATTAATGACTATATATATATATATATATATATATATATATATAGTCGTAGAAGAAGTTATTTCCCGACCGAGGTTTCGGTGTTACTCTAACACCTTCATCAGGGGGATTGAGTGGATTTTTTTCGGTTACTTTATATAGCTAGACTGATATATTTTTAATTCTTCCTGAATTTAATCTTAGTAGGCTGCTAGTTTGTAGTTGGGGTTAAACACCTCCTATTTTGACCTATGTTGGTAGTAGTGCGCTATAACATTATACTTTTATTACCCCTTACCACTATCTTCAACTTACTCTATTGACCTTTATGGGGTCAGTTAGTCTGGAGTTTGTCAAAGTTTTTTTTAATTTCTTTCTTTATTTCTTCTAGTAGTTTTTCTTCGTTACTGCTTTATCATAATTTTACTGTATTATGCCCTTATTGATCAATTATATCTTATTGGTATTCTAATGCATTGCGTAATCTATGCATACATTTTCCTAGGAACTCATCCTTTTTATTAATTAAGTCATTTTTATTTGGGAATCTAATTATTTCTAACTTTTCCTGTACGCTATGTTCACATAGTAGTACCCATAATATATATATATATATATATATATATATATATATATATATTATAATATATATATATATAAGAGAGTTTTATAATTTGCTTGAAGCATTGTGTATATATTGGTTTGGGGGTTGATTTAGAAGGCTATCACAATGCAGGTGTAAAGAAAAAAAAATAAGGTAACAATGGTGTTGTGTGTTAACCTGTATTTTATTTTTTAATTTTCATGATCTTCTGAAAAAGAGATTTTATCTCGAAATATCAAGAATAAATTACAGGTTAACACACAACACCATTGTTACCTTATTATTTTTTCTTTACACTCGCATTGTGATAGCCTTCAAAATCAACCTCCAAACCAATATATATATATATATATATGTATATAAGATGACTTACCGGGTAATAAAATATCGAGTTAATCGCAATATTGACGGTTGATAGAAGTATTAAGCGAACAAGTCAGGGTTATAACAAATATAAAGTGGTCAATACGTTAGTGGAGCGGATTTAGTATTAAGGTGTATATAGAAATAACCTACTCAAGTTTTACCATAAAGGATCTTCAGTGTTAATTGAAATGAATTAATCAAGATATATATTGTTCATTTTTCTTTCTGATTTTTTTTTCGTTTCATTTTTTTGCTCTCAGATATTTTCTAAAAAGAATTTAGAGAGAGAAATTAAAAAAAAGAAGATATTTACAAAAAAAAAAAAAAAAAAATTCTAAAATAAAATTTTGGAAATAATCTGTAAAAAAAGAAATGAATAAGAAGATAGAAATTTATTAAAAAAAAGAATTTTGAAAAGAAAAAAGAAGGAAATTAAAAAGAATTTTTAAAAAGAAAAAGAAGGAAATTAAAAAAGAATTTTTAAAAGAAAAAAAGAAGGAAATTAAAAAAGAATTTTGAAAAGCAAAAAGAAGGAAATTAAAAAAGATTTTGAAAAGAAAAAAGAAGGAAATTAAAAAAGATTTTAAAAAGAAAAAGAATGAAATTAAAAAAGAATTTTTAAAAAAAAAAGAAGGAAATTAAAAAAGAATTTTGAAAAGAAAAAAAGAAGGAAATTAAAAAAGAATTTTGAAAAGAAAAAAGAAGGAAATTAAAAAAGAATTTTAAAAAGAAAAAAAGAATGAAATTAAAAGAATTTTGAAAAGAAAAATCGGATAGATTTCGTTAAAAAGAAGAGGAAAAAAAAGAAAAAAGTAAGAAGAACTTATAAAAAAAAAAAATGAAAAATTAGAAAAGAATGAATTTAAGTTTGTACAATAGACTTCTTCTTTTTCTTCTTCTTTCTCCTAGAATTTTTTTTGTCGTTATTCTTCGAGATTTTTCGATTTATCTTTTATTTATGATTCTGATTTTTTTTTTCGTTTTTTTCTCTTTTTTCAAAATCTTTATTTAAAGAAGGAACTTAGGAAAGAATTTTGGAAAAAAAAAATTGGATAGTTCACGAAAAAAAAAGTGAAGAAATGACGTAAGAAAAGACGAGGAAAGAAAGAAGTGAAAAAAAAAAGAAAAGAAAAAAAGAAAAAGAAAAAGAAAAAAAAAAAGAAAAAAAAAAAGAGAAAAAAAGAAAAAAAGAAAAAGAAAAAAGAAAGAAAAAGAAAAAGAAAGAAAAGAAAAAAAAGAAAAAAAAAGAAAGAAAAAGAGAAAAGAAGAAAAGAAAAAGAAAGAAAAAGAAAAAGAAAGAAGAAAAAGAGAAAAGGAAGAAGTAAAAGGAAAAAGAATAAAGTAATATAAAAGAAAAAAAAAACTAAACGAAAGAAAAAGTATAAGTGAAATGAACCGAGGAAGTCAAGGGTGTTTTTAGGGGGAATTATACGGGTAAGAGGGAAGGGGTGGGATTAACTAGACATGTGAATGAAGTGGGAAGAGTGTGGGGAGATAGAAGAGAGAGGGGGGGGAAAGGACCCCAGAAAATAGAGGGGAGGAGGTGAAAAAGAAAAGAATAAAAAATAAAAGCTAGAAATTGATTGTTAAGAATTATAATCGAGGAAAGAAATCAGTTAATAAAATAGCAATTATTGATAATGACATCGGTCAAATAGGGTTAATGACACCAATAACCAAACAACAATAATAATAACAACAACAAATAAACAAATAATAATAATAATAATAATATAATAATAATACATATGAAAGCGAAGGAAAAATAACGACAATGGGAAAGAAGAAAAAACAAAAACAAAAAAACAAAACAAAACGAAAATAGAGATAATAATAATAATAATAATAATAATAATAATAATAATAATGAAAAAAAGGAAAATGAAAAAAAATGGACAAATACCTAGACCTTGCCAGAGAACTGAAAAAGTTATGGAATATGAAAGTCAAAGTGATACCAATTGTAGTTGGTGCACTTGGAACGGTCTCAAAGGGATTGGAAAATCTGGACATCAGAGGAAAGATTGAACCACCCAGAATACTGCACTGCTGCAATCTGCTAAAATGCTCAGAAGAGTCCTGGAGACCTGAGGAGACTTGCTGTCACTCAGACTCCAGTGAAATACCATCAGCTACCGCTGATGTGAAAACTCAAAAGAGTGATAATAATAATAATAATAATAATAATAATAATAATAATAATAATAATAATAATAATAATAATAATCTGTAACATATAGGCAAGTAGAAAAAACAACAAAAACAAGGAAACAGAAATGGGAAGAAAAACAATTTTATGGATATTTCAAACGACAAATTGGGGAGGTTGCATATGAAAAGACCTGGACCTGGTTAAGAAGAGGAAACCTCAAGAGAGAAACCAAGTCAGTCATAATTGCTGCACAAAATAATGCCATAAGAACTAATTATATCAAAGCAAAAATTGATAAAACATAACAAAACAGCAAATGTAGTCTGTGTGGTGACAGAGATCAGACAATAAACCATGTATTAAGCGAATGCAGCAAACTAGCGCAACGATAATATAAAGCTAGGCACGACTGGGCTGGAAAGGTGATCCACTGGGAATTGTGCAAGTAATCAAATTTTGATTAAATTCCAACCAGAAGAATAGGCCTAGTATTGATTAACAAGAAAAAGAGAACTTATCAACGGGTAGATTTTTTAGTTCCAGCAGATCACAGGGTGAAGATGAAAAAAAAAAAAATGAAAAGATAGACAAATACCTGGACCTTGCTAGAGAACTGAAAAAAACTGTGGAATATGAGGGGGAAAGTGATGCCAATTGTATTGGAATGCCCAAGAGTTTAGAAAACAGACTAGAGGAACTGGAAATCAGAGAAAGCATTGCCGAGATCGGCTAGAATACTCAGAAAAGTCCTGGAGACCTGGAGAGATTTGCTGTCACTCAGAGTCCAGTGAAAGACCATCAGTTTACGCTAGTGTGAAAAACCCACAATAGTAATTATCTCGCACCAAAGAAATACAAGAGTAGGCATGACTGGGTAGGAAAGTTGATCCTCTGAGAATTATGCAAGAGATTAAAATTTGACCATACTGACAAATTGTATATGCACAAATCACAAAAGGAATACAAGGTAGGCATGAGTGGGTAGGAAAGGTGATCCACTGGGAATTGTGCAAGAGATTAAAATTTGACCATACTAACAAATAGTATATAAGTAAATAAAGTCCTCGGGGCGGCCTAATATCGGTATCGGCCAGACAGCGAGGGAGTCTATCCCCTTTTCACTAGCGCTAGATCAAGGAAATTATTTTTTCATCTGAGGTGGTGCGCCACACTTACCATCAGCTCCTTACTTTACCGCACAGATCCATGTGCTACTCATACGCTGAGTTGGCGGCGGCCGATATCGAACTAGGAACCTTGTGGTTTCTAGCCGAACACTCTACCGACTGAATAAACCGCCCCCCCAACTCAATTAGTAGCAGTTCAAAATAATGTCATAAGGATTAATTAATATGAGAGCCAAAAATGATCACACACAAAAGAACAGCAAATGTAGGCTGCTCTGGGGCGACAGACGTGAAACGGTTAACCATTAAAGAAAATGCAGCAAACTAGCACAAACGTAACCGAGCCAATTTTTAGTAGTGTTGTGGTCTGGATTCTGCCAACTTTTCCTCAGATCTCGAATTCACCCAGCCAGGTTGTTGTTGACCATTCCTAGGGTTCCAACTTTCATGTTCCACAACTTTATCATCTCTCTGGCAAGGTCATGGTGTTACATAATCTATGCGGTTGCATAAGATTATTGACAATCCCCTGTAATTCTAAAGGGATGGCCCTTTTCATATAACGGGCGGGACCCATGGAATAGTACAGAAAGTCCGCCAAATATGTGAAGTCACGTGGGACCTGTTTTTGGTTCCTCAGTTTTCAGTTAGACGTCGGGCAGATAAGGTCTTTCTGTCTTAGCTGAAGCTCACTGCATACGCGTGCTATGTTAGTCAGAAAATTAGTTACATGAAATGTTTAGTTAAGGAAATAAAAGTTTAAGAAAAATAACATGGTCTTGTGATTAATGAATGTCTTGGTAACAAGACTAGAAGAAATGGTACCGACCACCAAGACGAAGTCACCAAGACGAAGACCAAGATGTTAGATTTGGTTTGTTTTGTTTTACGGCATATCAACCTCAGTGGGTTATTTAATGCCGATAAAGTTTTGAAATAAATCAATTCTTAATGGATAATACAATTTTTTATAAATACATTTTTCTATTTAACCCATAGATGGGACCCTAACAGGTACTACCACTCCGGGTCAGAGTGGACCAGGGAGCAATGGTGATGAAGGGGTGCTTCACATTCCCCAAACCTCCAAAACTGGAACTTCACCATCAGATAGAGTTTTAACGTCATTCCCAGGGCATGTATACCCTCAGCCACCGCCTTCTATCACCCATATGATAAAAAGGGGTTGGGACTTGCCAAAATGGCAATAGGGTTGGGACAATCATATAGGTGCTAAGGCTTGACGTGACCAGCTGATTGATCGGAAGGGGCCTCTCCGACCGCCCGTCTAGCCCAAGATAGGACCAAAGTGGAGTATTGCAAGTCATGAACTGCTCATCCACCTGGGCTCTATCCTTAAGCATCACGGGTCAGCACCCACGGCCAACAGGTGGCCCCATTGGGGGGAGTCTTACCCCTCTGCAGAGGTGCAGTCGGAGCATTCTATACTTAGATATGTCATTGGAGAGACTTGTCACTAAAACTCCAGTGAAAGAACCACCTGTTAGGAACTGGTATGAACACCCCGTAGGAATACGAATATGTCAACTAGTAGATGTTGCCATTCTTGCAATTACAGAGTAAATGTAAAGGAAAGCGAAAAAAAAAAAAAGCAAAAAACTACGGGACATCAAGGTGACAGTTATACCGATCATAGTAGGAGTGCTCGGAACAGTACTGAGTAACCTAGAAAAGTGTTGTAACCTAACCAAACTGAGGTTGGAAATTATATAGAATCTTTATGACATTAACAAAATACAATATTTGCCAGTGACGTGAAGAAAGGTAAACCACTGCTATTGGTATAAGACTACTCAGTCAGATATGGTATATTGTTGTGAGGTTTTAAGGGGTCAAATAAGAACAAAACGACGGGTAACAAATGTAGGAAAATGTATTAACAAAAGAGTAGACAAATACAGTACAGAGAAGTGGGAATTACGTCCGACAAATAGAATTGTGAGCTGACTCGCATTGGCTTACTCTCAAGCCACAATTGTCCCTGTTACTTATAGTAACCCGTCGGCGCATTCCATTAGTCTTATAGGGTGTATCAACTATAACAGTATATATGACCATATTTGACTCATAGGCTAGTTTATAACAGCCTGATATTTGACCTTGTGTCACATCCTCATATTCATGCAGAGGGTTTGGGTAAATACATATTGTATGTGACTATTTTTTTACACACAGACTAATTCCATGACATCTTGTTATGTGATAAAAAAATAAAGTGAGCATTTTGTTTTTATTCATAGTGCTCATATGAACTGGAGTTTATTGTCAAGGATAGTGGTATGCCAGTTTTATCAGCAACAACTACAATCTTTTTGAGTTTGATAGTGAAAAACAAGACTTCTTCTTTGGAAAGAGTAAATGGTGTGCTGCAGAGAAGTGAGTCAGATGAGAAGGTGCATCTTAATATGGTAATTATTATTACATTAGCGGCTGTGATGGTGACTATCATCCTTACGGCTTCAATCTCAATCTGTGTGCTTCGCTGTTGTAATGCTGCAAGTGTAGATGGAGATGATATTTCTAATAGATATGTCAGTGAACAAAGACATTTAATGCCATCTTCTTATCGAGGGACCTCATGGCCAGATGTTCCTACAACTATGATAAATGATCCAAATTTTGGAAGGAGTGCTGAGGAGATGGCAGCCAACAGAAGGGAATCATATCCCAGGTTTATTAACCAATCACCAGCAATAAGACCACATGCAGCAGTTGATATCACCTGTCAGGTATGTTTTCCAATTACTGTATATGAGTGCATCTAAAATCACTTTTTCCCCACTAAACATTGTCTAAAATATCTTTTGTTTCTTCTATACAAATTTGTGTTATGTAGTTGGCTAATGTTTACCTAGATTCTTTAGACAGCCAGTACATATACCTAGTGAAAATCTATAATACTGTAATAATAAATCTAAATAACAGGGGCTTACATGTCATTAAATAGAGTATATTTTCTACCTTGTCTTTTATATGCTCTCTATTGATTTAAAACTTAATTCTCTTTTTGTAATATTATTCCATCATAGTTAACAATAAGATGAGCTAATTGTATAAGAAATATTTATTACAACAATTTATATCAAGAATTCTTTCAGTACTGAATGTAAAATTAATAAATATACTTAACTTTTATTTATTCATTCACATTTATGTCTTTGTGAAAGAAGTTTTCCCCATTTGTTCTTTTCTGAGGTAAAAGTTTTAAAGCAAAAATATCCTAATACTTTCACTCTCGGTTGGTTATGTGCAAATAGGATAAGATTTAAACTGTAAAATATCTTCCGAGGATTGGGACATACACATGAATGTTCATAAATAGAGTATACAACAAAAAGAGACTGCAGGAACTCGAAATCCGCGGAAGAATTAAGATCATTCAGACCTCAGCACTGCTGAAATCAGCACGAATACTGGGGAGAGTCCTGGGGTCCTGAGGAGACTTGCTGCCATACAAACGTCGGGGAAAACTACCAGTTACTGTTGGCGAGAAAAACCCACAAAGAATAAATACTCAGAAGAGTTCTGGAGATCTGAGAAGACTTGCTGTCACTCGACCTCCAGTGAAAGACCACCTAGTAAGAAGGGTGTGAAAAATTCTCAAAGGGTGAAATAATAATAATACTGACCCCCCCCCCCAAACGCAGAAAATAACTAGTGTAGCTCATGTGGTAATAGGGAGGAAACGCTTAATCACATAATAAGCGAATGCAGCAAACTTGCACAAAAGGAATACAAAACTAGTCATGACTGGATGAGGAAGTTGATCTAGTTTTAATTAACTTGTCATCTGGTAGAATTTGCCATTCCGGTGAACCACAAAGTAAATATGAAAGAAAACGAAATGATAGACAAAAATAGGACCTTGCCAGAGAGCTGAAAAGGCTATGGAACGAAGACTAGTTTGAACCCTTGGAACAGTTCCTGAAAACCTGGGAAAGACACTGGGGATATTGGAAATCAATGGAAGAATCGAAACCACCAAGACACCAGTGGACTTGTAGAACTTGTTAAGATCGCATCTACGGGTTAAATAGAAAAAAATATTGAAATTGGAAAAAATTAATTTGCCATTTATTAGATATAGTTTGTTTGTTTGTTTTGTTTTACGGCATATCAACCTCAGTGGGTCATTTAATGCCAATAAAGTTTTGAAATAAATCAATTCTTAATGGATAATACAATTTTTTTATAAATACATTTTTCTATTTAACCCATAGATGGGACCCTAACAGGTACTACCACTCCGGGTCAGAGTGGACCAGGGAGCAATGGTGATGAAGGGGTGCTCCACATTCCCCAAACCTCCAAAACTGGAACCTCACCATCAGATAGAGTTTAACGTCATTCCCAGGACAAGTAGACCTCAGCCACCGCCTTCTAGCACCCATATGATAAAAAGGGTTGGGGCTTGCCATAAGGGCAATAGGGTTGGGACAATCATATAGGTGCTAAGGCTTGACGTGACCAGCCGAATGATCGGAGGGGGCCTCTCCGACCGCCCGTCTAGCCCAAGATTTAGATATAGTGGTATGGCTTCAGTTCTAGAGCTCTGGGGAGTGTGGAGTACCTCTTCATTGCCATTACTCCCATGTCCACTTTGACCTTGAGTGGTAGTACCAATTGGGGTCTCATCTATGGATCAAATAGATCTGTTTGAGAATTATTAGTATGAGATAAGAATATTTGAAATGATTTTTACATAAATAGAAAAAGTACAATAGAACACTGAATGTATATTTTGTAGATATTTAGATTTTTTGGGACTGTTTTCCACATCTTTATTGCTACCCATCTTTTCCTCAGATCTCGAATTCGCCCATCCACGTTATTGGAGACTATTTCTAGGGTTCCAACTTTCATGTTCCGTAACTTTCTCAGCTCTGTGGTAAGGTCCTAGTATATGTCCAGCTTTTCGCCTTCCTTCACTTTCACTGATCCGCTGGAACGGCAAATCTACTGGATCTAAGGGTTAAATAGAAAAAAGGGGTTATGAAAAAATGTTTTAAAACAATTGAGTTCTAAAAAAATTGAATACCCATCAAGAATGAATAAAACAAAATGTCTTCGGCATAAAATAACCCAATAAGGGTTGACATGCCATAAAATCCAACCAACCAACCAACCAACCAACCAATAAGAATGAATAAAACAAAATGTCTTCAGCATAAAATAACCCAACAAAGGTTGACATGCCGTAAAATCCAACCAACCAACCAACCAACCAACCAACCAACCAATAAGAATGAATAAAACAAAATGTCTTCAGCATAAAATAACCCAACAAGGGTTGACATGCCATAAAATCCAATCAACCAGCCAACCAATAAGAATGAATAAAACAAAATATCTTCAGCATAAAATAACCCAACAAAGGTTGACATGCCGTAAAATCCAACCAACCAACCAACCAACCAACCAACCCATAAGAATGAATAAAACAAAATGTCTTCAGCATAAAATAACCCAACAAGGGTTGACATGCCATAAAATCCAACCAACCAACCAACCCATAAGAATGAATAAAACAAAATATCTTCAGCATAAAATAACCCAATAAGGGTTGACATGCCATAAAATCCAACCAACCAATCAGACCCCAGCTGATTTAAAACCAGCTAAAGTACTCAGAAGAGTCCTGAAGACCTGAGAAGAATGCAAAACTACACGGTTGACTGGTTCTCCGCTGTGAGCAAGTCGCACTTCTTTTACGAGTTGAAAATCTTAGAGAGCTTACATATTCTGACCAGTAAGCCAGCCGTTTGCAAACAAAGGGAGGGTTTACAATGTAGTCTCGTGTTTTCCTCCCCTTTTAGGAACAAAAGAAAAGGGATTATAGTCGTCTGTTTTTTCTTACTTGTCCCATTTTCATGGTGTCTTAATCGTTCTTAGTTAACTCTATACACCTCGATAATTAGTTCCGTTGAAGGAGGAGCAAAACAAGTCAGCTTACTTGTTTTATATTTTTCACATACCCCTCTCTATTCTTTTCTTGTTTTTTTTCTTCTTTTTATCGATAATGAACAAAATATTTGGTCTTTTGAAAACACTAATAACATTTTGTACACACACACACACACACACACACACATATATATATATATATATATAATATATATATATATATATATATAAGTAAAGAAATAACAAAAGACTTAGAGATTTAGCATTATAGTCTATTTCAGGGAGCTTATATAACAGTCTGTACGGTGTTCTACATGGCGAACCATCCTTTGCCGGGATTAACTTGTCAAGATTATTTTCTATAATTATCGAATTTTATGCGATACGTGCATTATAATTGCCTTCAAGCAAAAATATAAATAATAATATATATATATTTATACATGTATATATATTTATAGATGTGGAATTAAACAAAAGGCAGGTCTCCTGTTTAATTATTTTATTGGTGATCTTTTCGGGCTTTCTGGCCAATTTTTTTTATGTTTGGATGGAATTCGTGGATTAGTCCACCGAAGTTCATATCCCGAGTAATTTCAGCACTTCGAAGTGCCATCATCAGGGGTGACGTGTTCCAGTTTTTTTCCAAAGTATTAGTATACTTTGGATTCCACGCTGGAAAGAGGAGAATTGATAGGAAAAATGTTATAGGCATTTTAAAATGTGTGTACTGCATTGAAAATTAATTTTGTTTAAGGATTGTTTGTATTGTTTGATGTATAAAGCTTCTAGTATTTGGTGTTTTTGTTTATTTTTTTCTTTGTGCAGAATGTGTGTATTTTCCGTTAGAATATTTCGGTAATTAGAGTGGGGGCATGTAATTACCAATAATCACCAATAAAATCGTTAAACAGCAGACCTGTCTTTTGTTTAATTCCACATGTATAAATGAAAGAATGCTGCCCAAATACACATATTTCAAAAGTATATATATATATATATATATATATATATATATATATATATATATATAGTTTTGTTGAACTGTACAGACAATTCCTGTCGGACAAGTCTTTGGTTGATCCGTTCCAATTTTCGGGTCATTCTTCTGGTGTCGGGGTGTAACTGGTATAACAGTCCACCAAAGGTTTCAAAACGAGCGCTTTCGGCAATAAAATTTGCTATCCTCAGGTAGGAAACGATGGTATGATTTCGTGTCTCGTTTTTAACGAGAACGAGTAGTAGCAAGGAATTAGATGTGGGAGGTAATATATATATATATAAGTAAAGTCGTCGGGGCGGCCTAATGTCGGTATCAGCCAGACAGCGAGGAAGTCTATCCCCCTTTCACTAGCACTAGACCAAGGAGATTATTACCATCAACTACCATCAGTTCCTAACTTTACCGCACAGATCACTGCGCTACTCATTCGCTGAGTTGGCGAGGGCCGGTATCGAAGTAGGAACCTTGTAATTCCTAGCCGAACGCTCTACCGACTGAGCTAAGCCGGCTCTTAGTCTGCTCTTGATTGTCTTTCTATATATCTATCTTTCTAACTATTTCAGCCTGCTCTTGTTTCTATCTATTCCAATCTGTTCATATCTATTTGTTCAGATTTCTCCTAAGATATATCTCCTCCATATTTAGTTTCTTCTCTCACTCGCATTCCTCATATTCAGGAAAAATCTTCTCTTCTTCTTTTTGTCGCTGATGTTTCTCTTCTTCCTTCTCATCCCTCTGGACTCATCTTTCTTTTTTGGTTTCCATTTTTTATTCCTATTTTCCTTAACCTTTTCTGATATTCCATTTTATTTTGTTTTCGCCCGCTTCACCAGCAGCAATAATCGGAAAGGCCAACCCTGCCTAAAAATCATATCCCACACACACCTCTCTTGCCAACCGTCGCCATATTGTCTAGTTAAAGACAAGTATCATAGCGGAAGGCCAGCTAATGGAGGGAACTCACTCAAGAGACGGGCTTAGTCAGAAAAAAAAGGAACGGTTCAACCGGCCGAGAAAATGATAAAAACAAACAGTCGAGCGTTAGATGAGAAAGGTCTTTGCATTTGTAAGGTTCAGTCAGAAACGTCTCCTAGTCGGTTTGTTTGTACAGAAGAAAAGGGCGCGAAGAAGCGGCCATTACAAGAAGAAGTGGTGAAAAATATGGAAGAAGCAGACGACCGTTAAGCGTATGCCTGATTTACAGGAAAAATGATGATTTTTTTTCCATTCATGCACATACACATATTGAAAGGTGCAATCACATGGGCATACGTGTGGCTTGCAGGTATTGATATGGTAGATCATTAGAAAGAAGGTGTAAAAATCTGAGGTACAATTCTTGGTGTTGAGGTCATTTTAATCATCAATTTTTTCTCTCGTTATTTTGTTTGTTACTTACAAACAAAAACATGCATTTTCTGGGGGCAAGTATTTAAGCTTTAATTTAGTAGAATATCATATTAATCCATTATTATTACTAGCAAATATATGCACCCTCCGCGTGCAAGTATTTAAGTTTTAATATAATAAAATATCATATTAAATTAGAAAGGCTAATGAAACTGAATAAGAATGCAGATAAAAAGATTTGGAACAGAGGGGGTATGATTGAAAAATAGAACAACTTTAAAACTAACTCTTCCATCATTTTCCATTACTCCCTTCTTTCATTGGTAAATTTTCCTAATTTAACTATTTAGTTAAAATAGGAAGTAAAGAATAATATTACAATTATTTATTCTTGTTAATGGATTTCTTTTAAGATTTATCCCGAGATTTTTGCTTATATTTAATAAGATAAAACCAAACAATTAGAAATCAATGATACTAAGCATATATTTATTAAAATCAGTTTTTTTTAATATCAATATGCAAATTAGCCTTTCCATTCACACTATAATCCGCTATTTTGTTGTATATATAAATATAATTGCATGTTATTTGTATGTAGATATGGTCAACAGTCTTAATGATGTAAAACAATTTTATCATTAATTGAGGTTTAAATAAAAATAAAATCATGGAGAATATGATGAAAATAACAAAGGGAATTGTGACTTGAGTAGTGATATAGTTTCGTGTTACAGACAGACAAACCCACAATCTCCATTATAATAAAATTATTTATTGGATCCGGTATTCTTAAAACCAGTATGCAAATTAACCACACCATATATCATGTAAACCTTTATTTTTTTAGTGATATTTAAGACACATTACTGGATTTTAAAAGTACTAATAACATGGGCTGTTTTGAGGCAAATATAACTCAGATTTTAATAGGCATCGTTAATGAATAAGATTCATTCTATGTATTAATGATCTTGACTATAAATTAAATACTCATTGATAAACCTACGCAATTCCTGTGGGTATTGGGACGAAAACAGCGATGTAGTTTCGGTTGCTAAAAAAAGACTGATGAAACTAAATATAAACTCATATAAAAAGATTATGCTTATTCTTGTTTTATTTTAATTTCTATATGAAATTATAGATAGGATGACTTTTAATACATTTGAGAATAAAACACTATTATTATATTAATTAATTAAAATACACATTCCATATATACACACATATATATATATGTATATATATATACATAATACAAATAAATAAAGATAAATAAATACATAAATAAATAAATAAGTAAGTCGTCGAGACGGCCTAAAGTTGGTATCAGCCAATCATCGAGGGAGTCTATCCCCTTTTCACTTGCGCTAGACCAAGGAGATTATTTTAGCGTCTGAGGTGGAGCGCCACATCATACGCTGAGTTGGTGAGAGGCCGGTATCGAACTAGGAACCTTGTGGTTTCTAGCCGAACGCTCTACCGACTGAGCTAATAGATAAAAAGAATGAAATTGAAATTGATTGAACAACGGCTATCACGATCCTTACGCATAGCGTTATAAAACACACACACACACACACACACAGATACGCGTGTTTATAACGTCTAAAACAAAAACCACACAAGACCGCATCCATTTCAGAAAAAAAGTCTCTGATGATGAAGTTTCTTTGAAATCGATAAGACTGAACATTATTTTATTTTTATACGCATTGTAATTGCTTTCTCAACATAAATACATAATACTATTATTAGAACTGAATTACACCGAGTAATAATTTATTAAATCTGGTTTTCTTAAAACCGGTATGAAAATCATCCACACCTTATACTATGTAAAACTTTATTTTTTCGTGATATATATCACACTTTGCAAGATTCTAAACTCGTTAAAAACATAATCATAACATAATGATATGATTAGATCCATGGATGTTAATGGCATTTCAACCCGTCTAAGATTATTTCATGTTAAGTTAGCGAATTGCGTTTATTGTATATTTATATTTACATTTGTTATGCAGTTTAAAAAAAAAATGTTTGCACGCATTCAAATAATACTAAGTGTTCCTACCTAATACACAATTTACTCACAGTAGTATTCATAGTTTTTAATTGTTCGTTTTTGTATAAAATATGACACCAATTATTGAATGGAATATCTTAAGAAAATCAAATGTGTGTAGATCTCTAAATGACGTCCCAATACCCTCAGGAATTGTGTAGGTTTATCAATTAGTATTTAATTTATAGTCAAGATCATTAATACGTAGAATACATCTTATTCATTAACGATGCCTATTAAAATCTGACTAAGATTTGCCTCAAAACAACCCATGTTATTAGTACATTTAAAATCCAGTAATTTGTCTTATATATCACTAAAAAATAAAGGTTTACATGATATATGGTGTGGTTAATTTGCATACTGGTTTTAACAATACCGGATCCAATAAATAATTAATTGGTGTTATTGATCTCTAATATAATTCAAAATATAAGTCAAAATCATTAATATATAGAATAAATCTTATTTATTAGCGATGTCTCTGTGAAAATCTGAGTTAGATTTGCCTCAAAACAGCCTATGCTATTAATGCATTCACAATCCTACAATGTGTCTTATATATCACTAAGAAATAAAGGTTTAAATAATATATGGTGTGGCTAATTTGCATAATGGTTTTAACAAAACCGGGTTTAATAGATAATTACTTTCAATGTTATTGATCTCTAATATTATTGTTTTATTCTTCAAAGTATTAAAATCAATCCTATGAATGATTTTAAAACCAATTAAAATATAATTAAAATAAGTGTAATCTTTTTATATGCGTTCTTGTTTTATTTCGTTAAAAAATCAATAATACATAGAATAAATCTTATTTATTAACAATGTCTCTATGAAAATCTGAGTTAGATTTGCCTCAAAACAGACCATGTTATTAGTGCATTTTAAAATCCTGCCATTGGTCTTATACAGTGATCACTACATTAAAACTGAAATTAAAACTGCCGGAGGGTGCATATTCTTGCTAGTGTCTGTCTGTTTATCTATCAATAGCAATTTCTATTTTTGGGGTATTTTTTAAATCTTTTTACGTCATCTCTCTGTGTCTTTTTTCTTTTTGTTGTCGTCTATGAATTATTCAACAGTCCTTTCTTTCTCCAATCTTCGCTATCTATCTATCTATCTATCTATCTATCTATCTATCTATCTATCTATCTATCTGACTGTCTGTCTGTCTATCTATCTATCTATCTATCTATCTATCTGACTGTCTGTCTATCTATCTATCTATCTATCTATCTATCTATCTATGTGTGTCAGTTCATATTTATCTATCTCATTTATCTACCTCAGTCTATTTGTAACTATCTTGAACTCTTCCTATCTATCTATCTATCTATCTATCTATCTGACTGTCTGTCCATCTATCTATCTATCTATCTATCTGACTGTTTGTCTATCTATCTATCTATCTATCTATCTATCTATGTGTGTCAGTTCATATTTATCTATCTCATTTATATATTCTCAGTCTATTTGTATCTATCTTAAACTCATAAAAAAGATCTTGTTTTTTGAAAAGATATTTCAGATTTCGGATGAAGCTCAATATTCAAACGCTGATTTTCAAGGCGTTCAGACAAACTTTGTACAATTATCTAACTAAGGTAAGTTTTTTTTTGTGTGTGTGTGTGCTTGTAAAATCGACCAATATTTCATCGGCATAAATATATCAGCTTATAGGTTAATCTATTCCAATTTTAGTTGACTCTCGGGCCGCCGCCGCCGCCGCCGTCTCACTGATACCCACACCGCCCGACCCCCCCCTCCGCCGTGTAACCACTAATTTTAATATCTCCAGCCCACCCGACCCCGTCTATTCTGCAATTAAATGAAAAGCTCGCTTCTTAATTATGACTCCAATTATTCTGCCCCCGTCAATCCCCCCCCTCATAAAAAATTTGACAAAAGGTTTTGGGTGGGGGGGAGACTAATATCTTTAAGAACAAAGAATAAGAAAAGCCACAGTTGTGGCCACGGGAATAAAGAAATTTAGGCGCAAAAAAGAAAAAAAGAAAGGAAAAAAAAAAGAAGTAAAAAAAACAAAAAAAAACCCAAAAAGGCAAAAAAAATAAAAAGAAAAAAATAGCCAAAAAAAAAAGAAAAATAAAGAAAAAAAATAAAGCAAAAAAAAACTAAAAATAGCAAAAAAAAAAAGAAAAAAAATAAAGAAAAAAATAAATAAAAAAAATAAATAAAAAAAAAATATAGAAAAAGAAGCAAAAAAAATAAGAAAGTAAAAAAAAAGAAAAAAAATGAAAAAACAAATGAAAAAAAAAAACAGCAAAAAAAAAAGATTATGAAGAGAAAAAAAAAAAGCCAAATATAGCAATGAAAAGAAAGAAGGAAAGAAAAGAAAAATGGCGAAGGAGAATGATTCCGTCTTCAACGTTTTCGCTTCAAAAAGTTTCCTACATTTTTGTGGATTCGTTTTTGTTTTTATTCTTTTTCTTTTAATGATGCTGGGATTTTTTTTTATTTAATCGGTTAAAAAAGCAATCATTTTTGGCAATTTCTATTTTTAGGGGATTTTTTTCTTTTTACGTCATCTCTCTGTGTCTTTTTTCTTTTTGTTGTCGTCTATGAATTATTCAACAGTCCTTTCTTTCTCCAATCTTCGCTATCTATCTATCTATCTATCTATCTATCTGACTGTCTGTCCGTCTATCTATCTATCTATCTATGTGTGTCAGTTCATATTTATCTATCTCAGTCTCTTGAACTCTTCGTATCTATCTATCTATATTGTTTTTGAATCATTTAAGACTAATCTATGAAATTATGTTTCGTATCTGCGTATATATATATATATATATATATATATATATATATACTAAATAAATGAAACAACCGAGTTTTCTGATATTTATTCCCAGATGAATATATTATGATAACTACATCTTATTATAATGGAGATTGTGTGTTTTTCTGTCTGTAACCGAAACTATATTCCTACTCAAGTCACAATTCTCTTAGTTACTGACATCACATTCTCAATGATTTTATTTAACCTCAATTATTAATAAAATTATCTTACATTATTAATACTGTTAACTATGTCTACATACTGACAACATGCAATTGTATTTATATATACAACAAAATAGCGGTTTACAGTTTGAACGGGAAGGCTAATTTGCATATTAATATTAAAAAAATCGAATTTAATAAATATGTGCTTAGTATTATTGATTTCTAACTGTTTGGTTTTATTTTAATGAATATAAGAAAAAGTCTCTTCAATGAATCTTAAATGAAATCCATTAACAAGATAAAATAACTGTCATTTTATTCTTTACTTCCTCTTATAACTAAATACTTAAATTAGAAAAAATAACAATGAAAGACGAGAGTGATGGAAGAGTAAGTTTCAGTTGTTCCATTTTTTATTATACTCCCTCTGTTTCAAATCTTTTATTATACTCCCTCTGTTTCAAATCTTTTTATCTGTATTCTTATTTAGTTTCATTAGCCTTTCTAATTTAATACAATACTTTATTACATTAAAACTTAGATGCTTGCACCCGGAGGGTGCATATATTTGCTAGTTATTATAATATATCACATTAATGCTTCACACTAATGCCCAAACCTGATACTTGTACTTCCTAAAAACGGATACAGATACCAAAATATCTCAAATATATATATATAATATATATATATATATATATATATATATATATATATATATATATAGAGAGAGAGAGAGAGAGATAGACATACATACTTTTGATACACCAATTTATATATATATATATATATATATATATATATATATATATATATATATATGTGTGTGTGTGTGTGTGTGTGTGTGTATAAGATATGACACCAGCCTACAAGTATGGTGCTTTCAGCGTGGATCGAACTCGCTATTGAGTAGTAATAGATTGGTGAGACTAGATTCTTTAACTATTACGCCACGACGAGACATCCAATTGGTATTTATCAGACCCTTTCGCCACGGCTAGGGTGCGACATAAAGTCCCAAGTATTGAACATCCGACGAGGATCGAACTCACTATTCAGTAGTAATGGATCTGAGAGACTAAATGTTTAACTATTAAATCCCGATGGGATGCCCCTTTTATCTAACCTGTTCACCACGGGTAGGATGTGACACAAGATCGCAATTATTGGGCATCCAGCGAGTATCAAACTCACTATTCAGTAGTAAGTGGATCTGAGAGACTAAATTGTTAACTATTAGATCACGATGGAACACTCGAAAGACATAGATGAGGGTAAAAAGAACAGCAAAAAATGAATCGAGATGGAAAAAGAAAGGGTTAAAAGTTTTGTTTTGTTTTGTTTTACGGCATATCAACCTCGGTGGGTCATTTAATGCCGATAAAGTTTTGAGATAAATCAATTCTTAATGGATAATACAATTTTTTTATAAATACATTTTTCTATTTAACCCATAGATGGGAACCTAACAGGTACTACCACTCCGGGTCAGAGTGGACCAGGGAGCAATGGTGATGAAGGGGTGCTCCACATTCCCCAAACCTCCAAAACTGGAACCTCACCATCAGATAGAGTTTAACGTCATTCCCAGGACATGTAGACCCTCAGTCACCGCCTTCTAGCATCCATATGATAAAAAGGTGTTGGGGCTTGCCATAAGGGCAATAGGGTTGGGAAAATCATATAGGTGCTAGGGCTTGACGTGACTAGCCGATTGATCGGAGGGGGCCTCTCCGACCGCCCGTCTAGTCCAAGTAAAGTTCTAAGTGGAGTGTTGCATGTCATGGACTGCTCATCCACCAAGACTCCGTCCTTAAGCATCACGGGTCGCCACCCACGGCCAACAGGTGGCCCCATTAGGGGAGTCTTACCCCTCTGCAGAGGTGCAGTCGGTGCATTCTAACGCGGAAGAGTTAAAGGATTTCAAAGAATAAAGCCAAAAAAAAAAAAAAAAAAAAAAAGGGAAAGAAAGAGAGATTATTATAAAGCGAAGAACGTGAATAATTTTTATTTTTCAGACTATTGTCCTAATCTTTATTGTGTTAGTTATTAACACAACATTTCGGTCGCTGTATCCTCCGGCCTTCCTCAGGTGTTTCCTGTGTATCCAAGTATAGTAATAAAACGTTGTGTTAACAACTACCACAATAAAGATCAGTACAATAGTCCGAAAAATTAAAATTATTCACATCAAGCCTCATCTGAAAAATACAGACAAATAATAACGATGGACGTCTTTAGAAATTTCGAGAAAGAAAAGGAACGAACGAAATGAAAAAAAAAATCAGAAAATATAAATGTTGTGTTCGTATCTATTTAAATTATGCTAAGTACTAGATCTATGGCCCATGCTTCAGCAATTGGTGCGTATGTATGTGTGTATGTACAAAAACTACGAAAATAATACAATTAACAACAAAGTAAATATATATACACATTAAATATCACCGGTTCTTGCTTTTTGAGTAAAAGTTATGAAGATTTGATTTATGTTGAAAGTTATTTAAAAAATTATACATAGAAATAGCATTGAAATTCTAATTAAAAATGTCCAGCATTTGTAAATTATGAAGATTTGATTTATATTTGAAGATATTTAAAAATTGAAATATACATAGAAATAGCATTGAAATTCTACTGAAAAATGTCCAGCATTTGTAAATTATGAAGATTTGATTTATATTTGAAGATATTTAAAAAATTAAAATATACATAGAAATAGCATTGAAATTCTACTTAAAAATGTCCAGCATTTGTAAATTATGAAGATTTGATTATATTCAAAGATATTTCAAAATTAAAAATATACATAAAAATAGCATTGAAATTCTACTTAAAAATATCCAGCATTTGTAAATTATGAAGATTTGATTTATATTTGAAGATATTTAAAAATTAAAATATACATAGAAATAGCATTGAAATTCTACTTAAAAATGTCCAGCATTTGTTAATCTCAAAAAGGAAAAAAAGCAATACCATAGGTTTTTGTCCCCCCTTCTTACTCAGTCGACGCTGGGTAGCCACTTCTAGTATTATTATCAAGCGAGGAACGTCTTTAGAAACTGCGAGAAAGAAAGAAAAAAAACGAACAATATTGAAAATGCAGAACGGAACGTAAAAATAACGAAGATTTGGTTATGGTATTTACCTCTCACTCCACTTATGAGGGCGTGACACAAGGACATTTTTATGTGGGCCCACCCACAAGCCGAAGCTCATGGGTGGTAGGCACAAAAAATGCGTTGATCCCGTCGGCATTCCCCCTCGAGGGGGCACCTCGGGCACTGGGCAATAAACCCAACCCCGCCCCTTTAAATCAAGGGGGCAGGTATTGCCTGGGGGTGGGATGGCTCCCTGGGATCGACGCTGTTAATTTACATTAACAAAGACAGGCCCGAAAAGAAGATTTAGTTATTTCCTAGTTGAGTAACATGATATTACAGGGTGACCCAGAAAAAAACAGAACCCATAAATTGTGTAATAAAACTGTTAATTTTAACTAGGGGGTTAGGGTTAGGGCTAGAGTTTAGGGTTAGGGTTTAGGGTTAGGGTTAGGGTTTAGGGTTAGTTTAATGGGAAAATAAATGAATAATTTGGGTTCTGTTTTTTTCTGGTCACCCTGTAATATCATGTTACTAAACTAAGAAATAACCGAAGATTTTATTTGGATTCGTCTAGAAATTTAAAAAATAAAAATTTGAATAGTAAAAGAAGGGAAAGTCATTGGTTGCGTTCGTGAGTAAAACATAAACAAATCAATTATGGAAGACCAAAAAATCATTGGATCTGCGAGACTAACTTTTTAAAATCTTTCCCCCCCCTCTACGCTGGCGACGCCGAGTAGCCGATTCTAGTATTATCATAAGCGAGGAACGTCTTTAGAAACTGTGATAAAGAAAAGAAACGAATCATAATGAAAATGCGGGACTGAAGGTAAATGAATAAAAAAAGAAAGAAAAAAAAGAAAAAAAGTTTTTCTAAAATAGGAATGACGAAACGAAATTAGGCGTCTGTCTTCTTTTCAACTTTGTTGAGATAATAACAAAACAACGACATAAAAAAAGCGAAATGAAATGAAACGAAAAGAAAAAGATCGTCTTAATTCAATTTCAACCACTGTTTGACACAATTGCAATTACCTCCCCTTCTTTCCGCCATCTTTTTTTTACTGATTCTCATTTTTCTTGTTTCTTTTTCTCGGCATCGTTCCAGAATTTTGTGTCATAAAGACGCCCTCTATTGCCATAATTAATCTCCCTATAAATAATAATATCAGGGTGAAACGCATCATTTATTATTGTCTTCTTCTTTTTTACGCCATCTTTGCTGCTGGGCTTTCTTTGTCGCCATTATTTAATTTTTTTTTTCGTTTTTCGTTATTTTTCTTCTCTGTTTTTGGTCCATTCTTCGTTTCGTTTCTTCTTGCAGTTCCGCTTCTTTAACAGTCCAGATTTGCGGCCTGACCTCAGCTTTGTGCATGTCGTTAGCCAAATTTATTTATTTTAAATATATTTTCTCGCCAATTTGATTTTCAGATGTGTTTTTGTTTGTTTGTTTGTTTGTTGTTTTGTTGGGTGTATACAAGAACATTTAAAAAAATATTTTTCATCGTCTTTTATTTAAAAAGAAATCTTTTGAAAATAGATGAACACTGAAAAAGACTGACAAATATTCTTAATGAATAATTATTTTACTCGAATTTGTTTTTAATTTTTATTCGACAATCTTGAATATATAAAATGTACTTTGCGTCATTAAAGACATTAAATTCATCCAACTAATGTACTACTTACTTATTTTTGTCTTGATTTGATATCAAAAGGACAACGATAACTCTATTACTTTTAATTCACTGTGACTTGTATAGTCAGTCTACTTTGCGATAAAAAAAAATGGGACACACTAATTTGTGGTTTTCTCACCCCAGAAGATTTGGACCTGATTCCCGGAAATGCTGTGTCTGTGCCAATACTCATGGTGTAATCAGAAAATACAGTCTCTTCATGTGCAGAATATGTTTTAGAGACTACTCCAATGACATTGGATTCAAGAAGTTGGATTAAAATGTTGGATTCCTTGAAGATTCCAGAGATGCTGAAACATCTTCCATCTCATTTATTCCACTTCATAATCGAAATTCAATAAATTAATGTATAATGTATAAAAATCTGAATTACAGTAGTACCTTGATTCACGAGTTTAATTCTTCCAAAGAATTACCAGTTATATTTTGAAGTTTACACTTACCTTACAGTCGTACGATACATCTTATGGATGCCTTCAGGATGGTTGTCAGTGATGCACTATCTTCATCACCGGTTACGGGTTCTTGTACATCATATCAGCTCCGATAGCAACCCAAACTTGAATCCACCATATTCAAGTTGCCACCCTGTAAGCTACGTGCTACTAGTATTGACATGTTTTGTCTACGATTAAACTTAAACTACACAAGAAAAACTCGACCTCTTAAACCGAGAAACCACAATCAGTCTGAGCCAATGAACAAATCAATCCTCCCTACCAGTAATATATAATGGAATAATCTGTTACTTCCGGTTTCAGTAATAATTAATTGGCAACCTATTTTTATGTAACAATTCTCCTTTTAACCAGTCCAAACCAGGTGGATTGACCAAGGGAAACAACGGCCAGAGAAGACAGGACCGTTCAACGACAAATACCGAAGGAACATTTTCGAATTGCGACAGACATTTAACGACAAATTTCAAATGAAATTGTTGGGATGGACATGAGTCCAAAATGGTTATCTTTCCTAACTTCAGGTTTTCGCCGATGGGGGGGGGGGGGGCTAGAGTATTTAAGCAGTAGCCCGGGAAATTCTAACTCTCTTTCACTGGGTTCGACAATCACAACACATGCGTTAGGTAATTGGTGCTTCTGCTCCTTAAGTGTGTGTGTGTGGGGTGGGTGGGGGTAGGGGGCTTTGCCTCCCAGCAAACTATCAGTAAGTGACTAATTTCTACATATAACTCTGTATCACTTCTTTAGGACTTAGTCCTACATTCTTTATGTATCTGTTTATATATCTGTTCCATATAGCTTACTGTACTTCGTCATGAGTATATGTATACCTGTCATGTATGTATTTCTCCACATGCTCACAGAATAAAATCTATGTTTGTTACTTCAACTATTTTGTCGGATTAATCTATGTACTCATATATACCCACGTTGGAAGGTTATTTCGAACCTTAAAACTTATTATAAGAGCATTTATATCTTATAACATTAATGTTTCTCTACAATTTGCGTCTTGACCCTGACAAGAAATAGGGCTTTGTGCAAGTTGACCACAGAAGAAAGCCGTTAATAAGCAAAAAGAAACAAGGCAGCAAGACTGGTATTTGGAAGTAAAAATTACGAGCGTCGATCCCAGGGGGCCATCCCCCAGGCAACACCTGCCCCCTCGATTTAAAGGGACAAGGCTGGGTTTATTGCCCAGTGCCTGAGGCGCCCCCTTGAGGGGGAATGCCGAGGGGATAGACACAATTTTAAAACCCGCCACCAATGAGTCCCGGCTTGTAGGTCGTCCCACGTTAATAGGGCCTTGTGCCTGACTTTGTACAAGTGGGGTACGAGGATAATAACCTGGTATTTGGAAACAAGCATTTGCTGTGATCAGCAGAACTGTTCCTTTTGTTTTGCTTGAAAATTGGAGCTTCGAAGGTCACATTAATTTTAACGTTACAAACAAGACGGAGAGCTGGGCATGAGTTCAAGTCTTGTTTGAGGCCATTTCTTTTTATTCGGAATTACTGATATTCAATTGGAAAACCAAAGATCGGAGAAAGGAACAAGTCATTGTGTCCCGATTACGCATTGGTCATACAAGACTAACGCACTCCAATATACTCAAACAAGAACAACAACCACAATGTGGAACATGTCAAACACTTTTGACAGTTAAACAGGGTTTTTGCTCACATCAGAAACCGTTATTTTTTAAGCAAACAATATGAAAGATCTGTTTGAAAATGTCAACATGGAGGACATTCTGTCTTTTTTTGAAGGAAATAAAATTATACCATAGAATATAGACATGAAACAAATCAATACCATACAACATAATCCCCAATAATGCTAACACATTGTTAAAACCAATTACTAAAAAGTATAAATATAAATACACGATATGTATAACTCCCTAACCGTTAGGCATGATATAACTCCTGACGGGTTGATATGCCGTAAAAAGATCTGATTAATTTAAAACACTAAACAAAAATAACTACAAAGAGTATATTACTAGCTATGAAACCCAAAGGTAGATGTTGTAATGGAATATTCCACACTCTCACTAACCCATGTGGTTTGACTATATATATATATATAGTGAGCACATCTGGGTTGGCTTTGAGGATTAGTAGCGTACTTCACTATTCCTTGTCTGTCTTATTGTATCTCTCTGCAATAAAACCCTCTCTCACACCCATGTGGTCTGACTATATATGTAGTGAGCACAGCATTATGCTGGGCAGGCTTTGAGGATTAGTAGCGTACTTCACTATTCCTTGTCTGTCTTATTGTATCTCTCTGCAATAAAACCCTCTCTCACACCCATGTGGTCTGACTATATATGTAGTGAGCACAGCATTATGCTGGGCAGGCTTTGAGGATTAGTAGCGTACTTCACTATTCCTTGTCTGTCTTATTGTATCTCTCGGCAATAATATTGCATATCCTTCTCATTACTTACTTCTTTCTTACTCTATTTATTCTGGCCGTCTTTGAAATCTTATAACATCTTGTCTTGGTCTGGAATCTTCTTGGGGACTTCGGGTCTGGTCTTCTATTGAGGATTTCTCTTTATCAGAAGCCCTGTGTCATTGTTAGTTTTTAGATAATAACACAAGACTTACACGATTTACTTTGATCATATTTTATTCTCGAAATCCCCCACCAGACTACCTGCGCAGTTCGAGTCGGAGCGTGTATAACACGACTCACCACCATCGTGGTTTCTCGCCGACTGACTAAAATCTATTTCTGATCTAAACCGGAAGAGGGTCTCCTCCACCGATTCTCACGGTATCCACCGGACGGAAGGATCAGGACAGGTCAAGCCTTGTCACTCATCCTTCAAGGCCGTGGGTTGTAACTTATAACAGCCATTTTTATTTCTACACTATTGCACATAAATATTAGGTATCTAATAATTATGTAACAATAAAACCCTCAATCTTAAATCTGCAGACGTATTGACTGGTTCTTTCACTCGACTACAATCTTGTCTGATTGTATCTCTATTAAGGACACAACACTAAATATACCACGGGGTGTATTATTATCTGAGCACGAAGTAAACCAAATTTATAATGAATTGTGTATTACTAGATAAGGAAAATCAAGAACATTTTTTTATGGAAGGAGTATTACTAGTAAAGTATAAACAATACCAAATTTACTACGGATGGTGTATTATTAGCTATGGAGGAAAAAAGGTCAATTTTACTCTGGAGGGTGTATTCCTAGCTAAAGATGAGCAAGGTCTAAATCACTACGGAGTGTGTATTACCGGCTAATGATATACAAAGCCAAAATTACTATGGAGGGTATATTACTAGTTAAGATCAGACAATGACAATTTTACTCCTTAGGGTGTATTACTAGCTAAGGACAAACAAGGTTAAATTTAGATAATTGTAATATCCAATGTACATTTGAGGTTTAACTATATTATTGGGTTAATTTCAATCCATTCAGAAACATTGAGAATAGAACCGGTTTAGCCCAGTCAATAGAGCGACCGCTTCGGAACCACAAATTTCCGGGTTCGATACCGACCTTCGCCTCGTCAGCGTATGAGTAGCACAGCGTCTGTACGGTAAAGTGGGTAACTGAAGGTAGGTGTGAAGCTCTACCTCGGAAGCATAAATAATCTTCCTGGTCTAGTGCTAGCGAAAAGGAGATTGACTCCCTCGCTGTCCGGCCGATAGCGACAATAGACCACTCCGCCTTTACTTATTTTACTTACTACATTGAACCATAAGTCTCACAAACCATTCGTATTATCCTGAACACGATTCTCACTGAGTGCTGAAATTTCGTGACCTTGTGCCAGAGCAAGAACACTTCAGCAAATATCAATATTAGAAACTGCTTCATGGCTGGGATAGTTGGGATTCAAGTGCTCAAGTCGAGGTAAAAAGCTAAGATTTCGAATGCAGATTCTCAAGGGAAACAGACACCCTCTACTTATTTGAAAGCCTGGCGCAACACAGTCTTTCTAATTTTTTGTTTGTTTAGCATTTTTCTGTTCGATGATACGGTTAGTAAAATATCCCGATTAGGGCTCATGCTAGACTGATCTAAACGTTGTAAATTTATATCTATCAATATATATTTTTACAATTACACGTGCTTCTAAAGACATTGCAGCCCGCAGACGGCAAACCGTCCACCCTCTACCCAACGATTCTTTTTTTTTCTCGCCCCTCCCTATCCCGAACTGTCACTAACCCGCTTCATTTCGTCTCAAGTCGATTTCACGTTTTAGTTTCGGTCATTGCACCACTATTTGTGAAGAAAACCGGAACGTTACCAAGACGAACGAGATAGCGTCTTTTTTTTTTGTTTTGTTTTTGTTGTCTTTTTTTAATGTCATCAAGCTCCATTCTCCCGCCATTTTTTTGTACCATCCACCATTTTTGTTTTCTTTATTCTTCTTTACTTTTGTTCCATTTTCTTGGGCAATTGATAGATGACACTTTCTAACGATCTGGACCGCCCCACCATTTACGCCCCTCTCGTTTCTATTTCCACTCCCCCCTAAGGTTTTTTTTATATCAAACCCCCACCAACCCCCTTTTCTCTACCCCCTTTTTTTATTCCTTCCCGTTTATTTCATAGCTTTTCTTTATTCTGTGTTTTTTTTAGTGTTCATTTTTTTTTCACTGTCTTTTTATCCCTAACACTCATTCTTTCTTTCTTTTTTTTTCTTTCTTTTTCTTCTCTTCTTCTTCTTCTTCTTCTTCTTCTTCTCTTCTTTCTTTCTTTTTCCTTCTTTCTTTTCTTCTTTCTTTTCTTTCTTTCTTTCTTCTTCTTCTTCTTCTTCTTCTTCTTCTTCTTCTTCTTCTTCTTCTTCTTCTTCTTCTTCTTCTTCTCTTCTTCTTTTTCTTTCTTTCTTCTTCTTCTTCTTCTTCTCTTCTTCTTTCTTCTTTCTTTCTTTTCTTTCTTTCTTCTCTTCTTCTTCTTCTTCTTCTTCTTCTTCTTCTTCTTCTTCTTCTTCTTTTCTTTCCTTCTTTCTTTCTTTATTTCTTCTTCTTCTTCTTCTTCTTCTTCTTCTTCTTTTCTTTCCTTCTTTCTTTTTCTTTCTTCTTCTTCTTCTTCTTCTTCTTCTTCTTCTTCTTCTTCTTCTTCTTCTTCTTCCTTTCTTTTCTTTCCTTCTTTTCATTTTCTTCCTTTCTTTCCCTTAATTTCTTCTTTCTTTTTTCTCTCTTTTTTTCTTTCTTTATTTCTCTCTTTCTTTTCTTTTCTTTCTTCTTCTTCTTTCATTTTCTTTTCTTTGTTTCTTTCCTTTCTTTTCTATCTTTCTTTTTTCTTCCTTTTTCCTTTTGTTTTCTCCCTTTCTTTCTTTCTTTCTTTCTTTCTTTCCGTTTCTTTCTCCTTCGGTTCTTTTCCTTTCTTTTCTTTTGTCACTGATTCGACCTTTCTTTCTCTCTTTCTTTCCTATTCTTTCTTTGCGACTCTTTCCTTTCTTTTCTTTCTTTTTCCTTCGTTTTCTTTCTCTTTCTTTACTTTTGTCCCCGATTCGGCCTTTCCTTTCTTTCTTTCTTTCTTTCTTTCTTTCTTTCTTCTTTCTTTCTTTCTATTTGTCCCTGATTCTTTCTTTCTTTCTTTCTTTCTTTCTTTCTTTTTTGTCTTTGATTTGACCCTTCCTTCCTTCCTTCCTTCCTTCCTTTCCTTTCCTTTTCTTCCCTTTTGTCCCTGAATCGCCCTTTTCCCTTGCACGCATGCGCACCGACACATCCACTGAACGTTCGTCAGTTTTTGAAGAAAAAGAAATACAAGCGAACTAAAACCGAAAAAGGCCAGTTGTCAACGAAGCATTAAAACGTTTTATCTAACTCGAGTCGTGAAGACTTAATTAGGACTATTATTCATTGGGCATGTCAAAAAGGTGACTTGACCTGCCGGAGAAGACGAAACGAAATTATCTCACGAAAAAGAGCAAATGAACGAACGCTGCCAGCCATACATTACAAACGAAAATTATTTTGTCTAAGAAAAAAAGGGGTGAGGAGAAAGAAGAAGAAGTTATAGCAACATGTTTTGAACAAAAACAAATAAGGAGAAAGAATTGTGTGCGTTTTCCTTGGAATTATTGGTGTAAAATGGCCTTTTGATGAGAGGCGAGGCGGCAAAAAAAGATCAGGGTTTATGATTCGATTTCTATGACGGCAAACACTTTTCCTCTTTTGGTCTTTTTATTATGGCCTTCCGTAGGGAGAAATGAGTAACATTTGTTGTTTTTAAATATCTTTAATCCCATTTCGAGATGTTACAAAGTTTATTGCAATGACTTTGTTATTTTTGGGGGTCAGTGACCTTCCATACCTGATGGCGAAAACCTGTTTCGCAAAGAAGTAGTGGATGACATATGAAATCTTTCAGGATTTTTCAGTGTGGCACACATACACAGAGAGAGAGAGAGAGAGAGAGAGAGAGAGAGAGAGAGAGAGAGAGAGAGAGAGAGAGAGAGAAAGAGAGAGACGCGCGCGCGCACACACACAAACACACACACACATATATATATGAAGTGGACAAACAATGTGTTTGAAATGGCGAAGGCCGACAATTTTTGGAAGATTATGTGCTTAATTAAAGTCATACCTAATTTGTTACTTAATTAATTATAATCAAATGAATTAGGCGTGCATATCGGTTTGAATGTAAAGCGTAAAGAAATCGAGAAAAAGTCGATCTCTGTATGTACATTTCAGCCTATTAGGCCTCATCAGCAGAGCTATAGACAGGGCAGTGCTTTGTGCGTGATTCGAACCCTAGCTCTCAGGCTGAGAAGCGGACACTCTAACCATTACACTAGCTGGCTTCTCCAGAATTTCTTGTTTATTTTAAACTGATATGCATATCGCACATTTTGGGGTGACTTATAGCACGACAGTATGAAGTGGACAAACAATGTGTTTGAAATGGCGAAGGCCGACGATTTTTTTGGGAGATATGTGCTTAATTAAAGTCATACCTAATTTGTTAATTAATTAATCATAATTAAATGAATTAGGCGTGCATATCGGTTTAAATGTATATATATATATATTATCATCATTATGACTGATCCTTTGTTTGTGGCCAACCAAGCTTTTCCTATTCGTGTATTAACATCGCTTTCTGTGGATGAGACATTACTACCTAGGTATGTGAATTAAATACTCATTGATAATGTTACGCAATTCTTTTGGGTAAGGAGTGACGTAGTTTCGGTTACAGACAGACAGACACTGAATCCTCATTATAAGAAGAAAGAAGATGTGTGTATTTTGTATGAGGGTAAGTTCAGTCTTGTCTTCTGTCCCGACCCGACCCGACCCGACCCTACCCTAAAAAAATTGCTTCCATTTTCTTTTCTGATAATTTCTTTGATCGACTTTTAAAGATGGTTCGTCAAATTTGGGCGCATAAAGCATCGCCTGTCGAACTCCTTTTGTTCATGTCGAAAAGAAAAGGGCCCAGCAGATCGTGGGTGGGGGTGTGGGGTGTGGGGTTAAAGTAGGAGAGAGAGAGGGTCAGGAGTTGGGAGGGAATTGAGGTGCGGCTTTGTGGGCAAACTGGGATCTGACTTTCACGGGGTCACAGTTGTCCAACGAGCTAAAGAAAATTCTGGATTCATGTCAGTGTGTTAAGGAGCAGTTTTGTATTTTGATTTAGAGGAGATAGATAGATAGATAGATAGATAGAGTAGAGAGAGAGAGAGAGAGAGAGAAGGGAAAGAGAAAGGGATAGGAAGAGTGAGAAAGGGTGAGAGAGTGAGAGAGAATAGATAGAGAGAGAGATAGTAAGAGAGAGAGAGAGAGAGAGAGAGAGAGAGAGGAGAGAGAGGAAAGGGAGAGGAAAGGAGGGAGAGAGAAAGGGAGAGAGAGTGAGAGAATAGACAGAGAGAGAGAGAGAGAGAGAGAGAGAGAGAGAGAGAGAGAAGGGGAAGAGAGATAGTAAAGAGAGAGAGGAGAGAGAGAGAGAGGAGAGAGAGAGAGAGAGAAGAGAGGAAAGGAGAGGAGAGGAAAGGGAGGAGAGAGTGAGAGAATAGACAGAGAGAGAGAGAGAGAGAGAGAGGAGAGAGAGAAGGGGAGAGAGAAGGGGAGAGGAGGAAGAGAGAAAAGGGAGAGAAGAGAGAGTGAGAGAATAGATAGAGAGAGAGAAAAGGGAGAAGAGGGGGGAGAGTGAAGGGAAAGAAGGGGAAGAGGAAAGGAGAAAGAAACGAAGAAAATGAAAGACATTTTCTGAGTGTGGAGGGGGGGGTAAATCGAAAAAGTAGAGAGAGAAAGAGGTAAGTAGGAGAGAAAAGAGGAAGGTAATAACCTTTAGAGTATAAAAGGTGAGAAGAGAAAAAGAAAGATAGAAAGAGAGAGATTAAACCCAAAATAAAGTGTAGTAAGAAGAGAAGGAGAGGCGAGGGAGAGGAGGGAGGAGAAGAGAGGAGAGAGGAGGAGAGGCGAGGGTGAAAAGAGGGCGCCTGGGGGATGTGAGGGGGAAAGGGCGGCGGATGAAAATGTTGTGTGGTGGTGGTGTGGAGGAGAGAGAACAGAGAAAGAGAGAGAAGAAGATAGAGTGGCGCGGGTGGGTTGTGTGTAATGGTGTGTATGTAAGTAGAGGGCAGAGAGAGAGAGTGAGAGAGAAGGGAGGGAATGTGTGTGAGAGTGTCACAGAGAGAGAAGAGAGGAGAAGAGAGAGAAGAGAGGGGGAGGGAGGAGAGAGGGATGAGAGAGGAGAGGGAGAAAGAGGAAATAGAGATATCACANTGTAAAAATATCTACCAAACATCAACCGGGCGAAGCAAAAAAATTTCGTAAAAAGAATAGCCAAGATAAATCGTACCTAAACAAAAAATTAATCTAATTAGTAACAATATTTTGGCAAAAGAAAAAACAATTTATATGCATCTATATATATATTAAGATATATATATTCATACAAAACCGGCCAGGAGACTAAAGCTAATAAGTAAAGTGCTCAATACCTATAGAGAGGCCAAATAATAAAGATAAATCTATGAGTCAGACGAATCCTACTAAAAGTTTCGCTTATGCCTTCAGGGCTAAGATTCCTTACTAAAGAGCATTAATGGCAAACTTTTAGTAGGTTCGTCTGACTCATTAGATTTATCTTTATCTTTATCTTTATCTTTATATATATTATATATATTATATATATATATTAACTCTCACTGATATATATTATATATATTATATATATATAATACTATATATATATACTCTCACTGTATGTATTATATAGTATACAGTATATAAAGTATATATATATATATATAATTACTCTCATGGATATTATATTATATATATATATACTATATATATAATTATATATACTTCTCCACTGATATTATATATATATATATATATATATATATATATATACTCTTTCTCACTGATATTAATAGTATATCATATATAATATATATATATATAATATATATATATATATATAATGTTGTGTATGCTGTATGTGTGTGTGTGTGTGGTGTTTTCCAAAGCCATTTGGTGAATTGAAACACAAACAGCTTTTAATTCAAGGTTGGAGTCGTAGATTTCATTTCCAAACTGATGATAAACCGTAGGGTAGTGCCCAGTGTAGTCGATGAGCAGAGAGAGAGAGAGGAGAGAGAGAGGGGGGGGGAGAGAGGGGAGAGAAGAGGTGGGAGGAGAGAGGAGGAAGGAGATAGTAAGTTTGAAGACGAAGAAGTAAAGTGAAAGGAATCAACAAACATGAAGAGAGAGAAGAGAGAGACTGAGAGAGAGAGAGAGAGAGAGAGATGGGAGAGAGAGAGAGAGAGTAGTAATAATAAAAGAAAAGCAAAGGAGAATGAATGAACGAAAAGAGAAAGAGAAAGAAAAGGGGAAGATGCTGAAGAAGATGTTTAAAGTGACAATGAGAGACAGAGATTGCGAGAGACAAAAATTAATAAAAAAGTTAAAATTACTGAAACCTATTGGATAAAACCCCAATAATGTTCAGTAATATATTTAATATCAAGCGTGACCCGGGCGGGGGGGGCGACACCCAGAAACACTTCCTTAAAATTCTAAGGACAGGAATGACATCATTTCTTATAATAATGATAATGAAATAGTCCCATTAACACCTTTGACATAAACACTTTTCATGGAAATGCAGGTTTCTTGCTCCACACCAAGAAACCGGCAATTTAAAGCAAACAATATGAAAGACTATTGAAAATGTTCCAATCTATGGGGGATATTCTCCATTTTTGAGGGAAAATTATACCAAGAATAAGACATGAAACAAATCAATACCAACAATACTAATCCCAAATAATGCTAACAATTGTTAAAACCAGATTACTAAAAGAGATATAATACAATATAAATACACGATATGTATCATTCCAACCGTAGATATATAACCCCAGGCGGTTGATATGCCGTTAAAATCAATAAGACAAACAAATCAGACACTCATAGCAAAATAAGAATTCGGCGGATAAAGCAACACCAGCAATGATCAGATTTTACATATTTTTAAATTTAAATCTTTGATGATTTGAACAGTCTCAATTTTACAGAGGCGTTGCAAGATGATAATGGTCGAAGATTAAGGAACAAGTGATTCATATACAGAAAAATAATATAATAATAAAATATAATAACGGTCTAAAGCTTTAAAAGATGGAGAATCTGGAAATCAGAGGTAAAATTGAGACCATCCAGACTACTGCACTGCTGCAATCTGCTAGAATACCAGAAGAGTCCGGCGACAGAGGGAGACTTGTTTGGTCACTCAGGCTCCAGTGAACTACATCAGGTAACGCTGGATGAAGAAACTCTGATAATAAATAATAATAATTAATAAGTGATACCAATTGTAGTTGCGTGCACTTGGAACAGTCCAAAAGATTGGAAAAGGCGTCTGGAATGTTTGGAAATCAGAGGAAGGGTTGAAACCATTCAGAACCATGTACTGGCTGCAATCTGCCAGAATACTCAGAAGAGTCCTGGAGACCTGGGGGAGACTTGCCTTCACTCACGACTCCAAGAAAGAACCATCAAGCTAATGCTTATGTGAAAACTCAAAGGAGCAAATAATGAATAATAATAATAATAATAAATAATAATAATAATAATAATAGGACTAATCTAGCTTCAGGAATTTGCTGTCCTATGATCTTCATGAAATTAATTAGATACGTTGATAATGGAAAATTCCCACGGACAACAATTAAAAATCATGACAGATGTGGAAAGAAAGAAGAAATATGCATTCTGCTCCCCTCCCCGGATAAAAGAAGAAAGAGCAATAATAAAATAATATATAATAATAATAAATAATAATAATAACATTGGTAAAGTTGAAAAAATAATAATGTTAATATTAAAAATCCAAGCTTAGCCTGACGTAAGCTATGGTGATAAAGCGTTAGTTGCTCGACATCGAAATCGAATAAACACTCTGTCGAAATTGTACTACAAATTAGGAATGGAATAGAGGAGAATGAAATACTCAATGTTCGGGTGTTTATTCATTTATTTATGAGGCAGAGTTGGCTTTATCAATTTATTAGTCGCAAAGGGCAAAGAGAAAAACAAAAAAAAGTTGCCAAGCAAATCATCGAAAATAGCCAAATCGCCTTAAAATGAATAACAAAATGCGAGGAAGAGCAGATTAACAAAAAGCCTCATCTATCCTCTCTCACGAAAAGAGAAATAAGAAGAAAAAAAAAAACACAAAAAAACGGCGGAAAAGAATTAAGAAAAAAAAAATGTGAAGCACCCCCCCTCTCAAAGAAAAATAACAAAAAAAAAAAAAAACTATCTCCAAATTTCTTAAACCTCAATCTTTGTTTTTCTTTGCAATGCTACAAAAAAAAAGCTAAAAAGAAAAACCCTTGAAAGAAAAACGAACAAAAACAAAGAACAAGAAGAAAAAAAAAATATCCAAAGAAGCAGACGATATAAAAACGCCGCGTCTTTCTGAACGAAAAACATTGAAATTGTGTTCCGTAGCCATCATTGCATGATAAGGTAAATGGTTGAAGCTTTGTGGGATAGATATTGTTCTAGTACAGTTAGGTATAGTGCGTAGTAGAAGTAGTGATACAACGATTATGATAAATGATAATGTGGCAATGATGAAGTATAATAATGATATTTACGATAAATTATAATATGGTAATGAATTACGACTACTAATACTACATGCTTTAAAACTACATGATGACAATTACTATTATTATACTAATAAAGACACTACCTTACTACTACTACACACTGGCAAGTGTTTAACTTACTGCAGAACATAACGAAGTTCGACTCCAGTCCCGCCTAATACGTTCACTTTCAATCAATTACCGGTATTCATTCCCTTTTATTTTATATATATATATATATATATATATATAATATATATATATATAATATATATATATATATGAGAAGAATGAATAAAGAAAAGAAAAGAAAAGAATGGATAATAAAAGATGAATTAAATCGAATATCACTTACACAATGTGTTTCGCGGTCAGTTCACTCTGTGTGTGTAAAATATTTCCGCACACGAGAGAAGATTCGACCTTCATTCGAGTGAATTTTATTTTGAATTGAAAAATTCGTTTAAGCAGGGTAACGACGGGAAGAAATTGGAAATGTTGCGATAGAATTCTTTATGAAAAATCAAATTTGGAACGCGAAATAGACCGTTAAGAATTTTGGATATTGATTTTTTCTAGGGTTATGAGTAGAAAATAATTTGTATTGCAAAAAATAAAGTGTTATTATTATCTTAACCTTGTTGAACTTTCACTCAGAGAGCTTAAGGTCGAATCATATCTCTGATGTGCCGAAATATTTTCACACAGATGAAACAATGACCGAAACACATTGTAAGCGATATTGAGGTAATTCTCTACTTATTATCCATTCATCTTTTCTTTTCTTTTATTCATTCTTTCCTCATATTGTCGGATTCATTTCAATATTCCCATTTTATTACACACACCAACCAATCACACACAACAGCTCGAACTATATATTAGTATATATGTGCTTGTGTGTGTGTGTGTGGTTGTGTTTGTAATGCGTATAAAACCAGATAATAACAAACACTCGTTAAAAAGCGTTTGATAAATCAAAAGTGTACAAATGTTGGATTTTTATAATTTATCCTCTTCCTTCGCAAAGTAATATATTATAACTATATAATGAATACGTTTTGTGGTAAGAACATTTATAGAGCATTACAAGTAGTGGACATATGTATTTGGGGAATCATACGAAAGTGGGCGATGGAGAACATAAACGATGTTTTTACAAAATGAAATATGCGGGGGGGGTGATGAAATCACAGGGCCCTATCGTCCGGTTCTTTTCAAGTATATCACGGAGCATAAAAGTCAGATTGTATAAGAGAAATATATTATATATTAATCAAAACTAATTGCTGTTGGTTTTTTTTCACCCTGAGATTTACATAAGTTGGTATATTAATACATATATATATATATATATATATATATATATATATATATATATATATATATATATATATATTACTACTCTATATTTTTAATATATTGAGCACTTTGGGATTATTTACTGATGCCACTGCGATGGAAAAGTTAAAGCGGCAATTGGAATACACACATACACACATACACACACACACACACACACACACATATATATATATATATATATATATGTGTGTGTGTGTGTGTGTGTTGTGTGTATATATACATATATATATACATGTGGTTAGAGTCGTGTAAAATGGACTCGTCGATTCGAGTTCAATTCCTCGACGAATCTGTTGGCATTTCACATAGCGCTAATACCCTTGGAAAAGTTATGAATCCATATATTCTCCCTCCAGCTATGGGTAAAATAGTAGGGCAGCCTGGGCCCTTCAGCCTTGGGTAGGTAACCAGTCTAGGAGAGGGATAACTCTGAATTCAATATTCCTGAGGTCGGTCGTTTATTGGATTCGTGGCAACCCTTGATGCACCAATTCTTTCCTATCGACTGTGCCAAAAAGTGCGGATGGTCCAACACAATCTTCACCACTATAAACAAATCACTGTGTGGGTGTTCATTGTATGAACCCTCATGCGTCGAAAATCGACGTGAGAGTCCATAATTATATATATATATATATATATATATATATATATATATATATATATATATAAGGGTGCCGTGCTTATAAAGTCAGTATTTTCTTGGGAGATGGATGGGTAGACGTGGTCCGCATGATTGGCCAACCAGAAACCCTGATTTAACACTCTGCGACATTTTTCTTTAGGATTGGTTGAAGTGGCAAGTCTAGTCTACAAACCAACATCTTTGGAAGAACTTGAAGGACGAATACGAGAATCTATTTCTGCCATTCTACAAGAGTTCCCGGGAAGATCAGTTGATACAATTCCCGAACGGTTTGAGAGAGGCTGGAGGCGAACGCTGGTACCCATATTGAATGTTATATAAAAATTCCATGTTATGTGTGTTCTTCTCATTTCTTCTTCTTCTTTTTTAATTAAAAATAATGATTCAGAAATTAATTATAAGATTTTTAATATCAAATACGGTGTTAGTTTACAATCACCTTGTATACATGAAATATATTATTTTGACTATTGTTTTACGGTCACAATGGTCTGCTCGCCCAGCTGGCTAACCATTATGCTCTATCCGGGGCTGAGCCATTCTAATTAATATATTCTCATTTGTACGAATTCTCTGTTACATGAGACATGTGTCGTCTGCCTCGTTCAAAACGACACTCGTATTGGGTATGTGTACACATAGTAAAAAAGGGAAAACAGAGAGAGAGAGAGAGAAAAGAGAGAGAGAGAGAGAGAGAGAGAGAGAGAGAGAGAAACAAAAGAATAACAACAATATAAAAATTTTCAAAAATAATGAAGAATCTTGGAGGTTTTATTTCGTTTTGTTTGCATTGCATTTTGATTTGGTGGCCATTTTGTTCGGTTTCCGATCACGTGACACGCTTAACCCCGCTTCACTTTGAAGGGAACCAATTCAACTCCCAAGGTTTCTCTCTATCTATCTATCTATCTATCTTCTTTCTCTCTCTCCTCTCTCTCTCTCTCTCTCTCTCTCTCTCTCTCTCTCTCTCTCTCTCTCTCTCTTTAGCGTGTGCGCGCTCTCTATATAAATATACATATATATATATATTATCACGCACTCTCTCTCTCTTTGTCTCTCCCTTTCTATCTCATTCTTTTTCACTCTCGCATACTCTCTTTTTTCTCCTTCTGTCTCCCACACACACTTTCAATGTCTCTCTCTATCTATCTCTCTTTTTCTCTCTCTCTCTCTCTCTCTCTCACACGCTTCAATCTCTCTCTTTCTCCCCTCTCTCCCCCAACACACACTATCAATGTCTCACTCTCTCTCCACACACTATCAATCTCTCTCTCCCACCACACACTATCAATCTCTCTCTCACCCACACACACACTATCAATCTCTCTCTCTCTCCTCTCTCTCTCTCTTCTCTCTCTCTCTCTCTCTCTCTCTCTCTCTCTCTCTCTCTCTCTCTCTCTCTCTCTCTCTCTCTCTCTTATGGTGACTAAAGCGTCGGATTGCGACATCGTAGTAAGCGAGTTCGAATCCCAGTCTGGCTATAACGTTTCACTTTCGGGCTAATACCCCTGGGAAAGGTACGAACTCCCTCACCCCCAGATATGACATTCACAGCTGCTTTTACGAATCCATACTTTTAATCCTTTATGGGATTCCTAAATCCTCTTCTGAATGGAGATTTCATCCCGAAATATTAAGTAAAGTAAAGTGGCTGGAGTGGCCTATTGTCGGTATCAGCCAAACAGTGTGGGTGTCTATTCCCATTTTGCTAGCGCTAGACCAGGGAGATTGTTTTTGTTGAGGTGGAGCGCCACACCTACCGTCAGCTTCCCACATTACCACACAAATCATATTACACAATCTGTGTAACTGTTGCATACCCTTTTCCTTTACTTACATTCACCAACCACAAAACCGTGTTATTTTTCTTAAGCTTTTATTTACTTAACTAAACATTTCATGTAACTAAACATCTGACTAACATAGCGCGCGTATGCAGAGTGAGTTCCAGTTAAGGCAGTACATCTTTTCTGCCCGACGTCCAAACTGAAAACTGAGGACCCAACCAGGTCCCACGTGACTTCACGTATTTCGCGGGCTTTCTGTACTATTCCATGGAAAGTCCCGCCCGTGATATGAAAAGGGCCATCCCTTTAGAAATACAGGGGATTGACAATAATCTTATTCAACCGCATAGATTATGTAACACAACTCATGCGCTGAGTTGGCGGGGACAGGTACTGAACCCGGAACCTTGCGATTCTGAGGCGGGGAACCACGTTGCTTTTTTCTTCCTTTTTCTAATTTTCTAACATCCAACGCTTGTGTGGTTCGACCACTTGTTGTCATTTCAACTGATATGTCTCTTTGTTAATATATTTATTTATTTATAACATACTACGCATCTATCTATTAATAATGGAGATTCGCTTCCGGTTTTTGTCTGTAACAAAAATTACGTCACTGCTTACGTCACATTACCCAAAATTTGAACATGCAGCATTAGACAGTCCTCATTGTTTTTTAAAACAAGTTTTAACTCGAAAAATAAAGAACTTCTTAGAATTTTTTTTTTTACAATCTAATAGATTGGTGTGTAATCGATAATAATCCATTGAAGAAAAAGAAAAGAAATTACAAAGAAAAATTTTTTATCAGCGGTTCCGATATGGGGGATCGGTTTACGATAAACTTATACGGGGAACTGAGCACCCCTGAAAACTCGAAAAATAAATAAATTTTTAAAGTTTTTTTTTTACAATCAGATAGATAATAATCCGTTGAAAAAAAAATTAAAAACAAAAATTTTAGATGGGGGGGGGGGTTCTGAAAGTTCAGGTCCGCCAGTTTGTTTTATTTTAATACATATTTAAAGTTTACATTTCAAATTGTTTTATTTTTTAATCCTTTAATGAATTTGATGATTTTACTTACTTAGGGTACAAACTCGCTGACATTGAATTTTTTACTCCCACCCCTCAGGCAATATGTTTCAAAAATGTATTTTTACATCGCCCGGAGGCCGTTTTTTTTATTTTGTACTAGTATGTATAAAAGAATATGCACTAATATTCATATCTATATACGCAAAATCCTTGAAATGGAAGCGCGTGGTCTAATGGTTAGAGTCGCAGGAAATGGACTCGTCAACCCGAGTTCAATTCCTGGACGAAGCTGTTGGCATTTCACATAGCGCTTATACCCTTGGGAAAGGTATGAATCCGATTCTCCCTCCAGCTATGGATAAATAGCAGGGCAGAATGAACTCTTTAACCATGACTAGGTAACCAGTCTAGGAGAAGGAAACACTCTGAATTCAAACCTGTTAAACTCCGCTTAAGAAATTGACCTTGTGCCACGTCCTGCTTGTGCGGAGGGGTTTAGTAAATAAATATATGCAAAATCCTTACATGTACGTTTGAGTTTTCAATTCTGGTTAAATCCTATAACGGAAACACGTGATACCATTCACCTCTGGACAGTTCTTGAACTACCTACAGCCATAGTTGTGACGTCACGGTCACTTAAAATAAAATGAGAATAAAAATAAACATACTTACAAGAATATCGACTGTTTAAATACACATCTACACACACAGACACATACATACATACATACATACACACACACACACACATACGCACGCCACAACACACACACACACACACACACACATATATATATATATATATATGTGTGTGTGTGTGTGTGTGTGTGTGGAATTAAATAAAAGACAGGTCTCCTGTTTAACGGAGATCTTTTCAAGCTTTCTGGCCAACTTTTTTTTTATATTTGGATGGAATTCGTGGATTAGTCCACCGAAGTTCATATCTCGAGTACTTTCGGCACTTCGAAGTGCCATCATCAGGGGTGATGATGGCACTCTCCTGAAGAAGGTGTACCTAGAACACCGAAACTGTGTAGAGAAAAAAACTTTTTTCTACAACTACATACATATATATACATATATATATATATATATATATATATATTCTTTGGTGCGGTACCAAGTTTCTTGGTACAGGGTGATTCTAGGCGGGTCCTAATTCTCTACCAGTAGTTTGTTGTAGAGTTCAGGTTCCGTATGGGAGCTCAATGTTTAATTATTGTAAACAGAGCAAAGTTATTTGGGAATAAAAGGCCTTAAATACCATGGGTATCGTGGTTATGGACCATATATATATATATATATATATATGGACCATATATATATATATATATATATATATATATATATATATATATATATATATATATATGGACCATATATATA
>CM042167.1:50788495-50793700 GCA_023376005.1 Doryteuthis pealeii
GGTGTGTTACCTTCCAATAATACGTCACTAAATAAAGTCATTTAAGCGGACATAAAAATCTCCGCTGGGTCCATAAAATCACGCATGCGCACATGATCTTTCGGTGTAGCTTCCGTCTAATCAAATAGCGTTCTGCATTTTTTGCGTGGGATCTCTAACCTGGCGGTCAGTGGCCCACGCAATAACCTACAATATAATATTAGTCTTTATATAAAGAACCATTGAGAGAAGATTATACTCACCATTATTTTAGTAGTGCTGGTGGTGATGGTGGTATGTGTGTGGTGGGGGTATTATTGTTATTTGATAAGGTAAAGATATATATCATCTCTTATGGCTTTTTCGAAATATAGTTAATGGGATCATTTTCAATGAAAGACAGAAATTGGCGGGAATGAAAAGTAAAGAGAAGAAGATGGCGTGAAGAAGAAGAAGAAGAAGAACAACAACAACAACAACAACAACAACAACAACAGAGGAGGAGGGAGATGCGGTAAGAAGAAGAAGAAACGATGAAGGGGGTGGAAAGAAGGCAGAGGAGAAGACAAGGCTGGGTGGGGAGGGTAAAATGGAGGAGAGGAAAAATAGTGAGGATGAAAAAATTGAAGAGCAAGGGAAGAAGAAAATGAAAAGGGTAAAAGAAGAAGAAGAATGAAAAAGGGTCAAGAAGAAGAAGAAGAGGGAAAATAGAAGAAGAAGAAGAAGAAAGAAGAAGAAGAAGAAGAAGAGAGAAGAAGAAGAAGAAGAAGGGAGAAGGGACAATAAGAAGAAGAAGAAGAATGAAAAAGGGACAAGAAGAAGAAGAAAAAGAAGAAGAAGAAATAAAAAGGGACAAGAAGAAGAAGAAGAAGAAGAAGAATGAAAAAGGGAAGAAGAAGAAGAAGAATGAAAAGGACATGATAAAGAAGAAGAAGAAGAAGAAGAAGAGAAGAAGAAGAAGAATGAAAAAGGGACAAGAAGAAGAAGAAGAAGAAGAAGAAGAAGAAGAAGAAGAAGAAGAAGAAGAAGAAGAACAACAACAACAACAACAACAACAACAACAGAGGAGGAGGGAGATGCGGTAAGAAGAAGAAGAAACGATGAAGGGGGTGGAAAGAAGGCAGAGGAGAAGACAAGGCTGGGTGGGGAGGGTAAAATGGAGGAGAGGAAAAATAGTGAGGATGAAAAAATTGAAGAGCAAGGGAAGAAGAAAATGAAAAAGGGTAAAAGAAGAAGAAGAATGAAAAAGGGTCAAGAAGAAGAAGAAGAGGGGAAATAGAAGAAAGAAGAAAGAAGAAGAAGAAGAAGAAGAAGAAGAAGAAGAAGAAGAAGAAGAAGAAGAAAGGGACAATAAGAAGAAGAAGAAGAATGAAAAAGGGACAAGAAGAAGAAGAAAAGAAGAAAAAAAGGGACAAGAAGAAGAAAAGAAGAAGAAGATGAAAAAGGACAAGAAGAAGAAGAAGAATGAAAAAGGACATGATAAAAGAGAAGAAGAAGAAGAAGAGAATATGAAAAAGGAAAGAAGAAGAAGAAGAAGAAGAAGAAGAAGAAGAAGAAGAAGAAGAAGAAGAAGAAGAAACGTTGCCAATGAAAAAGGGGGGGAACGATGCGGAAGGAGAAAGAGTGTAAGAAGAAGTCAAAGAATGCAGTAAATAAAAAAAAGTTTAAAAGAGAGAAGAAGAAATACGAAAGGAAAAGAAGAATAAAAGAGAATCTCAAGAAAGAAAAAACGAAACAACAAAGAAAAAGTAAATGAATGAAAATAGCATCAGAAAATAAGAGGGAAAAAATAATTGAAATATTTGAAATCTGTGGAATTCCCATGAAACGAAACTAAATTCAAGAGGGACCATTTAAGCCAGAAATAATGATTTGCAATTTCATTACATATAAATCCTACTGTAGTTAATCATGATATATAGATAGAGGGATAAAGTAACAGGCTGAATGGGAAGTAAGAGATGGATCAGTTTTTTTTTATTTAATAGCAAATTGTAGCAAAATGATTTTAATGTTGTTATTTTTTATTTCTCCGGTCGTATCTATTTTTTAAATTTAATTCGCTTTGCAAACTCACTTTTTTCCTGATCCCAATTATTTACCCAGAGCTCAACTGGTGACCCAATGGGTCAAGTTTTTTCTAATATATATATATATATATATATATATATATATATATATAGGGTAAACTATAGACACGTGTTTCGAGGTTTCACCTCTCATCAGTATAGTTATACGATTTTTAGCAGCTGCCTCTGGTTGGGTTCGAGACCGAACGAACTTACGCTGGCCAATATATATATATATATGAATTGATATTCCGTGAATTTCTTAACGGTCGCATTATCTTGATAAAAAGTATCTAACACGCTGCTTTGAAACCAATGATAACAATCACACCTTAAATTTATTGTATCCAATAATAAATAAATGCAGCTCTTAAATCCGTAATCGACCACTTTATTTTCAATTCTCTAATATAGGAAAATTATATATATATATATATATATATATATATATATATATATATATATATGTGTGTGTGTGCTTAATTGAAGTCATACCTAATTTTGAAAATTAATTAGTTGATAATTAATGAATTTTAGGCGGGCATATATGTTCAAATGTAAGGCTAAACGAATCGAGAAAATATCAATCCCTGAATGTACATTTCGACCTATTAGGTCTCATCAGCAAGGTTATAGACATGGAAGACTGCTCCGTGTGTGACTCGAAACCTCGACTGTCAAGCTGACAGGCGAAGTCTCTAACCGTCACACTTGACAGTCGAGGTTTCGAGTCACACACGTAGCAGTCTTCCATGTCTATAACCTTGCTGATGAGACCTAATAGGTCGAAATGTACATTCAGGGATTGACATTTTCTCGATTCGTTTAGCCTTGCATTTGAACATATATGCCCGCCTAAAATTCATTAATTATTAACTAATTAATTTTCAAAATTAAGTACGACTTCAATTAAGCACATATCCTCCAAAAATTGTCGGCTTAAAGCCATATAAAAATAAGCACATTTGTTTGTTTACTTAACCTCATATATATATATATATATATATATATATAATATATATATATTAAGACTGGTGAATCTGTAAACGCTACTCAGAGAGTTTCCGTGCTCAATTAATGACCGGTCCAAGTCATGATAATAATTGATCCTCTCTGGAAAAAGGATAAGACATTAGCTAGATGGAGCTACCAGTACCACTTGCCTAAGTTTACTTGCAACCATACTTGCGACAGTTTAAATATGGGAGTATTTCTGTGACAACCTACACAATGAGTACTGTCACTAGTGAGTATGATGTTTATTGGCTCCCCCTATTCCTGTCCTTGTGCCAGACTTTGCTGAATATATGACTGCCTCAACTCCCAACAGGACGCCTTTCCATCCGTCCACCAAAGGGTTTTTTTCTCCACAGACCAGCAGCAAATAACCTTTTAAACACGCGGACCACACACACACACACACACACATACTGAAGCTGAGCAGACTGTAGACCGGAAGTCGGCTGTTCGTCACCCGGTGGCGTCCCGGAAACGGAAGGCCGGAAATTAACTCGGATAAATGACGTCAGTAACGGAAGTAGGAAGGAACAATCTCAAATGTCGGATCATTTGCGATGGGGTTCATTCTAAGAGTGTCTGTCTGTTTGTCTTTCTTTTATTTCTTTTTCCCCCCTTCCATTTCGACTGGCTCTAAGTCACGTGACTTACGGAAAGACTGGACTATTTTCGTTGTGGGGGGTTGGGGGCAGTGGGGCATTTGTGTTTGTGTGCGCGCATGCTGACGACACGGTATGCTAACTACGAAAAAGCAGAATGGGCAAACGAATGACCCTATGCAAGGCATGAACTCAACATTTCCTTGCACTGTATTCTACTGCCAAATACATTAACAGGCAGAGATCAGCCCTGTCGACTGGGGCTTTAAAATACACCAACTTCACTTCTGAAGAAGGGTAAGCCCCCTCCCTCCAATGTGGCCACCTGTTGGACGTGGGTGGTGACCCGTGATGCTTAAGGATAGAACCCTGGTGGTTTAGCAGTCCATGCAACACTCGACTTTGGCTCTTACTTAGGGCAGACGGACGGTTGGAGAGATCCCCTCCGATCAATCGGCAGGTCAATGTCAAGCCCTAGCACCTAAATGATTGTCCCAACATTGGTGTTCTTATGGCAAACCTCCAACCCTTTTTATCATATAAGTGCTGAAAGACGGTGGGTGAGGATCTTAGTGTCCTGGGTATAACGTTAAACTGTATCTGATGGTGAAGTTCCTGCTCTGGGGAATGTGGAGAACCTCTTCATCACCATTGATCTCAGGTCCACTCTGACCCGGAGTGGTCGTATGCTTTTAGAATTCTATCCATGGGTTAAATGGAAAAAATGATTCTTAAAAATGTGTTGAAAAAAAATTAGTTTTTAAATAAAATTGAGTTATCATGAAGAATGAATAAAACAAAAGGACTTCGGCATGAAATAACCCAACAAGGGTTGACATGCCGTAAATCCAACCAACTACTCATCCAACCAACCAACCAATAAGAATGAATAAAACAAAATGTCTTCAGCATAAAATAACCCAACAAGGGTTGACATGCCGTAAATCCAACCAACTACTCATCCAACCAATCAACCAATAAGAGTGAATAAAACAAAATGTCTTCAGCATAAAATAACCCAACAAGGGTTGACATGCCGTAAATCCAACCAACTACTCATCCATCCAACCAACCAATAAGAATGAATAAAACAAAATGTCTTCAGCATAAAATAACCCAACAAGGGTTGACATGCCATAAAATCCAACCAACCATTCATTCAACCAACCAACCAACAAGAACGAATAAAACAAAAGGAATTCGGCATAAAATAACCCAACAAGGGTTGACATGCCGTAAAATCCTACCAAGCAGCAAAGTTATGATTTTTCTTCATTTTGTCCCCTGTTTGGTGTCGTTCTAGATTAAGCGAAGCACTGTGAAATGTTTACTGAGTATGGAAGACAAACAGTGCACAAATCTTTGGCAGTTCCGAGGAAATTATGTTTGTGGGGAAAGCATCTGGATATTTTGAATAGTTCGTCTCTTGACATTTGGGTCATTCATAGAGAAGAAAATGTTTTTGTCCTTTACTTTATAGGTGTGTATAAATGGTTGAGTAGATACGAACAAACGGGGATAGATAGATGGATAGATAGATA
>CM042167.1:50793800-50803800 GCA_023376005.1 Doryteuthis pealeii
TGACAAGACGGAGATAGATAGATTAGATAGATAGATAGATAGATAGATAGATAGGTATAGATTTGAACAGACGGAAATAGATAGATAGATAGATTTTGAACAACTGAAATAGATAGATAGATAGGATAGATAGATAGATAGATTTTGAACAGACGGAATATAGATAGATAGATAGATAGATAGATTGATAGATAGATAGATAGATTAGATAGACTTTGAACAGACGGAAATAGATTAAGCATAGATAGATAGATAATTAGATAGGATAGATTAGATTAGATTTTGAACAAACTTGAATTAGATAGATAGATAATAGATAGATAGATAGATAGATAGATTTGAACAAACTGAAATAGAATAGATAGATAGATAGATAGATAGATAATAGATTTGAACGAGATAGATAGACTGATAGGATAGATAGCATAGATAGATAGATAGATCTTAGATAGATAGATTTGGACAGACGAAATAGATAGATAGATACGATAGATAATAGATAGATTTTGAACAGACGGAAATTAGTAGATAGATAGATAGATAGACTAGATAGATAGATAGATAGATTTGAACAACTGAAATAGATAGATAGATAGGATAGATAGATAGATAGATAATAGATAATAGATAGATAAGAGAGAGAGAGGAGAATCTGAACAGACGGATATAGATAGATAGATAGATAGATAGATAGATTAGATAGATAGATAGATTTGAACAGACGGAAATAGATAGGATAGATAGAAGTAAGATAGATAGATTTGAACAAGACAGAAATAGATAGAGGATAGATAGATAGATTTGAACAAATGAAATAGATAGCATTAGATAGATAGAATAGATAGATAAGTTTGAACAAACTGAAATAGATAGATAGGATAGTAGATAGATTGAACAAGATATAGATAGATAGACAGATCAGATTGAACAGACGGAAATAGGATTAGTGATAGATTAGATAGATAGATAATAGATTGAAAAATGAAATAGATAGATTAGATAGAAGATAGATAGATAGATAGACTACGCTTTTTACATTCACTTTTGGACTATGGCCCTTGGGAAAAGTAATAAAACCACCCTATTCCCCCCTAGCTATTGGAGCTTAATAGTAACCATTACTATTCTTCTTACCAAGGTGCTTTGGCATTGAATAACCATGAAGGTCGATATGCCATTAAACAAAGGAAACCACACCTTTAGTCCATGACAGGCAAACCCACTTTGGCCTTTATTAGACTTGAACAGGCAGGTCACGTCAAAAGCCTAGCACTCTATGGATTGTCCCAATCCCATGCTCTTTACGTCAATCCCCAACCCTTTTTCGTATATGTGCTATTAAGGCGGTCGCTGGGGGTCTAAATTGTCCCTGAGGGTTTATTTTTTTCTCTTCTTTCCTTATGAGGGGTCGTTGAAACTCTGATTAAAGTTCCAGTTCGCAGAGCTTGGGAATGTGTTGGAGTACCTCTTTCATCACCATACTTCCAGGTCGACCTGACCTAGAGTGGTAGTTTTTCATGACGTGTTTTTGAATAAACCATAAAACGGCAAAGAAATGTATTATTAAAGGGACGAGTCCATCCGTTCAGTGAAAACAAACCTGAATTAATAGACAGATATGAACAGGACAGACAGATAGAAGATAAGATAGATAGATAGATAGATAATTTTAACAACGGAAATTGATATAGATAGATAGATAGATAGATAGATTAATAGATAGATAGTTTTAACAATGGAAAATAGATAGATAGGTAGTAGATTAAATAGATAGATAGATAGATAGACTTGAACAACTGGAAATAGATTAGATAGATAGATAGATAGATAGATAGATAGATTTGAACAGATGGAAATAGATAGATAGGTAGGTAGATTTGAACAGACGGAAATAGATAGATAGATAGAGATAGATAGATAGATAGATTTGAACAAACTGAAATAGATAGATAGAAGATAGATAGATTTTTGAACGATTTGGAAATAGTAGATAGGTTAGTAGATTGAACAGACGGAATAGATACGATAGTAGATAGATAGATCAGATAGATAGATAGATAGATTTGAACAAACTGAAATAGATAGATAGATAGATGATAGATAGATAGATAGATTTGAACAGATTGGAAATAGATAGATAGGTAGGTAGATTTGAACAGACGGAAAATAGATAGATAGATAGATAGATAGATTAGATAGATAGATAGATTTTGAACCAAACGAAAATAGATAGATAGATAGATTAGATAGATTTGACAGATGGAAATAGATAGATAGTAGGTAGATTTGGAACAGCGGAAATAGATAGATAGATTAGATAGATAGACTTATAGATTTGAACAAACTGAAATAGTAGATAGATAGATAGATAGATAGATAGATAGATGAAACAGACTGGAATAGATAGATAGAGGTAGATTTGAAAGCGGGGAAATAGATGATAGATAGATTATATGATAGATTAGATAGACTAGTGAACAAACTGAAATAGATAGATTAAGATAGATAGAATAGGATTTGAACAGATGGAAAATAGATAGATAAAAGTAGGTAGATTTGAACAGACTGGAAAATAGATAGATAGATAGATAGATAGATGATAGATAGGATAAGATTTGAAACAAACTGAAATAGATAGATAGATAGATTAGATAGATTGAACAGATGGAAATAGATAGATAGGGGTAGGTAGGAGATTTGACAGACGGAAATAGATAGGGGAAATAAGGATAGATTAATAGATAAGATAGATTTTGAAACAAACTGAAATAGATAGATAGCATAGAATAGATAGATTTGAACAGATGAAATTAGATAGATAGGGTATGGTAGATTTGAAACAGACGGAAATAGATAGATGATAGATAAAGATAGATAGATAGATAGATTTGAACAAACTGAAATAGATAGATAGATAGATAGATAGATTTGAACAGATGGAAATAGATAGAATAGATAGATAGATAGATAGATAGATTAGATAGACTTAACCAAACTGAAATAGATAGATACGATAGATAGATAGATTTGAACAGACAGGAATAGATAGATAGATAAGATAAGGATAGATAGATAGATAGATAGATAGATAGATAGACTTGAACAAACTGAAATTAATTTAGATAGAATGAAGAATAAGATGATTGAAACAGACGGAATAGATAGATAGAATAAATAGGGATAGAGTAATAGAAGATTAGATTTGGAACAAACTGAAATAGATTAGATTAGATTAGTGATAGATAGATAGATAGATTAAAGGAATTAGATTAGATAGATAGATAGATAGAAAGATAGTTAGATTAGATAGATAGATAGATAGATAGATAGATTTTGAAAGAGGAGATAGATAGATTAGATAGATAGTAAGATAGATAGATAGATAGATTGAACAGACGGAATAGATAGATGATAGAAGAATAGATAGATAGGATATGAACAGATGGAAATAGATAGATAGATAGATAGAAAGATAGATAGATGATAGATAGATAATAGATAGATAGATAAGATTTGAACAGACGGAATTGATTAAAGATAGATAGATAGATAGGCTTAACAAACTGAAATAGATAGATAGATGTTAATACGCCTCTTACTTTTCCTTCTTTTCTTCTTTCATCGGGCTTTCTTTTTCGGCCATTATTTTCTCTCCCCCCCCCCCAACTCCCAGTTCGTCTTTTCATTCATTCACCATTTAATTATGATTATTTCCTAAACTTTATTAACAACAAATTTCCAGCCATTTGTTTCCTTCTATCCTGTCGCTGCGTTTTTTTTTTTTTTTGGGGGGGGGGTCTGGTTTTGTTTTTTTTGGGGGAGTTTTTGTTCTTTTTTTTTTTTTTTTTTGTCCTTTTCATTTTCGACTTAACCCTTTCTTTTTCTTATTTTTCTTTTTCGTTCTTTTTTTATTATTTATTTTCTTAGCTTTTTTGGGTTTTTTCTCCCCCTTTTTCTGAAAGCCAACATTGTCTTGTGCATAAAGCTAAAAAATAGAAAAAGTCGAGAGGAGACACAAGGGGGAAAAAAAACAAAAAAAAATGACAACCATCTTTGATCGAACCTGGTGTATTCAACTTTTTTGGCGCGTTTTTCCTCCAGAATCGTTTCTTTTTTCTTTTTCTGTTTTTTTTTGTTTGTTTGTTTTTTTGCGCTATCTTTTCTTTTCGTGTAGACATACCCCCCCCCCACCGAGTCATTAATTTCTTTTTTTCTTCTTCATCATCTCCATCTTCTTGTCCCCCCACACTCTCAAAACAATCATTTTATTTGTCTTTATTAGTCTTCTCTCTTCTCTCTCTCTCCTTCTCTCTCTCTCTCTCCTCTCTCTCTCTCTCTGTCTCTGTCCCTCTCTCTGTCTCTCTACTTTTTATCTCTTTAGTTTGCACAATTTAGTTTCTTTTTTCTTCCCCCCCCTCTCTCTCTCTCTCTCTCTCTCTCTCTCTCTCTCTCTCTCTCTCTCTCTCTCTCTCTCCTTTCATAGGTTTGTACGTTCGTCGCTTTTTCTTCTCCTTTCCGCACTCTCTCCTTTCCCCCCCTCTCTCTCTCTCTCTCTCTCTCTCTCTCTCTCTCTCTCTCTCTTCTCTTTCTCTTCTCTTTTCTCTCTCCTTCCTGGGTTTACACATTCAGTCTCTTTTCTCCCCCCCTCTCTCTCTCTCTCTCTCTCTCTCTCTCTCTGTTTCTTTTTTGTGCACCTTTTCCAATACTAACGGAGGTTTTAACTTGATTTTGTTGTGTAAACCACTAATTTATGACATTTTCGTTTAGGACAAACGAAAAACAGAGAAATATATTAAAAATTCTCCCCCCCTCCAAAAAAAAAAAAATGAAGCTAAAATCAAAAAATAAAAAATAAAAATAAAAAATGAATAGAAAAAAAAAACAAGTAACTAAAAAAAAATGTCAGCGGGCAAATAGAAAAGGTGTAAAAAGGCGGGAAAAAACAGAAGAAAGAAAAAAACAAAAAAAAACAAAATGGCGCGATGGTAGCAAACAGAATCCGAATACGGAAACGTTGCGTTTATTTAATTCTACTTCGTACGGCAGAGTAGCGCCGAAAGGTACGGACGGTCACACGAACGACACACGATTTGACGAAACGGTGGTGGCGGTGATGGTGTCGGTCGGTGTCGGTGGCGGGGGGAGAGCGGGCGGGAAAGCAAGGAAGAGCGGGAATGAATTAACGGAGCAAGAAGAGAAGGAACGGGTGTGTGACACGGGCGGTAGATATTGTATTTGGGCTTAATAGGCAAGACCATTAGAATAATTACGTCTTCGTGTTGCCATTATCGGATATTCAGTGTTTTCAGAGTTTGGAAATCATTCCGAAGTGGAGAGGAGAGAAAATTGCTCCAACCCACTGTGACATTTCTCAGATTTTTATTTGTTTATTTATTTATCTAGTTCCGTTTCCTGTTCGTAATAATATTAGTCGTCATCTTATTGTCTTTCGTAATGTTATTTTATTGTTGTTGTTCTTAACCTGAGGCATCAGTGCCATTCTCTTTGAACTGGTAACAAAATTTATTTGCCATCCTTATGTTTAACTAGAGTATTTCCGCGTTAAAAGTTTTCAGTAGTTAATTCCAAAAAAATGTTCCTCCTTCCCCCCCCTCCCTGATTGGAACAGTATTCAGTCATAAAAATCATCAAATCTTTCACTGGAGTATAAATGACAGAAAGTCTCCTAAGATATCCAGGACTCTCCTCAGTATCCTAGCCGATTTTATCCGTGTTGTAGTCTTTATGGTCTCGATTCTTCCTCTGATAAGTCTGATAGCCGACATTATTTTACTCCTGGCGAGTTTTTCACACATGCGCAAACTGGAGGCCTTTCACTGGAGTCGAAATGACAGACAGTTTCCTTAGATCTCCAGGACTCTCCTGTTAGTTATCCTAGCCGACTATGCTGTGGTCTACATGGTCTTCCATTTCTTCCTCTGATGTTAGTTATATCATTTTATTCTTTGTGTGTTTTTCACACCTGCAACAACTGGAGGCCTTTCGCTGGAAGTTCGAAATGAAGAAAGTCTCCTTAGATCTCAGACTCTCTTAGTATCCTAGCCGAAACTATTGCTGTGGTATACATGGTCTCGATTCTTCCTCTGATTGTCAGTTCATATTATTTTATTCTTTGTGTGTTTTCACACCAGCACCAACTGGGGATCTTTCACTGATACTCTGAAATAGTCGAAATGACAGAAAGTCTCCTTAGATCTCCAGGACTTTTTTCAGTATCCTAGCCGATTTTATCTGTGTTGTAGTCTGTAGTTCTCGATTCTTGGGCACGATAAGTCTGCTAGTCCAAGCGGTCCCCCAACCACCGCAAGGTCGCGACCGCAGGTACGGGGCCTCGGGCCATTAGGTACCGGGCCGCACAGAACGTTTGAATTTTTCTTCTTTTTTTTCTTCTTTTTATTGATTATCAGTGTAAATGTGATGTTTTATTTTGAAAAGTGACTTCTGTGCCTCTTGACAGTCCGCAGATGCGGACCGGCTCGTTGCAGAGAAACAAGCTCAGGGCTCTCACTAAGTGTTATTATTATCATTTTTGATTTCACTTTCACTCTTTATATAGAAAGATCAGTATATGTCACTTGAATCAAGTTTTTTTATGATAATTATTTCTTATTAGAAAGGATATCGTTCTAAAATAAATATTTTCGTTTACAGAGATGTTGTTGATTATTAATTTATGAACAAAGGTCGTTTATTGTCTGTTGATGTTTGCATTTGACATAAGACCAATGCGGATTGATTTATTAAATTAGATTACGTCATTTAACGCCATTATCGAGCAAATTGTAAAAAGAGATAATAGATAGAAGAATACAATAGAAAATATTGTCTTAGATGAAACTGGTCGTAGCGCCAAAAAAGGTGGGGAATGCTGTGCTAGTTTCGACATATTATTTTACTCCTTGTTGATTTTTCACACCTGCCATCAACTTGAGGCCTGTTCAATGGAGTCGAATGACAGAAAGTCTCCTTTAGATCTCAGGGACTCTCCTTAGTATCATAACCGAACTGTGTTTGTGGTCTACATGGTCTCGATTCTTTCTCTGATTGTTAGTTCATATTATTTTATTCTTGTTTGTGTTTTTAACACCAGCACCAACTGGGGATCTTTCACTGATAGTCTGAATGATAGAAAGTCTCCCTAATTCTCAGTTCTCAGTATTCAGTTATCAAAATCAATGTTGCTTAATTCTTTGCGATTTTTTCACACCAATACCAATTGAGAGGTCTTTCACTGGAGTCTAAATAACAAACAGTCACTTTAGATCTCCAGGACCCCATTCCAACCCGTCCTTCGGGTCGGAGCTCTGGTGTGCTTTGGCCACTGGATGGGTGTGTTTGAATTAATAGCGTCAATCCCAGGGGCTATCCCCCCAGGCAATACCTGCCCCCTCGATTTAAAAGGGCAGGGCTGGGTTTATTGCCCAGCGGTCTGAGGCCCACCCCCTTGAGGGGGAATGCCGACGGGATCGACACAATTTTTCCACCTGCCACCCATGAGTCTCGGCTTGTGGGTGGTCCCACGTAAATAGGGCCTTTGTGCCTGACCTGGTACAAGTGGGGTACGAGGAAAATATCCACTGTAGATCTCCAGGACTCTCCTTAGTATCCTAGCCGATCTGTGCTGTGGTCTACATAGTCTCGATTCTTTCTCTGATTGTTAGTTTATATTATTTGACTCCTTGCGAGTTTTTCACACCTGTACAAACTGGAGGTTTTCCACTGGCGTCGAATTGACAGAAAGTCCCCTTAGATCTCCAGGACTCTCCTTAGTATCCTTGCCGACATGTAAACCCGCATCTTAACGGCATATAAACCCGAATAGGTTATGTTTATGCACAGAGATTAAGAAATCGCGTTCACTAACATTTTGTGTAATTGTTTGTTCAGATGTTTTTGCACAGGGGGTGCGTGGTTAGAGTCGTAGGAAATGAACTCGTCGACCCTGAGTTCAAATCCTGGACGAAGCTGTTTGCATTCACATAGTTCTAATACCCTTGGGAAATGTACGCATTCAGCTACTCTGTCTGTCTGTCTGTCTGTCTGTGTGTGTGTGTGTGTCTCTCTCTCTCTCTCTCTCTCTCTCTCTCTCTCTCTCTCTCTCTCTCTCTCTCTCTCTCTCTCTCTCTCCAGTTATCGGTGATAGTAGGGCAGACTGGGATTTTTTAACCTTGGTTAGGCAGCCAGCCTAAGAGAAGGAAAACTCTGAATTCAAACCTGTTAAACTCTGTTTAAGAAATTTACTTTGTGTCGCATCCTGCTCGTGCGGAGGGGTTGTATATATATATAATATATATATATATATATATATATATTATATATACCAACTCAACCTTGGCATTTTTGTCCAGACAAGAGGAAATACTTTTAAAAGATCCAGGGGAAAGCTCTAACCGCATCAGCGAGGATATGGCAGTCTTCATTGTGACATCAAACCGACAAAGTCTGATGGTATCGTGAGATACTTCTGGGGCGCTCTGTGTTAGTGGTAATGATGCTTCGGCTCTGAAACCATGCCTGAACATAGAGTCATCATCTGATGAAGGTTTTGTTGGTGGCAATGCTACTGTGTAAATAGCAGTCATTGTATGAAGATTATTTTTTCCAATTTTAGTTTATATTCTAATCATTACCTTATATGGCTTTGCTAATGTTTACTTTATGATTTTTGGTATTATTTTAATTTTCTCTAGAAGAATAAAATGTCATCCATGTCAGCGTTTTCAAATAAGCCTTTCATATTGTTTATTAAAAACATAAAAACAAAAAGCAAAAAATAGGTTATTTCCTATAACTCCAACCCAAAAAGGGGAACCACTCTTAATGAATTTTATCTGTTAATTAATCTAACCCTAAACCCTAACTCTAACCCTAACCCTAAACCCTGTCTTCTTTTTTCCTAGTAGATCAATAAATAGTTAAATAATTTATCAGTCAATCAGAGTGGTTCCCCTTTTTAGGTTGGAGTTATAGGAAATAACTAAAAAAATCCCTAAAACTAAAAACAAAAAATCAAAACAAAACAACAAAAAGAACAACAAAAAGACAACAAAAACAAATAATGAATGACAAAAAAAAAACCAGTAAAAATAAAACAGTTAAAAAAATAATGAAAAAAAGAAAAAGAAAATAGAATTGATATCGAAAATAGAATAAATATTAATTTAAAAAAATTAATTCGTTCAAATAATTGATATCTTTAATTGACACTGAATATACATTCTCCTCCTGCAGATCAACCTGCTGAGCCTGTAGAATACACCGATTGCACCTGTAAAACACCTTCAATGGGACCACATCTTACGCATAGTGCCCTATAGTAGCATACACCGGCATATCCGTGGTGTACTTGTCTACTTTATTTAGATACTTATCTTGTATTTCTTTTAACAGCTTGGTCTTCCATCTTTGGATTGGAGTCCATCTCTGGATGGTCTGGGCAGCTGGATTTCTCAGTTAGCTAGATCTGTTTGTCTTTAGATCTGCTGGCTGTTCCTTAATCTTCTGTACTTGTGTTGTTTGTTCTTAGTAACAACACAAGACATTGCTTGTTTTGAACTCATATATATTCTATTTTACTCAGATCCTAGATCTCAAATACGCATGTGAGAATTTGGCTAATTGAACGAGAGACGCTATTGCGGTCCATCTCGCCCAACGGTTACCCAAAGACTGGTTTTCTAAATTCGCTTTCCACGGAAGTGTAGATCAAAACACAAGACAGAAAGTACCAATCACTTTTCCTCCTGTGTTTTTCCATTAACCATTATTTTAAAATCTAAGTTACTGTACATGATTAACAGGCTACCCATCAATTATGTAACAATAATACTGTTAGTTTACTATTTAAACATTGATATTGACAGCCGTTCATTTGCACTTTATTCGACATTGAAGAAACGACATGGAACAACAAGGAACAACTGAAGTCTTATATCCAACATTAAGGAACACCAAGGAGCAACCAAAGGTTTCTTCACTA
>CM042167.1:50808800-50833800 GCA_023376005.1 Doryteuthis pealeii
TTAGGCTTGGGAAGGGGTGTTGTAGGTGACTCACCTATGACCAGAACAATGGACTTACCCAAAGGGTCTGCTCAAGAGGGAAGTAGCAAGTGCATGGCTTCGTGTACGCTGTTACCAATGAAACCCTCCTCATTTTCTACTTGATATGTGATGAATAGATCTGTTCTTTACTTTTTTCTTTATACGTGTTGAGGATTTATTGCCCCCTAAACAGGTCATAACAGATAGGAATAGTTGAAACCATATGACTGTGAGGTTGACATGCCCTTAAAATCATTCAAAACTATTGTGGACCAGGGGGGTCAAGTTACCAAACACAGATAATCTTCTGCATTTTGGGAGGAGGCGCTATCGTCGTTAGAAATGGACCCAGTTGTAGGAGAGTGCCTACATCCATTTGAACTGACTCGGGAACCTTCTGGAACTCGGGAACCTTCTAGACATAATCGGGAAACTTCTCGTCGTAATCGGGAGCCATCACTGAACTTTGAAACCAACCCTTTATTCAGTCAACGGGGATTACCTGTTCTCATTCCGCTAACCATAGCTGGGGTATCGGTGTTAAGCTGTGTTAATCATTATTCTATGTTACTGCTGCCCCTGACCAGGATTGAACCTGCAATCTAGAGATAACTGTCACTTAAAACTGTATTTACCCAACGCCTTTACTCACTATGCTATGTGTCCAATTGGACAATAAAGATGAAGTCAATAGTCTGAATAATCCAAATAATACTAATTACCAAGCCTCATCTAAAAAAATCAGAGGAAAAGAATAAACATTTTTTCAATGTAAAACCATAGACAAAAGTGAATTCAAATTTTTTTGTCATATAAGGATTTATTTCTGTAGTCCAAACGTTGAGACAACGCTCGTGTCGCCGGATACGGGCACCAAGAACCTCGTCCCCACAAATGCGTGGACAATCACACGAATACTCAGACGCATACAAATCATGATGACCACATCGGTTCATCCTGTGGTCACATGAGATGTATAAGTAGGGATATCCCCCTGTGTGTTGTCTGAATGGACTGGTCTGCCCTTGGAAGAATGGGCATAAATAAAGAGCCGAGAGGCAGCCATTGGCAATCGGTCGACCGATGTTCGAACTACTTACAAAGTCTTACGTACTTTATACGGGTGACCCGGTGGGAAGCGCGTGGTGTAATGGTTAGAGTCATGGGAAATGGACTCATCGCCCTGAGTTCAAATCCTGGATGTGGTAATTGCATTTCACTTAGTGCTAATACCCTTGGGAAAGGTATGAATCCTACTCTCCCTCCAGCTATGGATAAATAGTAGGGCAGACTGGGCTCTTTAACCTTGGTTAGACAACCGATCGTGGAGAAGGAAAACTCTGAATTCAAACCTGCTGAACTCCGCCTAAGAAATTGACCTTGTGTCACATCCTGCTCGTGCGGAGGGTTTGGTAAATATATATACCGGTGACCCGAGTTCAAATCCTAGACGACCCTGCATTTCACACGCTCATATCATTGGGAAAGTTTTGATTCAAAACTATCCTCCCTCTAGCTATGGGTAAATAGTAGGAAGAAGAAGAAGAAGAAGAAGAAGAAGAAGAAGAGGAGGAGGTTGTGGGAATGATCAGGTGAAATATTATCATTTCACTTAAGTTTGTTTATAATAGCTAGCTATGGGTAAATAGTAGGAAATACTCAGCTCTTTAACATTGGTTAGGCAACCAGCCCAGGAGAAGGAAAATTGAATTCAAGCCTGTTAAACTTCGCTTAAAAATTCCCCTTGTGTCGCATCTTACTTGTAGTGGAGGGGTTGGGTAATTGCAACCTCATCTTCCATTATGTCTAGTTGTCGCAAATAGAAAGCGTATTCTGGTTATAACACTAACACTTCCTCGGGTGAGACTCTCTGGAATGTAGAATTATCCATTCATTTTCATTTACTCCTAGGTTCCCATTAGGGTCCCATCTATGGATTTCCATTATTCCCAGGTCCACTCTGACCCGGATTGGAAGTACCTGTTAGTGACCGTCAAGGCAAAAAAGGCCAAAGAGAAGTGTTGTTTGTCATGGACTACTCAGCCTCTAGTACTACAAACAGGTGGTCCTATTGGTGGCATTTTACCTCCCTGCAGAGGGGCAATTGGTGTCCTCAAAAGCCCCACCCGACAGGGCGGTAAAATGAATGTGAATATTCGTTTTTGTATCCTATATGATTGAAGAATCTAATTGTTTAAATAACCCAAGTGTTGACTTTCCTTAAAAACCAACCAACCAACCAAACTTTAATAGAATATATTCACCGACTTGCCGTTCTTTGGCTATAAGAGTTTTGCTAGGTTGTTATGCAAGAAAACAAAAAACTGATTCACAAACCCCAAAAAAGCTGACGACTCAGAATGATGAAGCAGTCGATAGGGCTTAATGGAAATGGTTGGTGGTTGGATTTTATGGCATGTCAACACTTGTTGGGTTATTTTATGCTGAATATGTTTTGTTTTATTCATTCTTGATGGTTGGTTGGTTGGATTTGACAGCATGTCATCCCTTGTTGGGTTATTTTATGCTGCAGAGATTTTGTTTTATTCATTCTTATTAGTTGGTTGGTAGGATGAGTGGTTGGTTGGATTTTATGGCATATCAACCCTTGTTGGGTTATTTTATGCTGAAGACATCTTGTTTTATTTATTCTTATTGGTTGGTTGTTTGGATGAGTGGTTGGTTGGATTTTATGGCATGTCAACACTTGTTGGGTTATTTTATGCTGAAGTCGTTTTGTTTTATTTATTCTTATTGGTTGGTTGGTTGGATGAGTGGTTGGTTGGATTTTATGGCATGTCAATCCTTGTTGGGTTATTTTATGCTGAAGACGTTTTGTTTTATTCATTCTTATTGGTTGGTTGTTTGGATTAGTGGTTTGTTGGATTTTATGGCATGTCAACCCTTGTTGGGTTATTTTATGCTGAAGACATCTTGTTTTATTCATTCTTATTGGTTGGTTGGTTGGATGAGTGGTTGGTTGGGTTTTACGGCATGTCAACCCTTGTTGGGTTATTTTATGCTGAAGATATTTTGTTTTATTCATTCTTATTGGTTGGTTGGTTGGATGAGTGGTTGGTTGGATTTTATGGCATGTCAATCCTTGTTGGGTTATTTTATGCCGAAGACATCTTGTTTTATTCATTCTTATTGGTTGGTTGGTTGGATGAGTGGTTGGTTGGGTTTTACGGCATGTCAACCCTTGTTGGGTTATTTTATGCTGAAGACGTTTTGTTTTATTCATTCTTATTGGTTGGTTGGTTGGATGAGTGGTTGGTTGGATTTTATGTGCATGTCAACCCTTGTTGGGTTATTTTATGCTGAAGATGTTTTGTTTTATTCATTCTTGATGGTACTCAATTTTTTTAACACATTTTTTTATAAACTCATTTTTTTATCTTTGTCATTGTTGGCTACAATAACTTTTACAAGAAGAAAAAAAGAAACCCCGATCCCCACGGTTGACAACTCAGAAAGATGTGACAGTCCACAGAGCTTAGTTGAAACAGGTCATCAGTGTAACACTATTGTGTTATGGGTTGATTGGCGACCTATTAATTAATTACCAATTAATTAAAACTACCCTAATTATTAATTATGGTGGTTTGTTAAAATTAAAAGTAGTAATAATAATAATAATTATAATGATAATAATGTTTATATTGGAGGTATATATTTATCTAAACGAAAAATCATCACGTAGGCATAAATTCTTTAAATTATGGAATTTAATATATATAATCGGAATTTAAAATGTTCACAAAATAAAATGATAAATTTAACAAATAAGATTCCAGTTTTTGAAAAGTTCGTCAATAATTTCAAAAACTTAGATAAATAAAACAATGGTTGGCCTTGACTCCAAATGGAAAGATACAAGCTAGGCTGGCACAAGGCCATTTAGACACGTAGGCAATGTTATCGAATGGCTGGCCAATCAGAGACATATGTTAGGGGTGGGGAGGTCTGGATCCCATAAATAACAGACCGTCAGAAGCGACAGCGGGAGAGACCGGGACAGAACGAAGACCGGAGAAGAGAGCTTGCCATGACTCTGGGCCCTTGATAAAACTTTACCGATACACTCTGATGCCTTGCCACTTGGTACGAAATTTATAACTTAGCCAAAAACTAGCTGTAGATCGCCAATCAGCTGACAAGAAATCACCTCGCTCCTTTGTAAAATAAATGTATATAAGTTGTACATAAGCATAAAAAAGGCGTTGTGTTCAATTGTTTTGTTGATCCGTTGACAGCTTTTGGTTATTTAATCTTATTTCAGCCGAGTTGGTAAAAGGGACGAAACCAGCTCTTTTTCAGCCTTCCTGTAAATCAACAGACAACATAAGAACGGGAGGTTGGAACGGGCAGTTTCGACGACTGTAATACTGAGCCGGAGCATCGTTCTCTATAACATACATCCAGTAACATACATAACATACATACAGTGAGACGGTACTCCAGCACAGATTATTATAGTAACTAGTTAGTTAGGGGGTGGGGTCAAAGTTTAGGTACTGGACATGTATGCCAAAAAGGAGGGGGGCTTAAAGAAAAATTGTGATATTGTAAAAAGTACCTGATACCTTTAAAGTATGACGGAGGTCATTCCTAAAATGGGATAACCAAGCGAGTACCCGGTACTATTAGTATTTTTGTAATGCAGACAATTACAAAATAAATAAAATCATTCTAATTATTATTCTGATAACTCCATTGCAATCTATTAGATTTCCATATACCACAGTTGAATGAACTGTATATCTTTACTAAACTAAAGGAATGGGCCGGGTTAGCTCAGTCGGTAGAGCGTTCGGTTAGAAACCACAAGGTTCCTAGTTCAATACCGGTCCTCGCCAACTCAGCGTATGAGTAGCACAGGGATCTGTGCGGTAAAGTAAGGAGCTGATGCTAGGTGTGGCGCTCCACCCCAGATGCTAAAATAATCTCCTTGGTCTAGCGCAAGTGAAAAAGGAATAGACTCCCTCGCTGATTGGCTGATAACGACTTTAAGCCGCCCCGACGACTTTACTTACCTCTAAAGAAGGCAGCTTCACTCCTGAAATGAATTAAACCAATCGATTACATGGTACTATTAGTATTTTGTAATTTAACCATTATAGTGCTTTTTGGCTATAGCAAAATGAATAAAATTATTCTAATCAATTATTATTCTGATAACTCCATTGTAATCTATTAGATTTCCATATGCCACCGTTGAATGAGTTGTATATCTTTACTAAATTATAAAATAACTTGATTAGTTAAGTTAAAAATTAAAGTTAATAGAAACAATGACATCGTGAGAAAAAATTGAAATAGTTTATTATAGATTATTTTGATTTATTATCTAGACTAACAAAATAAAAAAACACTCTCCGGGCGATATAAAAATACATTTTTGAAAGATATTGCTTGAGGAGGTGGAAGTTAAAAATTAGATGTCGGAGAGTTTGAACCATAAATCATGAAATCATCAAATTTATTAAAGGAGTAAAAAAAACAAAAAAAACAATTTGAAATCGAAACTAAGTTCTATTAACTTTGATTATCTATTAAAATAAAACAAACTATATATAAATATATGATACTGGGGATGTATCTATTAATACTTGTTTTAAAAAACAATGAGGACTGTCTAATGTTGCATGCTCAAATTTTGAGTGTATTTATTCTATGTTATGACGATTTCGGATAATGTGACGTAGGCAGTGACGTAGTTTTGGTTACAGACAAAAACCGGAAGCGAATCTCCATTATTAATAGATATCTAGATAATAAATGTTATGCTTAAGTAATAGATACCTGGTACTTTTTATAATACCACAATTTTTTCGGCATACATATCTGGTACCTAAACTTTGCGCCTCCCCCTGAGCTGACAGAAATTACCAAATCGATGACAACAAACATTAATAACATCATTTGACAATGGCATCAAGATTACCAATTAACAGGGGGTTATTATTCAAACTGATATCGATTCCTTACTGCCTCGAATGGCAGAGTGGTTAGTTTAGCGTTGGCTCGGTTTCTTGATGAGATGAACGGATGGCGTCTCTCACCGAAATAGCCAATTCTCACACGTGCAGTTCAGTTGATTCTGGGATTTATAATTCAAACTAACAATCGCGTAGAAACACAGGGAATTTTGATTGACACAAATGTAACCCTGTGTTGACCTTCTCTTCCGGTTTGCCAATGCAAGCGTTGGACATAGAGATTAGATTTTAGTCTTTGGGTAACCGTTTAACAAGACAGGCCACAAATGGTGGCTCTCTTTCAATTAGCCAAATTCTCACACACACGGTTGAGTTGATTCTGCGACTTATAAAGTTAACAAAAAAAGATAGGTATACAACACTAACAGAGGATTATTATTCAATCTGATATCTTGATTCCTGACTGCCTCGAATGGTTGAGTGGTTAGAAGCTATCAAACCATTGGTAGAGAGTTCAATTCCAGCCTGGTACTATAAACAAAGCTAACATTTTTTTAAACGAAAACTGATATCTTAATTCATTAAGCATGAAAGGGTTAGACGGGTGAATGTTACTGAAGTGAATCACTGAAAAACAAAAGACTGTGACCAAAGCTTTTAGCTAACGATAAAAGTTGTCAGAAAAGCAATAAACCCAATCAATAATCTGATATATATATATATATATATATATATATATATATATATATATATATATATATATTCATTTCATGTTGTTATTTAAAATGATAATAGATTGAATAATGTATGTACATATGGATAAACTCCTGACCGAAACACGTGTAAGTTAAATTAATTAAAATATCCTATTTTATCCATTCAATACTTTCTTTCCTTTATTTCTCTTTTCAACACACACACACACACACACATATATATATATATATATATGTGTGTGTGTGTGTGTGTGTGTGTGTGTGTGTGTGTGTGTGTGTGTGTGGTGTGTGTGTGTGTGTGTGTGTGTGTGTATATATATAGAGAGAGAGGGAGAGAGAGAGAGAGATGAATTCATGTTTTCCAAGGGCTGTGAAGCACAAACAGTCTCTTCTATAATTTGAACACGGCTCACCGATACCATTTTCTTCGACGGTAACCGTTACGCTTAGCACGCCCCGATGATGTGTGTGTCGGTGTATTGATACCAGCGCGCACACATACACATACCATACTCACACAAAACACGCACATACACACCAGCACACTAATACATAACACACACACAAACATACAACACACCACAAATCTGCATACACACAGACACACAAACATACATACACACACAAATATATACACGCACACAAATATGCATACACACACACACACCACACACAAACATACTACATACACACACAAACATACACACACACACACAAATATGCATACACACACAACACAACAACACAACACACAACAAACATACATACACACACACACAAACATACATACACACACACACACATACACACACACAAATATGCATACACACAACACAACACAACTATATACACACAAACATACATACACACACAAATATGCATACACACACACAAACATACATACACACACAAACATACACACACACAAATATGCATACATACACACACACACACACACAAACATACATATACACACAAACATACACACACACACACAATATGCATACACACACACACACAAACATACACCACACACAAACATACATACACACAAATATGCATACACACACAAACATACATACACGCACAAACATCCACACACAACAAACATACACACACACACACACACAAATATGCATACATACACACACACAAACATACACCCCGCACGACGTCCAAATTCTGTCCATAACCATCACCACCACCACCCACGAAATGTACAACCCCTACCTTCTCCTCTCTCTCTCTCTCTCTCTCTCTGTTTTCCTTAGTTTGCACATTCAGTCTCTTTCATAGGTTTGGACATTCAGTCGCTTTTTCTTCTTCTTCTCCTTTCTCTCTCTCTCTCTCTCTCTCTCTCTCTTCTTCTCTCTCTCTCTCTCTCTCTCTTTTCTTCTTCTTCTTCTCTCATAAGTTCCACTGTGCTGCTCGGGGCACAGTGGATATTTCATTCTTTTTTTTTTTCTTTCTTTTTTTTTTACCCGCTGCTTTAATCAAAAATTGAATTAGAAGATATGTTCCATTAAGTCGAGTGGCACCTTCTAAACACCTTTTGGCTGCAGTCGAACGGGCTAACGTTTTTTCCCACCCGACACCCCTCTCTCTCTCTCTCTCTCTCTCTCTCTCTCTTCCTCCCCCGCTTGTAGACACACGGGTCGAGTGGGGGTACGCGTATACATTTATACACGCCTCATCTAAACATCTCAATGTATACACGTGTGCAAATGTAAGAAATATCTGTAAAAGATAACCGTATCTCTCTCTCTCTCTCTCTCTCTTCTCCTCTCTCTCTCTCTCTCTCTCTCTCTCTCTTCTCTCTCTCTCTGCCTGTGTCCCCCCATATATATATATATATATATATATTGAGAACTGACGAATAACAGAGTAAAAATTGGTCCACCACTAACTATATCTATATATATATATATTATATATATATATAAGAATTTGCTCTACTAACGTATTGAGCACTTTATATTTGTTATAATCGCGCTGCTTATCATTGAGAAACGTGTATCAACTAACCATTGTGACCATTTTCACTGGTAAGTCACCTTTTCCATATGAATCATATATATATAATATATATATATATATATATATATATAATATGATGTACACTCACACTTCACATTCAAAATCTTTTTATCTACATTCTTATTCAGTTTCATTAGCCTTTCTAATTTAATATGATATTTTATTATAAAATTTAACTAAAATACTTGCACCCGGAGGGTGCATATATTTGCTAGTATATATAATTATCACTGGTTCACTTGTGTGTATGCATGTAANGGTGAAACGTCCTATTGAATATTTTGTCTTTCTTTTTTCTAATCTGTCAAAAATAATGGATACAGTTAAGAGATACATTTTTTGCTGACCGAGTTTTTTGTGGCGGAAGTGAAACTACAACATAACATTTTTTTTTTTTTTTTTTTTGCAACAATCAAGGAATTCATTTGGAATTCATATCACAGGACTATAAAATTCTAAAAAATTTAGAAAATATATAAAAAATAAAAAATCTGTTTTCAAATGCCTTTAAAGTAATAAAAAAATTCATCATTCACATCTGATGAGTCGGGAGCGTAAGACTATTTGTCTAAGCTCCCTGAAATAGACTATAATGCTAAATCTCTAAGTCTCTTGTTATTTCTTTACTTATATATTTGCTCTGTGACTCTAACATTAAGAGCACACATTGAACTCTCAAACTGCGACAGGTTTTTTAAATAAAACTCTTGTGTCGTAAGGAAGATTTTTTCTCTGGACTTTTGGATTATATATATATATATATATATATATATATAATATATATATATATATATATAGTCATCACTGGTTCACTTGTGTGTATGCATGTATGCCAGTGGTACTGTTAAGGCTGTATCACTTGGACTCTAACGACACTCATAGAGAAGGAGCTTGATGGGAACTGCACAAGGAAGGTGGGTGCTGTCTTAAACAAATCTTGGGAGCAACACCCCACAAAAAGCAGCTGTATGGCCACTTGCCTTCTTTCACACAAGTAAGACGAACAGGACATACTGGACAGTTCTGGAGAAGTAAGAAGTGTAGGCTGAGACCCAGTATGAATTAGCAAAAATGGTTTAATATCTTTTCTCTGCAACGGTCAGTCTATGAAATTTGATGATAAAGAGACTACCATTTACCTTATAGCTGAAGTGGGAGAGAATAATTTATGCAGTTTTCCAAAGGCTTTAGCGTGAAGTCAAACCTAAGTGTTGTATATTGTACGAGCGAAACAAAGAAAAGACCACAAAAATAACAAAGGACTTTTTCCCGGTAAAACGAACAAAGAAGTTAAAAAACGGAAGCGAGGCTTTCCGGTCAAAGAAGCAGGTAGAAGATAAAGAAATATATAACAACGGTCCGTTATCAGATCAAAAGATAAAGATGCGTAGGCGTGTCGTCAATACAAAAGCCAGAGGGTCGAGTCAGTTAGAGAGTCAGTCAGACAGGAGACAGCGAACGGAGAACAAGTGAGTGACCGCACTCACGGTCACAGCCGATGGGCTGTGAGCTGTCACCAGCCCCCTTTACCCCAACATCGCCAGTCATCCCAACGGTAGTAGTAGTCATCGTCAACCCTTTTAGCATTCCTATTGTCAAGCTCGCCACCCACCAGCCGAGAAGAGAAATAAAGTCAACTCCTACTATACAGCATGTGTTGTGATTTCATTAAGCGAAAACTATATATATCGTCTAGGGTTAGTGACGATACCCGCTATGTATGCAGATACACGAAATAGGGCCGTGAATTTGAAGCCTCTATATAACAGATAGATATTTGGTACCGAGAAAACCCCAGTATAGAATTGAAGAAGCCGCTATGCAACATAAGCATCCTTGTCCAGGATTTGAGCTCGAGTCTCCGATTCCATTTCTTATGCTCAACGCACCTGCGTAAGGAAGATTTTTTTTTTACGGCATATCAACCTCAGTGGGTCATTTAATGCCGATAAAGTTTTGAAATAAATCAATTCTTAATGGATAATACAATTTTTTTATAAATACATTTTTCTATTTAACCCATAGATGGGACCCTAACAGGTACTACCACTCCGGGTCAGAGTGGATCAGGGAGCAATGTTGATGAAGGGGTGCTCCACATTCCCCAAACCTCCAAAACTGGAACCTCACCATCAGATAGAGATTAACGTCATTCCCAGGACATGTAGACCCTTAGCCACCGCCTTCTAGCACCCATATGATAAAAAGGAGTTGGGGCTTGCCATAAGGGCAATAGGGTTGGGAAAATCATATAGGTCAACGCACCTGCGTAAATTATCAACAGATTTTAGTTCCAGCTTTGAGAAATGCCGCTGAAATTTCCCAAATGGTCACCCACGCGATTCTCGCCACATTCGATTGCTTAACCGAAAAGCATAACTGTCAACAACTGCGCACCTCAATGTGTGTGTGGGGGGGGGTGAAGTAAGTGTCCCGAGGTGGCGAGGCGGACGAATAGCGGAGCGGGGGTGTTCGGGATGGAAGACGACATCACAATGGTAAACAATTAAACAATTAGCGACTACTTAATTTCCGAGCCAAATTGCAGAAGACGTTTTCAAAAAGAAAGAAGAATAAAGCAAAATCCGAAAGCGCAGAAAGTCGCAAACCAATTTACGACCCATTGCTCCGCTGTCAACCCTACACACAACTCTCAGTCGCGGAGGGGGACCCCGGCGGGCTGGAGATTTTTCGAAAAAGGGTAACGAAGACAAGTTAATGCGGGTTTGCGCATCCATAATCTAATTCGTTCTTCTCCCCCTCGGAGAGAAATTCGCGCCGATATTTTAATTAAGAAATTTAAAAATCGTCCTTCCTCAAACTGCTTCCTAATGGTGTCACGTGACCTGATATGACATCAGTGACGTCACCGGGAAAAATAGCCCGGAGACGCATGCAGTAAGGGAACCAGGGAGTGAGTCCTAACATCGTAAGGACGCAGTCAATCTTGTTTGTTTGTTGCGGGAGGGGAGGGGTTATCACTAATCGAGAAGGGGACTATCATTATTTTTCATTTGACCTACGATTCACAATTGAACTCTTAAGTATCATAGATTTTACAAGTATGCAAATTGAGGTACTGAAGTGTTATAACCTCAGTAATGGTGATGAAGAGGTACTCCACATTCCCTAGAGCTTCAGAATTGGAACCTCACCACCAGATAGAGTTTAACATCATATCCAGGACATTAAGACCCGTAGCCACCGCCTTCTAGCACAGATATAATAAATAAAAAGGGTTGGGGATTTCCATAAGGGCAATAGGGTTGGGATAATTATATAGGTGCTAGGGATTGACATGACCAGCCGATTGATCGGAGAAGGCCTCTCGGACCGTTCCAATTCTGGAGCTATGAGGAGTGTCAAGTCACCCTTTTATTGCCATTACTCCCAGGTCCACTCAGGACTTGAAGACCCTCGGCCACCGCCTTCTAGCACATATATGATAGAAAGAGTTGGGGTTTATTTCTTAGTTGAGTAACATGATATTACTGAGTGACCCAGAAAAAACAGAACCCAATTTATTTATTTATTTTCTCATTAAACTAACCCTAAACCTCAACCCTAACCCTAACTCTAAACCCTAACTCTAGGAAATAACCGGGTTGGGGTTTGCCATAGGGTTGGGATAATCATATAAGTGCTAGGGGTTGACATGACCAGCCGATTGAACGGATGTTGTGTGTGTGTGTGTGTGTGTGTGTGTGTGTGTGTGCGTGTGTTTCACGCATGCGCGTTTCACTATAGACCAAAATGGATTTTGATTGAGTATTAAACGAATCACAATCATCCGAACTCCTTTAAACTATGCATCCACTAATCTATCTATCTATCTATCTATCTATAATTATATATATCTTTTTAGTCTGCTCTTATCTATCACGTGGTGTAAAACATGGAAAAGCTATTGTTGTATACCCTTTCTTTACTTACTTATATTCTTCTTCTGGCGTCTTTTCTATCTTACGTCTTCTTCTAGCGTCTCTTCTAACATCTGGACTTGATCTTGGGGACTTCGTGTCTGGTCTTCTCTTGGGGATTTCTCTTTATTAGAAGCCCTGTGTCATTGGTAGTTTTTAGATAATAACACAAGACTTCGATTTACTTAGATCATATTTTATTCTGAAATCCCCACCAGACTACCTGCGCAGATTGAGTCAGAGCGTGTATAATACGACTTACCACCGTCGTGGTCTTTGGCCGAACTAACTAAACAAATCTCTTTCTAATCTAAACCGGAAGAGGGTCTTCTCCACCGATTCTCACGGTATCCACCGGAAAGGATCAGGACTGAGGTCAAGCCTTGTCACTCATCCTTCAAGGCCACCAGCTGCAACTTATAACAGCCATTTTGATTTCTACACTACTGTACATAAATATTAAGAATCTAATGATTATGTAACGCTATCTCTAAGACTAGATGCAAATTATTTGTATTAGATAGGAATACTTGAAACCATGTAACATTATGCATATTATTTGTATTAGATAGGAATAGTGTGAAATATACTCAGCCGCACCTAGGATTTGAACTCGTTTCGCCGTGTCCATTTCCTACGACGGTAACCATTACACCACGCCTTTTCTTTAAATGTGTTCTGTTATAATTGCTTGAAATAAAAACTGACTTCGGCATTAAATAACCCAACAAATGTTGACATGCCGTAAAACCAACCAACCAACAAACAAACTCCTACTTTCTTTTATTTCATTTTCCTTCACCTCTTTCACGTGTTCGTTCCTGTGTTGATTTACGCCGTGAATGTTGAACAGACAGGAATTTGAAACAGAAAACCCATGAACGCAACATGGAATTTCAAATATCATGTATTAATACATTTTCACAAACAAGAAATTACTCTTGAATATTTGTGGCTTGCAAACGATAGTATTGTCAGCGGGAAATGTTAATTATATGATTATAACGAATATAATTCCACTTAACCGAGTCCTTGTAAAGTTGGTAAGTCATCGTACCTACTACGGCTCTCTGTTCTCTCAGCTGAATATAGGAGCGTCGTAATTCACATCCGACTTCTAGAGATGCTGGTACCAAATAGAAAAATATCTTCTCATCAATTTTGCCGCTAAAGTTTACGGGCCTGTGTTTGGTTGGTTTGAAAAGAGGCACGTTGACCAAGGGAGACCATCCACCTACCTTAGATAAATATTTCTACTTCCTTCATAATATCTTTCATTCACTTTTTCTTTCACTTTTTCTATTAGCCTAAGGGGTACTGATTCAAGTTTTTAAAAAAAACAGACATTTTCTAAATATTCAAACGAGCGCGTAAAAAAATGTTCAAATTTCTCGAAACACTAAATTTTTTTAAACTCAAAATGGAAAATATTTATGGAGGAACAAAAATTGTTTTTGAGGAAGGCAGAACAGGGGTCTAGTTTATCCTTGTTTTGTTTACATGTATGAAGATATATTTTTGTTTGTTTTGTTTTGTTTTGTTTTATGGCATATCAACCTCAGTGGGTCAATTAATGCCGATAAAGTTTTGAAATAAATTAATTCTTAATGGATAATACAATTTTGTTTATAAACTCATGTTTTCTATTTAACCCATAGATGGGACCCTAACAGGTACTACCACTCCGGGTCAGAGTGGACCAGGGAGCAATGGTGATGAAGGGGTGCTCCACATTCCCCAAACCTTCAAAACTGGAACCTCACCATCAGGGAGTTTAACGTCATTCCAAGATATATTTTTCCTGTATTTCTCTGAATGTTTGAGATGAGGGTTGATGATTAGTATTATCTGCGTTATTCGGACTATTGTCCTCATCTTCATTGTTATTTGTACAACGTTTCGGCCGATATGCCCTCCGATTATGACAAGAAAGTTCCCGAGTCCGAAAAGAAGGTTCCTGAGTCCGACAAGAAATACCTGAAGAAGGCCTTCGTTGCTTCTCTTGCTTAATACTTTTGTCTACTGTTTATTTTTCTTTCTTTCTTTCTTTCTTTCTTTTCTTTTTTCTTTCTTTCTTTTTTTTTCTTTCTTTCTTTCTTCTCATCAGCCGTTATTCTCTCTCTTTTTTTTTTTCAATTCTTTTTATCGTTATAAACATTCACTCCTCATCTCATACACCCGACACGATTGATACCGAAGTTTACGGGTGTATTACGGGTGCATGCAAAGAGATTCTATTTGCCAAAGGGTTACCGATTCAAGTTTTAAACAAAAAAACAGACATTTTCTAAATATTCAAACGAGCGCGTAAAAAAAAATGTTCAAACTTCTCGAAACACTAAAATTACCGCGAGTGAAAGGTAGAAATTTCAGTAACGAATGTATTTTTTGAAAAATTGATTTGAAAAAAAAAAAATTTTCATAGAATTGAAGCGTAGAAATTAAAACAGAATTTCTTTCGAGAAACCCACTTCATTTATGGAAAAAAGAAAAACAAACAAACAAACAAACAACAGTTAGATGAGAAAGAAGAGAAACGGTTAAGTATGTTAAAATCTCGCAGGGTATTTGGATGTTTAACGAGATTCTCGCGAGAAGTTTCAGGGTGGTAAATTCTCGATCAAAAAAATAATCGAGACTTTAAGTTTTATTTCGGGTAAGAATCCTAATTGGTATTATCATGGATGTGGGTTTCGTTAGGAGTAAAAATCAACAATTTTTACATTAAATACTCTTATTTGTTTCTCCCTACTTCCCCACTAACCTCTATACATACTCTTCTCTCTCTCTCTCTCCTCTCTCTCTCTCTCTCTCTCTCTCTCTCTCTCTCTCCTTCTCTTTCAATTTATCTATCTATCTATTCCATCTATATATATATATATATATATTATATATATATATATATATATTATATATTATATATATCAGTCTGTTCATATCTATGTATCTATCTATCTATCTATCTCAGGCTGTTCATATCTATCTATCTATCTATCTATCTATCTATCTATCCCTGCCTCTTATTTTATATCTATCTATCTTTGTATATATAATATATATATATATATATATATTAATATATATATATATATATATTATTTCTACGCTTCAATTTTATGAAAAAATCTTTCTTTTTCAAATCAATGTATATATATATATATGTTGTGTGTGTGTGTGTGTGTGTGTGTGTGTGTGTGTGTGTGTGTGTCTGTTCATGTCTATATATCTACCTACCTATTTATATATCTCAGCCTCTTCTTATATCTATCTATCTATCTATCTATCTATCTGTTCGCTAACTTAATTTATTTTTAAAACGACTGTTGCGACATAGAAACATGAGCATTAACGCAATACAATATTTATATTCAGACTGAGATAGATAGATAGATAGATAGATGAAGAGACCGATAGATAGATAGATAGATAGATAGATAGATGAAGAGGCCGAGATAGATAGATACATAGATAGATAGATAGATAGATGAAGAGGCCGAGATAGATATATAGATAGATAGATAGATGTGAAAAGACTTAGATAGATAGATGGATGGACAGATAGATAGATAGATAGATAGATAGATGAAGTGGCCGAGATAGATATATAGATAGATAGATAGATAGATAGATAGATGTGAAAAGATTGAAATAGATACGATCAGACTTAAATAGATAGATAGATAGATAGATAGATAGATAGATAGATAGATAGATGTGAAACGACTGAAATAGATACGATCAGACTTACCTAGATAGATAGATAGATAGATAGATAGATAGATAGAAGAGGAGGCTGATATATTATATATATATATATATGTGTGTGTGTGTGTGTGTGTGTGTGTGTGTGGTGTGTGTGTGTTGTGTGTGTGTGTAGAGAGGAGAGAGAGAGAGAGAGAGAGAGAGAGATAGGCATAAGAAAGCATAGATAGATAGATAGATAGATAGATAGACATAGACAAACCGACTTTTTATTAGATAAATGCGTGATTAGATATGCTGAGAAAATTTACAAGTTTTTTAAAGCCGGCAAAGCTAGAGAGAGAGAGGAAAGACTTACTGCGCCAGAGGAGAGAGAGAGAAGTGTGTGTGTGTTGTGTGTGTGTTGTGTGTGTGACAGAGAGACAGAGAGAGAGGAGGCATGATTATTGATGGAAAGAATTGGAATGTTTTCCTTTCTTTCCTTTCTTTCTTTTTTTCTTTTTTTTTACCCCCCCCCCCCCCAAAAAAAAAAAAAAGTGCTTGCTTAGTAATAGGAAAAGACTAAGTATTTTGGAAAAAAACGGTCCGTGAGTCCGAGTGTCCGACGGCCCGGTCCCCCGTCCGCCCGGCCCCCCTCCGTCCATCCATTCGCCCCCCCCCCCTCAGTGCGTCCAAATAACAGCAGCTGGTTAAATAGAGGGCGCTGAATGAACCCAATCGGTTGAATGATAAGTCGACATAGCCATTACCAATTAAGAACATCAAATAGAAATTAGACAAGAATAAAAAAAAAGGGATTTTTACAGACAACGAAAGAAGAGAAAATCAAACGGATAAAAGATGCCTAGAGAGAACGGAAAATGGCGCCCAGAGAGATCTACCAACAAAAACTCTAATTATTTCTCTGAATGTTTAGATAAGGCTTGATGATTGTCTCATCTTATTGATATCTACACTATTTCTCAGAATGTTTGAAGGTGAGGCTTCGATGATTACTATTTATCTGCGTTATTCGGACTAGTGTCCTCATCTTTATTTGATATCTACACTATCTTCTCTGAATGTTTGAGATGAGGCTTGATGATTACTATTATCTGCGTTATTCGGACTATTGTCCTCATCTTCATTGTTTATCTGATGATTATATACTATTTCTCTGAATGTTTGAGATGAGCTTGATGATTAGTATTATCTTGCGTTTATTCGGACTATTGTCCTCATCTTCATTGTTATCTACACAATTTCTCTGAATGTTTGAGATGAGGCTTGATGATTAGTATTATCTGCGTTATTCGGACTATTGTCCTCATCTTCATTGTTATCTGTATACTATTTCTCTGAATGTTTGAGATGAGGCTTGATGATTAGTATTATCTGCGTTATTCGGACTATTGTCCTCATTTTCATTGTTATCTACACAATTTCTCTGAATGTTTTTGAGATGAGGCTTGATGATTAGTATTTTATCTGCGCTATTCGGACTATTGTCCTCATCTTCATTGTTATCTACGCAATTTCACTGAATGTTTGAGATGAGGCTTGATGATTACCTATTATCTGCGTTATTCGGACTATTGTCCTCATCTTCATTGTTATCTACACAATTTCTCTGAATGTTTTGAGATGAGGCTTGATGATTACTATTATCTGCGTTATTCGGACTATTGTCCTCATCTTCATTTGTTATCTACACAATTTCTCTGAATGTTTGAGATGAGGCTTGATGATTACTATTATCTGCGTTATTCGGACTATTGTCCTCATCTTCATTGTTATCTACACAATTTCTCTGAATATTTGAGATGAGGCTTGATGATTACTATTATCTGCGTTATTCGGACTATTGTCCTCATCTTCATTGTTATCTACACAATTTCTCTGAATGTTTGAGATGAGGCTTGATGATTACTATTATCTGCGTTATTCGGACTATTGTCCTCATCTTTATTGATATCTACACTATTTCTCTGAATGTTTGAGATGAGGCTTGATGATTAATATTATCTGCGTATTCGGACTATTGTCCTCATCTTCATTGTTATCTACACACTTTCTCTGAATGTTTGAGATGAGGCTTGATGATTACTATTATCTGCGTTATTCGGACTATTGTCCTCATCTTCATTGTTATCTACACAATTTCTCTGAATGTTTGAGATGAGGCTTGATGATTACTATTATCTGCGTTATTCGGACTATTGTCCTCATCTTTATTGATATCTACACTATTCTCTGAATGTTTTGAGATGAGGCTTGATGTTACATTATCTGCGTTATTCGGACTATTGTCCTCATCTTCATTGTTATCTACACAATTTCTCTGAATGTTTGAGATGAGGCTTGAATGATTACTATTATCTGCGTTATTCGGACTATTGTCCTCATCTTCATTGTATATCTACACAATTTCTCTGAATGTTTGAGATGAGGCTTGATGATTACTATTATCTGCGTTATTCGGACTATTGTCCTCATCTTCATTGTTATCTACACAATTTCTCTGAATGTTTTGAGATGAGGCTTGATGATTACTATTATCTGCGTTATTCGGACTATTGTCCTCATCTTCATTGTTATCTACACAATTTCTCCTGAATGTTTGAGATGAGGCTTGATGATTACTATTATCTGCGTTATTCGGACTATTGTCCTCATCTTTATTGTTATCTACACTATTTCTCTGAATGTTTAGATGAGGCTTGATGATTAATATTATCTGCGTTATTCGGACTATTTCCTCATCTTCATTGTATCTACACAATTTCTCTGAATGTTTGAGATGAGGCTGGATGATTTAGTTATCTGCGTTATTCGGACTATTGTCCTCATCTTTATTGATATCTACACTATTTCTCTGAATGTTTGAGATGAGGCTTGATGATTAGTATTATCTGCGTTATTCGGACTATTGTCCTCATCTTTATTGTTATCTGTACAACGTTCCCAAGTCCGAAAAGAAGGTTCCCGAGTCCGACAAGATATACCTGAAGAAGGCTGGAGGGTATATCGGCCGAAACGTTGTACAAATAACAATAAAGATGAGGATAATTGTCCGAATAACGCAGATAATACTAAAACTTTAATTATATCAGGTTCATTGAACCAAACCTTAAAAAAGATTCATCTATATATCTATCTATCTATCTATCTATCTATCTATCTATCTGTCTATCTATCGGTCTGTTCTTATCTATCTATCAATCTATCTATCTATCTATCTATCGGTCTGTTCATATCTATCTATCTATCTATCTATTTTAGTATGTTTCATATCTATCTATCTATCTATCTATCTATCTGTTCATATCTATCTATCGCGTCTGTTATATCTATCTATCTATCTATCGGTCTGTTCTTATCTATCTATCTATCTATCTATCTATCGGTCGTTCATTATCTATCTATCTATCTTATCTATGTACTTGTCTGTTCATATCTATCTATCTATCTATCTATCTGTCTATCTATTGGTCTGTTCATATCTATCTATCCATCTATCTATCTATCTATCTATCGGTCTGTTCATATCTATCTATTTATCTATCTATCATTGTCTGTTCATATCTATCTATCTATCTATCTGTATATCTATCGGTCTGTTCATATCTATCTATCTATCGGTCTGTTCATATCTATCTATCTATCTATCTATCTTAGTCTGTTCATATCTATCTATCTATCTTAGTCTGTTTATATCCATCTGTCTATCTATCTTAGTATATTCATATCTATCTATCTATCTATCTATCTGTTCATATCTATCTATCTATCTATCTATCTATCTTAGTATATTCATATCTATCTATCTATCTATCTATCTATCTATCTGTTCATATCTATCTATCTATCTATCTATCTTAGTATATTCATATCTATCTATCTATCTATCTTAGTATATTCATATCTATCTATCTATCTATCTATCTTAGTCTGATCATATCTATCTATCTATCTATCTATCTTACTCTATTCATATCCATCTATCTCTCTATTAATCTCAGTCTGTTCATATCTATGTATCTATCTAACCATCTATCTATCTATTACTCTTCGTCTGTTCTTAAAAAAGGGGGAGGGAGAGACTCCGTGGCGTAGTGGCTAGCGTGGTGGACTGCGGCCACATAGTAAGCGAGTTTGAACACCTGTCGCCCCCCCCCAAAAAAAAACATTACAAAATTCAACATAGATACTGAGGAGAGTGCTGGAATATTGTGAATATTTGCAGCCACTTAATCACTAATGGAAGCCGCTACATAAAAAGAAAATTGATGAGTTCATAACAATGTCGAAAAACAAAAAAATATATAAAGATTAGGGTAAAAAAATGGAAAAAAAAAAAATAACAGGGCATGTGGTCATCCAATTAAATAGGTTTCCTGAGTCAAACTGCATCTGATGGTGAGGTTCCATTTCTGGAGCTGTAAGAGTGTGGATTATCCCTTCATCGCCATTACTCCCAGGTCCACTTTAACCCGGGGTGGACAGTACCATTGTTAGGTCTCATCTAAGGGTTATATAGAAAAACATTAATTTAAAAAATGTGATTAAAATAATTGAGTACCCATCAATAAGAAATAACACAAAAACGTCTTCGGTATAAAATAACCCAACAAGGGTTGACATGCCGTAAAATCCAATCAACCAACCAACCAACCTTTTTATTTTTATTTTTTCGTTCTTTACTTTTGCTTATCGTTGAAGCGCCCATCTTCTTTCTTTATACCTTTTCTTCTCTCTTCTCCCCACCCCCTGAACATTTTGATGCATATCTTACCATTTCTCCACCTCACAGGGATGTTATTGAATGATTTCATTTTAATAGAAGAAAAAAAGAGTTTTTAAAAATTGTGCTTAAAAATTGAGTTTGAAATTTTGGGGAAAAACGTGGAGTTCCGTCCCGACCTCCTGCCTCAAAAACTGCTAGCCGGTGGCTGCTGAAAAAAAAACACCAGCTACGATTGACGTCCGTAGGCGAAGCGGTGTCACTTGAAAAAAAAACTATGGTTAGGGTTAGGGTTTAGGGTTATTAACAGAAACCACAAATTTGGTAATAAAACTGTTAATTTTAACTAGGGGGATGTAGGGTTATGGTTTAGGGTTTAGGGTTATGGTTGGTGTTGGTGTTGGGTTTTCGGGAAAAACGCCCTAAGTTGGTTATTTTTTTATTTTTGTTTTTGTTTTTGGGTTTTTTTTTTCAAGTGACACCGCTTCGGCTATGGACTTCAATCGTAGCTGGAGTTTTTTGGGAGGTTTTTTTCAGCGGCCAACGGCTAGCGTTTTTGAGGGCAGGAGGCGGAACGAAACGCAAATTTTGAAAAACAATTGAATACCCCTTCGAGAAGCAAAGAAACTAAACTTGAAGGAAACTAAAATATTGGATATGCTATTAAAGAAAGATTTCCACCGTAACTAAACTGAATGTGGATACTGAGGAGAGTGCCTGGACTATTTAATATATGCACCAATGAAAGCCAGTACATCAAAAAAAAAACGTTGATGCGTTTTTGTAACAATGTCGCACACAAAAAAAAATTATTTGGCTATAAAATTGATCAAAAAAAAATAATGAGGCCAACGTTTGAAATTAGATTTTTCCCGCCAAAAAAGGGAATTTTGCACAACAAGTCCGGCGTTGTTCGTTATGGATCGTTTTTTCTTAATTACGTTGTATTTAAGTCTAAATTGCGTCCAGAAATGGCGGGGAATGAAAAATGGAAAATGGAAACGGCCTTTGTAAGCAACTAAATGTTCCTTCATCAGGCGTTAAGTTGGCGATTTTAGAAAGATTAATTATCTTATTTTTATTTATTATTCATTTAAATTTTATATCATTATTTTTTCATTTGTGGGGTTTTTTTTGGTTTTTTTGTCTGTTGTTATTTTTGTTGTTTTTATTTTTATTTTTATTTTTGTTTTTTCATTTATTTTACTTTTATTATTTTTTCATTTGTTTTTTTCATAGTGTTTTTTGTTCATTTGTTTTTTCATTTGTTTTTTTTGTTTTTTTTGGGGAGAGAGGGGTTTGGGGGTGTTCATAATTATTGGTTTTTCATAGATCTTAATTGGTCGCGTTGCCCCCCTCTCGGTAGGGAGGAGGAATGTTTTGCTGGTCAGCAAAACAAGGGATGAAATACCCGAATCTTCCATAAAAGTATTTCCATCTTACCCTATTGCTGATCACGTGATGCTTGATCAGCGAGACGAGTTTTCGCGAAATATGCATTTGAATTTAGTTGTTGTGGTTGTTTATCGCACATTTTTCGTCCCTATTTTCAACCATATATATATATATAATATATATATTATATATTATATATATTTGTTGTGGGTTTTAAGGGTCAAAATAAGAAAACGACTGGTAAACAATGTGACAAAATGTAATTGAACAAAGGAAGTATAAATTTACAGCAAAGAAAGTGGAGATTGCGTCCGACCATATAGTTTACTAGCTGAACTAGCATTTGGCTTCGTGTCAGCCACAATTGTTCCTATTACTTATAGTAAGGCTGTTGGCAGCATTCATTATTGTCCATTGAGGTTATATCACCTAATAACACACACACACACACATATTATATATATATATATATATATGAGAGAGAGAGAGAAGGGGGAGGAAGCGGTAGAGAGGGGGAGAATAGATAGATAAAGCAACAACACTGGAATAACAACATCCACAATACAACTCTTCCTAATCCAAATCCACTTTTGGAAAGACTGGAGACAACTTAAGGAAGTCTAGAAAGGAACAAATCATTGTGTCCCGATTACGCATTTGGTCATACAAGACTAACGCATTCGCACTATAGCTCAAACAAGAACAACAACCACAATGTGAAACATGTCAAGGGCCTTTTTGACAGTTAAACACTTTATTCATGGAATGCAGTTCTTTTGCTCACATCAGATAACGTTTAATTTTAAAGCAAACAATATGAAAGATCCCTGTTTTTTTTGAAAATGTCAACATGGAGGATATTTCCATCCTTTTTTGAGGGAACATAAAATTTACCATAGAATAAGACATGAAACAAATCAAATAGCCCATACAATACTGAATCCCCCAATAATGCTAACAATTGTTAAAACCTAATTACTAAAAAATACAGCGATATGTCATCACTTCCCTAACCGGTTAGGCATAACATAGCCCCGGATACGGTTGATTAATGCCGTTAAAATCAATAAACAAACAACAACAACAGAATTAAGATAGATAAATGATAGGGTTAGAACTCGAAACTGTAATATAGGTTTCTATCTGGATTTTAAATTTATCAGTATGCTTAAAGCAATATATATATATATAATATATATATAATATAATATATGGTGTGTGTGTGTGTGTGTGTGGTGTGTGTGTGTGGTGGTGTGTGTTGTGTCTCAGCTTCGGATGTCTGTCTGTCTGTCTGTCTGCGTGTTTGTGTGGTTCATACTTCAAATACAAAGATTGTTAACTGTACATTTCAAAATAACCGTCCGATTCATTTCATAATATTTTTTTTTCTTTCCGTTTTTCTCTTAAAGATCCGCCCCCCCACATTCTGCTTGTCAACAAGTATGCACCGACCCAGCAATTACTCCAAATCTATTTGATACGACGCTCAACCTCCTCGTGCCAGTCAACCTCAACCGAGCACCTTTGATGAAGGTAAAAATGCGATGAATCATTAAATTAATAAAACTTGAGTCATTAATTATATTGTGTCTAATCTACTGACGTCACCAGTTCGGCGTTTTGTGACATGCACAGACGACACGAACCGGGGGAACGGGGGAACCAGGAGGGGGACCAGGAGGGACCAGAGGGGGGAAGGTGAGAGAACGGGATTAGGGGTGTGGTTGGGAGGGGGTGATGGAAGATGTCAACGCGGGGAAGTAAACTTTAATAAAAATTATTTTAATTAATTTTCCTAAATACATGTTCAGCGAAAACAATCAACTGGGCACTTCTTGATTAAAGAGAGAGAGAGAGAGAGAGAGAAGAGAGAGAGAGAGAGAGAGAGAGAAAGAGAGAGAGAGAGAGAGAATTAAAATCTATAACGAGAGAGAACTGACCATTTTAATAAAAATTCTTCGAATCACGTTATTAAAACTTTTCACTTTTTGCGTGGCCCAACACACACTTGAGTGCCATTTACGCAAAATTTTCGAACGCCTGAAAACGAATAAACCTGTAGATCACAAATATTTGAACCAATAATTCGTGACTCAAAACTCGGCTTAACTAGTGTTCTCATAATGGGTCCGGTTACATAATTGGTAGGTGACCAATAAATTATGTACGGTAGTGTAAGAAATTTAAAAATAACGGTAATTCTGCAATCATGGTTGGTTGGTTGGTTTGATTGGTTTATTGATTTTAACGGCATATAAACCTGTCCGGGGGCTATGTCATGCCAACGGTTGGAAGTTATACATATCGTGTTATTTATATTTATACTTTTAGTAATTGGTTTTAATAATGTGTTAGATTATTGGGGATTATGTTTGTATGTAATTGATTTATTTCATGTCTATATTCTATGGTATAATTTTTTAATTTCCCTCAAAAAAGAGAAGAATATCCTCCATGTTGACATTTTCAAACAATCTTTCATATTGTTTGCTTTAAAATAACAGTTTCTGATGTGAGCAAGAAACCTGCATTCCATGAATAAGT
>CM042167.1:50838800-50841300 GCA_023376005.1 Doryteuthis pealeii
GTTTTAAAGGGTATCCATCATCCGTGATGACGCCTGGACAAATTTGTATGGAACCAGGGTCACTTCTACGGCCGACATTCTCACTAATCACTCGCAAGGAATTTTTCCCAATCAAGGAACTGGGTGCCTTTACTAGAACGGAAGAAAAATGCCCATTTCATTGAAAGAACCACCAAGTCATCTACTGATTACTGTGTTAAAAGTTGATGGGGGTCTGGTGCGAACAACTCAGTTTGAATAATTGGCATGCTTTTAGGTGTCTGCTTTAAGTTTACAGGGGGCCACCAGTGGGTGTATGTCCATAACATTGGCCGTCAAGTGTGTCAACTTAAGCGAGAGGCGGATTAATTTAACTAACCTAATAGTTCTTGGGCGATTTCACAGAGCACAAAACTGCATTAAATCCGGCAATTTGGGCAAGTCTGCTCCAGCAGTAAGACAAACACTCCCATAGGATAAAGCGGCTGGAAATTAGGACGCTTTTCTTCAAAGTCTAGAATACCCGTTCATAATTGTATACTGTAATTGAACAAAAATTGAAACAATAGTTCAAAAATTATGGCATGATATTATGGATCTTAAACCGAAAATACTATGTTCTACAAAAATAATAAGAAGATAACGCCTACAGATTCCTTGAAGCCATAGGCATAAAAAAAAATAAGCATCTAACAAAATAGCATTAAAAGTCGGAGAGCAACGTAATTTTAAATATATTTAATAACTACACAACTTAACTCACACGCCCTTTTTAAAAAAAATAAATAGACTCTCCAAATTTAATAAAACATAGATAAAAGAACTAAAAATAAAAAGATGACTAAAAACCAAATTAATATACCCCATGAATGACGACTGGCGAAACAGTCCGAAAGCGCTCGGGATTAAGTATGGGAAATATATATACCAATTGGAATCCAGACTCAAAAAAAGATGCCAGAAGACTGGAAAAAAACACTTAATCAAAAATGAAGAAAGAATAACTCCTTGTTATTCATAGCACACGATGCCTAAGAATAACTTGCTGCCAAATACACAACATTTAAAAATCCACATATATATAATATATATATATATAATAATATTTTTTTTTTTTTTTTTTTTTTTTTTTTTTCATTCCACTTTCCTGTTTTCTATGGTTTACACATCCCACACTGTTAAAACATATATATAATTTTTTTTTATTATTTTTTTGTTTTTTGTTTGAATTTATGATATATTCAGCCTTTGGGGTTTTTGTGATATGCTTGTCCATAAGTGATTGAGACCCATCTGATGAGGCGAAATTTGGGGAGCCGGTTTAAATCAACTTAGATTTATATGGGCCCAATTTTCGTCGAAATAAATTTATTATGGGATTACTAGTATTGAGTTCTTCCTTTATTGATAAATATTAGCTCTGTATATAATCTAAAAGGTTTATTTTACATTGAGCTCTCTTTAGTGATTTAATGATTCACTGTATTTATACATACTGGATCATCAATATTAGCACAGTGGATCTTGAAATCACATAATAGAAGATCCCTTACTACCAAGTTTTTGGATAAATCTCTTATATATATATATATATGAAATTTAACATTTTGAAAAAACAAATGAAAAAAAACAAAAAACGCTATAATTCAACGCTGGAATTTTTTTTTGTCTGTTTGTACCATGTCTTCTAACGGCTATTTTTATTTTTTTATATTTTTTCCCCGTCTTTGTCTCATATGTTGCTCTTGATGATGACTGATCTATTGAGCTGGTCGAAACAGATTTCTGTCTGCAATTATATAACATCATTTGTTTTTTCAAAAATGTTAAATTTCATACTGTCGGATTAATTTCCATCTATTTTTCATATATATATATATATATATATATAATATATATATAATATTATAATATATTTGTTTTCTACCAAAATTCGCTATGAATCCAAAACTTAGTCGGCATTAAATGACTCACCAAGGTTGATATGCCGTAAAACAAAGCAAACCAAACTATTTACCCATAGCTGGAGGGAGAATAATTCTATAGTAAACATTTATTTATTATGCATACAATCACCTTAACGTTTTGTTAGCTGGGGCTGTAGAATACGCCGGTACACCTCTTACGGTCAAGTCACGCTGAAAACACCATTAGATCACTAAGGTTAAGCAGTGATGAGCCTGTTAAATACTTAGATGGGTGACTAATTAAGCAGCAGCAGATACTGTAAGAAACCAAATATCAAAATGACTTGATTCGTCATTAAATGACCTGAAAAGGATTGATATGTCGTAAAACAAAACAAACAACCAACATTTTCCAAAGATATTGGCACAGTGCAAGATACAAACAGCCTCATCTATTAATAGTGGAGATTCGCTTCTGGTTTTTGTCTGTAACAAAGATTACGTCACTGCTTACGTCACATTACCCAAAATCGTCATAACATAGAAATACTCTTTCCAATTTTCTAACATCCAATGGCTGTGTGGATCTGCCACTTGTCGTCTTTCAACTGATA
>CM042167.1:50846300-50861300 GCA_023376005.1 Doryteuthis pealeii
TGATAGATAGGTATAGATAGATAGTATAGATAGATAGATAGATAGTAGTTAAAAGACTGGGTTATATAGATAGATAGATAGATAGATAGATAGATAGATACTGAGATAGATGAATAGATAGATAGATATATGTTTAGAAAGACATGGATAGATAGATAGATAGATAGATAGAATAGATAGATAGGAATAGACTGAGAAAGAAAGAAAGAAAGAAAGATAGATAGATAGATAGATAGATAAGATAAGATAGATTGATTAAGAGACTGTGATAGATAGATAGATAGATAGATAGATAGATAGATAGATTGATATATGTTAAGAAGACTGGATAGATAGATAGATAGATAGATAGATAAGATAAGATATGAATAGAATGAGAAAGAAGAAAGAAAGATAGATAGATGATAGATAGATAGATATGAAGAGACTGGGATAGATAGATAGATAGATAGATAGATAGATAGATGTTAAAAGACTGGGATAAGATAGATAGATAGATAGATAGATATGAAAAGACTGAGAGAGAAAAGAAAAGAAAGATAGATAGATAGTTAGGTAGATAGATAGATAGATAGATATGAAGAGACTGAGATAGATAGATAGATAGATAACATAGATAGATAGACATTGAAACTATTTTACATTAGCTCTTAAGTCAAACATATCAATCGTTGTAATAATTAAATTATCATACTGTTGTATATCCACAGGTCCTGCTAGCTTTTATTAACTCACAATTTATTTCGAATAAAGAGGTCAATAAAAACGAAATACAACCAGAAATCCGTTGATCGGACGTCGTCTTTTATAGCCCATGCCTTAATCCCATTAGCATCTAAAGTTTCAGATTGAACAAAATTCTTACCTGGAGTCAGTAACAACACATACGCTCAGAGTCAGTTTACGGAGGACTGGTTTATGCTTGTATGTATGGAGATGATTGATTGATCTTAACGGCATGTCAACCCGTCTAGGGTACCTTATGACTAACGGTTAGGGAATCGCGTTCATTTGTACATTTACATTTACATTTTTGTGTAGTTTTTCTCGTAAGGTATTTTTGCACAGTTATATGATAATCAAGTATTCCTGTGGGTAATTCCATGTCAAATCATCACAGGCCATATCACCCACCCCTTCAATTTTTTCTGAAATTTTGTACAGGTGCGGACTAATCGTTTTTTGGTAACAAATAATTTCAAATATATGCTGAAATAATAATTTAAAAAAAACAACTCATATGACTCAAAGTCAGTTTTATGCATTGTAACCTTCGGGTAGAAAAAGACTAAAGGAATGTGAAATGTCTTTGGAGAGACGTGTAGATGTGTCTTGGTTGAAGACAGACGTGAAGAAATTGAAGAATGCCTCTACCCCATCAATTGCTGGTCATGTCAATTCCTAGCACCTATATGATTGTCCCAACCCTATTGCCCTTATAGGCAACCCCCATATTTGTTAATCAATAAGGGTGCTAGAGCAAGTGTTTGAGGTCTTATTGTCCTGGCATGAATTGTTTAAACTCTATCTGATGGTTAAGTTCCAATTCTGAGCATATGCGGAAATGTGGAGTACCCCTTCATTCACCAATACATCCTGGCCCACTCTCACCCGAGTTGTGGTACCAGTTAAGTCTCATCTATGAGCTGAAATAAGAAACATGAGTTAAAAGTAATGTGTTTAAAGATTGAGTTTAAAAATTGAATATACCCATCAAGAATGAATAAAACAAAACGTCGTCCGTATAAAATTACCCAACAAGGGTTGACATGCCGTAAAACCCAACCAACTAACCATCATATCAGGTGCTAGATGAGGGGCAACCAAGACACATCTACACTTTCACATTCCTTTTGTCTTTTCTACCTGAGGTTAGTCAAAAGTCATCGACTTTTCTAGGACTGGCAAACTGTCAGCCTAAAATGCGTTTTTTGACAAAATGACTAACACTGAACATTTCATTAAAATCCGATAATTTCCTGATTGTTGGTAAATTATTTTCTGTACAGAAAATAATTTACCAAAAATCAGGAAATTATCGGATTTTAATGAAATGTTCAGTGTTTTATGTATCAATGAATGATCTTTAATAATGCATTATTTATTTTATTTCAGAAACTTTCTCATTTTTTTCAGGTCACTTAATTTTGACGCCCCCTTATGTTGGGGGCGTAAAATGTTTGCAAGTTGATCATTTTTCGATACTAATTATTAATTTGGCTATTATTTTTATAAAGAAAAATTATACATCGATGTTTTTTTTTCTGCTTAAAAAAGGGAGGGGGTACATTTTCAATCGAGTTTTTCAAAACGTATTACTTCTGGTGCCTAAAATAAGGTTGCATTAAGTAGATATTTGTTTTTAGCATCAGGATTTTCATATTCTAAATGAATTTTATATATTAATCTTTCAAGCAAAAATACTAATTTAAAGTTTGAAATAAAATAACTGATGCATTATAAATTCATTAATTGATAAATCAAATACTGAAAATTTCATTAAAATCGGATAACTACCTATTTTTGGTAAAAAAAACTTTTCCATCCCAAATGTTACGCTTAAAATTGTTAACAAGCGCCTAAACCATTGAAAAACGGCCAAAATGGCGTATCGCGTCGAAATGACCAAAATAAATGGTTTTAAATCTTTTAAAATAAACTGCAATATGTAATTATATTTTTCTTTTTTAATGTTGGTGTATTATGCTACTACTTATCGATTTAGACAAAGTTTAACCTTAAATAATAGATTAATTATTCTTGATTCGGTTTTAAAACTCGTAGTATCCGATTTTTTTTTGCCAGTCTAACTTTTTCTCATCCATTTTTGTTGCTTCTCCCAAAATGTACGTATTATCAACAATACATCACTTTCGCGTTATTATTTACGGTCTCCAGTTTGTCTTTAATTATTTCATTTCATTGTTTTATATTCTTTCACGACCACTTGATTAAACTGTGAGAAAACAGAATAGATAGACTCCTTACTCTCCGACTGAACTACAATAGGCTCCTCCACTTACTTTAGTTACTTTTACTATACCCATTTCTACTTCACTCTGTAGCCATTCCTTTTTATTATATTACAATTCTTCAGTTTCTTCTAAGTCTGTTGCCGCAAGTCAAGACACATCTACACATCTCTCTCCAAAAGACAATTCTACATTCCTTTGATATTTTTCTGCTGGAGGTTAGTTGAAATACATTTGAACACTCAATACACTTTCTGTTATTTATTCTCCCAAAATGTACGTATTTATCAAAAACACAGTAACTTTTACGTATATTTATGGTCTCCAGTTTTGTCTCTATTTTATTTTCATTTAATTGTTTTATATCTTTCACGACAGTATGAAGTAGTAAACAAACAATGTTGTTTATTTTTTTCTAATGGCCTTTTTAGCCGACAATTTTTGGAGGATATGTCTTAAATTGAAGTCATACCTAAATTTTTGAAAATTAATTAGTTAATAATTAATGAATTTAGGCCGGACATATAATGTTCAACTAAGGCTAACAAATTAGAGAAATGTCAAATCCTGTATGTACATTTCGACTATAGTCTCACAGCAGGGTAAGACATGCGAGTAGACTGCTCGCGTTGACTCGAAACCTCGACTATCAAGTCTGACAGGCCGGGGATCTAACCAACTACACCAGCTGCGCCTAAACCCAGATTTTTGTTTCGTTTTGAACTATCTATATATAATATATATACTTTATATATATATATAATATATATATGGATAAATATTAAACTGTGAGAAAAACAGAATAGATAGACTCGTTCTTACTGATCGACTTGATACTACAATAGACTCCTCCACTTACTTTAAGTTACTTTTCTATACCATATGTCTACTCCATCTGTAGCCATTCCTTTTATTATATACCATTCTTCAGTTCTTCTAAGTCTGTTGTTCAGCCAAGACACATCTACACATCTCTCCAAGACCTTCTACATTCCTTTGTGCTTTTTTTCTGCTGGGGTTAGTTTAAAATACAATTGAACATTCAATACACTTTCCTGTTATTATTCTCTCAAAATGTTAGCGTATTTATCAACAACACATAACTTTTACGTTATATTACAGTCTTCAGTTTGTCTTTATTATTTTTATTTCATTGTTTGATATTCTGTCGCGACCACTTGGTTAAACTGCGGCCCAATTCCCTTCTTGCACAAGTGAGGAAGCAGAACTATACGCAACTGGATTTTCTTATAAGAAAAGAAAAAACATAATTAAAAATTGAAAAAAAGAAAATGTCCCAAGATAGACAAAAAAATCGATCCCAATTTCTTTGATTCTAACAAAGAAAAGTTTTTCTTTTTGAGATCGATAATAATCGATTGATCCTTTCATTTATATCAAATCTCTTTGTTCAATCGTTTTTTATTCAATCAAAAAAAAAGTCCTTCACATTTTCTTAGTTTAATCTTATTTAATAGAGAATTAAGTAACTGTCTTGTCCTACCAGGCTAAGAGAAACCACATTTTTCCTTCTCCTCTATACGTCAAGAACATTTCCTGACTGGTACTTCACAAGGCTAGCAGAAACAGATCTTCAAGTTATCTCCAAGTCGAACAGAGTTTTCTTCCCTCGCATTGGTTCTCTAACCAAGGCTAGAGAAACCAGATTTTTCCTTCTCTATATTGGTTACCTATGGACTCAAGGTGTCAGACGAGACATAGCCTAGGAGTTTGACTCTTGTGCTACGCTCCTCTTCGGAGGTTGGATTGGATGCTGTTGTCTATGCGCGCCAAAGGGCTATGACGAAAGCACCGGGCGTCTCGTAGTTATCTGATTATGGCGATCGAATGTTTCTCTCATCTACACTTGTTACTCTACCGGCTAGAGAACTAGATTTTTCTTTCTCCTACATTGGTTACTTCTACTAAGGTTAGTAGAAACTAATTTTTCTTATTCCGCTATATGGTTCTCTACACATGTAAGGTTAGAGAAGACTAGATTTTCTTTATCTTTAGTCTCCTACATTGGTTTCTATACAGGTTTACGAGAAAACCAGAAATTTGTTCCTCTCACTCGATTGGTTGTCTACCCCAGCTAAAGACATGTTTTTTCCTTCTCTCTGCATTGGTTATTTTACTATNTGTCCTCCTCATCTTATTGTTATTCTACACTATTCTCTGAAAATACATGTTTGAGATGAGGCTTATGAATTAGTATTATCTGCGTATTCGGACTATTGTCCTCATCTTTATTGTTATCTACACTATTCTCTGAATGTTTGAGATGAGGCTTGATGATTAGTATTATCTGCGTTATTCGGACTATTGTCCTCATCTTTATTGTTATCTACACTATTTCTCTGAATGTTTGAGATGAGGCTTGATGATTAGTATTATCTGCGTTTATTCGGACTATTGTCCTCATCTTCATTGTTATCTACACAGTTTCTCTGAATGTTTGAGATGAGGCTTGATGATTAGTATATTATCTGCGTTATTCGGACTATTGTCCTCATCTTTATTGTTATCTACACTATTTCTCTGAATGTTTGAGATGAGGCTTGATGATTAGTATTATCTGCGTTATTCGGACTATTGTCCTCATCTTTATTGTTATCTACACTATTTCTCTGAATGTTTGAGATGAGGCTTGATGATGATTAGTATTATCTGCGTTATTCGGACTATTGTCCTCATCTTTATTGATATCTACACTATTTCTCTGAATGTTTGAGATGAGGCTTGATGATTAGTATTATCTGCATTATTCGGACTATTGTCCTCATCTTTATTGTTATCTACACTATTTCTCTGAATGTTTGAGATGAGGCTTGATGATTAGTATTATCTGCGTTATTCGGACTATTGTCCTCATCTTTATTGTTATCTACACTATTTCTCTGAATGTTTGAGATGAGGCTTGATGATTAGTATTATCTGCGTTATTCGGACTATTGTCCTCATCTTTATTGTTATCTACACTATTTCTCTGAATGTTTGAGATGAGGCTTGATGATTAGTATTATCTGCGTTATTCGGACTATTGTCCTCATCTTCATTGTTATCTACACTATTTCTCTGAATGTTTGAGATGAGGCTTGATGATTAGTATTATCTGCGTTATTCGGACTATTGTCCTCATCTTATTGTTATCTACACTATTTCTCTGAATGTTTGAGATGAGGCTTGATGATTAGTATTATCTGCGTTATTCGGACTATTGTCCTCATCTTCATTGTTATCTACACTATTTCTCTGAATGTTTGAGATGAGGCTTGATGATTAGTATTATCTGCGTTATTCGGACTATTGTCCTCATCTTTATTGTTATCTACACTATTTCTCTGAATGTTTGAGATGAGGCTTGATGATTAGTATTATCTGCATTATTCGGACTATTGTCCTCATCTTTATTGTTATCTACACTATTTCTCTGAATGTTTGAGATGAGGCTTGATGATTACTATTATCTGCGTTATTCGGACTATTGTCCTCATCTTTATTGTTATCTACACTATTTCTCTGAATGTTTGGGATGAGGCTTGATGATTAGTATTATCTGCGTTATTCGGACTATTGTCCTCATCTTTATTGTTATCTACACTATTTCTCTGAATGTTTGAGATGAGGCTTGATGATTAGTATTATCTGCGCTATTCGGACTATTGTCCTCATCTTCATTGTTATCTACACTATTTCTCTGAATGTTTGAGATGAGGCTTGATGATTAGTATTATCTGCGTTATTCGGACTATTGTCCTCATCTTCATTGTTATCTACACTATTTCTCTGAATGTTTGAGATGAGGCTTGATGATTAGTATTATCTGCGTTATTCGGACTATTGTCCTCATCTTCATTGTTATCTACACAATTTCTCTGAATGTTTGAGATGAGGCTTGATGATTAGTATTATCTGCGTTATTCGGACTATTGTCCTCATCTTTATTGTTATCTACACTATTTCTCTGAATGTTTGAGATGAGGCTTGATGATTAGTATTATCTGCATTATTCGGACTATTGTCCTCATCTTTATTGTTATCTACACTATTTCTCTGAATGTTTGAGATGAGGCTTGATGATTACTATTATCTGCGTTATTCGGACTATTGTCCTCATCTTATTACGCAATTTCACTGAATGTTGAGATGAGGCTTGATGATTACTATATCTGCGTTATTCGGACTATTGTCCTCATCTTCATTGTTATCTACGCAATTTCACTGAATGTTTGAGATGAGGCTTGATGATTACTATTATCTGCGTTATTCGGACTATTGTCCTCATCTTCATTGTTATCTACACAATTTCTCTGAATGTTTGAGATGAGGCTTGATGATTAGTATTATCTGCGTTATTCGGACTATTGTCCTCATCTTTATTGATATCTACACTATTTCTCTGAATGTTTGAGATGAGGCTTGAAGATTAGTATTATCTGCATTATTCGGACTATTGTCCTCATCTTTATTGTTATCTACACTATTTTCTGAATGTTTGAGATGAGGCTTGATGATTACTATTATCTGCGTTATTCGGACTATTGTCCTCATCTTCATTGTTATCTACGCAATTTCACTGAATGTTTGAGATGAGGCTTGATGATTACTATTATCTGCGTTATTCGGACTATTGTCCTCATCTTCATTGTTATCTACGCAATTTCTCTGAATGTTTGAGATGAGGCTTGATGATTACTATTATCTGCGTTATTCGGACTATTGTCCTCATCTTATTGTTATCTACACTATTTCTCTGAATGTTTGAGATGAGGCTTGATGATTAGTATTATCTGCGTTATTCGGACTATTGTCCTCATCTTTATTGATATCTACACTATTTCTCTGAATGTTTGAGATGAGGCTTGATGATTAGTATTATCTGCGCTATTCGGACTATTGTCCTCATCTTCATTGTTATCTACGCAATTTCTTTGAATGTTTGAGATGAGGCTTGATGATTACTATTATCTGCGTTATTCGGACTATGTCCTCATCTTCATTGTTATCTACACACTTTCTCTGAATGTTTGAGATGAGACTTGATGATTACTATTATCTGCGTTATTCGGACTATTGTCCTCATCTTCATTGTTATCTACACAATTTCTCTGAAATTTGAGATGAGGCTTGATGATTACTATTATCTGTGTTATTCGGACTATTGTCCTCATCTTCATTGTTATCTACACAATTTCTGAAATTTGAGATGAGGCTTGATGATTAGTATTATCTGTTATTCGGACTATTGTCCTCATCTTCATTGTTATCTACACAATTTCTCTGAATTTGAGATGAGGCTTGATGATTACTATTATCTGCGTTATTCGGACTATTGTCCTCATCTTCATTGTTATCTACACAATTTCTCTGAATGTTTGAGATGAGGCTTGATGATTACTATTATCTGCGTTATTCGGACTATTGTCCTCATCTTCATTGTTATCTGTACAACGTTCCCGAGTCCGAAAAGAAGGTTCCCGAGTCCGACAAGAAATACCCGAAGAAGACCGGAGGGTATATCGGCCGAAACGTTGTACAAATAACAATGAAGATGAGGACAATAGTCCGAATAACGCAGATAAGACTAAGAGTCTAATTATTATCAAGTTCATTGAACCCAACCTTAAAAAAGATTTATCTATATGCCTATCTATCTATTTATCTATCTATCCTAGTCTGTTCATATCTATCTATCAATCTATCTATCTATTTCAGTCTGTTCATATCTATCTATCAATCTATCTATCTATCGGTCTGTTCATATCTATTTATCTATCTATCTATCTATCAATCAATCTATCTTAGTCTGTTCATATCTATCTATCTATCTATCTATCAATCTATCAGTCTGTTCATATCTATCTATCTATTTATCTATCAATCGATCTATCTTAGTCTATTCATATCTATCTATCTATCTATCTATCTTAGTGTGTTCATATCTATCTATCTATCTATCTATCTATCTCAGTTTGTTCATATCTATCTATCTATCTATCTATCTTAGTCTGTTCATATCTATATATCTATCTATCTTAGTCTGTTCATATCTATCTATCTACCTATCTTAGTATATTCATATCTATCTATCTATCTGTTCATATCTATCTATCTATCTATCTATCTATCAATCTATCTTAGTCTGTTCATATCTATCTATCTATTTATCTATCAATCGATCTATCTTAGTCTATTCATATCTATCTATCTATCTATCTATCTATCTATCTTAGTGTGTTCATATCTCTCTATCTATCTATCTATCTATCTTAGTCTGTTCATATCTATCTATCTATCTATCTATCTTAGTATATTCATATCTATCTAGCTATCTATCTATCTATCTTAGTATATTCATATCTATCTATCTATCTATCTATCTATCTTAGTCTGTTCATATCTATCTATCAATATATCTGTCTATCTTATTCTGAGCATATCTATCTATCTATTTATCTATCTATCTTACTCTGTTCATATTCATCTATCTCTCTATCAATCTCAGTCTGTTCATATCTATGTATCTATCTATCCATCTATCTATCTATCACTCTTCGTCTGTTCTTAAAAAAAGAGGGAGGGAGAGACTCCGTGGCGTAGTGGCTAGCGTGATGGACTGCGGCCACATAGTAAGCGAATTTAAACACCAGTCGCACCCCCCAAAAAAAAAACATTACCAAATTCAACATTGATACTGAGGAGAGTGCTGGACTATTGTGAATATTTCCAGTCACTTAATCACTAATGGAAGCCGCTACATAAAAAGAAAATTGATGAGTTCATAACAATGTCGAAAAACAAAAAAATATAAAAATCATTTGGGTTAAAAAAAATGGAAAAAAAATAACAGGGCATGTGGTCATCCAATTAAGTAGGTTTCCTGAGTCAAACTGCATCTGATGGTGAGGTTCCATTTCTGGAGCTGTAGGGAGTGTGGATTATCCCTTCATCGCCATTACTCCCAGGTCCACTTTAACCCGGGGTGACAGTACCTGTTAGGATCTCATCTAAGGGTTATATAGAAAAACATGAGTTTAAAAAATGTGATTAAAATAATTGAGTACCCATCAATAAGAAATAACACAAAAACGTCTTCGGTATAAAATAACCCAACAAGGGTTGACATGCCGTAAAATCCAATCAACCAGCCAACCAACCTTTTTATTTTTATTTTTTCGTTCTTTACTTTACTTATCGTTGAAACGCCCATCTTCTTTCTTTATACTTTTTCTTCTCTACCCCCCCCCTGAACATTTTGGTGTATATCTTACCATTTCCCTACCCCCCAGGGATGTTATTGAATGATTTCATTTAATAAAAAAAAAAGAGTTTTAAAAAATTGTGCTTAAAAATTGAGTTTGAAATTTTGGGTATATTCGCGGAGTTCCGTCCCGACCTCCTGTCTCAAAAACCGCTAGCCGGTGGCTGCTGAAAAAAAAAACACCAGCTACGATTGACGTCCGTAGCCGAAGCGGTGTCACTTGAAAAAAAAACTAGGGTTAGGGTTAGGGTTTAGGGTTACAAACAGAAACCACAAATTTTGTAATAAAACTGTTAATTTTAACTAGGGGGATGTAGGGTTAGGGTTTAGGGTTTAGGGTTATGGTTGGTGTTGGTGTTGGGTTTTCGGGAAAAAACGCCATAAGTTGGTTGTTTTTTTTATTTTTGTTTTGTTTTTTTTGTTTTTTTTTTGTTTTGTTTGTTTTTGTTTGTTTTTCAAGTGACACCGCTTCGGCTACGGACTTCAATCGTAGCTGGAGTTTTTTTTGGGGTGGGGGTCAGCGGCCACCGGCTAGCAGTTTTTGAGGCAAGAGGCCAGAACGAAACTCCGCGAATATTACCGATTTTTTTAAAAAAGTTGAATACCCTTCGAGAACAAAGAAAACTAAACTAAAGATTGATATGCTATCAAAGAAAGATCCAAACCATCACTAAACTGAATGTGGATACTGAGGAGAGTGCTGGACTATTGTGAACATATGCACCAATGGAAGCCAGTACATACAAAAAAAAACTTGATGCGTTTGTAACAATGTCGAAACACAAAAAAAATTATTTGGCTAAAATGATCAAAAAAAATAATGAGGCCAACGTTTTGATTAGATTTTTCCCGCCAAAAAAAAAGGGAATTTTGACAACAAGTCCGGCATTGTTCGTTATGGATAGTTTTTCTTAATTACGTTGTATTTAGTCTAATTGCGTCCAGAAAATGGCGGGAATGAAAAATGGAAAATGGAAACGGCCTTTTAAGCAACTAATGTTCTTCATCAGGGTTAAGTGGCGATTTTAGAAAGATTATTATCTATTTTTACTTTTTATTTATTTATTCATTTATTTTTTCATTTGTGGTTTTTTTTTTGGGTTTTTTTTGTCTGTTGTTATTTTTGTTGTTTTTATTTTTATTTTTATTTTTTTTGTTTTTTCATTTATTAATTTTAGGCAGATTATTTTTTACTTTTATTATATTTTCATTTGTTTTTTCATTTGTTTTTTTGTTTTTTGGGGGAGAGAGGAGTTTGGGGGTGTTCATTTATTGGTTTTATAGATCTTAATTGGTCGCGTTGCCCCCCCCCCCCGGTAGGGAGAGAGGAATGTTTTGCTGGTCAGCAAAAACAAGGGATGAAATATCCGAATCTTCCATTAAAAGTATTCATCTCACCTATTGCCGATCACGCGATGCTGATCACGTGACGATGTTTTCGCGAAATATCATTTGAATTTAGTTGTTGTGTTGTTTATCCGCATTTTTCGTCTATTTTCATCCATATATATATATAGAGAGAGAGAGGGGGAGAGAGGGGGATGAGGAGAGAGAAGAGGAAGATAGATAATGGCAACAACACTGGAATAACAACATCCACAATAAACTCTTCCTAATCAAACCCACTTTGGGGGGCTGAAGACCAACTTTAAGGAAGTCTAGAAAGGAACAAGTCATTGTGTCCCGATTACGCATTGGTCATACAAGACTAACGCACTCCAACATACTAAAACAAGAAAAACAACAACAATGCGGAACATGTCAAACACCTTTGACAGTTAAACACTTATTCATGGAATGCAGTTCTTTTTGCTCACATCAGAAACCTTTATTTTAAAGCAAACAATATGAAAGATCTGTTTGAAAATGTCAACATGGAGGATATTCTCTCTTTTTTTTTAGGGAAATAAAATTATACCATAGAATATAGACATGAAACAAATCAATACCATACAACATAATCCCCAATAATGCTAACACATTGTTAAAACCAATTACTACAAAAGTATAAATACACGATATGAATCACTTCCTAACCGTTAGGCATGACATAACCCCAGACGGGTTGATATGCCATTAAAATCAATAAACAACAACAGAATTAGATAGATAAATAGATAGGTAGATAGAACTGTATTATAGGTTGCTATCTGGATTTAATTTATCAATATCTTAAGCAATATATATATATATATATATATATATATATATATATATATATATATATATATATTTGCTTGAAGGCAATTACAATGCATGTATCGCATAAAATTCGATTTTTTTTAAATAGAAAATGAACTTGACAAGAGTAATCCCGGCAAAGGATCGCTCGGTGTGTAGAACATCGTACAGACTGTTTCGACTTTATTAAGTCTCATCAGCGATATATACTAACGACTTCCCTCCGACAGAAATCGAAACCGGGACCTCAGCAGGCATAGTCAAAGACCATATTGCCTCAGCCACAGTACACAGCGAACAATCCTGCGAAATTAACCTTGTCAATGACACTTACACGCCTCTACCATAATAGGTAAGGGGACGTTGAGTGAATAATAACAACAAACCAGACTTTATGCTCTTCGGCGAAGTGAATAAGATTTTTGGATGTTTGTCGGAGGGAAGTCGTTAGTATACATCGCTGATGAGACTTAATAAAGTCGAAACAGTCTGTACGATGTTCTACACACCGAGCGATCCTTTGCCGGGATTACACTTGTCAAGTTCATTTTCTATTAAAAAAATCGAATTTTATGCGATACATGCATTGTAATTGCCTTCAAGCAAAAATATAATATATACTTCATTAACAATGCTTCTAAAAAACAAACATCCAAAGATCTAATATATATATATATATATATATATATATATATATATATATATATATATATATATTTGTGTTGTGTCTCATTTCGGATATCTGTCTGTCTGTCTGTCTGTCTGTCTGCGTGTTTGTGTGTTCATACTTCAAATACAAAGTTGTTAATGTACATTTCACTAACCGTCCGATTCATTTCAAATATGTTTTTTCTTTTCCGTTTTCTCTAAAGATTCCCCTCCCCCTTCTCTTGTCAACAAGTATCACCGACCCAGCAATTAACTCCAAATCTATTTGATACGAACGCTCACCTCCTCGTGCCAGTCAACCTCAACCGAGCACCTTGATGAAGGTAAAAATGCGATGAAATCATTAAATTAATTAAAACATTGAGTCATTAATATAATTGTGTCTAATCTACTGACGTCACCTCGGCGTTTGTGACATGCACAGGACGACACGAACCGGGGGCGCGGGACCAGGAGGAGGACTAGGAGGGGGACCAGGAGGGGGGAGGTGAGAGAACAGGATTAGGGGTGTGGTTGGGAGGGGTGATGGGAGATGTCAACGCGGGAAGTAAACTTTAATAAAATTATTTAATTATTTTCCTAAATACATGTTCAGCGAAACAATCACTGCACTCTTTGATTAAGAGAGAGAGAGAGAGAGAGAGAGAGAGAGAGAAGAGAGAGAGAGAGAGAGAGAGAATTAAAATCTATAAACGAGAGAGAACTGACCATTTTAATAAAATTCTTCGAATCACGTTATTAAAACTTTTCACTTTTGCGTGGCCCAACACACACTTGAGTGCCATTTACGCAATTTTCGAACGCCTGAAGACGATAAACCTGTAGATCACAATTATTTGAACCAATAATTCGTGACTCAAACCTCGGGCTAAACTAGTGTTCTCATTATGGTCCGGTTACATAATTGGTAGGTGACCAATAAATTATGTACGGTAGTGTAGAAATTAAAAATAACGGTAATTCTGAATCATAGTTGGTTGGTTGGTTGATTGGTTTATTGATTTTAACGGCATATCAACCTGTCCGGGGCTATGTCATGCCCAACGGTTAGGAAGTTATACATATCGTGTATTTATATTTATACTTTTTAGTAATTGGTTTTAACAATGTGTTAGCATTATTGGGGATTATGTTGTATGGTATTGATTTGTTTCATGTCTATATTCTAAGGTATAATTTTATTTCCCTCAAAAAGGAGAGAATATCCTCCATGTTGACATTTTCAAACAGATCTTTCATATTGTTTGCTTTAAAATAACGGTTTCTGATGTGAGCAAGAAACCTGCATTCCATGAATAAGTGTTTAACTGTCAAAGGTGTTTGACATGTTCCACTTGTTGTTGTTGTTCTTGTTTGAGTATATAGGAGTGCGTTAGTCTTGTATGACCAATGCATAATCTGGACACAATGACTTGTTCTTAAAAAAATTTAATTTCTATACTACCGTGCATAATTTATAGGCCGCCTATCAATTATGTAACCGTACCATAATGATACTAATTTGCATCGAGGTTTTAGTCACGAATTATTGGTTTAAATAATCCTAATCTTCAGGTTTATTGTCTTCTGTTATTCGAAAATTGCGTAAATGGCGCTGAGAGTGTGTTGGGACACGCAAAAGTAAAAAGTTTTAATAACGTAATTCGAAGGTAACAGGCACTACCACTTCAGGTCAGAATGGATCTGGGAGTAATGGTAATGAAGGGGTACTCCACACTCCCCAGAGATCAGAATTAGAACTTCATCATTAGATGCAGATTAACGTGATACCCAGGACACTAATACCCTCAGTCAAAGCCTTCTAGCACAAAATTACAAATTAATCAGATTTCGTCATAAAATAACCCTTAAGGAGTTGATAGGCTGTTAAACATCTCGGGGTATCAAACATGCGAGACATATTCCAACCAAACA
>CM042167.1:50876300-50893800 GCA_023376005.1 Doryteuthis pealeii
TTTTACATTAGTCAACATATCAATCGTTGTAATAATTAAATTATCATACTGTTGTATATCCACAGGTCCTGCTAGCTTTTATTAATTCCCAATTTATTTCGGAATAAAGAGGTCAATATAAAACGAAATACAAACCAGAAATCCGTTGATCGGGAGCTCGTCTTTTATAGCCCATGCCTTAACCCACTAGGCATCTAAAGTTTTCATGATCGAACAACATTCTTACCTGGAGTCAGTAACAACACATACGGCTCACAGTCAATTTAATGAGGACTGGTTTATGCTTGTATTATAGAGAATGATTCATTGATCTTAACGGCATGTCAACCCGTCTAGGGTGACCTTATGACTAACGGTTAGGGAATCGCGTTCATTGTACATTTTCATTTACATTTTTGTGTTTTTTTCGTAAGATATTTTTGCACAGTTATATGATATCAAGTATTCCTGTGGGTAATTCCATGTCAAATCATCCAGGCCATGTCACCCACCCCCTTCGATTTTTTCTGAAATTTTGTACAGGTGCGGACTATGTTTTTGGTACAAATAATATTCAATATATGTGAAATAATAATTTAAAAAAAAACAACTCATATGACTCAAAGTCAGTTTATGCTTGTAACCTCGGGTAGAAAAAGACTAAAGGAATGTGAAATGTCTTTGGAGAGACGTGTAGATGTGTCTTGGTTGAACGACAGACGTGAAGAAATTGAAGAATGCCTCTACCCCGATCAATTGGCTGGTCATGTCAATCCCTAGCACCTATATGATTGTCCCAACCCTATTGCCCTTATAGCAACCCCCAATATTTGTTTATCATAAGGGTGCTAGAAGGCAGTGTTTGAGGGTCTTATTGTCCTGGGCTGATGTTAAACTGCATCTGATGGTGAAGTTCCAATTCGGGAGCTATGGGAATGTGGAGTACCCCTTCATCACCAATACATCCTGGCCCACTCTCACCTGGAGTTGTGGTACCAGTTAGGGTCTCATCTATGAGCTGAATAGAAAAACATGAGTTTAAAAGTAATGTGTTTAAAGATTGAGTTAAAAAATTGAATACCCATCAAGAATGAATAAAACAAAACGTCGTCGGTATAAAATTACCCAACAAGGGTTGACATGCCGTAAAACCCAACCAACTAACCATCATATCAGGTGCTAGATGAGGGTCAACCAAGACACATCTACATTTTCGCATTCCTTTTGTCTTTTTCTTCCTGAGGTTAGTCAAAAGTCATCGACTTTTTCTAGGGACTGGCAAACTGAGCCTAAAATGCGTTTTTGACAAAATGACTTTACCCCCCCCCCTACAGAAAATAATTTACCAAAATTCAGGAATTATCGGATTTTAATGAAATGTTCAGTGTTCATGTATCAATGAATGATCTTTATAATGAATTACTTATTTTATTTCAAAACTTTCTCATTTTTTTCAGGTCACTTAATTTTGACCCCCCTTATGTTGGGGGCGTAAAATGTTTTGCAAGTTGATCATTTTCGATACTAATTATTAATTGGCTATTATTTTATAAAAGAAAAATTATACATCGATGTTTTTTTTTTCTGCTTAAAAAAGGGAGGGGGTACATTTTCAATCGAGTTTTTCAAAACGTATTACTTCTGGTGCCTAAAATAAGGTTTGCATTAAGTAGATATTTATTTTTAGTAACATTTTAAACTTAACATCAGGATTTTCATATTCTAAATGAATTTTATATATTAATTTTCATAGCAAAAATACTAAATTAAAGTTTTGAAATAAAATAACTGATGCATTATAAAATTCATTAATTAATAAATCAATACTGAAAATTTCATTAAAATCGGATAATTACCTGATTTTTGGTAAATTTTTTTTTCCATCCCAAATGTTACGTTAAAATTGTAAACAAGCGCCTAAAACTATTGAAAAACGGCCAAAATGGCGTATCGCGTCGAAATTGACCAAAAGAAATGGTTTTAAATCTTTTAAAAATAAACTGCATATGTAATTATATTTTTCTTTTTTTAATGATGGTTATTATGCTACTACTTATCGATTTAGACAAAGTTTAACCTTAAATAATAGATTTAATTATTCTTGAATCGGTTTTAAAACTCGTAGTATCCGATTTTTTTTTGCCAGTCCCTAACTTTTTATCACCCATTTTTGTTGCTTCTCCCAAAATGTACGTATTTATCAACAATACATAACTTTTACGTTATATTTACAGTCTCCAGTTTGTCTTTTATTATTTTCATTTCATTGTTTTATATTCTTTCACGACCACTTGATTAAACTGTGAGAAAAGAGAATAGGTAGACTCCCTTACTGTCCGACTGATACTACAATAGGCTCCTCCACTTACTTTAGTTACTTTTACTATACTATTTCTACTTCATCTGTGGCCATTCCTTTTTATTATATACCATTCTTCAGTTTCTTCTAGTCTGTTGTCCAGCCAAGACACATCTACACATCTCTCCAAAGATATTCTACATTCCTTTGATCTTTTTTCTGACGGAGGTTAGTTGAAATACATTGAACACTCAATACACTTTTCTGTTATTTATTCTCCCAAAATGTACGTATTTATCAACAACACATAACTTTTACGTTACATTTATGGTCTCCGGTTTGTCTTTTTATTTTCATTTCATTGTTTTATATTCTTTCACGACAGTATGAAAGTAAGTAAACAAACAATGTGTTTATTTTTTTATATGGCCTTTTTAGCCGACAATTTTTGGAGGATATGTGCTTAATTGAAGTCATACCTAATTTTTGAAAATTAATTAGTTAATAATTAATGAATTTAGGCAGACATATATGTTTAAATGTAAGGCTAAACAAATCGAGAAAATGTCAATCCTTGTATGTACATTTCGAACTATTAGGTCTCATCAGCAAGGTTATAGACATGGGAAACTGCTCCGTGTGTGATTCGAAACCTCGACTATCAAGCTGACTGGCGGGGATTCTAACCACTACACCAGCTGGCCTATCCCAGATTTTTCGTTCGTTTTGAACTTATATATATATATATATATATATATATATATATATATATATATATATATATATATGATAAATATCAAACTGTGAGAAAACAGAATAGACAGACTCCCTTACTGTCCGACTGATACTAACAATAGACTCCTCCACTTACTTTAGTTACTTTTACTATAATATTTCTACTTCATCTGTGGCCATTCCTTTTTATTATATACCATTCTTCAGTTTCTTCTAGTCTGTTGTCCAGCCAAGACACATCTACACATCTCTCCAAAGACATTCTACATTCCTTTGATCTTTTTTCTGCTGGAGGTTAGTTAAAATACATTGAACACTCAATACACTTTTCTGTTATTTATTCTCTCAAAATGTACGTATTTATCAACACTACATAACTTTTACGTTATATTTCGGTCTCCAGTTTGTCTTTTATTATTTCTATTTCATTGTTTAATATTCTGTCGCGACCACTTGGTTAAACTACCGCCCAGTTCCTTCGCACAAGTGAGATAGCAGAATATATGGCAACTGGATTTTCTTTATAAGAAAAGAAAAAAAAACATAATTAAAAGATTGAAAAAAAGAAATGTTCCCAAGATAGACAAAAAAATCGATCCCAATTTCTGTTGATTCTAACAAAAGAAAGTTTTTTTTTTAGATCGATAATAATCGATGATCCTTCATTTATATCAATCTCTTTGTTCAATCGTTTTTTATCAATCAAAAAAAAAGTCCTTCACATTTTCTTAGTGTTAATCTTATTATAATAGAGATTAAGTAACTGTTTGTCCTACCAAGGCTAGAGAAACCAGATTTTTCCTTCTCCTACATTGGTTACTCTATTACGGTCAGAGAAACCAGTTTTTTCCTTCTCCTCGATTGGTTGTCCTACCAAGGCTAGAGAAACCAGTTTTTTCCTTTTCTTACACTGGTTACTCTACAAGGTTAGAGAAACCAGTTTTTTCCTTCTCCTACATTGGTTACTCTACCAAGGCTAGAGAAACCAGTTTTTTCTTCCTACATTGGTTACTCTACCAAGGTTAGAGAAACCAGTTTTTTCCTTCTCCTACATTGGTTACTCTACCAAGCTAGAGAAACCAGTTTTTCCTTCTCCTACATTGGTTACTCTACCAAGGCTAGAGAAACCAGTTTTTTCCTTCTCCTACATTGGTTACTCTACCAAGGCTAGAAAACCAGTTTTTCCTTCTCCTACATTGGTTACTCTACCAAGGTTGAGGAAACCAGTTTTTTTCCTTCTCCTACATTGGTTACTCTATTACGGTCAGAGAAACCAGATTTTTCCTTCTCCTGCATTGGTTACTCTACCAAGGTTAGAGAAACCAGATTTTTCCTTCTCCTACATTGGTTGTCCTACCAAGGCTAGAGAAACCAGTTTTTCCTTCTCCTACATTGGTTACTCTACAAGGCTAGAGAAACCAGTTTTCCTTCTCTACATTGGTTACTCTACCAAGGCTAGAGAAACCAGTTTTTTCCTTCTCCTACATTGGTTACTCTACCAAGGCTAGAAACCAGTTTTTTTCCTTCTCTACATTGGTTACTCTACCAAGGTTAGAGAAACCAGTTTTTCCTTCTCCTACATTGTTACTCTACCAAGGCTAGAGAAACCAGACATTGGTACTCTACCAAGGTTGAGAAACCAGATTTCCTTCTCCTACATTGGTTACTCTACCAAGCTAGAGAAACCAGTTTTTTCTTCTCCTACATTGTTACTCTACCAAGGCTAGAAAACCAGATTTTTCCTTCCCTACATTGGTTACTCTACCAAGGTCAGAGAAACCAGATTTTTCTTCTCCTCGATTGGTTGTCCTACCAAGGCTAAAAGAAACCAGTTTTTTCCTTCTCCTACATTGGTTGTCCTACCAAGGCTAGAGAAACCAATTTTCCTTCTCCTACATTGGTTACTCTACCAAGGCTAGAGAAACCAGATTTTTCCTTCTCCTACATTGTTACTTACCCTCTACCAAGCTAGAGAAACCAGTTTTTCCTTCTCCTACATTGGTTACTCTACCAAGGCTAGAGAAACCAGTTTTTCCTTCTCTACATTGGTTACTCTACCAAGTTAGAGAAACCAGTTTTTTCCTTCTCCTACATTGGTTACTCTACCAAGGCTAGAGAAACCAGTTTTTTCCTTCTCCTACTTGGTTACTCTACCAAGGTTAGAGAAACCAGAGTTTTCCTTCTCCTACATTGGTTGCCCAATCAACGTTTGAGAAACCAATCTGCTTTCCTATATACTCACAGCTGAGAGTGAGAAGATATGGCTGCGTTTTGTTTTTTTTCCCCAGGGGCATTGATACAAAGTGAAATGTAAAGGGCCGCGGCCATGATTTGAACTCTGCACGCCGAGTCCATTAACCCAGACACGCCCAAAGGTGCAGAGAGGATATTCACAATTATATCAGTCAATATTCTTAAAGTGACAATGCAGGGGAGGGTGAGGCATTGAGCGAGGATCGAACTTGCTTTTGAATAGTAATGAAATCTTGCTAACCATTAAATCACGATGGGAAAGAGAAAGAGAGGGAGAGATGAATAGACCGAGAAAGAAAGAAAGAAAGATAGATAAATAATAATATGAATACTCTGAGAAGAAAGAAAGAAAGAAAGAAAGAAAAAAAAGAAGTATGAATAGACTGAGAAAGAAAATAAAAAATAGATAGATAGATAGATAGATAGATAGATATACTGAACGAAAGAAAGAAAGAAAGACAAAAAGACAAAAAGAAAGAAAGAAAGATAGATAGATAGATAGATAGATAGATATGAATTGACTAAAAAGAAAGAAAGAAAGAAAGATATGAATAGACTGAGAAAGAAAGTAAAAATAGATAGATAGATAGATAGATATCGATATACTGAAAAGAAAGAAAGAAAGAAAAGAAGAAAGAAAGAAAGATATGAATAGACTGAGAAAGAAAGTAAAATAGATAGATAGATAGATAGATAGGATAATAGATATCGATATACTGAAAAAGAAAGAAAGAAGAAGAAAGAAAGAAAGAAAGAAAGAAAGAAAGATATGAATAGACTAGAAAGAAAGTAAAATAGATAGATAGATAATAGATAGATAGATATCGATATACTGAAAAAGAAAGATAGAAGATAGATAATAGATATAGATATGAATAGACAAAGAAAGAAAGAAAGAAAGAAAGAAAGAAAGAAAGAAAAATAGGCATGAATAGACTGAAAAATAAACAAAGAAAGGATAGATAGATAGATAGATAGATAGATAGATAGATATCCGAACAGACTGAAATAGGTAGATAGATAGATAGATAGACAGACATGACTAGAATGACATTGATATATGTTACACCCAGATAGAGACATATAAATTAAGAAATAGTCTGACTTTAGACAAATAAGTACACAGGAGAGGAGGAGAGAGAGGGGGAAAGAGAGGGGGAGAAGAGAGAGGAGGGGAGAGACAAATGAATAGAAAGAGACCAAAGGAAAAAGAAAGGGGAAAAAATGATCAAGATTTAAGTAAGATTTTTAAAAAACAAAAAAAGAAGAAATGTTCGGATTTAACCTGCGGCCTTTGTGTGGCTGTTATCATTTGATTTACGAATTTTCTTCTTCTTCTTCTTCTCTTCTCGCCATCTTCTTCGTCTCGCCCTTCTTCTCCTTTCGCCTTTCTTCTTCTCGCTCTTCTTCTTCTCTCGTCATTCTTCTCTTCTTCTTCTTCTTCTTTTCTCCTCCTTCTTCTCTTGGCCTTTCTTCTTCTTCCTTCTTCTCTTCTCGCCATTTTTCTTCTTCTTCTCTTTCTTCTTCTTCTTCTTCTTCTTCTTCTTCTTCTGCCCTTCTTCTTCTTCCCTTCTTCTTCTCTTCTTCTTCTCGCCATTTTTCTTCTTCTTCTTCTTCCCATTCTTCTTCTTCTTCTTCTTCTTCTCTTCTTCTTCTTCTTCTGGCCCTTCTTCTTCTTCTTCTTCCTCTTCTTCTGGCTCTTCTTCTTCTTCTTCATCTTCTTTTTCCACTAGCGAGATCAGTGGTTCTATTCCTTTAGCAATTGCTTGGCCATATCGTGGCTATTATACTACTTAAGCGTGATTCTTTCTCATTTACTAGCACATCGACGAAGGAACCAGGCTTCTACCTGAGCGGATTACCAAAGGAACCAAATCGGAGGACTCTCTCTTAGAATCAACTGGCCAATATGCCCTCAAAAACTTAACCACATTATCTATTATATTTACTTTACGACCTAAATATCTATACATCTACTTATCTTTAAATTATGATAAAATCTATATATATATATAATATTTAATAAAATTGTGTTAAAATATAGATGCAATTTCAATCAGATTGTCTTGTAGACCCTAATTCCACAAATAAAAAAGATTATACACTTGCCTAGGTGGTTAGATACATTCAATTTGACCACACATTTCTAACAGAGATTATGTGCAAGCTATTATCATTTATTCTTTTATGTATATAATTATTAATTAATTAATTAATTAACTCATTCATTATCTTTATTTTATATGACGAAATAAGTTCAAACAAATCAGTATACAGTCTTTGCTCCAACATTCCTCTGAATATGAGCAGATGTATTGGAAAAATCTAACAAACAAAAGCTTTGCCTCAGATTTTTTGCTTGGAGCGAACTCGACTAGACGATAGTCAACAAAACTAAACATTATGATTCGATTTCCCAAAAACCGTTTCATTTTTCTACGATTTCTCTGTCTTATGTTGGTTCAATTTGAAGAATAAAAGCTTAACAGCATTGCAGTTAAGTTGGACCTGAGTGTTGATAGTGATTACGAAGTCCCCTTTCTACGATTAGGAGGATGACTTCATTGATTATATTTTTATACTAGACTATCCTCATAATCGAAGAATATGGAGTTATATTTCTTTGTTCCTCAATATCTCAGGAGATTCTCTTTTTAGATTATGCGGCATTTCTTATTTGTTGTGTTAGCACTTTTTTAAATAGTTCCGCTTTGTGGGATTAAAATAAATTAATAATACAAAATAAAGAATAACAAACTCTCCATAAGCTTCACACCGGACAACCACCCCGATGAATGTCGGAAAAAGACCCACTTCCAAGCCCCAAAAATAATTTCTGGAATATTTCAGTTAACCTTACGTCGGACATGACACTATTCTGACCAGGAGAAAGTTCCCTGCTACCATGTGGCTACGACTCGAATAAGCCTAAATCAATAAAATACCTTTTGTCTTCTGTCCTACTTTTCTCCATGAATTCCTTCCTTTCCAACGTGGACAACAGAATAATGATGGTTAAAAGCAAACCCTAGGAACACGTACCAAGAAATAAAAGCTTTTAATCTTTTAACCTAAAAACATAAATGATCTTGCTATCCCACATTTAAAGTCTATTTGCTATTAACTGTTTGTTTTGTTTGTGTTGGACAATCTGTTGGTATAAGATACACGCTAAATCGCCACTCATTTATGAATTCCCAAACATCATCTAGTACTGTGCTTAGAAAATTTAACCATTGAAAAGCCGTGTACTGATCTGATGTAAATCGTAGTCAGCTTCCCAATCAATTGATAATTGAAACTTTCACCCGAAGCGAGATCTATTATTTACACTCTTTCTACATAGGAACACTACGACTATGTTCAAGGATTATTAATCTAAATGTAGCCTTTCTAATTTAATATGATAATTTTATTAATTAAAACTTAAATACTTGCACCCGATGGCTGCAATATATTTGCTAGTATATATAAAGATATATAAAAATCTATTATATATAATATATATCTTTTTATGTATCTAGTATTTATATAATTTTTAGCACTCAGTTTCAGTGTCTCTCATGTGAATGATACAGTTCAGTCAATTAAATAAATCGGATTTGATAATTTGATTATTTTGATTTGTGTTTCTTTCTTTTGTGAAAACGATTTATTTTGCCAATTTTCCTATTTTTATCTGTCGTATCCCAGTTCTGATTGTCCTGCGGAAAATTGGATTGCTTTTTTTGTTTTATTGTTTGTCTTGTTTTGATTTTGTTATAATCATCAATTAAATATTTCGACACTCAGCCTCAATATTTTTATCGAAAGATATCATCACCATCAACGGATTGAAGAAAAAAATCAAATACAAATATGATTAATAACAGGAAATATATAATTTTCAATTGTCAGCCGACCGATCTACAGGGTGATTGTAAAATAATTCCTTCCCTAAATAAAATCTATAATTTATTTCTGAATTATGATTTTACAAAAAAATATATAACAAAGAGTGAAATAACATGTGATATTATTTCAAATCTGATAAGGGTACCAACGTCGCCTCCAGACTCTCGAACACTCGGGAATCACAGATCAACTGACCTTCCCCAGAACTTGTGGAATGGCAGAAATAAATTCTAGATTCACCTACAAACTCTTCCAAGTTCGTTGTTTCATAGTACTTGCTCCTTAAACCAACCCCCACCTCCCAAAAAAGCTACAGCGTTAAATCTGGGTTTCTTGTGTAACAAATGCGACCACGTCTACCCATCCATCTCCAGGAAAATCGGGAGATTAGCCATTCACGAACAACAATAGCAAAAATTGGAGGGCTCCATCAAGAATTGAGAAAAATTAACGCAAAATAAAAAGAATATAAATATAAAAATAGGAGTCCCCTTTTTATCAACTGCAATGTGCGGAAGCGTCCGACGCACAATCCCAAAAGCTTTAGGAATGTATCAAAAACAACATCAAAAACTCTCAACATAACGTTCGCATGAGGAAAGAATGCTACGAATCATGTGGCTTGAGCAAACTTGTTTCTATAACCGCAAACGCGTTTGACTCTCTCTTTTTTTTTTTNAGCATTGTGCATTTTTTATGTTATGAATGTGTGGTTGGCGGCGTGTGTGTATAAATGTGTGTATAATATATATATATATATATAGTCATCGCAGTGACACCACCTTTTCGACGTATATATATATATATATATATATAGTATATATATATTATATGTGTGTGTGTGTGTGTGTGTGTGTGGTGTGTATGTGTGGTGTGTTGTGTACATATATATATATGAATAGAGAGGTAAGCTTATATATAGATAAATGTAAAATACTTTTGATCTTATAAATACAAATCATTCTACTTATTCTAATTTGATGCTGTTTTTACCACACGCAAGAACATACATACATATAACCATTTGATATATATATATATATATATATATATATATATATAATATATATATATATACTCTTATCGATTATGTAGCCACTATGCCTTTGAATTTTTGATATTGACATAAATTTTCAATTTTTTCAATTTTATTTTGAAAGTTTTTCTTTTATCTTCGTTGTTAGTCACAATATTTCTGAGCACTTGTTTTTTTAATTCAATGTCTGTCTTCTGTCTCTCCTTCTCTCTCTGTCTCTTCTGACCCTGTCTCTCTCTCTCTCGTCTCTCTCCTCTCTCTCTCTCTCGATTTCCTCCTTTCTTTCTCGCAAGCATATATTCCTTCTCTCTGAGTCTTCTAACTCGTCGCTCTCGATGTTTTCCTTTCTTTCTTTTCTTTCTTTCTTTCTTGTCTTGTCTTTCTTTCTTTCTTTCTTTCTTTCTTCCAAGCATAGATTCAGTCATCCCCCAGTCTTCTTACGCTTTCCCTTTCGATTTCTATCTATCTATCTAGTTATCTATCTATCTATCTATCTATCTATTCTTTCTTTATTTCTTCTGTGTAACACAAAATTCCTTCCCTCTCAGTCTTCTTACTCGTGTCTCTTCGATTTCTTTCTTTCTATCTATCTATCTATCTATCTTATCTATTCTATCTATCTATCTTTCTCTTTCTTTATTTCTTTCTTTCTCGTGAACAAAATTCCTTCCCTCTCAGTCTCTTACTATGTCTGCTCTCGATTTCTATCTATTCTATCTATCTATCTATCTATCTATATCTATCTATCTATCTATCTTTCTTTCTTCACGCTAATCAAAAATTCTTCCCTCTCAGTCTTCTTACTGTGTCCTCTCTCGAGATTTCTATCTATCTATCTATCTAACCTTCTTTCTTTCTTTCTTGTAAACAAAAGTTCCTTCCTTCTCAGTCTTGTTACTGTGGTCTCTCTCGCATTTCTATCTACTTCTATCTATCTGTATCTATCTTCTTTCTTCTTTTTCTTTTCTTTCTTTCTCTCGTAAACAAGATTCCTTCCCTCTCAGTCTTCTTACTGTGTCTCTCTCAATTTCTTTTCTTCAACGCTCGAATTTTCTGAAACAGCGTTGTAATTTTTATTAAAATTAGATTTTTCAAACTTGATTCCTAATCAGATTAGACAGTCGATTTCACCTGCCTTTAAAACCAAGGGTGAGGTGGGGGGGGAGGGGAGTAGGGGACAAGAAGGAACAGGAGGGAGGGGGAGGGGAGGGGTGGGGGGGAAGATGGCGCTGGAGTCAACTTAGTCAACAAAAGCCTGAGATGTCAAGGTCGGGTTGTCGAAAACGTATCGATGTCGTAAATTATATTCGCAATAACATTCGAGACGGTTTTTCTTTCTCTCTTCTTTTCTTGAACGCCGCAAGCAATATCGAGGCGCTCCCCCGCATCGCTGTATCCAAGCTCATTCCCCTACCCCCCCACTTACAATGACCGCAACAACCCCAACACTTACTACCCGCTCTCCCACACCGCATATGCATGCCGATACCTTACCGCTATAACAATCTTATTCACTTCCCAATCTTTTTCCTATTTTATACTCTTTCGTTTTACTTCACTCACTCACTCACTCATCACAATGTTATTCTTGAATTCCTGAGAGAGAGAGAAGCGAGAGAGGAGAGAAGAGAGAGGAGGAGAAGAGAGAGAGAGAGAGAAGGGAGAGAGGGGGGGGGGCGAACTAAGATCCGTTGCATAGATTATGAACAGTAAAAAAAGAATGCATGAGATAGATAAATGATAGATGATAGAAAATGATTGGATACATAGATATGAACAAAATAATATATTATATATCTTTTCCTTTCTTTCTTTCGTCCTCTGTACTTGCACTTTCATTCATTTCTTTCTTTTCTTTCTTTCTTCTTTATCAATTTGTCTTTTTTCTTTTTCCTTTATTTTCATGTATTTTGTTTTCTTTCTTTCTTTCTTTCTTTCTGTCTTTCTTTCTTCTTTCTCTTTCTTTCTGCATCTTTTTCTTTCTTCGATCGCTTTCTCTCTTTTGCTTTCTTTCTTGTCTTGTCTTTTCTGTCCCTTTAGCCATCCTTTTCGATACACACACTTACACCGTCCCATACTCACACCGCAAAAAAGAATATTTGACGTCATATTTCAAACCGTTCATTTTTTCAACGTTCTTTTTTCTCAGACTTCAAATTTTAAACAGACCGATAAACAAGGACTATTACTCACCTTTCTCCTTATTCTGAGATTTAAAAAAATCTTATCACCTCCGCATACCAACAAAAGCCCTGAAGATGATCTAATTAATAGATCGAAACACTGCAGTGTCGGCCAATAAACTCACCACTTAACTCATTTAAACCTGTGTTTTTTCATTTTTTCATTTTACTACATACCGTCGGATTCACTTCCTTTTATTCACACACACACACACACACACACACACACATATATATATATATATATATATATATATATGTGTGTGTGTGTGTGTGTGTGTTAAAAAAATTCGAAGTGAATCCGACGGTATGTTGAAAAAAATATGAATAGAGGAAAGAAAGTATAGAATGGATAAAATAGGATATTTTAATCAATTTTACTTACACGTGTTTCGGTCAGGAGTATATCCATGTGTACACTATTCAAACTTTTATTATTTTTAAATATTATTATTTCATTTCATTTGGTTATTTAAAAATAATAATAGTTTGAATAATGCACACATGAATATACTCCTGACCAAAACACGTGTAAGTAAAATTGATTAAAATATCCTATTTTATCCATTCTATACTTTCTTTCCTCTATTTATTTTTTCAACATATATATATAATATAATATATATATATATATATAATGTATGACTATATATATATATATATATATATATATATATATATATATGGAAATACGATATATATTTATAGTCATCCACTGACACCATGTTTCGACGTATCACATCTAAACAGTGTGGCTAGACTTAGCAGGCTATCTCCTGCCGGAATCAAAATCCGACCGATTTATCATCAGTCAGTGTTCCTAATCTCTGTGTCCTCAGCCACCTATAATCAGAGGATAGAATTATTTTAACTGATAAATACATACATGGGCATATATATCACGGGCATCAGAGAGCTCACATCCGTTTTATAGGATAGCCTTGCGTAATCTAAGCGTAATTCGCGGCCGTCAGCTAAATTTTATCCAGCGAGCTCAACCAGCCAGCGGTTGGGAGCATATGTGCTGTAGAGTTCCGTTTTGATTTTGTCTGATGATTTTTAGATGAACTTCAAGATATATATATATATATATATATATATATATATATATATATATATATAAGTGTATTTTGGCAGCATTTTCTCTTTTAAACATGTTTGGTTGTCGTACAAGTTTTTGTTCAATCCTTTCAAGTTGTCTGGCCATCTTTTTGGTGTCAGGGTGAACCGGGTGTAGCAATCCACCAAAGGTGTCTCTACGAGCGCTTTCGGCATGTCGATTTGCCATCTTCAGGTGTGAAACTGATGGGATGTTTCGTGGTGTCTCGTTTTTAAAGAAAACGAGCAGTAGCGTAGGAATTGGTAGTGGGAGGTTGTAACAATTGGTAGTGTGAGGTAGTAGGAATTGGTAGTAGTTCGAACGAACGATACCATCAGTTTCCAGCCTGAAGATGGCAAATCGACATGCCGAAAGCGCTCGTAGAGACACCTTTGGTGGACTGCTACACCAGTTCCACCCTAACACCAAAAAGATGGCCAGACACCTTGAAATGATTGAACAAAAACTCGTACGACAAGAATTGTCAGTCGAGTTCAACTATATATATATATATATAATGGCTCGTTATAAGCATCCGCCTGGGAACCACAGGGTCCTGGCTCGATACCAACCCTCGCCAACTCAACCTCTGAGTAACACAGAGATCTGTGCGGTAAAGCAAAGAGCTGATGGTAGGTGTGGCGCTGTACTTCAGACGCAAAAAAAATCTCTGATGAAAAGTGATATAAGAGTGAAAGAAAAACAGGGTGATTAGTATTATTTGGATTATTCGGACTATTGTCCTCATCTTTATTGTTATCTGTACAACGGCCTTCTTCAGGTATTTCATGTCGGACTCGGGAGCCTTCTCGAACCCGGGAACATTCTTTTTGAACTTGGGAACCTTCTGGTCGTAATCGGGAGCCATCACGGAACTTTGTATAATAAAGATGAGGACAATAGTCTGAATAATCCAAATCTATTAATAATGGAGATTCGTTGTCTCTCTGTCTGTAACAAAAATTACGTCATTGCTTACGTCACAAACCTTCAGAGATTGTGTATGTTTATCAATGAGTATTTAATTTATATTCAAACTCCATAATACGTAGAATTTTAGTATGCAACATTAAACGGTCGACATTGTTTTTTTAAAACAAGTTTTAATAAATACATGTCCAGTAGCTCAGTCGGTAGAGTGTGTGGCTAGGAATCACAAGGTTTTTGGTTCGATAGCGGCCCTTGCCAACTCAGCGTATGAGTAGCACAGGGATCTGTGCGGTAAAGTAAGGAGCTGATGGTAGGTGTGGCGCTCCACCTCAGATACAAAAGCAATCTCCTTGTCTAGCGCTAGTAATACAAATTAACATGCCTCATCTCAAAAATTCAGAGAAAAAGAAACAGGGTGATATAGATTTTTAAATAGGCAAAAATCTAAGTCGATATGTGTATAGATATATATATATGGGAGATACGTATTTGGAGAGAGAGAGCAGAGAGAGAGAGAGAGAGAGAGAGAGAGAGAGAGAGAAGTGATTGAGAGACAGACAGACAGACAGAGAAAGTGATATAGATTTGGAAAATATTGTGAAAATATAAGCCGATATGTGTATAGATATATATGGGAGATATGTATTTGGAGAGAGAGAGAGAGAAAGCGAGAGAGAGAGAAAGAGAGAGAGGAGAAAAGTGATTGAGAGACAGACAGACAGGACAGACAGACAGAGAAAGTGATATAGATTTGAAAATATGTGAAAATATAAGCATTATGTGCGGATACATATGAGTTACAGACCTTACGGGGTCGGGTGTTCGCGCCCGCCACGGGTTAAAAATCACGAGTGGTCGATCCCAGCGGGGCCATCCCCCCCCCCAGGCAAACACCTGCCCCCTCGATTTAAAGGGGCAGGGCTAAGTTTATTGCCCAGTGCCTGCGGGCGCCCTCCTTGAGGGGGAATGCCGAGAGGATAGACGCAATTTTTAAACCCGCCACCAATGAGTCTCGGCTTGTAGGTGGTCCCACGTTAATAGGGCCTTGTGCCTAACCTAGTACAAGTGGGGTAACGAGGATAATACTACGTATGAGTTACAGGGACAGATATATAGATAAAGAGTGATATACATAGTGAGAGAGAAACAGGGTTATATAGATTTGAATATATGTAAAAATTATAAATCCTATATGCGTATAGATATGTATAAGAGATATGTATATATGTATACAGAGAGAGAGGGAGAGAGAGGGGAGAGAGAGGGAGAGAGAGAGAAAGGCAGAGAGACATAGAGACAAAGACTATGTTTGTGTGTGAGAGTGAGAGAGAAAGAAGGAGAGAGAGTGTGAGAGAGAGAGAGAGAGAGAAAGAGCGAGAAGAAGGAGAATGTGTGTGTGAGTAAGTAAGTGAGTGAGAGAGAAAGAAAGAAAGAAAAGAAGAAAGAGAAAGAAAGGAAAAGTAAGAAAAGAAAGAAAGAAAGAAAGTGTGAGTGAGAAAGAAAGAAAGAAAGAAAGAAAGAAAGAAAGAAAGAAGTGTGAGTGAGTGTGAGTGAGAAAGAAAGAAAGAAAGAAAGAAAGAAAGAAAGTGTGAGTAAGTGAGTGAGTGAGAAAGAAAGAAAGAAAGTGTTGTGCGTGTGAGTGAGGGAGAGAGTGAGAGCGAGAGAGAGAAAGAGAAAGGGAGAGAGAGAAAGAAAGAAAGATAGCAAGAAAGAGAGATTGTGTGTGAGAGAGAGAAAGAGAGAAAGAAAGAAAGAAAGAGTGTGTTGTGTGTGAGAGAGAAGAAAAGAAAGAAAGAAAGAGTGTGCGTGTGTGAGTGAGTGAGTGAGTGAGTAAAAGAGAAAGAAAAAAGAAAGTGTGTGTGAGTGAATGAGTGAGAGAGAGAGAGAGAAAGGAGAGAGAGAGAGAAAGAAAGAAAGAAAGGTGTGTGTGTGAGAAAGAAAGAAAGAAAGAAAGAAAGAAAGAAAGAGAGAGTGTGTGTGAGTGAGTAAGTGAGTGAGAGAGAGAGAGAAAGAGAGAGAGAAAAGAGAGAGAGTTTAGAATCTTCCTACTTGAGGGCAGTTCTTAACATAGCACTGAAAATAATTTATATATGACATCAAAAAGTCATTTTTTTCTTTAATCAAATCACCTTACATATAGAGAGACTAACACCTATCTCAATACTTATATATGTATATTCATATATATATATATATATATATATATATATATATATATATACATATATATATATATTTATTTATAAATCTATAAAGTAAATCTAATCCTATATATTTCAATATGAACACTGAACGCACACTGAATGATAAAAGCTGTTTGTTATTTTAAATTTGACGATTGAAAAATTACCAAAAACAAATTTGTAAAAACAAAAAAATAAAATAAAAATAGCGAGAACGGGAAGAGGTTATAAAAACAATAAAAATAACTGATTTAAAATAGAATCCATAATGGGGAGAAATAATTTTTCAATTATTGCGCGCTCAAAAAAAAAAAAAAATTTTGAGAGGTTGGCCTTTTAAAAATATTATTTTTGTCTCATAAACGCACACCTAAAATCTTTCTATATAAGGTTAACATCTTTCGAAATTTTCATAGATTTTTAAAAAATTATTTTTGTTTCATTTTTCTTCACCGGTTTTAATACAGTAATTTCTAGATCTTCCGAAAGATACATTTATCCATAAATATATTTATATATTTTTTTTGTTTATCTTTTTCTAATATTTTAACGTATGTAATGTTTAAAGTGAAAATTTATCCATTATTCACTTTTGTTATTTATTGGGTTGTTGTTTTTTTGTTTTTTTGTTTTTTTTATCTATGTTTTATCCATTTAAAGCATGTTGTTAATTTCGTCAAAGACAGAACAATGCCATAGGCGAACTATTTTTTGATTCCCTTCCTTTTCCGGTAACGCAGAATTATGGGATTGAAAATTGAATTTACTTTCATATTTTATTCCTGTCAAACACTTTGTTAGTAAAAATCACTTATATAAAGTAAAGTCGTCGGGGTGGCCTAAAGTGGTTATCAGCCAATCAGCGAGGGAGTCTATCCCCTTTTCACTAGCGCTTGACCAAGGAGATTG
>CM042167.1:50906300-50921300 GCA_023376005.1 Doryteuthis pealeii
CCGAAAGATTAAAAAAAAACAGGAATGTAATAAATAAAGAAAGAAAGAGAAAATAATATTTTGATTGATTGATTTTAACGGTATGTTAACCCGTCCAGGGTTATTTTATGTCGGAGGTTTATCTACAATCTATGTTATCTATACATATATAAAGGGCAGTTGTGTGTATGTATGTCTGGAGGTAACTACATGTGTATGTATGTCTGGAGGTAATAAAACAATCAATGACAGAGTAAATATATATATATACACATTCACGATCACCAGAACTTGCTTTTTGTGCAAAACTAATGAAGATTTTTTTATATATCTGGGAAGATATTTAAAAATTAGAATTTGAATTGTAAAAGAAGGGAAAGTCATTGGTCGATTAAAACATAATTTCTATCTCTTTTCCATCTGATGTAAATATACTCTTACAGTTTATTGGTTTATATGAAATTGCGGACCATATGACCTTTAGGCACCCCTTTTTGATCTCGATTAAGAAAGGACATGTTTTTCATTTACACCGTCAATATCCGGTTGTTTAAACAGACGATTTTCAGATTTTTTTAAAATTATAAAATAAAAAAGTAAAATCAACGGGGCTGCCTAAAGTCGGTATCAGCCAGTCAGCGAAGGAGTCTATCCCCTTTTCAACAGAGCTAGACCAAGGAGATTGTTTTAGAATCTAAGGTGGAGGGCCACACCTACCACCAGCTCGTTACTTTACCGCACAGATCCCTGTGCTACTCAATACGCTGAGTTGGCGAGGACCGGTATCGAACTAGTAACCTTGTGGTTTCTAGCCGAACACTCTACCGACTGAGCTAACCCGGCCCCTAACCCTAACCCTAACCCCTAACAAACAACCGGATATTGACGGTGTAAATGTCCTTTCTTAATCGAGATCAAAAAGGGGTGCCTAAAGGTAATATGGACCGAAATTGCTAAGTTCCCTTCACACGGTTTGCCTTTAGCCAATGAGAAACCAGCGACTGGGTCAGTGAAAGGTGAACTGCTGTCAATTACTCTATAACGTATACATAAATAAGTACTCTTCGTTGGTTGGTTTTTACGGCATGTCAACCCATGTCGGGTTATTTTATGCCGAAAATGTTTTGTTTTGCCCATTTTTAATGGGTGCTCAATTTTTTTAGAAACTTTTTTTGCAAAACTATTTTTTTCTTTTGAACCCGTAGATTGCTTATATATTATATATATATATATATATATATATATATTATATATATATATATATATATATATATATATATATAAGCAATCTACGGGTTCAATAGATAAAATGAGTTTTGAAAAATAATATATAATAATATGTAATAATAATAATAATATGTATATATATATATGTGTGTGTGTGTGTGTGTGTGTGTGTTAGAATGGTGTGGACATAAAATCAAGTGCACTTGGCTGGAAAATCGAATAGGCGAGAAACTGTCAGTTACCAAGCGCTGTTGACTTCATATCCACACTACCCTAATTTCGATATATCCATGCTCTATCAATAACATTGAGCACTATATATATATATATATATATATATATATATAATATATATATATATATAGGTAAAGAAATAACAAAAGACTTAGAGATTTAGCATTAAGTCTTTTGCTCCCTGAAATAGACTATAATGCTAAATCTCTAAGTCTTTTGTTATTTCTTTACTCATATATATATATATATATATATATATATTATATATATTTATATATATATATATATGAGTAAAGAATAACAAAAGACTTAGAGAATTAGCATTATAGTCTATTTCAGGGAGCTTAGACAAAGTGTCTAAATCTCCCGACATCAGATCTGATGAGTCGGGAGAGTTAGACACTTTGTTTAAGTGCACCCCCCTCACCAAATTCACTTGTACTTGCACGTACTTTTGCTTTCAATAAAAATCATTTGACCGATGATGTCCGTATGAATCGGACGAAACGTTTCAACTCTTAGATTTGTTTTGAGTTATCATTTCTTGTTCACTATCCTTCTACCTACCTCATACTCGCGGATTCTACTACATCCATCCTATCTTCATATATATATATATATATATATATATATATATATATATATATATAATGAATACAGTATTAGATGTATCATATTGATCTTTTTATCCTTAGTGTTTGTTTCTAATTAAATAATTTTCAAAGGTTCCGCTAGTACCGTTAAAAGATTAAACATTTTTCCGTCGGCCATGATGCTACCAGACAAATCGACAGATAGACATTTAAAGATTATAATTGGTTCCATAATTCTGGGTTATTTTTGTTCAATCCTCTAACTTCATCGCAAAAGAATCAAAATAGACAACAATGACCAAACAAGAATCTATCAAATTAAACAAAACATTTGAAGAAAAAAAATCTAGGGTGACTTCTTTGAAAAAAAAACAACAAACAAACATGGCAGTCCTCTTTCCCGCCCCTTTTTTCAAAAAGGCAGACGACACAAGCTGAACCCATCTGCCGCGCTGGGGAAAATCTAATAACGAGCGAAAATATCTGTTATAGGTAGTTCCCGCCGAAAGATTACAGCCGCGAGGTGTGTAATGTAAGGGTCTGTTAATGTTATTAGAGTAGATTATTTCAAAAAGAATCTTTGTTGTAAGTAACGGGGTGGGGGAGGAATTTCTGGGTGGGAAGGTAGGTAGGTAGGTTGACAAGGGGGTGGATATAATCAGGTTGTATGGTGCAGTAAGTTGAGGTTTGGGTAAATCAATATGGCGTCACTGTTTTAAACTTTCATTGCATTATTATGTAGGCACTACAGATGTGGATGTGAAGACGCCATTTTGAATGGTGTGTGGATTGTAGTGACTTATTATCAGCGTTTAAATATGGGAGTATAGATTAAAAATGGAGGATTATGGGAGTTTCTTTGTCTTAGTATCTATCGATATATCTATATATCTGTCTGTTTCAGTCCTTATATCTATCTTTGTTTCTTTCTTTCTCAGTTGATTCATATATATATATATATATGTGTGTGTGTGTGTGTGTGTGTGTGTGTGTGTGTGTGTCTTCCTATTTTTACTGAGTAAATGTTTAAATATCTATGTCTTTTATAATTATCTACCTATCTCTCTATCAGTTTGTTTCTGTCTTTCTATCTATCCAATACGGTTCATATATATATATATATATATATATATATATATATATGTGTGTGTGTGTGTGTGTGTTGTGTGTGGTGTGTGTGTGTGTGTGTTGAAAATAAAAATAAAGAAAAGAAAATGTTGAATGGATAAAATAGGTTTTATTTTATTTTATTTTACTGACCTATGTTTCGGCCAGGAGTTTATCCATGCATACATGTATTCTATCTATTATATATATATCTTTCTCAGTCGGTTCAAAGATATAGATCTACACCCTGTTTGACGTTATTAAGCGAATTACATGAATTCCAATCATTCAAAGACTGGTGAATCTGTAATTACTACACAGAGAACTTTTTCCTGCTCAATTCCTGTTATGTCGGAATTATGTCATTCTGGATAGAAAATCATGTATCATATTTAACAATAGATAGCAAATAAGAAGAAGAAACACAACAATAAGTATTAAGGATAGGGAAAATTTTACCAAGCAAATATACAAGGTGAACAGAGTATTTAGTAATTTCCAGGTTGAATTAACAATTCCCGTGAGATTCATTATTTCTCTCTTCCGAGGTTTTGTCAGATACTATCTATAGAAAAACAGACGATTCCATTTACATTTTAGGTACTATATGACACCTATCTGATACAAATAATTTTCACACAGTTGCATGGTTTAAAGTATTCCTATCTAATACTAATAATTACATTATTTCATGTTAAACAATAAATTTAGATGTGAAAACAAAGCCCGAATTAAAAGTTTAGGTATGTGTCAATAAGTTTTATTGAAGTTATTAAAGTTATTTGTATTTTTTTTAAATCTGCCATCTGAAGTTATTTGACAATGTCAATCATAATCCCCAACGGTTATGGTAAATTACCCACCTCCGCTTTTAAATCAAAAGAACTTTATTTAAAACTTACTTACAGGTATATTCACAATTTGTGACTTCTCATAAATTGTAAAATTATTGGCTTATATGAAGTTTACAGTTAAAAATCTTTTAAAATTTATCTACACTACAACTCAAATAATAGATACAGCTATTCTATTATTTAAGTAACAGAGTAATGCTGGTATCATTTGCCCAATATTATATTCGTATAATGCTTATCCAATCACAGCCAAGTTCTCAAGATCTTGGGGTCATCACCTATCACTCCCATTTCTTAAATGTCTACTTGTGATATATATATATATATATATATATATATATATATATATATATATATATCAAAATTGAAAAGGAATTGAATCCGACAATATGAGGAAAAATGAGTATAGAAAAGAAATGTAGATGGCTAAAATGAATTTAATCGATATCACATTAATCGATATCACTTACACATGTGTTTCGGTCAGTTTATGTGTGTGAAAATTACATATACATACATATATATATACATATATATATATACATATATACATATATATATATATATACATATATATATACATATATACATATATATATACATATATATATATACATATATACATATTTATATAGATATATATGTATATATGTGTTCATTCAAATTAGGAGAGTCTATTATCATATTTTTTTAGGATTGTTAAGATAAGTATGTTAGTTATTGAAAATGTTTAATATATCATTAGTATATTAGTAGTATTAAATCTATTTTAGGTTTGTTGTTTTTTATATAAAAAAATCACCTAGTTGTCTTAATGTTTCTGAGTACGGTTTCTAAATCACTTTTTAAAATTCTGCACTATCCCTCAAATAACAGATACTGCTAATCTATTATTTAAGTAACACAGCAAGTTCTTAGTTCACCACGGCTCCTCTCAATATCTTAGCGAATTTTAGTAGTGCTGTGGTCTTGGTTGGGTTAAATCCTTCCATGGATCTTCAGTGTCTTAAATAATAGATACGGCTAATCTATTATTTAAGTAACGCCGTACTACTGGTAATATATGCACAATATTGTATTCGTATAATGATTATCCAACCGCAGCCAAGTTCTCAAGTTGATCTTGGGGCCATTACCTGTCACTCCCACCCAGTTGACTTAATGTTTCTGAGTACAGTTTCTAAAACACGTTTTTTTAGTTCTACACTACTTTCTTGACATGCTAAACTTGAATTTGTCTCGATGGCATTCTTTAAATCATCATCATTTAAAAGTAATTGATCTTCAAAATTGTGGTAAATATCCTAGGGTCTTGTATTCGGAACAAAATTTTGAAAACCAATATTTCGGGCAGTTCTTTCCCTTACTGCATCATCCCCAAAATGCTTTACAAATCCTCTATTGTAGAAAGGGTTAATTTATTTCCTTTAAAGAAGAATGTGTAGCCACGAAACCCTAAATTTATCACACTATTACCCTAGGTACAGTGCTTTACCAGGAATCATATATTGGCCTTGCAACTACGATGCTCTGAGTTAAAAGTTAAGGTATGTATCAATATGTTTTATTGAAGTTATTAAAGTTATTTGACGTATTTTTAAAATCTGCCATTTGAAGTTATTTGAGAAAACCACAAAATTATTTCTTACTTCAATAAAAATTCTCAACATAAAGCAATTTCTTTGGTACCATTTTAATCTACGCATCGAAATCTATCAGAAAAGCCAATAAAATCGACACCTAAAATTTTCTCGAAATTGGTGATTTTGAGCTCATATCTCCTCCAATTCTTTGAATTGAGCGCTCTTTTTGGTATCAAAGAATTCTACGCATCGAAATCTATCAGAAAAGCAAATAAAATCGACACCTTAAATTTTCACGAAAAAGGCACTATTAGGGGATTTTAGTGAACTCCGACTGACTTTTTGCCAGCCCGATTTCTTAACCTCTCGGCCATTTTGGCAGCTGCCGTAACGGGGTGGTGTTTAAACAATTAAATACATACGTTTGTTTTTATATTTTACGATCACCAGAGAGATCCAGTCTGCGAGCAGATGATCATTGCTTTATATATGCTGGCAGTGAAAGTTAATTTAAATCACCCCTTAGAGAGCTTTACCAAGTTTTGGGAGCATATATTCAGAACTTATCTGGTCATTTGTGTATATATATATATATATATATATATATATATATATATATATATATAATATATATATATATACTGTCGATAACAACAGAGACAAAAAAGCCGTTAAACAGTAATAACATTCATTTGATAAAGGGTATCTAACGAACCTGAAAATTTATGACAAAAAATAATTTTTAAAAAATAAGTGAATCCAATACTCCATAACATCGAGTTCATTCATTTATACATTTTTAATGCTTCGTAATAACGCCCAACTTTAAAAAAACATTTTTTTTAAATATATATGTATATATATATGGGTGTGTGTATATATATACACACAAATGACCAGATAAGTTGGTGGTAAGAATGTTTTTATTTAGGAGTCTTTTTTTTGTGTGTGTGCTTGTATATTTATTATTTTTTTTTTTTTTGGTAATCATAAACTTTGGTTTAGTAAATTCCTACTGTAGCGATTATCTGCCCTTGCACTACCATAAAATTATGCTTTCGCATTATCTGAAATGAACTTAATTGTTATTAAGAGCACATTTTGAATTATCTCCGCCAATTCCCAACATAAAGCAATTTCTTTGGTATCATTTTGATCTACGCATCAAAAGATTCGATACACTTTTTTGGTGAAACTCATAAGCATATACATACACATATGAGTAGAAATAGATCTATAACTGCTAATATGACCTATTTTTAAGCTTTTTCTTTACCATACATATATATATATATATATATATATAGTTGATCTATATTTCATTAAATATATTGAGCATTTTCGGGATTAACTACTAATGCTACAACGATGATAACGTTCTACCAAAATTTATATAGGTTATTTCCTAGTTGAGTAACATGATATTACAGGGTGACCCAGAAAAAACAGAACGCAAATTATTTACCTTCCCATTAAATTAACCCTAAACCCCAACCCTATCCCTGACCCTAAACCCTGAACCCTAACCCTAACCCTAACCCTAACCCCCCCCCCCTAGTTAAAATTAACAATCGTGCATAAATATACACTTTACTTTGAAACTGTGAGGCTGGGATTTGTACCGTGCAAAAAAAAAGTCTTTGTCCATAAAATCGCAATAATTAACACTGTTTAGTTTAACTCCTTCACTGACTTTGATTAGTGTATTAGGTTTGGTTTGTTTTGTTTTACGGCATATCAACCTCAGTGGGTCATTTAATGCCGATAAAGTTTTGAAATAAATCAATTCTTAATGGATAATACAATTTTTTTTTATAAATACATTTTTCTATTTAACCCATAGATGGGACCCTAACAGGTACTACCACTCCGGTCAGAGTGGACCAGGGAGCAATGGTGATAAAGGGGTGCTCCACATTCCCCAAACCTCCAAAAACTGGAACTCACCATCAGATAGAGTTTAACGTCATTCCCAGGACATGTAGACCCGCAGCCACCGCCTTCTAGACCCAATGATAAAAAGGGGTTGGGGCTTGCCATAAGGGAAAATAGGGTTGGGAAAATCATATAGGTGCTAGGGCTTGACGTGACCAGCCAATTGATCGGAGGGAGCCTCTCCGACCGCCCGTCTAGCCCAAGATAGGGTCAAAGTGGAGTATTGCATGTCATGAACTGCTCATCCACCTGGGCTCTCTCCTTAAGCATCACGGGTCGCTACCCACGGCCAACAGGTGGCCCCATTGGGGGAGTGTTACCCCTCTGCAGAGGTGCAGTCGGTGCATTCTAACGCCCCAGCCGACAGGGTGGCATTGACTTTGAGCGATCCAATTATGATTTGCTCGCCAATTCCAACCTACATTATAAAACTGTTGCCTTAACACGCCCAAACACGCATGGATTAGATAAAATCAAATCCTTTCAAACACTGGATGAGGCGGTTTGTATTTCACATAGCCCTAATACCCTAGGGAAAGGTACGAATCGAGCTATTCTCCCTCCAGCTATGGGTAAATTCTTGAGCAGACTGAGCTCTTTAAATATGGTATGGCAACCTGTCAAGGAGAAATAAAACTTAATTCAAATCTGTTAAACACCTAAAATGTTAACCTTGTGTCACAACCCGCTCGAGTGGAGGGGTTAGTAAATACATACTTATTCGAATAATTTCTCCATCATGTTAGAGTCTTTACACATCAACAGACACGTACACAGAGATTAATATGTGTATTTTGCCCTATGTCCCATATATATATATATATATATATATATATATATATATATATATATATATTATATAAGGTAACAATGTGTTGTTTGTTAACCTGTGATTTATTCTTGATATTTCGAGATAAAATCTCTTTTTCAGAAGAACACTGGAACTGAAGTAGTTGTCGTCTTGTTATGGCATTTTTAGTTATTCTATTCATTTAACTAAAATGCCATAACAAGACAACTACTTCAGTTCCAGTGTTCTTCTGAAAAAGAGATTTTATCTCGAAATATCAAGAATAAATTACAGGTTAACAAACAACACCATTGTTACCTTATTATTATTTTTTCTTTACACCTGCATTGTGATAGCCTTCAAAATCAACCTCCAAACCAATATAATATATATATATATATATATATATATATATATATGAAATTTAACATTATGAAAAAACATATGATGTTTGTTATGTAATTGCTGACAGTACTGTTTCGACCAAATCGATAAGTTGGTCTTCATCGATTTGGTCGAAACAGTACTGTCAGCAATTACATAACAAACATCATATGTTTTTTCATAATGTTAAATTTCATACTGTCGGATTAATTTCCATCTATTTTTCATATATATATATATATATATATATATATATGGGAGGTGCAAAATACCAGATGAGTTGGTAATGGGAATGGGTCTATTTAGGGCCTTCATTTTCTTCCATCCATCCATCTATACATACATACATATATACATATTATACACACACCACACACACACACATGCTCACACGTAATATATATATATATATATATATATATATATATATATATTGGTTTAGAGGTTGATTTAGTTAACTAAAAATGCCATAAGAAGACGAAAACTACTTCTATTCCAGTGTTTTTCTAAAAAAGAGATTTTGTCTCGAAATATCAAGAATAAATCACAGGTTAACAAACAACACCATTGTTACCTTATTTTTTCTTTACGCCTGCATTGTGAGAGCCTTCAATATATATATATATATATATATATATATATATATATATATATATATATATATTTAAATAAATAACAAAAGACTTATAGATCTTGCATTATAGACTATTTCAGGGAGCTTAGACAAAAATGTCTAATTCTCCCGACTCATCAGATATATATATATATATATGGGCTGGTCTCTTGAGTCATATGCGGTCCCATGGTGACAGATGACCACGTGAAAGACATGTGTGTGTACGAGTGAAAGATGGGGGTCTAACCAAAACCAAGATAAATAGGTAGATAGATATATAGAGAGAGATGTGAACAGTTTCGATGATTTTTTTACAGATCCAAATTCACGCTTTTTATCTTTATTGGCCCCTTCACTTCTAGCCTTTGCAAATATTTTTCTGTCTGTGAGAGACGATGAAGTAGTGTCCAATGTTTGTTGTTTTTTTTTGGGGGTAACTATGTAGCCTGGGCGAGTTCATATGGAGGATGAGCCGTTGCCCAAACAGTAAATCCCCCTCTCCACACCGCTATGATCCAAAGGAAAGGTAAGGAACCAATGCAGTTTGGCAGCGACAGCGTCGTAGAAGTTGCTGGGTAGCACTGGCTTTCAGCATCACACCACTTTAGGGACTCCGGTCCCTGATTTGTTTTCGGGCTTTACTCCCTTAACCTTTCCTTTGGGATGGGGTAAAGCCGCTAGACAGCGGAGGCTTTGTGTCGGACTTTTCCTTGACTTAGATGGGTTGCTGACCACGGCCAAGGAGCCCCTTCTAACCTATTTGGGATTTATGTGAGAAGTAAGTACCCCAATCCTATTACTGTCAATATTCCAAGTTTTGAGATACCTGCAAAGTGTTGGTCAAAAGTTATCGTTTTGCTGTATCTCACTTTACTTTAAGCTCATCTCGAGGAAGCAAGTTCTTAAAGCCCTTTCCTATGCTTCCAATTCTCGGGCCTTCTTTATATTTGTTTGTTTGTTGGCATCCTTCCGTCTACTAGAGACGATGGCGTAGTGTCCACTTTTTTTCTTTTCTCCTTTGCAACTGCGTGAGTGGCTGAACATCCCAATTTTTGGATGGCAATCTCTGGCGCAGTGAATGCGAACACTTCGGCTGGCCAGGTCGAATACCTTCGGTAGGTCTATGAAAGCAGTGTAAAGCAGCATCTGCTCCCCCGGCACGTTTCCTACAGCTGGCGTAGTGAGAAGATCGTGCCCATGGTTGCCCGGTTTGCTTGGAAGCCACACTGTGGTTCTGGGTAGGTTCGAGATGCAAGAGTCTGCAGACGCGCCAATGTAACACGCGCAAGACTTTTCAAACTATGCTGAGGCGGGAAATGCCCCGGTAATTGTTACAGTTGCCCGATCACCTTTGTTCTTGTATAAAGTGACGTTGGTAGCGTCCCGCTTGTCCTGAGGGATATGTCCTTGTTCCCAGCAGTTGCAAAATAGTTTATGTAGTGGTTGGAGCAGCGTTGCCACCCCCACCCCCCCTTCAAGGCCTCTGCTGGTATGCCGTCACTCCCGGTTGCTTTCATTATAGTTCACTCATGCCTTCGTTATAGTTCTATGTTCGAGATACGACTGACTAATCAGCGCAGGGCTGCGTCGTCAGTTATGTTATTAACTGGTTTCATAGGGGGGTTTCGGGTCTTCCAACATGCAGCCATTAGAGTTGATCAAACTCTAACTCGCTGCCTTTTTGTTCAACGCCAAAGCAAATGGCTTTATTTAGAGTATGCCAACGCAGTCCTCGGCCTCTTTACATCTGGTTGGCTAATTCTACAGCCAGAGACGATATATAGTGGTTGTAGCAGCGCTGCACACACACACACGCGCGCACCGCGCCTTCAACACCCTGCTGGTATGCCGTCACCCTCGGTTGCTTTCTTTATAATTCTCTCAAGCCTTCTTTATAGTTCTATGATCTCTGCAAAGTTCCTTTAATATCTCAAATATGAATACTTCCTCTCTCAATGATTTTGTTATTTTATATTTTAGCATTTAATAGAAACCTTCCCTTTCCGCAGATTTCAACTTATATTATGGATATAAATCCTCATAGGATGTTTACTTCATGACATTAAATGAAAGTTCAAAATGTTGACTTAATTAATTAATAGTTTCCAATTAATAATTGATAATTAATTATTAATTTTCTTTTTGTTTTCTTTTGAAGTAGAAGGTAATCCTGTTTTTAAATAATCAATTGTAAAATATTTTCATAAGCATTTGAATGTGAAAATATTTTGAGAGTGGTTTAGTTTATTCTTAAGTCAATTTTGAGTAAATCATATATATATATATATATATATATATATATATATATACATGTGATTATAAATCTACATACACAAAAACACACACATATATATATATATATATAATATATATGTGTGTGTGTGTGTGTGTGTGTGGTGTGTGTGAGGTATCCAAAACTGGTAGGAAGAGATGATTCTACCTGGGATCTTCAAAATCTCACTGTACATTATATTGCATTAATATGTGCAAATACAAGAATTTTTATATAAATCCCTCGATAGAGCTCAATGCATAATAATCTATAATTTAGATACAGAGCAATATTTACCTTTGAAAGAAAGGAAAACTCAATAAACCGTCATTCTGTAATAAATTTATTTCGACCAAAATTTGTTGGCTTTTTAGGCTTGTAGAAATTTAAAGAAATTGCCCACCCCCAGTTCAGTCTCATCAGACAGTCACAGTTAGAATGAATAACCCAACGAAATATATATATATATATATATATATATATATAGTAGCCTTTATGTACGTATGTATGCATATACTTATAGTAAATTCCCTTTCTTAAAGTGGAGTGCGCTGATAACCCATTTGATAGAGATTCTGACTGGTGAAAATTCGGTCGAGAAACGATCACAGCCTGCAAACATTAGCCGCACTAAAGAGCTATGACACAGCCAAGCCTATACAACAGTATTGTATGTGGTTGACTCTCTCTCTCTCTCTCTCTCTCTCTCTCTCTCTATCTCTCTCTCTCTATCTATCTCTCTCTCTCTCTGTGCATATATACATATATATATTTGTAAAATAAGTCTGCAGAGTGACTTATTGTCGGTATCAGCCGTTGTATGTAATTGACCCCCCCTCTCTCTCTCTCTCTCTCTCTCTCTCTCTCTCTCTCTCTCTCTCTCTCTCTCTCTCTCTTCTCTCTCTCTCTCTGTATATATATATATATATATATATATTTGTAAAATAAGTCTGCAGAGTCGCTTATTGTTGGTATCAGCCGTCCACGGAGGTGTAGCACCACACCTACCGTCAGTTATCAGATGCTTTAATGAACAAATCAGATTACCCAAGCTGAACTATTTCTGCGCTTATTAGGCGAGGACCGGTATCGAAACCGGAACCTTGCAATTCCTAGGTAAACGCTCTATCGACTGAGCTAAACCAGCACTTATATATCTATTTATATTTGCATGTATGTGAGTGTGCCATATGTACTTACCTTCTTATCATTTTTATTTCGTGTTACTACCACTTTTGGAGCGGAATTCACACACACACACACCACACACAACACACACACACACACACACACACATATATATATATATATATATATATATATATAAATTTATATATATATATATATATATATATATATATATATAATAAATTTATATATATATATATATATATATAGAGAGAGAGAGAGAGAGAGAGAGAGAGAGAGAGAGAATAAACCAACACATTCCATCTTATATCCGTAACTACTCTTCTCCGCTAAGCAATTCTATATATATATATATATATATATATATATATATATATAATAAATATATATATATTGTGTGTGTGTGTGTGTGTGTGTGTGTGTGTGTGTGTATGTGTGTGTGTGTGTCTGTTAAACTGTGTATATGTATGTATTTATATCTATATATATCTGCATATGTATATATGTATGTATATGTACCTATCTATCTATGTATACGGATATATATATATATATATATATACATATATATATATATATATATACAATATATATATATAATATATATATATTATATGCCTAAACCCACCTTTGACAATGCATAGGTGCACATGCAGGCTTGGCAGAATATATATGAGCTTAATTATTTACGTACATAGCTTATCTTAATTAGTAATTACATTCAAATTGATTGCGAACGAATTGTTAATTAACGTCAATCAGCTAAAGACGCTGTCGACATGAGCGAACCAATCAGAAAACATGACAATCACAGGATTTGATTAAAAACATCAATTGAACTTCTATTTGATTGGTTATTTAATTTGCACCCCCCTCAACACCCCTTCCATCAACACCCCGACCCTCAACACCCCGACTCTCAACAAAAACAACGTTTATTATTTTATTTATCAACGTTCAACCTTCCGTGTAGCCTGCTAAGTTTATTTCTTTCTTTTTCTTTCTTTCTTTCTTTCTTTCTTTTTTTTAATTTTTCTTTTTTTTTTTAGTTTACTTGGAATCGTTATTCGCCATTTGCATTTTCTACATTACATATTTTTTATTTATATACACGTAACCGTGTTTAAATTAATCACTTAAAAACATACCAGGCTTTGATAATTATCAAGCTTATCTATATATTAATACTCGTGTTCCTTAATTGCACGACCGTTGTCATCTTGCAACACGTCTTGTTAAAAATGAGACCGTCCAAATAATCCAAGTCGATATAATTCCTCAGTTAAACTGAGGGATTACATCGACTTACTTAAGCGTAAGGTAGGGTCCTGACGAAATCATTTGTATTGAAACTCTAATCAGTAGGGGGGGGGTCACAGTCAAGTCTGACTCAAGGCTCCAATCGACAGTCCAACCACTCCCAACTGTATCTCGCTCCAAAATCCAATATCCAAAACTATTTCTTTGTCCCGCTCGTCTCGACAACAAAATACTACTGCAAGTCGTTCTGCCAGGTCTCTGAGAATAAGTCCTTTAAATACACCCCAATTTCGCCATATCCAGGCTCCTCACTCATAATTGTCCGTGCAGCACGTGCGACACTCGCCAGCACGGCGGCGCCACCCACATCCGGGCCACTATGCCATTTCCTACTTCACCGATCGTCCACAGCTCTCACATTCTGAAGGAAGCGGGTTCGACTCTAGGTCAGTCCTACACGCCAGGCAAAGCCTAGCCCGCTTCCTTCGAGAATACGGCAAGTCTTCACGCCCGCCACCCTCTCCGTCACACCGTGTTGCACGAGGCGGGTCTCCTCTCTCACTACAGAAACCATGGTAGACCCTTAACACTTTTCCTCTACTAATATTATATATATATATATATAATATATTATATGTGTGTGTGTGTGTGTGTGTGTGTGTGTGTGTGTGTGTGTGTGTGTGTGTGTGTTACCAGGTACGTTGGTATTAAGATGGTTCTAAGTTGGCCCTTTCTTCCAACGGCGGAAGGTTAGAGAGTTCAGGTTCATGTTGAGAGCTCGATGCTCAATATAATTAAACAGAGCAATATATTTGGTAAAGAAAAAGACTTATAAATCGGTCATTTTGCGTTTATAGATCTATTTCTTCCCACAGATCAATAACCACAAAATAGCCAATTTTTAAGCATTTTTCTTTACCAAATATATATATTATATATATATATATATATATATATATATATATATATATAGTTCTCCGCAACACTATGGATTTGTCAACATTACAAATTCCCGAA
>CM042167.1:50926300-51168429 GCA_023376005.1 Doryteuthis pealeii
TCTTCAGCTATTATAAACTCTTTGACAACGCACATACCCACACACATACACACACACACACACACACACACGCGCACACACATTATCATTGTTCTCATTCCGTTATATATATATATATATATATATATATATATATATATATATATAAGTAATCCAAGACATCGAAGTTTCACCTCTCATCATTCTGGTTATATAACGCTACCCGCCAGACCTGAATGGTTCGCAAATCTCTTACCTGTGCGGCTAAAAGCAGCTGTCAAATATAGGAGGTGATACATTTCTAGCGGAAATGAATTCACTAGGTCCTCAAACTTTGTAAACAAAGTTGGGTTAGCTACACGCCAAACGGTGAATTTTACAATTAAATCCCTATTTGGCTCAACCAGACAATTAAAGTGTGAGTATATATATATATATATATATATATATGAGGAAAGAGAAATGGAATAAATCCGACAGAATGTAGTAGAGATATGAGGAACACAAGGACAAAACTCAGACAATCATATGTAGGATATATTTCGCTAGAGCTTTGAGGTCGGCATCATCAGTCGTTTTATTGATTATCAAAGGTACCATACAATTATACATATGATACAATGTCTACATATGATTGTCTGAGTTTTTCCTTGCGTTCCTCATATCTCTACCACATACACATCACACATACACTCACACACACACACACACACACACACATGTATATATATATATATATATATGCGCTCCCCTTCTCCCTGGAGTTGAGCACTTTGGAAGGGGATCTCGTTGACGGTCGCCACACTGAAGAGACTTAATAAGTCGAAACACGTGTTTGTGGATGACTATATATATATAAACACACACACAACCTATCAAATATCGGACATATTCTGCAAAATTAATAACTCAATGCCTGAAGAAGACAACAGACCAGAAACACGTGTCGCGTATGTAAGATAAAAATATTTTTTTTTATTTTCTGAGAACATAATACATTTTGAGGACCTTCTTCTTTTTTATAAAATATTAAATTTTCTCCCGTTGGAACCAGAACATTTTATATATATATATAACAACACAAAATCTCTTCAAATAAACACCATGAGATTGAGCAGCCTGACGATGGTGAAATAACCTGAAACCTGGGTAGTTGTTTATGAAAAACGTTTATGTTTTAAAAAATTCAACAAATAAATAAAGCTCCTACAAATTTGTGGTTGAGCACTGTGATTTCTTTATTTCATCCCAAAACAAATTTTTATATAATAATATATATATAATATATATATATATATATATATATATATAGTTAAAAATTAATGTAAAATGAATGAATGTATGAATAAAATGAATGAAATGAGGGGATAAATAAAAAATCCTTTCCAAGGGACCCCCCCCCCTCTCAAAAGTATTAAAACACTTTTTGAGAGTGGGGTCCCTGATAGAAAGTTTTTCTCATCTATTATTAGACTCCTTTGAAGCATCAAGTTAATATAATTATCTTATTATAATGGAGATTGTGTGTTTTTCTGTCTGTAACCGAAACTATATTCCTACTCAAGTCACAATTCTCTTAGTTATTGACATCACATTCTCCATGATCTTATTTTTATCTAAACCTCAATTATTAATAAAATTGTCTCACATTATTAATACTGTTAACTATGTCTACATACTGACAACATGCAATTATATTTATATATACAACAAAATAGCGGTTTACAGTGTGAACGGGAAGGCTAATTTGCATATTGATATTAAAAAATCGAATTTAATAAATATGTGCTAAGTATTATTGATTTCTAACTGTTTGGTTTTATTTTAATGAATATAAGGAAAAATCTCTTCAATGAATATTAAATGAAATCCATTAACAAGATAAAATAACTGTCATTTTATTCTTTACTTCCTCTTTTAACTAAATACTTAAATTAGAAAAAATAACAATGAAAGACGAGAGTGATGGAAGAGTAAGTTTCAGTTGTTCCATTTTTTATTATACTCCCTCTGTTTTAAATATTTTATTATACTCCCTCTGTTTCAAATCTTTTTATCTGCATTCTTATTTAGTTTCATTAGCCTTTCTAATTTAATACAATATTTTATTACATTAAAACTTAAATACTTGCACCCTACGGAGGGTGCATATATTTGCTAGTTCTATATAAAATCAGTCGCTTACCTTTGTAATATCTGTTGAATATGTGTTTGAATTTTTTATATAATATATATATATATATAATATATATATATATATATATAATATATATCTAATCTTGTCTGGTTAACTTCCGGTGAAATATTGCAACATTGTAACTATCTTGAATTCAAAATAAAAAATAAAAACGGTCAAATAGAAGAATTTATTTACTTAGTTTGTTTTTTTTCAGTTGTAAAATAAAATAAAATATATTAATTTAATTAGATAGATCAGTAAATAAATAAAAAGATTATCTTTAATTATATATTAGAAAGATTGATGAATGATTTTAGAAAACTATGTTTTATGGGTATTTTTAAATTTCAAATAGATTAAATATTATAAATTAAATATTTAAATTATACATGACAGTGTTATTTATCCTTATATTAACAGCTCTAGACTGACCATAATTTTAAGAGGGTATTACGTTTTAAAGAATTAGCTATATTATATATATATATATATATATATATATTATATATATATATATAAATATATATATAATAGTTCAATGAGAAATCAAAACAATAAAAATATATATATATATGCCAATACTAATTAATTTTTCGCTCCTTATTGACAGTTGCTGACATCAAGAGGATAAGCAGCTTAACAGACGAAAATTCAATCCGGTTTCGCTCCCGACTAGAAGTAACTGTTAAAGTTGAGCTGCACTGAGGAGACGTAAAACATCGAAATACTCTGTCTGTGGATTGATAATTATATATATATATATATACCCTTTTATCTATATAAATATCGGATAAATTTCCTTACTCTTAAAATATATATATATATATGTGTGTGTGTGTGTGTGTGTGTGTGTGTGTGTTTTAAGAGTAATGAAATTAATCCGATATTTATATAGATAAAAGGGTATGAAAACACACAATACTGTTAAATTTTTCACATAACCATTTTAGACATACACTCCCTAACAAATTTAAATTTCACCTTATTCCAATAAACCCTTACACCATTCATATTTTTATAAAAAGTATTTTTTTTAAATAATCAAATAAACGTTTCTTTTCTGAAAAAAATCCGTTACTAACCGACCATGAACGGGTTAAACTTTTCTTTTTTGAAAAAAAGAATTTTTCTATTTTTGAATTTGAAATATGCCTTTTTCTTTCAAAAACTGTTACACTAAAGATATACAATCATGACGTTGGCGGAGAAACGCACAGCGGATGTACAAATGACGAAGCGATCGCATAGCTTACATGCTTTTTGGAACAACAATGCTTCCGGCTTGAATTTAAATTATTTTCTGCTTCCTTCTTGATGAGTCCGGATTAAAAACAAGCTATGATGATATATTATTGTTCAATATTAGCTATGAATATGATACAAAATATTTTCATTTTAACAGTATTGTGTGTTTCCCTACCCTTTTATCTATCTATCTATCTATCTATTGTGGAATGTCAGAAATAAATTATCGTATTCGTCTTTCAAGTTCTTCCAAACTCGTTTGTTTCGTAGAGTAGACTTGCTCCTTCAACCAATCCTAAAGAAAAAGTCGCAGAGTATTAAATCACGGATTCTGGTTGGCCAATCATGCAGACCACGTCTACCCATCCAGCTCCCAGGGAAATGGTGATTCAGCCATTCACGAACAACAATAGCAAAATGTGGAAGAGCACTATATATTCAACATTGCTTCTATAAAAAACAAACATCCAAAAATCTTATTCACTTCGCCGAAGAGCTTACGGCCGGGTTTGTTTACTAAATAAACGTCCACTTGCCTACTATGGCAGGGGCGTGTAATAGTATCGTTGACAAGGTTAATTTCGCAGGGATTTTTCGCTATGTACCGGCGGCCGAACGGATATGGTCTCTGACTATGCCTGTGAAGTCCCGGTTTCGATTCCTCTCGGAGGGGAGTCGTTAGTATACATCGCTGAAGAGACTTAATAAAGTCGAAACAGTCTGTACGGTGTTCTGCATAGCGAGCCATCCTTTGCGGGATTTACTTGTCAAGATTATTTTCTATAATTATCGAATTTTATGCGATACATGCATTTATAATTGCCTTCAAGCAAAAATATAAATAATAATAATATATATATATATATATATATATATATATATATATATATATATATATATATATATGATGGCAGCAACTCATGTTCGAGTACTGACATTGCTTGATAAAGCAAAAAAAAGTTCAACGGTGACCTGAGCGAATGTGGCTTTTTAGTACAGCTAAAGTCTTGCACATCTTCCAACACTCACAACAAATTATTCCAGGGAGCACAGGGGTATTTTATTGGTCCATTTCGCCGATGCACAGTTTGGTGACTCATCAGGCCAGCTCTGCTCAGACACGGTCTTCCGTACTGTTCACATAGTAGACCAATTTGAAGCCCTTGCTTGTCTACTGCTTCATGAACGTTCCCCTTGTGAACATCTCGTTTTAACCATTCATGTTGCATACGATTGGTCTCAAATTTCTTTGTACCTTCCTACATATATATACAATGTCGTCGGGGTGTCCTAAAGTCGGTATCAGCCAGTCAGCGAGGGAGTCTTTTACCTTTTCCATAGCGCTAGACGAAGGAGTGTTTTTGCGTCTGAGGCGGAGCGCCACACCTACCATCAGCTCCTTACTTTACCCCACATATCCCTGTGCTACTTATATGTTGAGTTGGCGAGGGCTGGTATCGAACTAGGAACATTGTGGTTTCTAGCCGAACGCTCTACCAACTGAGCTAACCCGGCCCTACAATACATGCATATAGCAGTAGTATAATCTTTACAGATCACTGCCGTCCCTCACAATCCTACGAGACCACCACCAGAACCTTTCCTCTCATGGGCCATCAAGTGAATCACCAATCCCGCTGCAGATCTACAACGTTTTATTAAAATATCACATAGGAAGGACGTCCTTCCCACTGGGTCGAATGAATCAGATGGTGAAATTTGATGCACGTGTACCACCATATGTCTCTTAAGACCAGAAGCCGACTTACAAACTTTGTTACAGATTGAACAACTCACATTTTCTTTTATGAGATTTCCGATGGTTGATATATCCAGCATTAGAAAGCAGAATCCGGTTACATGTTTGACATTTCCAGCCCTCCGTATTCTCACCAAAAAGACAGGTGTATCCCTTTCGCAGTTGACGCTTGGGGTTTTCATGCTCAATTCGTTCACCCTCAAAACCTGTACAGCTATCATCTACATCATCCAGTCAGTCCTCTTCAACACCAGTTTTTCCCGGTTGTCAGGATCTATTTTTATTTTTACTAGGCTGTTTTTTAAGCAATCCTTAAGCAATCCTTATACCTCTACCAAGACTTATACTGTGCCTTTTGCCATCATGCAACTGACCATAAGGAGTTGCTTTGGCATTCTAACATCACTCATACGCACAACATGACCTTCCCAACGTATTTGGGCCGTTATGATGAGAGTTTCGATGCTTGTGTATCCTGCCCTTGTAAAGACCTCTGTATTAGGTGTGTTGGTATTCCCCTTGATGTTTAGAATGCATCTCAAACATTTCTGATGAAAGTGTTCAAGAATTTTCAAATGTCTTCGAAACAATCTCCATGTTTCCAAGGATTCTAATAGAACACTCAACACGCAGGAACTATAAACCTTCAATTTTGTTTTATGGGTAATGCTGATATTAACCCATAACCGTTTTTCAAGCCTTCCGTAGGCCACAGATGCCTTCTCGATGCGTAGGTGAATCTCAGCATCCAAGGAGCCATCACAAGTCAGTGTACTTCCCAAGTATGTGAAAGGTTCAACAACATACAAACAAAGTAGCATGACGGTTATAGTTGGTTTGATATACGGTTCACTTTTTACGGGGTTGAACATTACCTTGTGTTTTGGTTGGAGCCCTTATTCTTGTTAGGTTATCCAACTAGGAGACAGGACAACTTTGATATAATATATAATATATAATATATAGTATATATATATTTATATATATATAATATATATATATATATACATAATATAGGAAAGATTGATTATATATATAATATTAAATAAATATAAAATAATAAAATGGATTAAATTGATTTATAATTACACTCCAAGCACGATATATAATACATCACCATCGGCCACCAAAACACAAATACGGCTCTTTAATACGCGCATGACATATGCACGGCAATCCCAGCTCTAGGATACAGTCATAACGTCACAACCAACCACCATTTTCCATGCACAATGTGCAGAGGCCATGACAACAGATATAGCGCAAGTAAAAAAAAAACGCATTCAACGTAACATACAACACGAGAATACAGTTCTACCTAAAAATGACCATCATTTTCCAAAAAAAAACAATTCATTTAAAAGAAATGGCCATAACTAGACTGCTTCAGTTCCAGTGATACTTTGGAAAAGAGATATATCTCGAAAAATTCAAACGCAATTAAATACAGGTTAACACAGCAACAACATATTGTACCGAAGTGTTATTATTTTTTTATTTACAACCTGCATCGTGACGAGCCTTCAAAATCCAACCTCCTAACCAATATATAGCACAATGCTATCAGAGCAAATTATACAAACTCTCTTATATAATATACATTGTTTGAAAATATATTGCCCTGGTGTATGTGTGTGCAATATTATATTTAAACTATATAGTATATAGTAACTTTATGCTATATCTATTAATAAAGAATGCTCAAGATATGGTGAGAGACCATATAATATAATATAGGAAAATGTAGACGGAAGAAGAAATTTTAAAGACTTCGTAATAAGATGATGTCAGATTTTTGGAAGTGGGTGATTGACAATAAATGGAATCGTTTATAAAAAGAATAAACTCTAATTCAAATATGAGATTAAAAATCGGGCTTCATTTTTTTTTCTTCTGACCCTGCAATTACGACGCCCCCTTCCCGCCAAATTGTTGTGTTAACTTATTAGATATTGAGATAAGTATCATCTTTAAAGAGATGAGAATCTTTATATTTTTGATCCTGACAAAAACGAAAATCGGAGATAATAGAAATTATGTGAGCGTCATTACAGCTCAAATGAATTCATGAGGGGCCTCAAATAACAAATTGTATGGATTCATTTCGAACATTCATTTTCATTTAGACATTTTCTATATAACTCACTTACAAACAGACACATCTATCTATCTGTCTATTCATCTATTCTTGTCTGAATATCTATCTATCTATCTATCTATCTATCTTTCTCTCTCTCCTCTCTCTCTATATATATATATTAGTATTGATATATTATAAAATATATAAATATAAATCTAATGAGTCAGACGACAACTACAAATATTTCGCTTAATGCTCTTCAGGGCTAAGATCTTTAGCCCTGAAGAGCATTTAAGCGAAACTTTTAGTAGGTCGTCTGACTCATTAGGATTTATTCTTTATTATTTTCTCTACTTAGGTATTGAGCACTTTTTACTTATTAGCTTTAGTCTCCTGGCGGTTTTGGTTTGAATATATATATCTTATAATATATATATATATGCTATAAATTGTTTTTTCTTTTGGCCAAAATATTGTACCAATAGATTATTTTTTGTTCGTACGATTATCATGGTCCTTTTCTTTTTACAACATTTTTTTTCTCCCGGTTGATGTTTGGGTAGTATATTTTACAATTCAAACTATTTTGCTGGTTTTTTTCTCACCGCGAGGATTTACCAACAAGTTTGCTAATATATATATATATATATATATATATATATATAATATACTATAATATTATATATATATAGAATGAATAAGAAATGAAGAGAAAAGTATTGGCAAGAAAGTAGGGTTTTTAAATCTCAAACCATTTGACTCTTGTCTGAGGATTGCGTTAGCATGAAACTAATAGTAACAGATCATATCCATAATATAATATATTATTTTATTAGTATATAGTAGACATATATATATATATATATATACTGTGTACATATACAGGTTTGGCATTAGATGAAGCATCAAAGAAAGAAAAATATCAGAAACTCGGTTGGTTTTTGGAGTAGCTTTCGTTATTTGGTATTTTCGGGATTTTATACTCCTTTCTTCACGACGTGAAAATCAAATTGAACGTTGTGGTTAGACAACATATATATATATATATATATATATATAATATATATATATATTATATATAATATTAAAGAAAGGAAATGAATCCGACGGTAATGAGTATATATAAAAAAGATATGAAAACACCACAAAAAACTGTCATTATATCTCCTTTTTTAAAAAAAACTGTTAAACAATAGGACTATACATAACCTGATGGAACGAGAAAAATGCGGTAAGAGCCACATTCGAAATTATTGTATAAATTTTCTTTTTTTTTTTTGCATGGTCAAGGTTTTTGTTTGAAACTCATATGACTTTCGTTTTCCGCTCTTAACAACACGGATTATAAACAAGCTCTGATGACGAGTTTTCATAAATCGAAAATATTGTTTTCAATATTCAGTTAAGTTATAAAATGTTTTCAATTTTAACAAGCTTTTTTGTGGTGGTTTCATATCTTTTTATATATAGCTGACACACGTATATATATATATATTATATAATATATATATATATATTCAGTTCTGAATCTATCTTTGGTCTTCATCTAATCTATTTATTCGGATTATGCAGACTATATGGATGCCGAAAAATGGAGGAATGATAATTCGTGTGTTCATTGGCATATAGAATATTAGATTGGAGGATGTCCACGACCGTTTTGAAGTTAGGAACCACTAAACTTTTAGTGAAAGAGATTAGGGTAAGTTTATATATATATATATATATAATATATATATATATATATAATATAGTATATATTTGGGAGAAGTAATGTTTGGCTTAATTGAAGTCGTACCTAATTTTGAAAAGTTGATTAATTAATTAATTGGTGGGCATACCTATTAATGTAAGGCTAAAACAAAATCGAGAAAAATCAATCTCTGTATGTACATTTTCGGCCTATTAAGGCCTCATCAGCAGAGCTTAGATAGGAAGACCGCCTGGTGCGTGATTCGAAACGCGACTGTCAAGCTGACACCTAATATAATTAATTATCAATTATTAAACTTTCAAAATTAGGTACGATCTCAATAAGCACATATTCTCCCAAAAAAATTGTCGGCTAAAAAAAAGCCATAATAAAAACACATCGCTGTGTATTTTACTTCTCATAACTGTCGTTTTAGAAAGTCCTAATAAGAGAATAGATAATCTACTCTAAACAAAACCAATCGAAAAATCTAAGAAGTCCCCGGTTGGTGTAGGGGTTAAGATGCTCGCTGTAGCTTGAAACAATCGGGTTTCGAATCACTCCCTGATAGGCGGTCTTCCTAATCTATAGCTCTGCTGATGAGCCTAATAGGCCGCAATGTACATACAGAGATTTATTGTTGGGCTATCATTCTGTTTGGATGGAACTGAACTTGGAGTTTTTTAGACTTTCTTTAAATTTCTAAAACCTTTTAAAATTTTGTCGAAATAAATTTATTAACAGAATGACGGTGTTATTAAGTTTATCCTTCTTTCAAAGTAAATATTGCCCTGCATATAAGTCTAAATTATAGATTATATGGGCATTGAGCTCTCTCCAAGGAATTTATAAAAAACCTTGTATTTGCCCACGCTAACTTAAATCATGCAATAATAATTTATACAGGGAGATTTTGAAGATCGTACGTAGAATCATCCCTACTACCAGTTTTGATAACCTTACCATTTATATATATATATTATATATATATCTTATTATAATGGAGATTGTGGTTTGCTTTGTCTGTAACCGAAACTATAATTACTATACAAGTCAACAATTCCTTTAGTTATTTATCATCAAATATTATTAATAAATACGCTCAAATTATTAATAAAATTTTTTTACATTCTTACACTGTTGACCATATCTGCGTAAACATGCATTGTATTATATATACAACAAATTGAGGTTTACAGTGTGAATGGGGAGGCTATTTGCATATTATATAAGAAAAATTGATTTTAATAAATATAATGCTTCAGTATTGATTGATTTTTCTAAATGTTTTGGTTTTTTTCTTATTGAATATGAGCAAAAAAATCTCTTCAATAAATCTTAGAAAAAATCCCTTAACAAAAGAAATAACTGTAATATTATTCTTTACTTCCTATCTTTAAACGAAACAGTTATTAGGAAAATTTACCAATGCGAAAGCGGGAAGTAACGGAAAATGATGGAAGAGTTGTTTCAAAGTTGTTCTATTTTCATCATACCCCCCCCTGTTCAAAATCTTTTTAATCTACATTCTATCCAGGTTTCATTAGCCTTTTAAATTTATAATGATATTTATTATAAAATTTAACTGAATACTTGCACCCGGAGGGTGCATAATTGCTCGTACATATAATCCAAAGATTGAAATCAGAAATCTTGCTTACGACCGTAATATTTTCAAGTTGTAACTACAGAGTTTTCAGTGTGTGTTCTTATTGTCAGAATCACAGAACAAAATTATATTAGGAAAACATTCACCCTAAATCTTTTTGTTATTTCCTAATATATATATAATATATATATATATATATATTATAAATATATACTATATATATATACTACATCTAAGTAGGCCTACAATAACTGTATATATGTATAGACTTTGATTTTTTATGCGTGTAGGTAGATGGATGTCCCCTTGGCAAGTTAATAATAGAATTGGTAGTTTTGTTCTTGTGTTGTCGAAAAAGTTTGCTATATAGAAGTTGGGTAAGACCTGCCCAACTTAGATTGAAAACACGGAAAAAAAATAACGCAACAATAAACAAACAAACAAAAAAAAAAAAACAGAGGTTTCGACAAAAATTCCTTCATCTTCTGAATTTTCCATCGTCTTCTCGAATGAAATTGTACTTGTGCGTGTCCATCGATTTTTCAGATGTGAAATCTTAGTGCGGTTTTTTTTTCTTTTAGGTGTTGTGTGTGGTGGGGGGGGTTGCTTGCCTTTTTGCCCGGATCTGTATTTGTGTTGGAATTCCGTTCGAAAAGTCTGACATTGTCATACAAGAAAACTAAATTTTAATCATACCGGTCTTTGTAAAGACCCGAAGCCAAATCGAAGATAGAGACAGAGACAGAGCAATGTGGGGGGGGGGGGGGGGGGAGAAGAGAGGGAGAGAGAGGAGGGAGAGGAGGAAGAGAGAGATGGGGAGAGATTGTTAGTAAATAAAGTGATATGAGCATGCTTGGTAAACCACAACTCATATCAGATAGATATGAACAGCTGAGATAGATAGATAGATAGATAGATAGATAGATAGATAGATATGAACAGACTGAGATTGATAGATTAGGTAATAAGATGATAGATTAGAATATGAACAAGACTTAGAATAGATAGATAGATAGATAGATAGATAGATATGAAACAGACGGAGATAGTATAGATAGATAGATTAGATAGATACCGATAGATAGAAGATAGATATGAACACGAACTGAGATATAGATAGATAGATAGATAGATAGATAGATAGATATGAACAGAGATAGAGTTAGATAGATTATATAGATAGTAGATAGATAGATAGATATGACAGACGATAGATATTAGATAGAGTAGATAGATAGATTAAGATAATTAACAGACGAGATAGAGATAGATCGATAGATAGATAGATATGAACAGACTGAGGATAGAGGATAGATAGATAGAATGATAGATAGAATATGAAACAGAACTGAGATAGAATAGATAATAGATAGATTAGAAGATAGAATAGAATATGAACAGAGATAGAGATTGGATTATAGTAGATAGATATGAACGGACTGATAGATAGATAGGAAGATAGATAGATATGACAGAGATAAGAGATAGATACGATAGATAGAATAGATAGATAGATAGATGAACAGACTGTGTTTTTTTTAATGTTGTAAGAAAGCCAATGATTAAAATCACCGTCAAATGTTTGTGAACGTGTACGCAATATGGCGAAGATATGTGACAGTGAAAACGACGCGACAGACAGACTGACGAGAAATGAAATATTTCAAAAAGTTGATTAAAAACAAAAAATGAAAACAAATTTGCAAAATCAAAGGCAAAATGCAAATTGAATGATTGCCTTTCTAAATAGAAATATCTTAGTTTTATTAACTATTATCAGTTTTTAATTTAATATTCAAGTTTTCTTCAATTGTAAAACTTTTCTATTCTTTTTCAAATCCTTATCAATTTGCCATTTTTTTTTGTTTTTTTTTTAGTTCCTTGTTCTCTCTCTCTTCTTCTCTCTCTCTCTCTCACAGCGCACACACACACACTCAGAAGACTCCCCGTATATGATGGCACACACACACACACAATTAATAACTATATATATATATATATATATATACAACACAAGAGTCCTCTCTCTCTCTCTCCACCTCTCTCTCTCTCTCTCTCACTCTCTCTTCTCTCTCTCTCTCTCTCTCTCTCTCTCTGGCCTCTTCTCTCTCTCTCTCTCTCACACACACAACACACATCACAAATGTCTGTTCTGTCCTGTCCTGTCTGTCTCTCTCGTCTCTCTCTCTCATCGTTCCTTTAGTCTTTCACTTCTTTCACTTTCCTCTTCATTTTTTATGTTCTTAACAACTACTTTTCAAAATCTTCACCAATCTTCAGAATCTCTTTTTTTTTTCTCTTTCCTTTTCTGTCAATTTCCTTCTTTTTTTCTTTCTTTTGTCTTTTCTTCATCTCCTTCATTTCATTCACTTTTCATATATATTTTTTTACTTTTCCTGTCCTCTTTTTCATCTTTGAATTCATTCTAATCCTTTCTTTTTCTTTTCATATATCCCTTTCCGTCTTTCCCTTTTCTAATTTTCTTTCTTCGCTTTCTTTTCTTATTCTTACTTACCTATTTCTCTCTTCCCCCCTTTTTCTCCTTTCTTTCAGTCTTTTTAAACTCATTTTCCCCTCTTTCATTATTCTTCATTTGGGCTTCCTTTTTTCGACTTTTCTTGTTCCTTTTCTTTTTCCTTTCCTTTCCTTTTTACTTCTTTTTTTTAGCATTTTCATATCACTATTTTCCTCATCTTTTTCTTCATTTTCTTATTTTTCCTTTTTTCTTTCTTTCTTCTTTCTTCTCTCTTTCCCAATCTTTTTTTTTTCATCCTTTTTTTCTTGGTAAACTCAATTTTCGTTTTTCATGTTTTCATTTTTCCTTATTTCCGTTCTTTATCTATTTACTCTTTTCTTTTCCTTTTCATTCCTATTCTTTTTTCACTCGTTCTTTTATTTCTTCTTTTTATTCTTTTTTTTATTTCTAAATTTAGATTTCGTTTTTACCGCTCTTTATTTTCGCTTCTTTTCTTTCTTTCTTAGTTTTAGAATTTCTATCCCTTTTTTCTCAACCAATTTTCTTCTTCCTTCTTTTTTTTCCATCTTATTTATTTCTTCTTTTTCAAACCCTTTTTTCTTGTTAAACTCAATTTCTCTATCATTTTCTTCTTTATTTCCTTCTTTCTTTTTTCGTTTTTACATTTTCTATCTAATTTTCTCCCCTTTTTCTTCGTCATTCTTCTTATTTTCATTCCTTTCTTTCTTTTCAGTTTTTCTCTCTTTTCCTTCCTATTTTTTCTCTTATTTCCATCTTTCTTTTATTTCTCTTCTTGTTGTTTCTTTTTTTTTCTTGTTTCTCATTTCTCTTTTTTTCTTCTTTTTCTTCTTTCATTTTTTCTTCTTTTTTTCTTCTTTTCTCTTTCCTTTTTTTCCTGGTCTTTACATTTCTATCCTTATTTTCTCAACTCCTTCTTATTTCTTTTCTTTCCTTTCTTTTCTCACTCTTTTTTCCCACTCTTTTTCTCCTATTTTTTTTCTTCATTTTTTTTCAAACCATTATTTCTTTTTTCTCTTCTTTTTTCAGCGTTTCCTATTGCTAAACTCATTTTCCTCTTTCATTTTTTTCTTCATTTTCTTCATTTCCCTTCTTTTCTTTCTTTTACATTTTCTATCCAATTTTTTTTCTCACCTTTTTCTTCTTCATTCTCCTATTTTCATTCCTTTCTTTCTTCACTCTTTCCTCTCTCTCTTTCCCTCCTATATTTCTTTAACTCTTTTCCCCTCCCTCTTTAATTTCTTCTTTTTCCTCCTTTTTTTAAATTCTTTCTCATTTTCTTCTTTCTTACTTTTTTACAATTTCTATCCACTTTTCTTTCTTCATTCTCCTTATTTTCATTCATTTCTTTCTTCACTCTTTCCTCTCCCTTTCTCTCCTATATTTCCTTCTATTTTTCCCACATTCTTTATTTCTTCTTTCCCTCCTATTTTTTACAAAATTCTTTTCTACTTAACTCGATTTGTTTAACTTACCCAATCTAATCACCCGATTTATATAATTAAATCACAATTTCCAATTCTGATTTATCCGAATCTTCTCTCTAAATAAAAGCAATTCTTACAAGCTAAGTCAGATGTCTACTGGCTCTATTCAACTCACCTTTTCAACATTTGACTGTGACATCCTCTCCAGTAATTGAACAATCCGTGGTGCGGGTCGGCAAAAAGAAACAAAGAAAAGAGGTAAACCATGAAAGTATAAAAATCAATCGCATAATAAAATTAAGGAAAGAAATTTCGAGGAGAATTCTTTGAATTCTTTTGGTAAAACATTAATTAGATGAAACTAATCAAATGTTGAATTAATAAAGCTGATTGTCTCACACGTAAATAGCGAAATGAGAATGTGTGATATTGACAAACAAATGGTTGGCGTTTGGTTGTGTTTTACGTGAGATGTGAGTTTAATTACGAAGCGGAAAGACTAAACATTGATAGGTTAACGTTTATAAAACGGTAATGAGAAATTTCGTTTTGGTTTTTAAGAGTTATTAGAAACGTGTGGGAATTTTAATCGGGTAAAATTGGCTGAGGTTAAGAGAGAAAGGGAGAGGGGAAAGAATAGAGAGGTGAATTGGAGGAAGATGAGAGAAGAGGGGGTGACATTCGGCGTAAGAGATCTTAGAAGAAAGAAAGAAAAGAAAGATAGTATAGATGATAGGGATAGATAGATAGAAACGTGTGACTGATCAAGGGGATAAAAATTGACTGAGGTTAAGAGAGAAAGGGAGAGGAACGGAATAGAGAGGGTGAATTGGAGGAAGAGATAGAGAGAGGGGGTGACATTCGTGGAGAAAGAAAGAAAGAAATCGAAAGGGAACAGAATAAGAAGACTGAAAGAGAAGGAATCTGTGTTTCTAAGAAAGAAAAAGAAGAAAGAAAGGAAGAAAGAAAGAAAGAAAGAAAGAAAGAGAGAGGAAACGTGTGAATGAATCAGGAGTAATGGCATGATTAAGAAAGAAGGGAGAGGGAAAAGAATAGAGGGTGAATTGGAGAAGATGAAAGACGAGAGAGGGGAGGGTTGGACATTCGGAAAAGAAAGAAAGAAAGAAAGAAAGAGAGAAGAGAGAAAGAAATCGGAGAAGAAGAGTAAGAATACTGAGAAGGAGTGAATCTAGGTTGTAAATAAGAAGAAAAGGAGAAAAAAAAGGAAGGAAGATGGAGGAAAGAAGGAGAATCAAAGAGGGACGTGCTTAGAGATAAAGAGAGAAGGTATCTAGTATTTCAAGAAAGAAAGAAAGAAAGAAAGAAAGAAAGAAAGAAACGTGTGAATGAATCAGGGAGTAAAAAAATCTGCTATGATTAAGAAAGAAAGGGAGAGGTGAAAGGCATAGAGGGTGAAATTGGGGAGATGAAAGAGAGAGGGGGGAGGGTGACATTCAGGAAAAGAAAGAAAGAAAGAAAAGAAAGAGAGAAAGAGAGAACGACATCGGGAGGAAGAAGAGTAAAGAATAACTGAGAAGGAGTGATCTAGGTTTTGTAAATAAGAAAGAAAAGGGAGGAAAAAAAGGAAGGAAGATGGAGAAGGAGATCAAAAGAGGAACAGTGGGTTAGAAGATAAGAAGAAGGTATCCTATATTTCCCAAGAAAGAAAGAAAGAAAGAAAGAAAGAAGAAGAACGTGTGAATGAATTCAGGGAGTAAAATGGCTATGACTAAGAAAGAAAGGGAGTGAGGTGAAAGGAATAGAAGGTGAATTGGGGGAAGATAGAAAGAGAGAGGGGGAGGGGTGACATTCGGAAAAGATGAAGAAGAAAGAAAAGAGAGAAAGAGAGAAAGAAATCGGGAGGAAGAGAGGTAAGAATATCTGAGAAGGAGTGAATCTAGTTTGTAAATAAGAAAGAAAAGGAGAAAAAAGGAAGGAAGGATGGAAGGAAAGAAAGGAGATCAAGAGGACAGTGTTATGAAGATAAGAGAGAAGGTATCTATATTTCAAAGAAAAAAGAAAGAAAGAAAGAAAGAAAGAAAGAAACGTGTGAATGATCAGGGAAGTAAAAATTTGGCTATGATTAAGAAAGAAAGGGAGAGGTGAAAGAATAGAGGGGAATTGGGGGAAGATGAAAGAGAGAGGGGGAGGGGTGACAATTCGGAAAAGAAAGAAAGAAAGAAAGAAAGAGAGAAAGAGAGAAAGAAATCGGGAGGAAGAAGAGTAAGAATAACTGAAGAGTGAATCTTAGGTTTGTAAAATAAGAAGAAGGAGAAAAAAGAAGGAAAGATGAAGGAAAGAAGGATATCAAGAGGGACAGTGTAGAAGATAAAGAGGAAAGGTATCTAGTATTTCACAAGAAAAGAAAGAAGAAAGAAAAGAAAGAAAGAAAGAAACGTGTGAATGAATCAGGGAGTAAAATTGGCTATATAAGAAAGAAAGGGAGAGGTGAAAGAATAGAGGTGATTGGGGGAAGATGAAAGAGAGAGGGGGGGAGGGGGTGCATTCGGAAAGAAGAAAGAAAGAAAGAAGAGAGAAGAAAGAAAAGAAATCGGGAGAAGAAGAGTAAGAATACTGAGAAGGAGTGAATCTAGGTTTGTAAATAAGAAAGAAAAGGAGAAAAAAGGAAGGGAAGATGGAAGGAAAGAAGGCAGATTCAGAGGGACATGTTTAAAGAATTAAAGAAGAAGGTATCTATAATTTTCAAAGAAAGAAAGAAAAAAGAAAGAAAGAAAGAAAGAAAGAACGTGTGAATGAATCAGGGAGTAAATTGGCTTATGAGATTAAGAAGAAAGGGAGAGGTGAAAGGAATAGAGGGGTGAATGGGGAGATGAAAGAGAGAGGGGGAGGGGTGACTTCGGAAAAGAAAGAAAGAAAGAAAGAAAAGAGAAAGAAAGAAAGAAATCGGGAGGAAGAAGAGTTAAGAATACTGAAGAAAGGAGTGAATCTGGTTGTGAATAGAAAGAGAAGGAGAAAAAAGGAAGGAAAATGGAAGGAAAGGAGAGTCAAGAGGACCAGTGTTAGAAAGAATAAAGAGAGAGGTATCTAAATTTCAAAGAAATGAAAAGAAAGAAGAAAGAAAGAAAGAACACATTAAGTAAGAAGGAAAACAGGAAACTAAAAAAAAGAAAAAGCTAAGCTAACAAGCGGCAAATAAGAAGCAAAAACAGGACCTTCCAAATAATGAAAGAAAAAGAAATGTTACTGCAAGTTGAAGTGTGAACGAATAAAAACTAAACAAGAGACAAAAAACGAATACCTAAATACAAAAGGAGACACTACTGCCCGCTTTGAACAAGCCCCAACCCCTTTTTATCATATGGGTGCCTAGAAGCGGTGGCTGCGGTCTACATGTCCTGGGAATGACATAAACTCTATCTGATGGTGAGGTTCCAGTTTTGAGTTTGGGGAAAAAATTGTTTTTTTTGGGGGGGGGGGAGCCCCCTTCATCCACCAATTGGGCTTCCGATGGTTCACTCTGGCCCGGAGTGGTAGTACCATGTTAGTAGTCGCCATCTAATGGGTTAAATAGAAAAAATGTTTTATAAAAAAATTGTATTATCCATTTTAAGAATTGATTTATTTCAAAAACTTTATCGGCATTAATGACGCCACTGAGGTGATATGCCCGTAAAAACAAACAAAAAAAAACAAACAAAAAAAACAAAGGAGACAAACGCTTTTGGAGTTGTAAGAGTACATACTTAAAAATGCGTACAGGGTGGTCATCAGTGATGCACTAACTTTCATTGCCGATTACGGGTTCTTGTGCATCATATCGGCTCCGATAGCAAACCAACTTGATCCGGGATATTTAAGTTGCCACCCTGTAAAAGCTACGTGCTGCTAGTCTTGACATTTTTGCTACGCGAAATTGGTGAAACTACACAAAACATCGATCTCTAAAACGAGAAACCACAGTCAGTGAGAGCCAATGAAAAAGTCCATCTCCCTATCTACTAATCCCTTTCTCAGCTGAATGGAGTGAAATATTGGTGTTTGGGGAGAAAATAACAGATAGGCTCGGAATTGCAATGATAATAATAATAATAATAATAATAACTAATAATAAATAATAATAATAATAAATTGAAATTGATAGGAGAAGAAGAAGAAGAAGAAGAAGAAAGAATAAGAGAAGAAGAATGAGGAGGAAGGAGGAGGGAGGAAAGGAGGAGGAAAGGGGAGAGGAGGAAGTTAACTTGACAAGTAAGCGAAACTCTTGAGCATTGTAAAGCCCGTTCGCTTTATGGTAGTTTCTATTAACTTATCAGTAACTTCCTTCTTCTTCTCTTCTTCTTCTTCTTCTTTTTTTTATTATTATTATTATTATATTATTTTATTATTATAGCATACTCAGAAGAGTCCTGGAGACCTGAGAATTTGCATGTCACCAGTGAAAGACCATCAGCATACACTGGTGTAAAAAAAAACTCCGGCAAGAGTAATATAATCAATAATAATAAATAATAATAATGAATAATAATAATAATAATAATTTAAAAAAAAAGAAAAAATGGGACAAAATATCTTGGACCTTGCAGGAACGAAAAAGTTATGAACATGAAGTGTAAGTGTCCAATGTAAAGTTGGTGGCACTTGCGAAACAGTCCAAAAGGATTAGAAAAAGGTTTGGAAAGTTTTGATATCAAAGGAAGGATTGTACCAATATCAGAACCTGCCACTGCTAGCAATCTGCCAGAAAATACTCAGAAGAGTCCTGGAGACCGGACTGCTGTCCCAGACTCCAGTGAAAAGCCATCAGCTAAGCTGATGTGAAAAACTCAAAAGGAGTAAATAATAATAATAATATAATAATGATAATAAATAATTTTTATAATCGGAGATGTGTGTTTTTCTGTTCTGTACCGAAACTATATTCCTACTCAAGTCACAATTTCCTTAGTTATTGAACATCACATTCTCCTGATTTTTATTTTTATTTAAACTCTACAATTATTAATAAGAATGTCTACATATATTAAATACTGTTTAACTATGTCTACATACTGACAACATGCAATATATATTTATATATATAACATACAAAATAGGGTTTACAGTGTGAACGGGAAGGCTAATTTGCATATTGATATTAAAAAAAATGCGAATTTAATAAATATGTGCTAAGTATTATTGATTTTCTAACTGTTTGGTTTATATTTAATGAATATAAGAAAAATCTCTTCAATGAATTAAATGAAATCCATTAACAGATAAAATAACTGTCATTTTATTCTTTACTTCCTCTTTTAACTAAATACTTAAATTAGAAAAATAACAATGAAAGACGAGAGTGATGGAAGAAGTTTTTCAGTTGTTCATTTTTTTATTATACTCCCTCTGTTAAATTTTATTTATACTCCCTCTGTTTCAAATCTTTTATTCTGATTCTTATTTTAGTTTCATATTGCCTTTCTAATTTAATACAATATTTTATTACATTAAAACTTGAATACTTGCACCCCAGGAGGTGCATATATTGCTAGTAATAATATAATAATGAATAATCGCTTTGTCTATTGCTAACAAAGATTTGATGCTTTTTGTTCTACCCCCAAAAAATCATTTCAAAATAAGTAAAAAGAAAAAAGAGAAAATTCCGGGGCCCTGGGAACACCTCTCATCTTTCAATCTTCAACTGAAAATATTTTTTGGCGTTAAGTGACGATTTTTACATTTAGTGATGAAGGGATCTAAATCTGTAAGATGGGGGATGGGGCCGAACCTGACAACGGAATATTCAGGGGTTGGGGGGGGGTTAAATATACTATCAGTAATGGTGTTTTCTTTCTTTTTTAATGGTTTAACGGACTTCTTACCAACACAACACCCTACCACCTTCACTCCTCAAACGCCCCCCCTCTCTGCTCTGCTCTCTCCTCTCTCTCTCTCTCCTCTATCTCTCTCTCTCATCTCTTTAAACTATCTATCTATCTACCTATCTATCTCCACAATACCACACACTTTTTTGTCAAATCTTTTCACATTATATTATTATTATTATTATTATTATCATTAGTAGTTAAGTAGTAGTTTTGTTGTTGTTTGTTGTTGTTGTTGTTGTATTCGCACCAAATGTTAGCTGATGATCCACTGAGGTCTGATGACAAGCAGTTTCCTGGATTTCCAGGACTCTTCGAAGTATTCCAGCTGATTTCAACAATGCTGTTGTCTGGATGGTCTCAATTCTTTCTCTGATGCTCCAATTCATCTAGTCTGTTTTTCTAAGCTTTTTGGGACCATCCCCAGTACTCCAACGCTATTGGTATCACTTTCACCCTTAATATCATGAGATTTCAATTTGTTGGAGGGAGCGAGGTGGTTAGAGTGTCACGTAGCAAAGTCTATCTTTTTTTAGGTTTAAGCAAAAATCTACCAGTTGAAGTTATTATGATTTCAACTCTAATTCGAGGTTTTCCATCTGTCGTAGCCGTGGTTCACTGGAGCTGAGTGACAGCAAGTCTCACTCAGGTGTCCAGGACTCTTCTGGAAATTCCCAACCCGATCTCACAATGCGATTTCTCCTCTGATTTCATATTCATTCTGGCTCTTTTTCCAAACCCCTTGCGGATTGTTCAAGGCCCCAATTCAATTGGTAACGACCTTTACCTCATGTTCCACAGATTTCTCAGTTCTCTGACAAGGTCCAAGTATTGAACGATTTTTTTCGCTCTCTTTCATTTCACATCTGATGTCGGCCGGGACGGCAAATTCTGGAGATGACAAAGTCTTTCTTCTGTTCAATCAAAACTAGATTTGGTCTCCTGGCCGGGATTAGGTGATCCGTCTGTTACCTCAAAGTCCAGAGAATTTTTGTGCGTCTCATTTCCAGGACAGATACAGGCTTGTGATAATTATTATTATTATTATTATATTATTTATTATTATCATTATTATTATTATTTATTATTAATATTTTGCTCCTTTTGAGTTTTCACATAGCATTAGCTAATGGTCTTCCACTGAGGTCTGAGTGACAGCAAGTCTCCTCAGGTTCCAGGACTCTCTGGGTATTCTGGCAGATTGCAGAGTGCAGTTTCTGAAATGGCTTCAATCCTTCCTCTGATATCCAAACTTTCCAAACCCTTTTCTTAATCCTTTGGGACCTATTATTATTGCATTATTATTATTATTATTATTATTATTATTCTTTCCTCTATGAGAGTTTTTAACGCCCGTCTCGCTGTGGTTCACTGACGATAAGCTTGACACAGCAAGTCGCCTCGGATCTCCAGACTCTTCTGAGTATTCTTGCCGATTTTAACACCAGTGCTGTTTTTGGATAGACTGCCCAGTTATTTTGTTGTTTGTTTTTTGTTTTTTTGTTTTTTTTTCAAGTTCACACAGGAGGTCCAAGTATTTGTTTTTATCTTTTCAATTTTTGTATTTCTTTTTCACCTGCCTTGAATTTTAAACACCATTAATTAATATGGGGCTGTTTTAGGGGCAAACTTATCTCAGCAAGGCCTTTATAGAGACATTGTTAATAAATAAGATATCAATCAAGATTGAATTAATGATTATTTTAAAAAAACATTCAGGTTAAAGTCCTAGTTAACGGACCTAAATTCCTCACCCGCCGATAGAAAAAAAATCAGGATTAACCGAATTTAATGAAATTTCAAGTGTTGAACATTAATGAATAAAACAATATAATGCAACCAGTTATTTTATTTTTAAAACTTTTTAACATTTTTCTGATCAGTTAACTTTGAATCACGCGTATCTTTGGGCGTACATTCCAAACCATTAAGAATATTACGTAATAACTAATGGGATTTGGGAAGCGTTGGTTGGTGATGTAGTTTTCGGTATCGACCGAACACACAAATAATCTCTATATTAAGTATAGGTATCGAAGAACTAGGAATTGTGGTTTCTAGTCGAACGCTCTAACCGCCTTAAGATGTAATTATAAAAAGATTAAGAATTACAATTTTTTTTTCAAAGACGTTATCTGGCATTAAATCGACCCACTGAGGTTTGAATAATGTTACAATTTATGGTGTCATAAATTGTTGACTAGACCTGTAGCTGTACACCTAGAGGCGCGAATCTTCGCAACATCACGAGAAATAAGTATTAGTTAGTTTAGATTTTAGATCGACTGGACCTGAGGCTAGACAGACCGGTGTCACTGCTGAGGTCGAACTCTTATCCACAGCGGAGCGATAAGACATGGGGCTGAATAAAAGACAAGCTTGATCAATGAAAAAATGTTTTGTGAAATTCATCTTATTGCAATGAATAAAGTTAGCCCAAAAGAAGCCCTTCGTTAGAAAGAACCTAACTAGACAAATGAAAAATGTTGCTTGGCAATTAAATTCACGACCTGACTTCGTGTATCTGCAAAAGTAGGGGTATGTCACTAACCCTAGACGATGATATTAGTGGTCGCTTAAATGAAATCAATTAGCACATGGTATACGTAGGAGTTTGACTTTATGTTTCCTCTCTCTCGGCTGGTTGGGTTGGGCGAAGCGTGACAATAGGGAATAGCCAGGGGTTGACGTGATGACCTACTAACTACTGCTTTTGGGATGACTAGCGTTGGTGACGTGGAAGGGGTGAACGAACCTCACTGCCCCTGGCATTATCACGAACCGTGTGATGGTCAGACACTCTTGTGCTCTCAGCGCAAGTGAAAAAGGGATATTGTTTGCCATACTGTCATTAAAATTCAGACCTACTTCGTGTATCTGCATACGTAGCGTGTATCGTCACTTACTAATCCTAGACGATATATGTAATGTCGCTTATGATTCCTAAACACACTCATGGTATAGTAGGAATTTACTGTATTTCTTCTCGGCTGTCGTGGTGGGCGGCGAGCTTTGACAAATGAAATGACCGGGGTTGACAATGATCTACACTACTGCTGCCTGGAATGGTGAGGGTAGAGGGGGCTGGTGACGGTTCACAGAGCCACTCGGAAGCTGTGACTAGTGAGTGCGGGTGCACTCACAATGTGTTCACATTGTGTCTCGAGTTCGCCGATCTTCTGTCTGACTGTCCAAGCTGACGACATGCTTCGACCCTCTGGCTTTTTGTATATTGGCTGAGCACGCCTACAGCATCTTATTCAATTTTTAGTCTGAATAACTATTTCCGTACACTTATTTTCTTTGTACCTTGTGCTGGGGTCGTATTCTGCGCATGTGTATTATTTGTTGTTTGGTTTTTTTTTTTCTGGGGGTGGGGTGGTTGATTGGGGGTGTGGTGTGGTGGTTCTGTTGTTCCGGCGGTTTGGGTCTGCGGTTCGGTGTTGCCGAGTTCGGGCGGTCCGCCTGTGGCCTTGTTGCTTTGTTGATTTGGACGTTGTGTTTGGGTTTTTTGAGGTGTGTTTGTGCATCAACGTCTGGTTTGAGTTACCGTTACCGGGAAAAGTCTTTGGTCATTTTTCGTTGTCCTTTTCTTTTTCTTCGCTTTGGGTTTAATTTAACTGAAATTCAATTTTCCATTGTATCAATATCCAACAAAACAGACAGACACAATATCAGAATTAACATCAAGAAGAGTACAGAAGACATGGCGTCTAGAATGCAGTATATAAAGTTTTGCAAGAAGCAAAGTAAGATCTCCTTAGAACAAGTAACCACTCTCGTTCTTTCTTCACGTCTCTCTTTTATTCTTATCTCTCAACTCCCCTCTCTCTCGTGCTTGCTAAGTTCTTTTCGTGCTTATGAGATATATCTTCTTGGCTCTACAATCTTTTCTACCCGCTCTCCTCTCTCACTCTCTTTATCTCTCTCTTCTAACTCTATATTCTCTCTTTCTAAATCTCTCTTCTCTCTTCTCTTCTCTCTCTCCTTCGTCTCCTCTCACTTCTCTTATCTCTCTTGGATGTATCATTATTGCTCAGTTTTTGATTTTCCCGAGAAGTCTATGGCTTCTGATTCTATAATCTAAAAAAAACCTATTGTTCATCCTATCTTTTGAGACGAGACTTGACAGATGGTATTTCGTCTGCACCTGGTAATGTTTATTTACGGTTTCTCCTGGCGCCAACTGAATCAACTCACAGGTATAAATTTTGATTCAGTGAACTATGTATCTTCACATCTTTTTTGTGTGGTCGCTCTTATCATTGTTGATCTTCTCTAGTGCTATCGGAAAATTGAATCGTGCTACTTTACTAACACGTCGTCAATGCATTTGAAGCACGCCTTGTTCTTCACTCCACCGCACCCCGCCCTCACAAGTTCCAGCCGTATAGAAGAAAAGTGTTATAATAAACATTATATGCTTAACACGCAAAACTTCAAACACTCTATTGGATTTTCTCTCTTTTCGTCCTCAAATGCCACGCTCTGTTTCTTGCCGTACTCGGTCCACATTTTAACGTAGCGAACAACTAAACACATTAGAGTGGATAGCATTTCACTAGAATCAAAATTTTCCCTTTTCGATCAGTTGGCCGACCGTAATAAACATTACCGAGGTGGGAAATAACCATCTAGTCGGTCATCTTGCCTCTGCAAAAGCAAAGGCATATTTCTTCTTATTTTTAATACAAAAGCCGCATAGACTGTTCTCTATCACGTTAAATAATCACAAACCGCTCGCATCTTTACCCTCTATCTACTTCATATCACTTCATCACACATTCCTCTTATCGTATTGCTCGCTCCTCTTTTATAACTTTCCTGTTTCCGGAGTCACGGGCGATAAATCTTTCATTCTTCTTTCTTCACAAAAGTCTTTTATGATTTCGCAGTCATCAGACAATCGATTCTCAATAATCTTCATCTTATTCTTCTTCTCGATCAGCATATGTTAAGTTTAGTCAAGACGTTCAGGCCGTGTGTGATATGTTCCTAACTATTTCTGGGCGTATCGAATACGGGATCTATGGTTATATTCGTCACCAAGCAAAAATATTGCTCTCCCTTCTGCTATATTCAATTTACAATCTAAAAAAGCAGGATTCTCATTTCTTTATCTCTGTGTTCCAATAAGTACTCATTTCTAACTTTGAGGTTGTTATCTCTCTCTTCTCTCTCTCTCTCTCTGCTCTCTCTCTTATTATCTCTCTCAACCTCCCCCGCTCTTCTCTCTTTCTCTCCTCTTCTAAAACCTTTCTCCTCTTATAATATCCTCTCTACTCTTTTTCTACCGCTTTCTTTCAGTCACATCTACTCTTTCTCTTCTCCTTCTAAACTACTTATATCCTCCTCTCCCTTTCTAAATCTCCTAACTCTTCTCTCTTCTCATTATGTATTCTTTACTAACACATACCACCTCACCCCCTCTCTCTTCTCCTCTCTCTCTCTTCGTCCTCTCTCTCTCTCTGCTCTCTCTCTCCATCTCTCTCTCGTTGGAATTAATAACTTCCTCTCAACTCTAATGTTGCGTTATTTCTCTTTTGCGGAGATTTTTTTTTAATTCAAAAATATTTCGTTTCTTGCCTTCGGGGCATATGGCCTAAACTGATCAGACCTATTTTTGGTGGTACCGCCTAATAATATCAATGAATTAATAATTTACATTTACTTAATTATTATTATTATTATTACTATTCACTATTAATATTATTATTAATTATATATGTAATATCATTTTATGAGTATACTCTAATTATCCATGTAACTATTATTCTATACAATTATGATAATTATATATCATTTTAAATATTATATTATCTATTTATTATGATTATGATTATTATTATTTTAGTAGTAGTAGTAGTATCGTAGTAGTAGTAGTAGTACAAAATAAAGAAACACCCTGCCGGAACGATAAAAATAGATTTTTGATCATATTGCCTGAGGGGCTGGGAGTAAAAAATTCAATGTCAGCGCAGTTTGTACCTCTAAGTAAGTAAAAATCTCAATTCATTAAGGAGTAAAAAGAATAAACAATTTGAAATGTAAACTTTTAAATATGTATTACAAATAAAACAACCTATATATAGATTATATAATGCCAGTCATGTATCTTTTTCAATAACTTGTTTTTAAAAAACAATGAAGGGACTGGTCTAATGCGCAATGTTCAAATTTTGAGTGTATTTATTTATGTTATGATGATTTTGGGTAATGGTGGACGTAAGCAGTGACGTTTTGTTATAGCAAACCGTAAGCGAATCTCCATTATTAATGGATTATTAATTCACAACTTGCCTGGTTTTTCACAAGATCGCAGCTTGTAACTGGTGGTTACCTCACAGTAGTCTGAAGATCTTAGGACTCTTACTGAGTATTCCAGATGATCTTAACAATATCTATGGTCTGTAAGTTTGCAATTTATCAATTATTATTATTATTATTATTATTATTATTATTATTATTATTGTTAATTAATTTTCATTATTATTATAATAATTTTATCATTATTATTATTATTATTATTATATTATTATTATTATTATCATTATTGATATTAATTTTCATTATTATTATCATCATTTAATTTTTCATTTATTTATTTTTTATTAATTTTTTATTATTATTATTAATTTTTCATTATTAATTATTAATTTTTTCATTATTATTATTTTTTTTCAGGTATTCGTATTATTAATTGTGTCATTATTATTATTGATCATGGGGTATTATATATTATTAATTATTATTAATTATTATCAATTATTATTAATAGTTAATTGTTTCATTAGTTGATTATTATTATTATTATTATTAATTGTTTCATTATTATGTGATTATATCATATAATTTTTGCATATATTGTAGTTTATTTATTGATTTTTTTGTTTTCATTATATTATTATTATATTATTATTATTATTATTATTAATTTTTTATTATTATTTAATTATTATTAATATTAATCATTATTATCATTAATATTAATGTTTTTCCATTTATTAATATTGATTATGCTATTAATCTTTCATTTATTATTATTATTATTATTATTATTATCATTAATTTTTCATTATTGTATTATTAATTTTTCCAATTATATTATTATTAATTATTATTATATTATTAAATTATCTATTATGTATTATTATTCTAATAGTGTGTATTACAACAATATGCCGTGATAATACAAAACATACAAAATAATCCTTCTCTTGGTTTGTCATTCCTTTTATAAAAGACATTCGGCGGGGACGTGTTCTTTTTTTTCTTATTTCTCTTTCTTTTTTTTTTTTTTCTTTCCATTCTTTTTTTTTTCGGCGTTTCCCGCGTAATATCTGTATCTTACTGAGTTGTTGTAAGTGTCGATGGGAAGAGATAGAGAGAGAGAGAAGTGAGAGAGAGGGGGAGAGAGGGGAGAGAGGAAGAGAGAGAGAAAGAACGGGAAAAAAAGATTGAATTTCTTCAAAACATTAATGTTTTGGCTTGTGATGTTCTGTCAGTTTGTCAAGTTCGTCTTTCTCAAATTTTTGTTTGTTGAGTCGGATTTTCATTTTTGGGCGGGGAAAAATCATAAAAAATCAAAGTCTCNTCCCTTTTCGAGAGGTGGTCAGGTGTTCAGATTCTATAGGCTTTGCGACGGGGGTTTGCCGATAGTGTTTTCGTGTGAATAAAAGTATTTGGGGGTATATACTAACTGTCGGTTTTTCGGGACATTTCAATCATGTCCACATTTACCAAGTTCTTTCCGTTATTTTCTTCACTCGGTTCTCGAAATTGATTCTATCCGTATTGATACTAGCTGCTTCAAATATGTTAATATTTGAGCCGACTAAACACTCTTGAAGAAAGGATTCATAACTTCGCACGTGTCGCAGTCATGGACTTTTGCTGAATGTTCGCGTTTTTGTAATCATGCGGTCCATTTTTCGTCAAAGTTCACTGCCATCTTTCGTGTTGTTTTAAATTCTGTTTTATTTCAACAGGTTCAAAGTGTTTATGCGCTCTGTTTTTCTTTCTTCTTTCTTTCTTCTTTTTATTTCTGTTTTATTAGTTTTGCAATTGTAACATTTTACCAATTCTTCTTATAACTTTTGATTTTTATCTTTCTCGTGAATCAGTCATTCACTGTTGTCAGGTGTCTGTTATCTACTCTGGGAATTTCCCCTTTAGTGTGCGGATCGTCCGAGAGGTCATCAAATTGTGACACGTCAGCGTTACCAATTTGTGGGTTACATGGTGTTAGGTGATGTTTGTTTATTATGTGTTCATCTCTTTGTATGTTGCTTAAATGCACAGATCTCTGCTGTTTTTTACTTGAACAAAAGGTGAATGAGTGAGCTGTGTCGCTGTTGTGAGGGAGAGGAGAAAAAAAACGAACGGAAAAAGGACAGACCTGGTGTAATTGATTTGTGCGTCTGTTCCGGACACGTCCTGCTCTCCAAGACTTGTGCGAGATGTCTCTCTCAAATAAAACTCTTTTCAAATTCTGGTCTTTTGTTCATTAATCTTTTCCATGATACGTCGAGCATTATAGTTAAAATAAATTATCCGGATGATTTAGTATGTATTTAAGAACATTCCTATTAATTGTATTTGTATTACTACAATTCTTTCTTTTGTCAACCAAGCTTTGTATTATTTACCATTCTTGCAATTCGCTCAAGATATTTCTAAAACTATTTCTTGCTATTCTCCTTGGTCACATAATTAAAACCTGAATTTCAAACATCTATGATAAACTTATGATTTAAGAAAACCATAATTATTTATTTATTCACATTGCACGTAAATATGGAGTTAACTATAAGTGGTAGATTTCACGGCCCTGTTATAGTACTTCTATTTTCCTTCGCTTTCGACTATGCAGGTAGTTTAGAGATATTTTGTATACGTTTATTCTTCAATGGTCGCTAGCCGGGTGTAGCCGGAAGCGAGTCCCTTACTAAATGTCAACACGGAGCCTTTCTCCTTGGTGTTAGCTTAACTTTTCCTTCTTGGAGTCTCTATGTGAAATTGGGTCGTTTCTTCAAATCTTAAACGATAAACAAGAAGAACACTAAAGTTCAGAATGCCACTACGCATTTTATTCAAAAGCCTACAAAATAAAGGCTAAGTTTTTATGATAGCACATAAAATCTTCATGACAAGAAGATTTTCATTAACAAAAAGAATTTCTTTAAAATATGAACAAAGAAAATAATACTCTAGTAACTTTACATTATCTTTTTTTGTTTCAAAATAAGTTACCAAAAAATTAATTGCCGAAATGGAAGTTTCAAAAAAAGAAATATCCGAATTAGCTTTTGTGTTGCTACGCTTCGGGAGCTGTTATGAGCCGGCCAACAATTTGTTCACTCATATTTATATATATTATATTATTTAATTATCATCTATTTATGATTATTTATTATTATATTACACAAGGAAATTACTACGTGCAAACGAGTTTTGTCTGCAGGAATGAAATTATATTGAACTAGCATAACAAAAGGCGATCTTCGCGGTGGAAAAATGAACTTCTGAAATATAGAGCTCGAGGTGAGTGGTTAGCGTTATCCAGAAATAATAAATCGAATTAAATTAATAAAAACAACGAATGCCAAAATATTAGCCAAAAACTTTACAAAGGACGTTCAACATTTTAATGATTTTAGCAATTTAAAATCATCAAATTCATTCAGAGAGTAAAAATAAACAATTTGAAATAGAAATTAGGAAAGTGTTAACTTTTCTACACCAGAGTTTTTTCCCTGAAATCAATTTTAATAGATAAAATTAATTAGTTTATCAGAGAATAAAACAATAAACTATACAGCAAAGATGGATTTTTAATTATTTGTTTTGATATTTCTAAAAAAATTTGAAATAAAAAGAAAAGCATTGGAACCATATTTATTTACATTTAAAAACATTTAGTTTTAGTTGTAAATAATACTACTACAAAAATAGAATAGAGTACATGATACTTAAATCAATTTTTAAATGCTAGAATTATTCTTAATATTAATTTTTGTATCGGAGGGAAAAAAAAACAATCCTAATTTATTTTCAACTAAATTTTATTTGGTACAATTATTCTAAAAATATAAATTCTTTAAAGATTTTCTCAAATAAATAAAACTCTTTTGATAATAGATTCAGTATCAATTGTCTGTAACTAGAAACGACTGTCACTGTAAATTAATTAAATCGAATTAAAAGTAATAAAAAAAAAGACAATGCCAAAATATGCCAAAAAAAACTTTTAAAAGGATGTTCAACATTTTATAATTTAGTAATTTAAATCATCATAATTCATTAAAAGAAGTAAAAAATTAAACAATTTGAAATAGAAATTAGGAAAGTAAACATTTTTCTACAGCAACTTTTTCCTGAAATAATATTTAATTAATAAATTTTAAATTCAGTTTATCAAAAAAAAGGTAAAACAAACCTTTCGGGCGGTTGTAAAAATAAACTTTTGAAAAAATATAGCCTGAGGGGAGTGGGGTTAAAAATTCAATTTTAGAGGGTTAGTAAAAATTAATAAACTCATTTAAAGTAATAAAAAAAAAATCAATGCCAAAATTTTTTTATTCTTCCTTTAATTTATAAAATAGATAAATCTGTAGAGTGAAGATGATAAAAAATGTTCCTTTTATTTTTGATAAAAATAAACACTGAATGATAATAAAAAAAACACCTTCCTTTTTATCGTAATAAATTGTATTAAAATACAAAGGAAGGTGTTTTTAAAATTATTATTTAAGCGTTTCTATCTATAAATAGAATACACTACTACTGAATAATAAAAGATACAGTTTTTAAATAAAATTTATCGTTTCCAGCGTAAAAGGATGTAAAACAAAACAATAAGTTTACGTTTTTTCATAAAGTTAAAAAAAAAGGGTGTTTACAGTTACATTAATTAAAGGTTTTGGGCGGACCTGAGCATCTGGACCCCCCCCCCCATCTAAAAATTTTTTAAAAAATTTTTTTTTCCTTCTTTCAATGGATTATTTCGATAGCATTATTTTCGAGTTTCGGGTGCTCAGTTCCCCGTATAAGTTTATCGTAAATCGATCCCCCCCCATATCGGAACGCTAAATTTTTTTTTTTTTCCTTCAATGGATTATTATCGATTACACACCAATCTATCAGATTTCTTAAAAATTCTTAAAAGTTCGTTATTTTTTGAGTTTTCAGGGTGTTCATTTCCCCGTATAAGTTTATAGTAAAACGATCCCCATATCGGAACTGCTCGAACTGAACTTGCGCAAAGTGTTCAAAGTTAGGGTGGCCCAGAAAAAACAAACCCAAATATTTATTTATTTTTCCCATTAAACTAACATTAAACCTCAACACCAAACCTAACCCTAACCCTAAACCCCCCTAGTTAAAATTAACCAGTTTATTACAAAAATTTGTGGGTTCTGTTTTTCTGTGTCACCTAATTTGACACATTAGCCCAACTTTAAGATAGAGCAGTTTCCGATATGGGGGATCGATTTATGATAAACTTATACGGGGAACTGAGCACCCCCGAAAACTCAATAAATAAATAACTTTTAGAATTTTTTTTATAATCTGATAGATTGGTGTGCAACGAATAATAATCCATTGAAGAAAAAGCAGAAAAAAAATTACAAAGAAAATTTTTAAGCGGTTCCAATATGGGGGATCGATTTATGATAAACTTATACGGAAACTGAAGCACCACTGAAAACTCGAAAATAAAGAACTTTTTAGAAATTTTTTTTTTTACATCTGATAGATTGGCGTGTAATCGATAATAATCCATTGAACAAAATAACAAAAATTAAAAACAAAAAATTTTTAAGGGGGGTTCCAAAAGTTCAGGTCGCCAATAAACAAAACTTTTCCGTCTACGTCCCATGTCACATTTTAGAAGTCAAATCCGAAAGAAATATATCTCCGCAAATAACTTATTTTCCTTCCTTAAATAATATAAAAATTTTAATAAATCTAAACTGAAAGAATTTAAGAATAAATTAAATAACAAACTCACATGACAATAACATTTTTTTAAAATCAATTACTATTATCATGGGCTTGTGTTTTGAAAAAAAACGCTTTTGATAAACATAAACAAACATGCGAAGAAAAATATTAAAAATAAAATTTTTTACACAGTTCTACAAATTGTATTTAATTGAATAAATGAGTAAAAAAATTACTTTATTATTTTATAAACTTAATAGCTCTATATATTTAAAAATTTTAAAAATGTTTTCGTTTTCCCTAACGAAGCAGATACTGCTTCCGTTAGCAGATACGGACAACATCTCGTAAGTAAGAATTTAAGGTGACATAGATATAAGTGTTATATTTTATTTTATAGATAAATTTCTCGCAAAAACTTTATAGATTAAATAATTATAAACAAACCAAAATAAAAAATAAAACTGTATAAATAAACACTAAACATGTATTGAAAGCGATTCGTTAAAATCGACAAGACCCAGATATTCAAACGACAAATTCATAGTGTATATAAACTAATGATCATTTATATTTTTATAAATAAACTATATTGATTATAAATTAGGTTCTCATTAATAAATCCTTTAGATTATTGTGGAATCTGTGACGTAAGCTGTGACGTAGTTTCGGCTTCAGACAGAAATGCAATCTATCTCCATTATATAGAAGAAGAGATAAGATATAATACATTCCACTTAACTGAAAAGTCCCTGAGGTAGTGGAATTATCGAAGTACTAAAATACGGCTCTTTGTTCTCACTGATGAATGTAAGGGACGCTTCTGTTGTCGTCCGACTTCGGTGGATATCTGGATGAGAAAAGGTAGAATTGCTTCTTTGGGTTTGCCGCTAAAGAATGCCGGCCTGTGATTGGTTGGTTGAAAGATCAAGGACAACAACCCTACCTCTGATATTTTATACTCTCCCAACGAGAGGAAAAAAACATAGGCAACATTACGAGATGGGCCAGCTAGCTTACTGCTGGTTTTTGACCGGTGAAACTGGACGTTTGTGTATGTTAATCATTATATTTGATTTTTTTAAATTATTTTGTATGCATGTATTTAAAAAAAATATTTTCGGGCAGATTACCCTGATGTTCTGCATTATTTTGGCCATTCTATTTATTTATTTTAATGACAATATTTTATGTGTGTGTTGTGTGTGTAATTGTTTTGGTTTTAATTTTTTTTTGTAGGTATTTACAGTTTAGAAAAAATGGTATTTTTGTGGTTATCATTTGGGCTGTGCCCTGTGGTAGTGTCATGGTGATTTTTTTGGGGGATGGGGTATATTTACAGTCAGACTACCTTGATATTTCTGCATTATCCTATAAATAATAAAGATATTCAGGGTCTACTGTGGATTTTCTTTTTCCTTTTAGACCTTACATTGGTCCCTTTTATTTATTGATTCCTCGGTGTTAGATTCTCTACAATCTTTTGAAGGGACTGACTTATCTTTGTTTGGATCTTCTGCTGGGGTATCAGGAAAAAATTAATGTGTAATGATAACTCAAGTGGGTACAGATGGCGGAGGCTGTGTGTTTCCACTGATCCATCACCTCTTTTAATTCTGCAGAACGAACTTTTGATCTCTCCTCTAAACAGCTCGACTACTCTGTCTAGCACCCAGAAGGGCCTGGCTTTAGTTGGATTTTTCACCAGTATTACGTCATTGACGTTTATTTTGTTACAAAATTCGGTTTCATGTAAGTTTCTACAGCCTTCTTGTAAACTTAGCAAATTTCCTCGTGCCACATATCCTTGAATTTAGCCAACAATTCCCTCTCTATTTTCCATGATACTCATAAGGATAGACCTAGTAATTGGTTCTGCCTCAACCAAATTGGCTGTGTTAGATTGAAAGGATAGCTCGCCATTTACATTTAGGGCAGACGAAGCAGTTGGGAGTCAAGGAAAGGAGATTGGTATCTGTGGAGCATCTGTATGTCATTTGTCTGGAGTTCACTGCTCTTTGGATGTCTGATAATAAAGTTAAAAGATGAAAATAATTGACTTTGTCTCTACCAATGTTTTGAATAGGCACGATTTTTATAACTCTGATCATCTTCTCCCAATCCAAGGGAATAATAGCGATATTTTTATGTGCTTGTGGCTGAATTTGTGTATGCATTGCCGAACTCATTGCTGTTGATGTTTATGTTTAATTATATCTTTACCCAATGCTGCATTGTCACTGTATATGTGACTAGGTTACCACATATCTTACAAAATCGAATCAAGGCTTGGATAAGGTCTGTGTGCTCATATCAGGCACAAGTTCCCTGTGAATGGCTCTCACGTTCATACATGTAAAATTAACAGGTACATTTTATGAGATTTCTTCTCTTTGTATCCATGTGTTCTGTATAATCAATACCGGTGTGTTGGAATGGATTTACCAAATTGACTCTGTATTTTTGGCAAATTCGTTAACTCGATGCTCCACAGATACCTATACCCAGATGTTTACACCTGATATGGATATCATTTATCATAAATATGGCGAGGAGATGATGTTTGGGTCAATAAAAGCATTCAGACTTTTTACTAGTTAGGGTATTTCTTGTTATCATCAGACTTTAAGTAGGCAATTTTTTTTTAAATACCTGTAATTTCAGAATTTTTATCAAGTGCATTTTAGCTGATCGTTTGGGGTCAGGTGGTGTGGTGATTCAGACCACGAGTGTTAACAGACAAGAGTTAAAGAAGTAAAACACAAACACAACGGACATACATAACATAAATTGTTTCAAACTAAGGTTTGTCTGCGGGAATGTTTATATAAAATAATATTCCACTTAGCTGAAATCCCGAGGTAGGGTGGGTTATCGGAGTCCCTTAGCTACGGCTATCTGCTCGCTCAGAAGAATATATATATATATAGGAGAAGCTTTTCCTGCGTCTGTTCGGGGATGTCGGAAATTTTTATTCAAATAAATGTTTTGTATAGTTTAAATGCCTATTTTATGTCAGCCTTTCAATATGTCTTGTTTCGTATTTTTATACGAAAATCAGTCACGTATCCCCTAAATCTGCCTCTTTTGAAATTGACCTGTGACGTGCTAGCAGCAGCTGTCATAGCACTGACACCCACTAAGCCTTTTTGGAAATGGGAAGCGAGACGTGACGACGCGTTTTGGTTTCTGGCTACAGCCAGCAGAGTGTTCATACTTAGCGCTGAGAGATGAAACCCCTTAGCTGCTTAAAAACGGACTTTGGCGGTTCCTGAGAAAACCCCTGGTTGAGATAGGTGACTTTTAGCTTTCGGAAGCCAGCAATTTTCCCATGAAAAACAGAGTGGTCTATCATTTCCTTTGACGGAAAAGGTCGCGGTTCGAATTCCCTTATACTTCTGACGACGAAGAAAGTTGAGAGTCCACCTGTTAGACGAAACCGGACTACAACGCTAGGAAAAAAGGATTCCAGCGCAGAGAGACCTGTCGTTATTTTCAACAAGGAGCCTCGTTTTTTGCGATAAAAAACGAGAATACGAAAGAAGGTTTATCTTCCGTAAGTCGTCATTTTCAACAAGGAGCCTCGTTTTTTGGCGATAAAGAACGAGAATACAGAAAGAAGGTTTATCTTCTGTTAAAGCTATTTTTAACTTCAAGAGCCTTGTTCTTTGACGGAAAGGAACAAGAGACATTTGAAAGGACTTTCACCCCATCTTTCTTTTAATTTTTGACCTCTCCTGCGAGAGAGTGTATTTTTTGAAGGGTTCCTTTGTTGTTAAGCCCTTTCTACAGTAAGTCTTTTCTTTCTGTTTTTTTAATACCAATTTTGTATTGTATATTTTGAAGGGTAGTTATAGGTTGATTAACGCCTGTTCAGTTATGTAGGTGTAAATCTCTTTATACACTTTTGTATTTTTGCATTTATTATATATTTTTGTATTTGTATCTTTTGTACCCGGCGCCTAAATTGTCTATTTAGCGCAGTGCATGGGGAATTCTATGCAATTCCTAATTTGAATTGTATATATTTCATTTTTGCCTCCTTTGTGGAGATACTTGTAATAAAATTCTTTTTTTCTATCAAGCAAGACCGTTCGTAATTTCATTTTTTCCCTACCCCTTTTATTAACGGCGCCCTTTAGTTCAATGGTCGGTATTTTTCGGAAAATGGAATAATAAATTCCGATAGGGAGGCTTGAACAGAAAAAGGAAGAATTTGTCTCTTTGGTTTTGCCGCTAAAGAATGCTGGCCTGTGATTGGTTGGTTGACAGTGAGGCTCGTAGAACAAGGTCGATAACCCCTACCTCAGATATTTTTACAGTGGATCCTTAATCTTTTTATACTTATTCAAAAATGTATATATGAAGGCAGTTGATTTACATAATTTGCTGAAAATTGAGAAACTATCAAAGAAAATTAGCGGTTCCTTAACGGCCTCCAATAATTTGTTGTGTAAAACATTTTCTACATGGTTCTTGTTCTCCTGACTTAAGCAACTTAAACTACTTGTTGGCCATTTCTTTGGCTCTTCGACCATCCAACTAGGCCCATGTGTCCAGTAGTCCAGATTCTGTTTAAAACTTTTCAAGAGAAATTCCTCGAGAAAGAAGATCGGCTGGGTTGTCGGAGGAATAGTGAATCTCTACGGCGAATTTCCTGCACAATTGCTCCTTCATTTCTCGAATGTATTTCAACCTATGCCTAGTGTAGATATTTTTTGTTTTGATATTTTCCGTAAACATCCATGATAGAAAAATACTTGTGCATCCACAGAAATGCAGATGTTCTCAATGTTGATGTTTGAGTAGGATGTCAATATTGTTGTTAGTGCCCTGAACGCAGAATGTGCAGCAAGCAGTTCCATTGTGGGGTAATGTTTGGTTTTCATAGGGGCTACCTTAACTTTGGAGAATATTATATGAGACCTTCCATTCTGCACCCCGTAAACAACAAAACCATATGCTTGAGGGGACACATCACAAAACAAATGCAACTTCGTTGGACTGACACTGGCTATAGCTTGTCTTGAAAAGGATACTTTGCACAGCCCAGAAAAATCATCGGACAAATCCAACCAGACATCTTTATTTCAGCAGGAATCTCTTCACCCCAGCCCAATTTAAGAGCCCATAACCCTCGTAATAGTAGCTTTGCTTTGACTGGAACAGAAGCACAAAATAATAAGGGGTCAAGTATTTTAGCTGCTTGGCCAACATGTCCCTCTCAGCCGAAGTGTTTGCGATGCTTATAGTATCCAAGATGGGATGGTATTTGTACCCTGAAACCATTTCATATTCGCTGTTGTGCTGTACAATTCTACCATCTTCAGTGATTATAGATTTCAGTGGTTTGGAATTGGAGTTGCACGACCTTAGATAAAAATTCCCCTTTTGTAATCGAGGTATGGCTTCCTTACATAAGCTGATTATTTCCTCGGAGGAGTTACTAGTCATAACGTTGTTGTCCACGTAAATCTATTTTTCAGCATCTCAGTGTAGAGGCCGGTGTTGCGTATTCTGACTTCACAAAATTATATTTAAAACGAACTACTTTGTAGAGGGTTACGAGACGTGTTCAATGATATGCGAAATGACGATAAAATCATAAGACATAGTGTCGTAATTTTAAACTCAAGGTTGTCTCCTCGGAATAAAATTAGCACCCTATGTTGTAATAGGGCACGACCTTAAAACAAAAACAAAACAAAAAAAACCAAAGAGTTCTCAGAAAAAATGACAAAAATAACCGCTGTAAGCCTAAAAACAATTTATTAGCTAAGGAACTTTGCAAGATTATTCCACTTGTAGAAGCCCGAGGACTTCTATGTAACAAAAAATAAACATTTACTATAGAATAAAAAAAACTTAAAATACAAAGTAACCCAAGAAAACACAAATTTAAAAGTAAAAAAGTATAACAATCACTTTTTCCTTTTTTCTTTTTCTTTCCAATTTTGTCCAGTCACCAGACTAACTTTGTAGCCTCCTAGCTACTAAATAAAAGTTCTTTGGGGGGAGCGAAATGTTTTTAAACAGTAAACTTGATCTGTGCTGTAGAAAAGTTGAAAAAGTTGAAAAGTCTCTGAGGACAATTTCATTTTCAGAAATTATTTCTTCTTGTCAGCACAAACAAAAAATAAGGAATTTTTCTTTGAAACCAACTTTGGAGTCTCTTACAGACTCAAACCACTGCACTTCGGTTAATGTAACTTTCTTTGTATAGGGATTTAATAATCCCTTCTCCAAAGGCAGCCTCTTCAAGAGGTCAAAAACTGAAACTCGGCTGAGGAAAATCGTCCTTGGGGGCGAACTACTCTGCAGCTGATCCGTCTAAAAGAGGTCATAAAAGTGTTAAACCGGGATATCTTCTCTCCCAATCAGCAGCAGCATCTGGGACCAAAGTTCCAAGGGCTGCGACTCAAAACATGTTTAGCCCTCAAAATTTTCAAACTCTCCTGAACAAAAGAAATTTTTTTTCAGGATGATAACCCAAAACTTCACCCTCAAAGGGTTATAATTTGCAATAAATTTAATCGACACATACCTCGTTAAGGTGGCAAGTCAAAAGGAAAAAATCGAAGAAAATACCCGCCCACCTCAAAGTGAGATAATTCGCCAAAATTGACAAAAAGGCAATACTGCTGTATTAGCAGAAAAAATATGCAATTTACATAGAACAAAAAAATTTCAATAGTATAGTACAATTTACAAAAACTGTCCGCTGAAAAAGCGATCAAAATCAATTTGAAATGTCCACAGAGAAAAGCGGTAAATTTCAAGGAAAGGAAGCAAAAAAAGAAAAGAAAAGGGGCAATAAGCTGAAGAAACCTAATTTGAACAGTTTGTAAGGGCTGGCTCAATGAAATCAATACCACAAAAAATCATCATCACCCTTGCGCATCTTTCTGGCTGATCTCTTAGGTCGGGATGGACCTAACAATTCCGGAAGACGTGCTTCTTCAGGGGGATCTACAGCTTGATGGGAATGGGTGATTGATAATTCTAGAGGATATAAGTGCTTTATAGAATATTCCTGTTCTCTTCCATCTGGCCTTTTGATCTTAACAGATCTAACAAGGGCATTTTAGCAAACTGCTTCCTTCAGGTTATCAGTGATGCCGAAACCCGGGAATGAACCAGGGACCTTCAGATTATCAGACAGTCGTAGTCGTCGTAATTGCTTTGCTCTCCCAGCAGTTCTAGTCTTCTCACTAGCACTATACAAAAATATCTTCTCTTCCACTCGTTTCGACAGCCAAAATGCTACTGCAGACTTTTCTCCCCGATCTGCGAGGGCAGGTCCCTAAATATCCCATTGCTGTGTTTCATCCGAGCTCCTTACTCTGAATTGCATGTTCGACATTCATCAGCACGCGTCAATCCTCACGACGAGACTTTACATACGGGTTACTCTGCACTGCTCGTGCGGATTTTCACCAGCATTTCAGCAACGAAGAGGTGACGAGTTCAATTTCCGTGGTCACTCGCCACACTCCTTCCCCTCGCACAGGCCACACATATCCTGACTCGTTTCGTTCGTGGGGTCTGGGAATCTGCTCGTCCACACTCCTCCCTGATCTCTGGATCACATAATCTACAGTGCGGAGCAGGTTTCTTTAGTCTGCTACTTCGTCTAAGCGGGACATCCTCGGTTGTATCATCGGATGTGTTTCTGGGCCCAATCTGGCTACACTCGTTGTGATCGCTCTCAGATGTTGCTAAATCCTCCCACGTCAAATCCTCATACAGCCTCGGTGCTTCATCGTCAGAGGAAGTAATGCGACAACTAGTGGCGTCTGCTCCACGCAGAGGACGAACATCCTTTATGTGGCAGGGTGTCCCGTCGACAAGGACCGAATGTGGGCTGTAGACATTAGTTATCTGTCCCTTTCCAAACTGAGTCGTACATCGCCCATGCGGGATCTTAACCCAGACGATATCCCCCACTTTTAACTACTGGGACCAGTGTCTTCTGGTGGCGATGCAAGATCGATGCCCTTTATACGGGCCGGGTATGTGTGCATCACATTAGCTGGTGCAGTTGAAGCTGTTATATCGTCTTTGGGTACAACATTGTACCAGTACACTGCTTCCATCACCGAGCACTGTGTTCGTGTGGCAATGCGCTTGATCGTACGGTGGGATCTCTCTGCGATCCCATTACCCGACGGCACGTATGCACATCGGAATCTCATCCGCTCGGCGAAGTTAGTGAACGTCTCTCCACTAAAGGCCGTAGCGTTATCTGTGAGTAATTCGGCAGGCGCCCCCTTTCGTAGAATATAGTCTCCGGCTATCGGATGCTGGCTGAGTCCTGGCGTAGTAACGGCCTCCAAATTGCAAATCTACTGGGACTGCAGCCGATCAACGTTAGGTAATGCTGACCTCCAAGGTGGGTCACGTCCATTCCGACCCTGCTCCAGTTCTTCTATGGACGTGGCGCACACTGGGTCAGTGGGTTCCGTTTCTTTACGGATTGCATCCAGCCATCGCTGGGGCACACTGGTGAGTGGATCAGCTCGGTTTGCGTGAGATTTGACGAGCGCCACATCGATTATTGTCAGCCCATATTCCGCTGCTAATTCATAGAGCGGGCTCAGCCGGCGTCTTATTAACATTTCTGATGCCACCTTGGTCTGTGCCCTCGTTTTCCTGGACAGGGTGTCTGAAATCCACCGCTGCACGCAGGCCGAGTCTGACCGCAGATGAATCACACTCGCCTTCCATTGTAGTGCCAGGTTGACACCCCTTAACACTGCATCAAGCTCTGCCAGATTTATTTGCTGATCTGAGTATTCCGGTCGTAGCCAGCTTGCGTCTTCAATTATGGCTCCGCCATATTCAATAGCCACACCAGTAGCCAAGGAGCTTGCATCCACCCACACAGTGACATCCTGATCGTTCATGTACCAGTCACCGTGTGCTGGATCAGTTTGTGCCGTTCTCGCAATAATCTCCTCCAGCATCCGACACAGTAGGGGGTCTTGAAATTCGTCATCCCATCCGGTTGTTACAGCGTTCGCTCTCCGTTTTAAGAACGCGGTTGCAACACGGAGCACACTGGAAAATGCCCAGTCAGCCGCCCACACACGGAAAAGATGCTTCGACATGTAAGTACGTCAGGAGCCGTCGGACACTCGCCGTCACGTCGCCATCGAAGTCTACTGTGCTCCTCCCAGACGTACAAGCCTAACACACGAGCGCCACTACTCAGTTGCTCTGGGTCCTTACAGCTCAGCCCAAACAGCTCAAGATGCGCCTTCACATGAGCCGCCAGACACACACTTTCGTTAACGAATATGTCGACGATGTATGACGAGGTAACGCTGTTGATGGTTTCATCTTGCCCGATCACAGCTTTGACAACGGATCGCATGATCTGCGGGGCCACGTTTAGCCCGAACTCCAAGCGGGTAAGGCAATACCTTTGCCCCTTAACCTTCACCGTTTGGAATGGCCACAAGGACTTGTCAACGTGAATTTGTTGATACGCCCGGCTCAGGTCCACTATAGCGACATTTGGTCCTTGCTGTCGCCATTCCATCAGCTTTTGAGCGCAAATGTATGCATTGGCTGTGTATGTATCCACATGCTCATTCAGTTCGCGATAGTCCATGACTGGCCGAACCTTCTGTTTGTTCTCCTGTAGCGGGATCAAACCCTTTGGGGATCCAAGCTCATCTTCAGGGTATGGAAGCAGCCAGCCGTTGTCTATCCAAATCTGCAGTTCGCGATTTTACTCCTCTTGGAGATGGATAGGGATGGGATATTCTGCTAGCCTGTTTTTCAACGTGGCTGGTGGCTGGTTGTCGGATCACTTCTACGATGTGGTCCAAATCCTTTCACTTGCATCATACTCTGCACAGAAGTCGGGTTCGCTGATCCGGATGACAGCGCAGAACGGTTCGCTAGACTGGGGAAAATTTACGTCGCTGGGCGGAGTGTTCGTAACTGACAACGTGTCAGTTACGAACACTCCGCCCAGCTTCTTAATTGCGTCAAATCCGAGCAACAAGTCAAATCCTAGTAACGCCCCATCCACGACTAGAACTTTAATATCGAGGGGGGGGGCTGTTGCTTACGCCAAGTTTGACTACTCCAATTCCGCAGCAACTGAGTGTCCTTCCACCCACTGTGAGTACTTGCACCTTCTCTCTTCGCCACGTTCGACAGCATGCCATGCGTATCAGTTACTGCGTACAACCTGTGTCCACTACGGCGGTACGCATCGTCCCATTGATCCGTACAGTCATCACAGGCAGGGCGCCGCTCAGTTTAGGTTTGAGGAGGAGACTGGCGCTGGTCTCACCCCCTTCTCCATTTCCCGGACACTTTCGTGCAATGTGACCCTGTCGCTTGCACCGGTAACAGGTGAGGGTTTTTCGCAGCCTGGGACTTTCGCGCCGCATGAGACAGTCTCGAGCCACGTGATTGGGTCCGTTACATGTGTAACATTTCGTTTGGGCTGCGGTTTCTTTTGCCTGACCACATGGTGGATGTGTTGCTGCGGCTGCTAGCCCTATACCCGCAGAGCTGTCTTTTAATATTACTCGGGCGCGGGTCAATATTTCTGATATGCCCAAGTCGTCCACCCGGGAGGTGGCCTGGAGAAGTTCCTCTGCATGTTCTGGCAACCCGGCAATGAATGCACATATCAAACCCCGCTCTGTCATACAGAACCGCAAGCTTGCGCAACTCTGCTAAGAAGACATCGACCGTTTCTCCCGGGCGCAAGCGGCGTGCCGCAAACTGCTTGTATGCTGTCACGGAGTTGAGGGCAAATGCTGTATATATGGCTACTTTTATACAGGCAAAATCGGCCCTCTTTTCGTCGCTCAGTTGCTGGTAAATAGCATATGCACCGTCTGAGAGGCGCATCGGGACCACACACTCGATTCTCTTCACGCCGCTCAGCTGACACACTATTGCCCAGAATCGGTCCCGTCAAAGAGGGGTATCAACTTGGGGTCGAAGGCCATAATGCCGAAATAGCTTTTAGCAAACAGCTTCTTCGGGTTATCAGTGGTGCCGAAACCCGGGAATGAACCAGGGACCTTCAGATTATCAGATAGTCGTAGTCGTTGTAATTGCTTTGCTCTTCCAGCAGTTCTAGTCTTCTCACTAGCATTATCGGTAATTTATGAGGAAGTCCGTTCCGGTCCCCTGCCTCCGAAATTGCTGCCCGGTGAACTATCAAATAACAACCCCAACTAGTACCGCTACAGCGGTGTTACTTGAAAGAAAACAACCAACTCAAATAACAACCCCAACTATCGTATCGGCGCCTATTTGAGCGGGGGGGGGGCTCTTTTTTGTCTTAATTCTTGTTTATTTATTTTTCCATTCGAAAGAAAAAAACATTAAACCGTTTTTGTCGTAATTCTAATTTTTCTTTTTTTGTCGTAATTCTTATTATCGTAATTTGTCGTAATTCTTGTTTATTTATAGAAATTTGTCATATTTCTTGTTTAGATAGTTTTGAACAGACTGAGATAGATAGATATTTTCGACAGTAAATAGATAGATTAATAAACAAAACGATATAAATAGATAGATAGATAGATAAACACAAAATGATATAGATAGATAGATAGATAAACACAACGATATAGATAGATAGTAAACACAACGATATAGATAGATAGATAGATAGATAGATAGTAGGTAGGTAAACAGACCGATATAGATAGATAGATATATAGGTAAACAAAACGATATAGATAGATAGATAGGTAAACAAAACGATATAGATAGATAGATAAACAAACAAATAGATAGATATGAACAAATGGAAATAGATAGATAGATCCACATAAAAAAGTTTGTTTTTAATTAAAAATGACCTGACATTATTTTAATATTTTTATATAAAAAAATGTCAGGTCATTTTTAATTATCTAAATACTGATTTTCTTTTATTCATGTTTGTTTAATGTCTTGTTTTTAGTTTAAATAAACAAGAATATCTAAATATTTTGAATTTTTTAAACATTTTTTCTTTTACTTGTAATTCATCGAAGTGACATTTGTTTTTCTTTCAGTGGATCTATGTATCTATCTATCTATTTCCATTTGTTCATATCTGTCTATTTGTTTGTTTATCTTTGTATCTATATCGTTTTGTTTACCTATCTACCTATCTATCTCGTTGTTTATCTATCTACCTGTCTATCTATCTCGTTGTTTATCTATCTATATCGCTGTTTACCTATCTATCTATATCGTGGTGTTTACCTATCTATCTATATCGTTTTGTTTACCTATCTATCTATATCGTTTTGTTTACCTATCTATCTATATCGTTTTATTTACCTATCTATCTATCTATATCGTTGTGTTTACCCTTCTATCTATCTATATCATTGTTTTTATCTATCTGTCTATCTATCTATGTCGTTGTGTTTATCTATCTCTATCTATATAGTTTTGTTTACCTATCTATCTATATCGTTTTGTTTACTTATCTATCTATCTATCTATGTCTATTTGTGTTTATCTATCTATATCGTTTTGTTTATCTATTTACTGTCGAAAATATCTATCGTAATTCTGTTATTTTATTCAGAAACTTTGTCATATTTTTGTTTTTATAGTTCTTGAACAGGGGAATGAGACTAGATATTTTCGACATAATAATAAACAAAACGATATAGATTAGATAAACACAACATTAGACATAGATAGATAATAGATAAGAAACAAACAATAGATGATAGGTAAACAAAACTATATTAGATAGAGAGTGATAAACACAACGACATAGAAGATAGACAATAGATAAAACCAATGATACTAGATAGATAGAAGAAACACAGACACTACAGATAGATAGATAGTATAAATAAAACTGATATAGATAAGAAGGTAAACAAAACGATATAGATAGATAGTAAAACAAACGATATAATAGATAGGTAAACACACGATATAGATAGATAGGTTTAAACAGCGATAGTAGATAGATAAACACGAGATAGATAAGCGACAGGTAGATAATAAACAACCGAAGAAGATAGGTAATAGAGTAAACAAAACGAATAGATACAAGTTAAATCAAACCAAAAATACGACAAATAATGAAACAAATAGGAAAATAGATAGATAGATACATAGATCCACTTGACAAAAGAAAAACAAAATGTCACTCGATGAATTACAAGTAAAAGAAAAAATTTTAAAACAATTCAAAAATTTATGAGATTCTTGTTATTTAAACTAAAGAACAAGACATTAAACAAACATGAATAAAAGAAAACAGTTATTTAGCATAATTAAAATGACCTGCATCTTTTTTATATTAAAATATTACAAAATAATGTCATCATTTTAATTAAAAACAAACTTTGTTTATGTGGATCTATCTATCTCATTCCCATTTGTTCAATATCTATCTATTTGTTTGTGTTTATCTTATTCTATCTATATCGTTTTGTGTTACCTATTCATCTATCGTATATCGCTTTTGTTTACCTATATATCTGGTGGTAGTGTCGTAGTGCTAATAGTCGGGTCTGTTTACCTACCCTATCTATCTATCGTATCTATCTCTCTTATCTATATCGTGATTGTGATTTACCTACCCACTAATCGTTGTGTTTATCTATCTATCTATTCTATATCATTTTGTGTCTTATCTATCTAATCTATCTATTATATCGATTTTGTTAGTTAATCTACTCTATTACGTCGAAGAATTATCTATCTATTCAGCTCTGTTCAAAACATATCAAACAAGAAATATGACAAGATTCTATTAAAAAACAAGAATTCACGACAAATACGATATTAAATAAGAATTTTAGACAAAAAACAGAAAATCAAATTACGACAAAAAACGGTTTTAATGTTTTTTCTTCTCGAATGGAAAAAACTAATTAAACAAAGAATTTAGACAGAAAAGAGCCCCCCCCCGCTTCAAATAAGGGCACCCGATTACGAAGTTGGGTTGTTATTGAGTTTGGTTTGTTTCTCTTCAAGTAACACCGCTGTTAGCGGTACTAGATTGGGTTTGTTATTTGATAGTTCACCGGAGCAATTTCGGGAGGCAGGGACCGGAACGGATTCCTCATAAATTACGCGATAATGCTATAGAAGACTAGAACTGCCTGAAGAGGAAAGCAATTACAACGATACGGGACTATCGAGTAATCTGAAAGGTCCCTGTTCGATCCGGGCTTTTCGCACCACTATATACCCGAAGAAGCTGTGCACTAAAAGCTACTGATTCGGGCATTCATGGCCCTTTCGCACCCCAAAGTTGATACCCCTCTTTGACGGATCCGAATTCTTGGGCAAATTGGTAGTGAAGTAGAGAAGGTTGAATTAGGGGTCAGCTGAGCGGCGTGAAGGAGAGATCGAGTGTGTGGTCCCGATGCGCCTCTCAGACGGTGATATGCTATTTACCAGCAACTGAGGCGACGAAAAGAGGGCCGCGATTTGCCTGTATAAAAGTAGCCATATATACAGCATTTGCCCTCAACCCGTGACAGCATACAAAGCAAGTTTGCGGCACGCCGCTTGCGCCCGGGAGAAACGGTTCGATGTCTTCTTAGCAGAGTTGCGCAAGCTTGCGGTTCTGTATGACAGAGCGGAGTTTGATATGGCATTCATTGCCGGTGTTGCCAGAACATGCAGAGGAACTTCCCAGCGCCACCTCCCGGTGGACGACTTGGGCATATCAGAAATATTGACCCGCGCCCGAGTAATATTAAAAGACAGCTCTGCGGTATAGGGCTAGCAGCCGCAGCAACACATCCACCATGTGGTCAGGCAAAGAAACCGCAGCCCAAACGAAATGTTACACATGTAACGGACCCAAACGTGGCTCGAGACTGTCTCATGCGGCGCGAAAGTCCCAGGCTGCGAAAAAACCCTCACCTGTTACCGGTGCAAGCGACAGGGGTCACATTGCACGAAAGTGTCCGGGAAATGGAGAAGGGTGTGAGACAGCGCCAGTCTCCTCCTCAAACCTAAACTGAGCGGCGCCCTGCCTGTGATGACTGTACGGATCAATGGGACGATGCGTACCGCCGTAGTGGACACAGGTTACGCAGTAACTGATACGCATGGCATGCTGTCGAACGTGGCGAAGAGAGAAGGTGCAAGTACTCACAGTGGGTGGAAGGAACACTCAGTTGCTGCGGAATTGGAGTAGTCAAACTTGGCGTAAGCAACAGCCCCCCCCTCGATATTAAAGTTCTAGTCGTGGATGGGGCGTTACTAGATTTGACTTGTTGCTCGGATTTGACGCAATTAAGAAGCTGGCGGAGTGTTCGTAACTGACACGTTGTCAGTTACGAACACTCCGCCCAGCGACGTAAATTTTCCCCAGTCTAGCGAACCGTTCTGCGCTGTCATCCGGATCAGCGAACCCGACTTCTGTGCAGAGTATGATGCAAGTGAAAGGATTTGGACCACATCGTAGAAGTGATCCGACAACCAGCCACCAGCCACGTTGAAAAACAGGCTAGCAGAATATCCCATCCCTATCCATCTCCAAGAGAGTAAATCGCGAACTGCAGATTTGGATAGACAACGGCTGGCTGCTTCCATACCCTGAAGATGAGCTGGATCCCCAAAGGGTTTGATCCCGCTACAGGAGAACAAAACAGAAGGTTCGGCCAGTCATGGACATCGCGAACTGAATGAGCATGTGGATACATACACAGCCAATGCATACATTTGCGCTCAAAAGCTGATGGAATGGCGACAGCAAGGACCAAATGTCGCTATAGTGACCTGAGCCGGGCGTATCAACAAATTCACGTTGACAAGTCCTTGTGGCCATTCCAAACGGTGAAGGTTAAGGGGCAAAGGTATTGCCTTACCCGCTTGGAGTCGGCTAAACGTGGCCCCGCAGATCATGCGATCCGTTGTCAAAGCTGTGATCGGGCAAGATGAAACCATCAACAGCGTTACCTCGTCATACATCGTCGACATATTCGTTAACGAAAGTGTGTGTCTGCGGCTCATGTGAAGGCGCATCTTGAGCTGTTTGGGCTGAGCTGTAAGGACCCAGAGCAACTGAGTAGTGGCGCTCGTGTGTTAGGCTTGTACGTCTGGGAGGAGCACAGTAGACTTCGATGGCGACGTGACGGCGAGTGTCCGACGGCTCCTGACGTACTTACATGTCGAAGCATCTTTTCCGTGTGTGGGCGGCTGACTGGCATTTTCCAGTGTGCTCCGTGTTGCAACCGCGTTCTTAAAAACGGAGAGCGAACGCTGTAACAACCGGATGGGATGACGAATTTCAAGACCCCCTACTGTGTCGGATGCTGGAGGAAGATTATGCGAGAACGGCACAACTGATCCAGCACACGGACTGGTACATGAACGATCAGGATGTCACTGTGTGGGTGGATGCAAGCTCCTTGGCTACTGTGTGGCTATTGAATATGGCGGAGCCATAATTGAAGACGCAAGCTGGCTACGACCGGAATACTCAGATCAGCAAATAAATCTGGCAGAGCTTGATGCAGTGTTAAGGGGTGTCAACCTGGCACTACAATGGAAGGCGAGTGTGATTCATCTGCGGTCAGACTCGGCCTGCGTGCAGCGGTGGATTTCAGACACCCTGTCCAGGAAAACGAGGGCACAGACCAAGGTGGCATCAGAAATGTTAATAAGACGCCGGCTGAGCCCGCTCTATGAATTAGCAGCGGAATATGGGCTGACAATAATCGATGTGGCGCTCGTCAAATCTCACGCAAACCGAGCTGATCCACTCACCAGTGTGCCCCAGCGATGGCTGGATGCAATCCGTAAAGAAACGGAACCCACTGAGCCAGTGTGCGCCACGTCCATAGAAGAACTGGAGCAGGGTCGGAATGGACGTGACCCACCTTGGAGGTCAGCATTACCTAACGTTGATCGGCTGCAGTCCCAGTAGATTTGCAATTTGGAGGCCGTTACTACGCCAGGACTCAGCCAGCATCATCCGATAGCCGGAGACTATATTCTACGAAAGGGGGGCGCCTGCCGAATTACTCACAGATAACGCTACGGCCTTTAGTGGAGAGACGTTCACTAACTTCGCCGAGCGGATGAGATTCCGATGTGCATACGTGCCGTCGGGTAATGGGATCGCAGAGAGATCCCACCGTACGATCAAGCGCATTGCCACACGAACACAGTGCTCGGTGATGGAAGCAGTGTACTGGTACAATGTTGTACCCAAAGACGATATAACAGCTTCAACTGCACCAGCTAATGTGATGCACACATACCCGGCCCGTATAAAGGGCATCGATCTTGCATCGCCACCAGAAGACACTGGTCCCAGTAGTTATAAAGTGGGGGATATCGTCTGGGTTAAGATCCCGCATGGGCGATGTACGACTCAGTTTGGAAAGGGACAGATAACTAATGTCTACAGCCCACATTCGGTCCTTGTCGACGGGACACCCTGCCACATAAAGGATGTTCGTCCTCTGCGTGGAGCAGACGCCACTAGTTGTCGCATTACTTCCTCTGACGATGAAGCACCGAGGCTGTATGAGGATTTGACGTGGAGGATTTAGCAACATCTGAGAGCGATCACAACGAGTGTAGCCAGATTGGGCCCAGAAACACATCCGATGATACAACCGAGGATGTCCCGCTTAGACGAAGTAGCAGACTAAAGAAACCTGCTCCGCACTGTAGATTATGTGATCCAGAGATCAGGGAGGAGTGTGGACGAGCAGATTCCCAGACCCCACGAACGAAACGAGTCAGGATATGTGTGCCTGTGCGAGGGAAGGAGTGTGGCGAGTGACCACGGAAATTGAACTCGTCACCTCTTTCGTTGCTGAAATGCTGGTGAAAATCCGCACGAGCAGTGCAGAGTAACCCGTATGTAAAGTCTCGTCGTGAGGATTGACGCGTGCTGATGAATGTCGAACATGCAATTCAGAGTAAGGAGCTCGGATGAAACACAGCAATGGGATATTTAGGGACCTGCCCTCGCAGATCGGGGAGAAAAGTCTGCAGTAGCATTTTGGCTGTCGAAACGAGTGGAAGAGAAGATATTTTTGTATAGTGCTAGTGAGAAGACTAGAACTGCTGGGAGAGCAAAGCAATTACGACGACTACGACTGTCTGATAATCTGAAGGTCCCTGGTTCATTCCCGGGTTTCGGCATCACTGATAACCTGAAGGAAGCAGTTTGCTAAAATGCCCTTGTTAGATCTGTTAAGATCAAAAGGCCAGATGGAAGAGAACAGGAATATTCTATAAAGCACTTATATCCTCTAGAATTATCAATCACCCATTCCCATCAAGCTGTAGATCCCCCTGAAGAAGCACGTCTTCCGGAATTGTTAGGTCCATCCCGACCTAAGAGATCAGCCAGAAAGATGCGCAAGGGTGATGATGATTTTTGTGGTATTGATTTCATTGAGCCAGCCCTTACAAACTGTTCAAATTAGGTTTCTTCAGCTTATTGCCCCTTTTCTTTTTCTTTTTTTGCTTCCTTTCCTTGAAATTTACCGCTTTTCTCTTGGACATTTCAAATTGATTTTGATCGCTTTTTCAGCGGACAGTTTTTGTAAATTTACTATACTATTGAAATTTTTTTGTTCTATGTAAATTGCATATTTTTTCTGCTAATACAGCAGTATTGCCTTTTTGTCAATTTTGGCGAATTATCTCACTTTGAGGTGGGCGGGTATTTTCTTCGATTTTTTCCTTTTGATTGCCACCTTAACGAGGTATGTGTCGATTAAATTATTTGCAAATTATAACCTTTTTGAAGTTTTGGGTTATCATCCTGAAAAAAAATTTCTTTTGTTCAGGAGAGTTTGAAAATTTTGAGGGCTAAACATGTTTTGAGTCGCAGCCCTTGGAACTTTGGTCCCAGATGCTGCTGCTGATTGGGAGAGAAGATATCCCGGTTTAACACTTTTATGACCTCTTTTAGACGGATCAGCTGCAGAGTAGTTCGCCCCCAAGGACGATTTTCCTCAGCCGAGTTTCAGTTTTTGACCTCTTGAAGAGGCTGCCTTTGGAGAAGGGATTATTAAATCCCTATCAAAGAAAGTTACATTAACCGAAGTGCAGTGGTTTGAGTCTGTAAGAGACTCCAAAGTTGGTTTCAAAGAAAAATTCCTTATTTTTTGTTTGTGCTGACAAGAAGAAATAATTTCTGAAAATGAAATTGTCCTCAGAGACTTTTCAACTTTTTCAACTTTTCTACAGCACAGATCAAGTTTACTGTTTAAAAACATTTCGCTCCCCCCAAAGAACTTTTATTTAGTAGCTAGGAGGCTACAAAGTTAGTCTGGTGACTGGACAAAATTGGAAAGAAAAAGAAAAAAAGGAAAAAGTGATTGTTATACTTTTTTACTTTTAAATTTGTGTTTTCTTGGGTTACTTTGTATTTTAAGTTTTTTTTATTCTATAGTAAATGTTTATTTTTTGTTACATAGAAGTCCTCGGGCTTCTACAAGTGGAATAATCTTGCAAAGTTCCTTAGCTAATAAATTGTTTTTAGGCTTACAGCGGTTATTTTTGTCATTTTTTCTGAGAACTCTTTGGTTATTTTTTGTTTGTTTTTGTTTTAAGGTCGTGCCCTATTACAACATAGGGTGCTAATTTTATTCCGAGGAGACAACCTTGAGTTTAAAATTACGACACTATGTCTTATGATTTTATCGTCATTTCGCATATCATTGAACACGTCTCGTAACCCTCTACAAAGTAGTTCGTTTTTAAATATAATTTGTGAAGTCAGAATACGCAACACCGGCCTCTACACTGAGATGCTGAAAAATAGATTTTACGTGGACAACAACGTTATGACTAGTAACTCCTCCGAGGAAATAATCAGCTTATGTAAGGAAGCCATACCTCGATTACAAAAGGGGAATTTTTATCTAAGGTCGTGCAACTCCAATTCCAAACCACTGAAATCTATAATCACTGAAGATGGTAGAATTGTACAGCACAACAGCGAATATGAAATGGTTTCAGGGTACAAATACCATCCCATCTTGGATACTATAAGCATCGCAAACACTTCGGCTGAGAGGGACATGTTGGCCCAAGCAGCTAAAATACTTGACCCCTTATTATTTTGTGCTTCTGTTCCAGTCAAAGCAAAGCTACTATTACGAGGGTTATGGGCTCTTAAATTGGGCTGGGGTGAAGAGATTCCTGCTGAAATAAAAGATGTCTGGTTGGATTTGTCCGATGATTTTTCTGGGCTGTGCAAAGTATCCTTTTCAAGACAAGCTATAGCCAGTGTCAGTCCAACGAAGTTGCATTTGTTTTGTGATGTGTCCCCTCAAGCATATGGTTTTGTTGTTTACGGGGTGCAGAATGGAAGGTCTCATATAATATTCTCCAAAGTTAAGGTAGCCCCTATGAAAACCAAAACATTACCCACAATGGAACTGCTTGCTGCACATTCTGCGTTCAGGGCACTAACAACAATATTGACATCCTACTCAAACATCAACATTGAGAACATCTGCATTTCTGTGGATGCACAAGTATTTTTCTATCATGGATGTTTACGGAAAATATCAAAACAAAAAATATCTACACTAGGCATAGGTTGAAATACATTCGAGAAATGAAGGAGCAATTGTGCAGGAAATTCGCCGTAGAGATTCACTATTCCTCCGACAACCCAGCCGATCTTCTTTCTCGAGGAATTTCTCTTGAAAAGTTTAAACAGAATCTGGACTACTGGACACATGGGCCTAGTTGGATGGTCGAAGAGCCAAAGAAATGGCCAACAAGTAGTTTAAGTTGCTTAAGTCAGGAGAACAAGAACCATGTAGAAAATGTTTTACACAACAAATTATTGGAGGCCGTTAAGGAACCGCTAATTTTCTTTGATAGTTTCTCAATTTTCAGCAAATTATGTAAATCAACTGCCTTCATATATACATTTTTGAATAAGTATAAAAAGATTAAGGATCCACTGTAAAAATATCTGAGGTAGGGGTTATCGACCTTGTTCTACGAGCCTCACTGTCAACCAACCAATCACAGGCCAGCATTCTTTAGCGGCAAAACCAAAGAGACAAATTCTTCCTTTTTCTGTTCAAGCCTCCCTATCGGAATTTATTATTCCATTTTCCGAAAAATACCGACCATTGAACTAAAGGGCGCCGTTAATAAAAGGGGTAGGGAAAAAATGAAATTACGAACGGTCTTGCTTGATAGAAAAAAAGAATTTTATTACAAGTATCTCCACAAAGGAGGCAAAAATGAAATATATACAATTCAAATTAGGAATTGCATAGAATTCCCCATGCACTGCGCTAAATAGACAATTTAGGCGCCGGGTAACAAAAGATACAAATACAAAAATATATAATAAATGCAAAAATACAAAAGTGTATAAAGAGATTTACACCTACATAACTGAACAGGCGTTAATCAACCTATAACTACCCTTCAAAATATACAATACAAAATTGGTATTAAAAAAACAGAAAGAAAAGACTTACTGTAGAAAGGGCTTAAACAACAAAGGAACCCTTCAAAAAATACACTCTCTCGCAGGAGAGGTCAAAATTAGAAAGAAAGATGGGTGAAAGTCCTTTCAAATGTCTCTTGTTCCTTTCCGTCAAAGAACAAGGCTCTTGAAGTTAAAAATAGCTTTAACAGAAAGATAAACCTTCTTTCTGTATTCTCGTTCTTTATCGCCAAAAAACGAGGCTCCTTGTTGAAAATGACGACTTACGGAAAGATAAACCTTCTTTCGGTATTCTCGTTTTTTATCGCAAAAAACGAGGCTCCTTGTTGAAAATAACGACAGGTCTCTCTGCGCTGGAATCCTTTTTTCCTAGCGTTGTAGTCCGGTTTCGTCTAACAGGTGGACTCTCAACTTTCTTCGTCGTCAGAAGTATAAGGGAATTTCGAACCGCGACCTTTTCCGTCAAAGGAAATGATAGACCACTCTGTTTTTCATGGGAAAATTGCTGGCTTCCGAAAGCTAAAAGTCACCTATCTCAACCAGGGTTTTCTCAGGAACCGCCAAAGTCCGTTTTTAAGCAGCTAAGGGGTTTCATCTCTCAGCGCTAAGTATGAACACTCTGCTGGCTGTAGCCAGAACCAAAACGCGTCGTCACGTCTCGCTTCCCATTTCCAAAAAGGCTTAGTGGGTGTCAGTGCTATGACAGCTGCTGCTAGCACGTCACAGGTCAATTTCAAAAGAGGCAGATTTTAGGGGATACGTGACTGATTTTCGTATAAAAATACGAAACAAGACATATTGAAAGGCTGACATAAAAATAGGCATTTAAACTATACAAAACATTTATTTGAATAAAAATTTCCGACATCCCCGAAGACAGACGCAGGAAAAAGCTTCTCCTATATATATATATATTCTTCTGAGCGAGCAGATAGCCGTAGCTAAGGGACTCCGATAACCCACCCTACCTCGGGATTTCAGCTAAGTGGAATATTATTTTATATAAACATTCCCGCAGACAAACCTTAGTTTGAAACAATTTATGTTATGTATGTCCGTTGTGTTTGTGTTTTACTTCTTTAACTCTTGTCTGTTAACACTCGTGGTCTGAATCACCACACCACCTGACCCCAAACGATCAGCTAAAATGCACTTGATAAAAATTCTGAAATTACAGGTATTTAAAAAAGAAATTGCCTACTTAAAGTCTGATGATAACCAAGAAATACCCTAACTAGTAAAAAGTCTGAATGCTTTTATTGACCCAAACATCATCTCCTCGCCATATTTATGATAAATGATATCCATATCAGGTGTAAACATCTGGGTATAGGTATCTGTGGAGCATCGAGTTAACGAATTTGCCAAAATACAGAGTCAATTTGGTAAATCCATTCCAACACACCGGTATTGATTATACAGAACACATGGATACAAAGAGAAGAAAAATCTCATAAAATGTACCTGTTAATATTTACATGTATGAACGTGAGAGCCATTCACAGGGAACTTGTGCCTGATATGAGCACACAGACCTTTATCCAAGCCTTGATTCGATTTTGTAAGATATGTGGTACACCTAGTCACATATACAGTGACAATGCAGCATTGGGTAAAGATATAATTAAACATAACATCAACAGCAATGAGTTCGGCAATGCATACACAAATTCAGCCATCAAGCACATAAAAATATCGCTATATTCCCCTTGGATTGGGAGAAGATGATCAGAGTTATAAAATCGTGCCTATTCAAAACATTGGGTAGAGACAAAGTCAATTATTTTCATCTTTTAACTTTATTATCAGACATCCAAAGAGCAGTGAACTCCAGACAAATGACATACAGATGCTCCACAGATACCAATCTCCTTTCCTTGACTCCCAACTGCTTCGTCTGCCCTAATGTAAATGGCGAGCTATCCTTTCAATCTAACACAGCCAATTTGGTTGAGGCAGAACCAATTACTAGGTCTATCCTTATGAGTATCATGGAAAATAGAGAGGAATTGTTGGCTAAATTCAAGGATATGTGGCACGAGGAATATTTGCTAAGTTTACAAGAAGGCTGTAGAAACTTACATGAAACCGAATTTTGTAACAAAATAAACGTCAATGACGTAATACTGGTGAAAAATCCAACTAAAGCCAGGCCCTTCTGGGTGCTAGACAGAGTAGTCGAGCTGTTTAGAGGAAGAGATCAAAAAGTTCGTTCTGCAAGAATTAAAAGAGGTGATGGATCAGTGGAAACACACAGCCTCCGCCATCTGTACCCACTTGAGTTATCACTTACACATAATTATTTTCCTGATACCCCAGCAGAAGATCCAAACAAAGATAAGTCAGTCCCTTCAAAAGATTGTAGAGAATCTAACACCGAGGAATCAATAAATAAAGGGACCAATGTAAGGTCTAAAAGGAAAAAGAAAATCCACAGTAGACCCTGAATATCTTTATTATTAATATTTAGGATAATGCCAGAAATATCAAGGTAGTCTGACTGTAAATATACCCCCATCCCCCCAAAAAAATCCACATGACACTACCCAACAGGGCACAGCCCAAATGATAACCACAAATACACCATTTTTTCTAAACATGTAAATACCCCTACAAAAGAAAAAAAAATTAAAACCAAAACAATTACACACACACACACACACATAAAATATTGTCATAAAAATAAATAAATAGAATGGCCAAAATAATGCCAGAAACATCAGGGTAATCTGCCCGAAAATATTTTTTTTAAATACATGCATACAAAATAATTTAAAAAAAAATCAAATATAATGATAACATACACAAACGTCCAGTTTCACCGGTCAAAACCAGCAGTAAGCTAGCTGGCCCCATCTACGTAATGTTGCCTATGTTTTTTCCTCTCGTTGGGAGAGTATAAAATATCAGAGGTAGGGTTGTTGTCCTTGATCTTTCAACCAACCAATCACAGGCCGGCATTCTTTAGCGGCAAACCCAAAGAGAGCAATTCTACCTTTTTCTCATCCAGATATCACCGAAGTCGGACGACAACAGAAGCGTCCCTTACATTCATCAGTGAGAACAAAGAGCCGTAGTTTTAGTACTTCGATAATTCACCTACCTCAGGACTTTTCAGTTAAGTGGAATGTATTATATCTTATCTCTTCTTCTATATATAATGGAGATAGATTGCATTTCTGTCTGAAGCCGAAACTACGTCACAGCTTACGTCACAGATTCCACAATAATCTAAAGGATTTATTAATGAGAACCTAATTTATAATCAATATAGTTTATTTATAAAATATAAATGAGATAATTAGTTTATATACACTATGAATTTGTCGTTGTAATATCTGATGGTCTTGTCGATTTTTAACGAATCTTTCAATACATGTTTAGTTATATACATTTATACATAGTTATTTTTATTTTGGTTTGTATTTATAATTATTTAATCTATAAAGTTTTGCGAGAAATTTATCTATAAATAAAATATAGACACTTATATCTATGTCACCTTAAATTCTTACTTACGAGATGTTGTCCGTATCTGCTAACGGAAGCAGTATCTGCTTCCGTTAGGGAAAACGAAAACATTTTTAAAATTTTTAAATAATAGAGCTATTAAGTTTATAAAATAATAAAAAGTATTTTTTACTCATTTATTCAATTAAAATACAATTTGTAGAACTGTGTAAAAAATTTTATTTTTTAATATTTTTTCTTCGCATGTTTGTTTATGTTTATCAAAAGCGTTTGTTTTTCAAAAGCCATGATAAATAGTAATTGATTTTAAAAAAATGTTATTGTCATGTGAGTTTGTTATTTAATTTATTCTTAAATTCTTTCAGTTTAGATTTATTAAAATTTTTATATTATTTAAGGAAGGAAAATAAGTTATTTGCGGAGATATATTTCTTTCGGATTTGACTTCTAAAATGTGACATGGACGTAGACGGAAAAGTTTTGTTTATTTGGCGGACCTGAACTTTTGGAACCCCCCCTCTAAAATTTTTGTTTTTAATTTTTGTTATTTTTGTTCAATGGATTATTATCGATTACACGCCAATCTATCAGATTGTAAAAAAAAAATTCTAAAAAGTTCTTTATTTTTCGAGTTTTCAGTGGTGCTCAGTTTCCCGTATAAGTTTATCATAAATCGATCCCCCATATTGGAACCGCTTAAAAAATTTTTCTTTGTAATTTTTTTTCTCTTTTTCTTCAATGGATTATTATCGTTTGCACACCAATCTATCAGATTATAAAAAAAATTCTAAAAAGTTATTTATTTATTGAGTTTTCGGGGGTGCTCAGTTCCCCGTATAAGTTTATCATAAATCGATCCCCCATATCGGAACTGCTCTATCTTAACAGTTGGGCTAATGTGTCAAAATTAAGGTGACACAGAAAAAACAGAACCCACAAATTTTGTAATAAAACTGTTAATTTTAACTAGGGGGGTTTAGGGTTAGGGTTAGGGGTTGGTGTTGAGGTTTAATGTTAGTTTAATGGGAAAATAAATAAATAATTTGGGTTCTGTTTTTTCTGGGCCACCCTAACTTTGACACCTTTGCGCAAGTTCAGTTCGAGCAGTTCCGATATGGGGGATCGTTTTACTATAAACTTATACGGGGAAATGAACACCCCTGAAAACTCAAAAAATAACGAACTTTTAAGAATTTTTAAGAAAATCTGATAGATTGGTGTGTAATCGATAATAATCCATTGAAGGAAAAAAAAAAAAAATTTAGCGGTTCCGATATGGGGGATCGATTTACGATAAACTTATACGGGGAACTGAGCACCCCCGAAAACTCGAAAAATAATGCTATCGATAATAATCCATTGAAAGAAGGAAAAAAAAATTTTTTTAAAAAATTTTTAGATGGGGGGGGGGGTCCAGATGCTCAGGTCCGCCCAAACCTTTATTAATGTAACTGTAACACCCTTTTTTTTTAACTTTGAAAAAACGTAAACTTATTTTTTGTTTACATCTTTTACGCTGGAAAAGATAAATTTTATTTAAAAACTGTATTTTTATTATTCAGTGTAGTGTATTATCTATTTAATAAATAAAACGTTAAATAATAATTTTAAAAAACACCCTTCCTTTTATTTTAATAAATTTATTACGATAAAAAGGAAGAGTGTTTTTTTTATTATCATTCAGTGTTTTATTTATCAAAATAAAAGGAAACATTTTTTTATCATCTTCACTCTACAGATTTATCTATTAAAATAAAAGGAAGAATAAAAAAATATTTTGGCATTGATGTTTTTTATTACTTTAAATGATTTATTAATTTTACTACCCCTCTAAAATTGAATTTTAACCCCCACTCCCCTCAGGCTATATTTTTCAAAAGTTTATTTTTACACCGCCCGAAGGTTTTGTTTTACTTTTTTGATAAACTGAATTTAATTTTATTATTAAATATTATTTCAGGAAAAATGTTGCTGTAGAAATGTTAACTTTCCTAATTTCTATTTCAAATTGTTTATTTTTTACTTCTTTAATGAATTTGATGATTTAAATTACTAAAATTATTAAATGTTGAACATCCTTTTAAAGTTTTTGGCATATTTTGGCATTGTTTTTTTTTATTACTTTAATTGATTTATTAATTTTACAGTGACATAGTTTTAGTTACAGACAAATTGATACTGAATCTATTATCAAAAGATTTTATTTATTGAAGAAAATCTTTAAAGAATTTATATTTTTAGAGAATTGTACCAAATAAAATTTAGTTGAAAATAAATTAGATGTTTTTTTTTCCCTCCGATTACAAAAAATTAATATTAAGTATAATTTAGCATTTAAAAATTGATTTAAGTATCATTACTCTATTCTATTTTGTATAGTATTTATTTACACTAAAACTAAATGTTTGTTAAATGTAAAATAAATATGGTCAATGCTTATTTCTTTTTATTTCAAATTTTTTTAGAAATAATCAAAACAATAAAAAATCATTTTGTATAGTTAATTGTTTTATTCATTGATAAACTAAATATAATTTTATTATTAAATATTATTTCAGGAAAAAATTCTGGTGTAGAAAAGTTAACTTTCCTAATTTCTATTTCAAATTGTTTATTTTTTACTCCTTGAATGAATTTGATGATTTTAATTGCTAAAATCATTAAATGTTGAACGTCCTTTTAAAGTTTTTGGCATATTTTGGCATTGTTGTTTTTTATTACTTTAATTAATTTATTAATTTTACTTGGAAACTACCACTCCCCTCAGCCTATATTTTTCAAAAGTTCATTTTTACACCGCCCGAAGATCGCTTTTGTTATGCTAGTTCATATAATTATCATTCCTGCAGACAAAACCTTCGTTTGCAAGTAATTAATTTCCTTTGTGTAATATAATATAAATAATATAAATAGAGTGAATAATTAAAATAATATAAATAATATAAATAGAGTGAAAAAAAATTGTTGCCGGCTCAACAGTCCCGAAGAGAGAACCACAAAAAGCTAATTCGGATATTTCTTTTTTGTAAACTCCATTTCGGCAAATTATTTTTTGTAACTTATTTTGAAGTATTATTTTCTTTGTTCATATTTTAAAGAAATTCTTTTTGTTAATGAAAATCTCTTGCATGAAGACTTTTAGTGCTATCATAAACTTAGCTTTATTTTGTAGGCTTTTGAATAAAAAGCGTAGTGGATTCTGAACTTTAAGTGTCTCTTTTGTTTATCGTTAGATTTTGAAAACGACCCCAAAATTTCAATAGAGACTCCAAGAAGAAAGTAGCTAACACAAGAGAAAGCTCGTGTTGAAATTTAGTAAGGGACTCGCTTCCGGCTACACCGGCTAGCCACCTTGAAGACAAACGAGTACAAAATATTCTCTAAACTACCTGACATAGTCGAAGGAAGGAAAATAGAAGATACTAATAACAGGGACCGTGAAATCTACACTTATAGGATTAACTCCTATATTTTACGTGCATGTGGAATAGAATAAAATAATTAGGTTTTCTTAAACAATTAGTTTTACAATTGTATGTTATGAATTAGGTTTTAAATTATGTAGACAAAAGAGAATAGAAAGAAAATTAGTTTTACAAATATTTTAGAGCAATTGCAAGAATGTAAATAATACCAAAGCTTTGTTGACAAAAGAAAAACTTATGTAAGTAATACAAATATTCAGTATAGGAATTCTTTAAATACATACTGAAATCATCCGATAATTTATTTTAACTAAATGCTGACGTATGCATGGAAAAAGATTATGAAAAAAGACCAGGATTTGAAAGATTTATTTAGAGAGAGGACATTCTCGACACAGTTGGAGAGAGGACGCTGTCCGGACACACGACAAATACATACACCAGGTCTGTCTCTTTTTCGTTTCGTTTTTTTTCTCTCTCCCTCTCAACACGACACCAGCTCACTCATTCACCTTTTGTTCAATAAAAACAGCAAGAATTTAGCAACATACAAAAGATGAACACATATATAAACAAAACACTAACACCTATGTCACCCACAAATTGGTAACCCCGACGATGAACAATATGATGACCCTGACGATCCGCACACTAAAGGGGAAATTTCCCAGAGTAGAAACAGACACATGACAACACGTGATGACTGATTCACGAAGATAAAAACAAAGATTAAAGAATTGTAAAATGTTACAATTGCAAAATAAATAAAAAAGAAATAAAAAAGAAAGAAAGAAAGAAAGAAAGAAAAAACAGAGCATAAAAACTTTGAATGTTGAAACACACAAGAAAGATGCAGTGAAATTTGCGAAAATGGAACCCATGATACAAAAACGGAAACATTCAGCAAAATCAATGACTGACGACACGTGCGAAAATAATCCTTTCTTCAAAGTGAGTACGGCTCAAAATATTAACAATGTTGATACAGCTAGTATCAAATTACGGATAGAATCAAATTTCGAAACAGAGTGAAAAATAAACGGGAAAGACTTGTAAATGTGGACATGATTGAAAATGTCGAAAAACCGACAGTTAAGTTAATACCCCCAAAACTTTTATTCAACACAAAACTATCGGCAAACCCGTCGCAAGCTAAGAAATCTGAAACACTGACCACCTCTCGAAAGGGAAGATGTACCAAAAATATAGCAGTCGAAGTAAATATGACCGAAGAAGAAAGAGATGGCAGCGTGAATGTTGCTACGGCTAATGACACTCATCATACTTTGAGGGATGTCATAGCGGATAACCAGCAAGCACAACAACTTGCCATTTACAGTACCATATTCAATACCGAAACCGGTCATTGTGGTACGTTTCAGTTTCAGTTCTAAGAAATGTCGACAAATAGTCGTTTACCTTAAAAAAGGGAATTAATCCTTTTGGAATTTGACCTATATTCTAAAGACTGCTATTCTGAATATACAAGATTTGAATGAAGAATGATATTTAGCCTTTTTAAGATAGAATATTTTGAAGGATGAAAAATTAAAGAAAACTTTAAAATGATAAGAAAATTAGAAGTTAAAAAAGTAAACTTTGTTAATTAATATAATTAGATGAATAATTACCTTAGGGTAATTATATTGACACTATTTACAAATGAAAGATGTCTTCATTTTTAATGGAGAATTAACATTAAAACTCATTACTAGATAAACGAGTTATGTATTGAAATTTTATATTACTATCTACGGTCTACACCGGGACTTATGTCCCTAGGGGACTATCACCGACACAGCAGCAGCAGCAGCCATCATCATCACCGTCACGTGGTGATCTCTATAAATAGCCATGACCATGGGAAATCTCTCTCTTTCTAGTTGCAACCCTTCTGATGGTCACTGCTGGGTTCGGCCCTCCACGTGTCCCTCTCTTTTTGGTTGATATCCTTATGACTGCTACTACAGGTAAGAGCTTTGCTCTATCTCTCCCTACGAACTTGGCTTACGGATAGAAAAACCCACGACGGACTTCTACCATTCCCGGCTTCTCAAGAGAGATTGCTGTCTTTTTGATCCATGAAGGCTGACAGCAAATTACCTTTATCACCAGGATAACAACTAAGGGAGCCGACGAGATAATTGCAACAACGGACAAGCTGCACACTTTGTTACCACTGCAGTCGATAGGCTGCTAGCAGAAATAAACTTTTGCAACCCCTAAACAACCCTATACTACCTTAAACAAACCCACAACCAATTAATTACGGCTTTATCCAGAACGGTGCTGTAACCAAAAACTAATGACTCGGCTAAGACCTTGTAGAGCTGAGAACAAAATAATAACATTACGGCTGATACCTATCGAGGAGGTGCCGCTAACTTCTAAAAGAAGTTATTAAACCTCGGATTGCTTGTCCGAACTAAACCAGAACTTTTCTTCTCTTGTTGTACCATTTTATGTGCATATATGTAATAAAACTGTTGCATTTCATTTCGTTGTACTCTCGTTCCTTAATGTCATAATCCGCATTTTCTCTTCTGCTTATCCCCCGTTAACCACCTTAATTTTTATATATGTTAAAAATAGGAGTATTTACAAGAACTATTAAGGCATATGAAAACTCGACTTAATGAACGAAAACAACGATAAAACCTTAGAAAATCGACATCGTCTGGAATGAGAAAAGCCAACCAACATGAAGAGAAACTGGAAAAAACTGCAGAGTGTTTGTTCCAGTTTCAGCTGCAACTGCTGTAAAGTATGATAACTTATCAAAACCAAAGAATGAAACCTCTAACACGGTCCAAGATCCCCTCAAAAAGTAAATTAAATAATCCCCTATGGAGTTAGGGGAATAATTTACGAGGACCAATGAAACAGAGAGAAAGATAGGTGGTAAGCTTCAAAAGACAAGAGTACGACGGCAAGTATAACTACTACAGAAGGATTTAATATACGTTAACTGTACACAATACATATCTTCTATTATTATACTAAAGCTGAGCAAATCCAACTTTGCCAGCTAAAGGCTTTTTTCTATGTATACTAATGGTATAAAAACTATCTCAAAATATTATCTTATCATAAATCTAATCATTGTTTGAAAAAAATCCCACTTCATTTGCTTCTAATTATCGTAATTTACAATTAAGTCAAAGACTGCCCAATCTTTGTCATAAGTATAGTTTATTTCTCTCACCCTCTCTCAATACATGTAGAATAGAGGAGAGAATGAGGAGAGAAAAAACATTACCCTGCTTGAAAAAAAGTACGGCTGACTGCTGATGGATTTTGCCGCCCCCTCTGTCTCTATGTATGTATCTCTCTCTTTTTATTATCTACATAAACTAGCTACTGGCAAAATGAGCCTAAAATGATTTTTTGACAAAATGACTCCCCCATACAGAAAATAATTTACCAAAAATCAGGGAATTATCGGATTTTAATGAAATTTTCAGTGTTTATTTATCAATAAATGATCTTTATAATGCATTATTTATTTTATTTCAAAACTTTCTCATTTTTTTCAGGTCGCTTAATTTTGACTCCGCTTACGTTGGGGGCGTAAAATGTTTTGCGAGTTGGTCATTTTTGATACTAATTACAGTATAAATAAAGAGATAAAAGACCGAAGTTATGAATAGAAACAACAACAAAATTACGGTGGCTATTCTATGAGAAAATAAGTACCGAAAATCAAAAAATAAAATGTAAAAAAACAATAAATAATTAATTTTTTGGAGATTTTTTTTTTACTCATTTCGTTAATTATTTAATTGGCTATTATCTTATAAAAGAAAAAAATTATACTTCGAACTTTTCTGCTTAAAAAGGGGAGAGGGTACATTTTCAATCGAGTTTTTCTTCAAAACTTATTACTTTATGTATCTAAAATAAGGTTTGCATTGAATAGATATTTATTTCTAGAATCTAAAAATATAACATTTTAAACTTAAAATCCGAATATTTTTATTTTAAATGAATTTTATATATTAATTATTCATAGCAAAAATACTAAATTAAAGTTTTGAAATAAAATAACTGATGCGTTATAAAAATCATTAATTGATAAATCAATACTGAAAATTTCATTAAAATCGAATAATTCCATGATTTTTGCTAATTTTTTTTGCAATCGCGAATGTTATATTAAATTTGTAAAACAACCACTTTAAGCCATTTTAAACCAGCGTCTCAGACCGAAAGCGATAGAAATTAACCGAAAAATCGTTTTAAATGTTATTTTTTTTAATTGTATATGTAATGATATTTTTCTTTTTTTTAATGATGGTCATCATGTTACTAATCGTTTTAGACAAAAGTTTGACTTTAAATAATTGATATAATTAATTTTAATTCGTTTTTAAAACAAAAGATCTGTCGCAAGCAGACGAATTATGGGCCATCCTACTATTATGTTATAAAAGAAAAAATATGCATCAATATTTGTTCTATTCAAAAGGAAGGAGTCTTAAATTTTCAATATAGTGTTTCTAAAAAAATTATTAGATAACAATAATAAACTAAAGTAGTTATTAAATAGATAACTGTTTTTAGAATCTAAAAATAGGAAATTTGAAACTTAAAATTAGGCGTTTCATATTATAAATGAATTCTAAATATTAATTTACCATAGCAGAAATACCTAATTAAGTCAGAAAATTTTGAAATAAAATAACTGATGCATTATAAAATTCATTTATTGATAAATCTACACTGAAAATTTCATTAAAATTGAATTTTATTTTACATTATTGTAATTTTTTAACAATATAACCCGAGCTCAATGGGTGACCCAGCGGGTCACGTGTTTTCTAGTATACAATAAAACATTAGTTGCAACAAGGTTGTTGTTGTAAAGGTTCAATTCAATTTTTTGTATTCATTTAGGCCGGAATTAGGCTACTGGTAAATTGGTAGTTTTAGGGTTCGTGGTAGTCTGTGAAGTTAGTTTGCAAGAGTTTAATCCTGCTTGGAGAATAGTCTTTGGGACTAATTCCTCGTGTATCAAAGGTTCTTTGGGTAACTTTATCCGAAGGTGTTTGTAGCAAATAGCATGCCGAAGGCTTCTCATTCCTAACGGGAAGGTGTAGCAAACTATATCTATCATCTTTGGGTGTGTCTACTATATATAGGGCAGGGAAGCAGAGAATTAGTCGTTGTGGATTAAGTAATTCAGTCGGATATCTCGTCCCTAGCAAGGAGCTAAAGGAGAAAGAGGGTAGAAGAAACGCTGGGTCCCACCTTTGTCTAGCAAGGGTATTAGGAGTAAAAGAGGAAGGCGAAGAATGTGAGTCTACTTTTATAAGCGTCATTATGTGAGGGGGCTGCCTGTTGCTAAAGCTGACCGGTAAAACCGGAAGTTTGTCCTCTAAGGGTTGCTAGTCGGTGAAGCCGGAAGTTTGTCCCTTAATAAATTCCAACAAAATTGAACGCTGTAAACAAGTATAATGATGTCAGGTATAATTTAGAGTTTGCAAAAGAATTACTTAAACAGTTCATAGCACTGACACAAAGCTGCTGAAGAAACAGGTGAAGAAGGAATAAGTAGGAAGGATATTATCGAAAATTTTTCCCTTTTCCGACCTTTAAAATTTAACCAACGCCGAGAAAAGAAAATGGATAGGGGAAATAAAACTACAAATGGTCTTGAAGTTAGAAAGAATTTATTTACAAGTATCTCCGAACGAGGGCATAAAAAAGGTATATAATACAAAAAAAAATGTATGTAATTCCCATGCGGTCATCAGCTAAATTAAACAAATTTAGGCGTCAAGTAACACATTACAGAAATATCTTCACACACAAAATAGGAGGAAGATTTTACTTACTGGTAGTGTAAGGGTGTAAACAATAAAAATAAAACCGTTAAAAATATCTTCTTTCACACAGGAGAGGCAAAAAACAGTTAGAAAGCAATGCGAAGGCTACTAGCCTTAGATTTTTCTAAACAGAAAAAGGTGAAGTCTTTTCAATAAATCTTGCTTCTCTCGTCAGAATACAAGACTCTTTGTCTTGACACGTGCATGCCACCACTGTTTTTCTTCTCTCCTCAGAAGTTTTTGCGCGACGTATTGCGCCCTTTCTCGCCAAAGGTATTCGCTGAGATCATGTGCTTCACTTCAAGGGATCTGAGCTGGCATTAGATAGCAGTAAATCACGCTTCCGCAATAAAATTTCTCGTTGGGACCGACGAATGTCTTCGAATCAAGCTTCCTCACGGACTGTTGTCAGCCCGCGCGTTAAAGTTGCTGGTTGTTCGCCACAGTGAGAGGAGCGTCTTCTCTCCTTGACACAGGTTGAAAAAAAAAGATATCAGTATCACGTGACCAATGTCCAGCTTCCGGAGTCAACCACAGGCGCCATTTCTTTTGTTTATAATTCGTTCACCAGCTTCTCTTTCTCCTTTTCTTTTTCTTTCTCTTTCTCTTCTTCCTAGACACTCTGTTACTGAAGAACAAAAATGCAATGCACCGTTCTGGCAAAAATGGGTCGCTTTTATAGTCAAACAAAAGTTGCAATGCACTATGGGTAGTCACCCATAATGCCTTGCTGTCCACTCTGCCCCTCCAACTTCTTGACACTTCTTACTCAGAGTGGGTACAGTGGCGTACCGCCCCAACCACATTCCTTCTTCCGCCATGTCTCATTTTGCAGGCCAGACACCGAGGACGCTTTGAGTCAGGTAAGTTCGACTCGTCACTACACCACCCCTGATCTCGTGATCATAAAAAATACAGCCGTGAGCAGGACGTTTTCGATGCGTACTCCTCCTGAGGGGGACGGGATTCTGTGTGAATGTCGAGGTCCCACAATAATGCTAACAACCAGTTTGGCTTCCCGAATTAATTTTCAAAAAGGTTGTGCCGCACCGTGCACTCAAAGGACGTACAAGCCACACCGTAATTCAAATATATTCTTTATTTTTCATACGGCGCATGCCGTGAAAACTGTGAATTAAACGAAAAGAATTCGAGTAAGTCACAAAATCACACAAAATACAATAAATTTACAAAACAATAGAATAGACAAATATTACACAAAAGGAATAAAACACAGTTACCAGGCAAGGCTTACGTCTTGTAATTCTACCGAAAATTCTAACTATAAAAACATCCAAAGCTAAAACTATGAATTACAAATTAAACATACGAAGGGGGTTTGGGGAAATTAAACTCATTTGCTACAAAAGGCACAAACAGTAATTTAACTAAGGAAAAAGGTAATTTTCATTTAGAGAAATTACAAATTAAAAAAAGAAACAAACAAAAAAAAAACACATGTAAATAATTAAATGCAGAGAATGGAGAATCTGCCTACCTTTGTTGGCACGTAGGGACTTGGACATAAACGAGACCAAATATCTTAGTAGTTCTTATACTAAGAATTGCGGTTCCAAAATAACCGCCAAAAATTTGCTCACATGGGAGCCTCAAGGTTAGTGACCTGCTCAAGGTGGTCACCTCAACGGGAAAGAAAACTTCTTGCCAGGAATCCCTAGACCTAACAATACCAAAAATACTACTCACAATCCAAGAGCCTACAAACTTTTATTTTTTACAGTGTTCTCTTTTACATAACAACACAAAGGCAACATAAGCACTCCAAACAATCTCAAAAATGCATTTGCACATATTTTGGGTTTTTTTAAAACCCAAGAACTATTTCTTTTAAGGGAACCATTTTTACCAGTGGGAATGATCAGGTCACAGGGTACCTTATTCAGGGGTAAGGGGAAAAGTGGAAGAAGGAAGCATAAACCGGACTTGATGATCATGACAAGACAAATATATACAATTACTACTAATCTGCATAACAGAGTGGCAGCTACAGTCTGGTTGATCACCCTGGCGATCGCAACGAACTGTGATAGTGGGATCGCTTTGGCAATACCGGGTTGTCTGTGGGTGTCCCGTCGTCGGACGACCTTTGCATAGCTCTCGGGCGAGTAACACTGGCTTTACCCTTCTCGTTGATCGCAACGCTCTCTAGTGTCAATCTCCTGTCTCCCGTTGGCTTGGGGATGACTTCCCAAACTCTGCTCGTTTGCAGATGATTCGTCTGAAGAATCACTGGCAGTGAATGATTCTAATGAGGAGTATCCCACCTGGACTAGCCTCATATTCTTCAGAGGAGCTCTCATCTTCGGGAGAGTACGGCTTTGAACAGGGGCGCATGTGTCTGATGTGGCGTGGAGTCCCATAAATTACTATAGATTGCTGACTGTTGACCCCGGTCACACGACCTACTTTGAATCGTGTGGTACATCTGCCGTTTGGGACCCTGATCCAAACATAGTCCCCTACTTTGTACGTCCCTTATTCATGTTGCGATTCGAGGACGGCATCAATCCCCTTGACCCTGACATAGTAGTGTATCCGATTGGCTGGTGCTGAAGAAAACGAAAAATCGTCATTGGGTGTTACATTACGCCAGTACACAGCTTCCTGTATGGTGCACTGTTTCCTGGCCGCAATTGTTTTTATCGTCCTGTGACACCGTTCAACGATTCCGTTTCCGGACGGCGCGTATGCAACCGTACTCGCCAATCTTCCAGGAAGTTTCGAAAACTCCTGCTGGTAAAGGCAGTGTCATTGTCAGTCAGTATCTCGTTTATTGGACCCCGCTCGCAAAATACTGCCTTCAATTGACGAGCTACTGTACCTGAATCCTGGTACCGAATTGGTCGCCACATAGCAAATCGAGAGGGTCCGCAGTTGATGAGACTTAGGTAGTGTTCACCCCCATAGTGGGTAATGTCCATTCCTAGCTGACTCCAATTTTCCTTCCTCCAGTGCTATGGTGCTGGATCGATTGATTGACAGTCCACACAGGATCGCACCACAGATCTTACGGCTGCCTTTGTCGTTGATGGGCTAACTCGACGCGCAAAGTAGGTTGTTCGCCTTAATCCAGGGTGTCCGCTATGCCGGTGAATACTTAATATCTGGCAATCACTCAGAGCAGCAGCTCAAACATCCTGCGCCATCCCATTCCCCTTTTTAATGAAAAACTATTGTGGCACTCTCGTCACTTTGTCAGCTCTGTTCTGCTCCCACCTTACGAGCGTCACATCAACGGTCAGTTCATACTCTTCAATCAGCTGCGAGAGTGTGTAGAGCCTCCTCTTAACCAACATCTCTGCGGCAACTTTCGTTTGTACCTTTGACCTTCCACTCAGACTTTTCTTGAGCCAATGGTACGTACACAAAGAGTCCGTTTATAGGTAAAGCACTTTGGTCTGCCATTGAAGGGCAAGGTTGATACCCTTCACCACTGCATCGAGCTCGGCCAAATTAATATGCTGGGAGTCATTGTCTGGGCACAGCCAGCACACATCTTCGATCACAGCTCCGTTCTCTTCCAATGACACTCCGTAGCAAGCGAGCTTGCGTCAATTCACAAATCCATCTCCAGGCCTGTGGTGCACCACTCTCCCTTAACTGGATCATTCCACTTAACCCGGTTGACTGTGTCTCATATCATCATCTCCAGCGGAGGATCGGTAAGGGCAGTATCCCAACTGTCGGATACTGCATTTGCCCGACGCTTGATGAATCCAGCAGCCACTCTGAGCCAGCCACAGACAGGAAAGTGACCAACAAGTCTTCCGCACAGGGAAAATGTGTTTCGACGAGTAATAATCTGAGGAACATCGGTAACTTCACTCCCCCGCTTCCAACGGAGGATACCATTTTCCCCCCAAACCTGCAGACCAAGGACTTTTGCACCATCCTGCAGTCGCTCTGGATCCTTACAAATTAAGCCGTACTCGGACAGGTGCGTCATTACCCGAGCTGTCGAAACTAAATCTTCATTGATGAAAATGTCGATGTACGCTGACGTGGCGCTCTGGATCTCGGGACATAACAGCTTCGACAATATATTTCATGATGAGAGGTACCACATTGAGGCCAAAACCCAACCAGGTGAGGCAATACCTTTGCCCCCTGAATATCACAGTCTGATATGGCCACAAAGATTCGTCAATGCAAACTTGAAGATATGCTCGTTTCAAATCAAGCAGTGACACATTCGCACCTTTCTTACGCCATTCCCTCAACGTAGCCGCGCACACATCAGCATTAGCCGTAAATGCGTCGACATGCTCATTCAGCTCCCTGTAGTCCATGACCGTACACACTTTATGCTTATTGTGCTGAATCACGGCCATTAGCGGAACCAGTCCTTTAGGTGGATTAAGTCTCTCTTCGGGGTGGGGCAGCAACCAGCCATTCTCTATCCAGTTATGAAGTTCGACCTCGTAGCTCTTTCTGGCATGTTTGGGGACTCGGTACTCCGGTACCTTATTGCACAGAAGCTCTGGAGATCGCCCCCTGGACTATTTCCACTTAGCAATCCAACGATTCTGTCTTTCATCGTAATCCACACGGAAATCCGGCTCATCAAGTTGGATCGCTGTGCATACATTCGCCTTTCGCCCACCAAAGCTCACTGTTCCAGCTTGTGTGATGGTCATGCCACCAAAAGCTCTGATGGCGTCATTCCCCAGTATGAGGTCAAACCCCAACAACCGCGTATTTATAACTATGGCATCAACGTATACAGGCTCAGTGCTGTTTACACAGAGCTGAATTCGGCTTCACCCGCAGCACTTCAATGTTTTTCCATCCGCTGTTAGCACCCTAGCTTGTCCGAGCCTCCAGGCATGGCACACAAATCTGCTGACCAGCGTCCGCGTACATCCAGTATCTACTAGGGCTGTACATTTCCTCCCGTTGACATGTACATCGACTGTTGGCAGCGCCTCATTCCTCTTTTTCCTGGGGAGCAAGCTGACGCTATCACTTCTCCCCCGCAGCGTTTCCCGGACACTCCGAAGCAATATGGCCGGTCTTCTTACACCGGAAACATCGAACCGTCCGGGGCAACTGAGATGGTCGTTCAGAGGCTGCGCCTGAGCGTCCTAGTAAGCAATCCCTGGACAAGTGGTTGGGACCCGAGCACTTATAGCAAACAATTTCGTTCTTTCGGGTCCCAGCTGGCACGAGGGTAGGTTGAGCGGCAGCAATGATCTCTTCGACACTGGTCGGTCATAATGGCCCGTACCCGGTCCACGAGCTCACCCATTGTCATATCATCCATGCGTGATAACGCTCGCAGTGACCAACGTATGTGCTGCGGCAGTCCAGCAACAAATGCACAGATCATTCGTCGCTCCCCGACAAGCTGATCCAGTCGTTGTAAATCCGCCAAATACTCGTTTACCGTCTCCTCAGGTCAAAGTCGCTGCGCCACGAATTGATCATACGCACTGAACGAGTCAGGGGCGTAGGCGGCTATAAGAGCCTGCTTTATGCGCTGAAAATTGGCCTTCTCCTCCATGTTCAGTTGTTGGTACACAGCGAGGGCACCACCTCGCAGGCGCAATGGTAGTATCAGCTCGGCATCCATTCTCCTGCAAAGGTCGCAAATCATTTCGACGCGCTGAATGCATTAGATGACGGGTGCGTCAGAAGGGACCCACCAAACTCAGGAATTAACCAGTAGTCAAACATTTTGTCCATGGTAAATTTCGAGTTTAGTCGAAATAGCTTAAATCGTTCACCAGCTTCTCTTTCTCTTTTTCTTTTTCTTTCTCTTTTTCTTTCTCTTCTTCTTCCTCGAGCATTTTTATTTGATATGGTGAATTTTCCTTTAAATAAATTTAAAGGGTCTCAAATGAATTCTCTTCTAATTAATTTATCACTCAAACCAAAGAAAGGGGACAACATTCGAATACATACATATACATGAAGTAAATAAGTATAAATTAAAATCTTTTAAATCCATGAGAGCTGTTAGTATATTCACCAGGATCAAAAAGCATTATTTTGAAATCAATTAATAGTAGAATGCACATTATTCCTTCATTTACATTCTCTTTAGTGTTAAGAGTAATTTTCTTCAACTGAATACACTTTTAAATTTAAAGAATTACATTTCTATAAAATTCTATATGACATCCTGTTGAGTATCTGACCGGCATCCTTAGTTCCAGATGTAGTGAATAAGTAAGCAAGCCAATAAGTATCCTGTGTTATAGTATTCTTTGTAAGTCCGTCGTCCAAGATGGTCCGAGTGTCAATGACATAAGTTTAGAATCAGGCCTCTATAAATACAACAACAACAACAGCAGCAGCACTGCCAGTGATTGGACAATAGGAATCTTTCTCGGGTCACGTGGTAGTCAACGAGTCTATATTTAGAAGTGACCATTTGCCCCATGCCTTATATACCACAAAACTGAAACACGCCCCCGTTTATATCAATTATACTTACCTGTATAACTAATGCAATCTACTCTCGATCTACTTAAAACCCTCCGAGCAAAATTATTTATTTATTTTTTAATTCTCCAAAATTAACTCCCTTCACCTCCACGACCTCTCATCCAAGAAGACATATAATCACTTTTTTACTCGGATCTGTAGTGAGAGGTTTGAAATTTCTTATTACTTGAATTTTTAACCATACCGAGAGAAGTGAGAAATAATATTAAGGAAAGAAATTGGTGAGTCACTATTTTTGGCCTTTTTCTCCTTTTATTCAGTTAATGAACTGAAGTTGTTTTTCTTTTGGATTTTGAATTTCTTAAAAAAAAAATGTTATATAAATAATGGAGAAAGTTACAGAAGCAAAACTACAGCTTTTTTCAGATGTTTCTGTGGATCAGAATACCGGAGAATTTGACGTCCATTCTCCTCTGAGAGAAAATGAACTGGATTGTTACTACAATCACGAAAGTTCAAATAAGACTTTTCTGACGAAGTTCCAGCTTCCGCCGCCATTGGAAAAGCAGAAAATAAAAAAAGCCCCATTCGAATCAGTTTCGGAAAAACAGGGAAGCGACCCTAAAAACGCTTACCCTTCCAGGTTCCTGCCTGATGTAGAAGGATGTAAGAATTTAAACAGCTTGATAGATAATAGAATTAAACTTATGTTTAATTTACACGAGAGACAAATGAGAGAGGCTCGTATGAAGGAGCCATTGGCGGGAAAGTTAGACGCCATTGATGGTCCTGCAGCGACCAGGTATAATAATGATTTCTCTGATTCGGAGGGGGAGGCTGAGAATTTCAGTCATTGCTCTGAAGCTGATAGCGAGCAGATTTTGGAAAGCGAGATTAAAACTCGTAATGTGGAGTGGAATGCCTTTATTTCGAAGGTCGCTTCGAAACTAGATATTCCTTGTGTTGTGAGGAACAAAGACTCTGATTTTAAATCATATATAGCGGATCACCTGTTGGCCCCGAGAGTTAAGGAGGCTATTAGTCTGCCATTAGATGAGTCCGTTATTAGAGCACTGGAAGAGGTCGATTCTGAATATCAGACTAGGGGGAAAATAAAATGTTTTCGATCCTCAGAGGATCAGAAATATATGGTGGTTAACTTTACCCAGTTCTTCCTCCCCACCCCCCGTCTTGACGAGAACATCGAAGAGGGTATTATGGTGTCTTCTAGCGGAAAAGACTTTATTCGCGGCGCTCAGTATAGATTTTCTAGCAAATCTGCGGATTCTGCTAATTTGTGCCTTAAGAAGCTGGATTCGAGTGCTCGACTTTTGCTTAGGCAAATATCGTATGGCTCATTAATTACTTCTTATACTGACGCGTCGGGTTCAGTGGCAGATAGACAAGAAGCCCCGCAGGCCCTGTCCCAATTATTTCAATCTATGGCCGATGTCACGTCCAGAATTATTTTGGGTTCTGTGTCATCAAGGCGCAGTCTTTATTTAAGGGACATGGCTTTTAAGAATAAAGCCACAGAAAATAAACTTTCACGCCTACCTACTGTAGGTCCCAAACTGTTTTCTGGAAGGTTTTTCGAGGTTTTGCATAGCAGTGCAGAGAACCTTAGAAATGCTAGGGAGACACAGCACGTCCGGAAGAATTTTTTGGGAGCGAAGCGGAAGTTGGAGAGCCCTAAGAAAACGAATTACGCTAACTCTTCGGGTTTTGGGCAGAAAAGGCTGATGCAGGAAGGCTCCAACTTTAAACAGGGGAGAGGACAAAGTGCTTCGACCTGGACAAAGGAGCAGTCGGGGTTTCAGAAATCCAGGTTTCAGAAGTCGTTGGGGTTTCGTCCCCAACGACAATAAGCTGTGTATTTCCTCAATCCGAGCCGGTCGGGGGACGACTAGCAGGATTTTTACAGGGTTGGAAGAAGATTACTTCCGACCGCTGGATTTTGAACATAGTCCGGGAAGGGCTAAAACTTCAGTTTGCTTCAACACCGAGGCGAAGCGGTGTAAAAAAGACCGCATTCAGTTCGTCTTACCAGAGAGACGTTATTTCAGAAGAAATAATAGACTTGTTAGGAAAACAAGCAATAGAGTTAGTCCCCAGAACCCAGGAGGGTCAGGGGTGTTACAGCACCTTCTTTTTAGTTCCAAAGAAGGGCGGAGGGTTCCGTCCCATTCTAAATTTGAGAGGGATAAATTCCCATCTGGTGGTTCCCCATTTCAAGATGGAAACTTTCAGGACTATTCGTCGGGCCTTGAGGAAAGGCGATTGGATAATAACGGTGGACCTAAAGGATGCTTACTTCCATGTTCCCATTTTCCCAGGCCACCGTCAGTTTCTGCGGTTTCATTTTCAGGGAGGCACTACCAATTCAAAGCTATGCCCTTTGGTCTTGCAATAGCCCCCAGAGTGTTCACAAAAATGATGTCAGCACGGGGGGGGGGGGGGGTTCTCAGGTCCCGTCAAATACATATTTTCATGTACCTGGACGACTGGTTAATCAGAAATCAGGATCAACACATTCTCAATCGACAAGTAAAATTAATGCGGGACCTTCTCCGGGATTTGGGGTTGTTCCTAAACTACCAAAAATCTCAACTGATTCCATCTCAAAAGGCAAATTATCTAGGGGCTCTCTTCAATTTGAAAGAAGGAATAATTTATCCTTCAGAGGAGAGATTCCAGAATCTGGTACTACAAATAAATTGTATCTTGGAGGCAAGGTTCTGCCAAGCTCACAGGTTTCTCAGACTTCTAGGTCTTATGGCGGCATGTATAGATCTGATCCCCTGGACCCGGTTGCACATGAGGCCTATCCAGTTCTACCTTCGGTCATGGTGGGTCCCTCGGACGGACAATATCAAGAAGATGATCCCCATAAACAGTTTCTTAACAAGTCACCTTGAATGGTGGACAAGGAGGGAGAATTTTTTCAAAGGGGTACAGCTTCATCATGCAGAGCCTCTAGTTCTTTGGACAGATGCCTCAGAAAGGGGCTGGGGAGCTCACTTGAACTTTCATCAGGTGGCAGGAGTTTGGGACGATCTCCAAGTAAAGAACCACATCAATTGGCTGGAGCTAAAAGCAGTCCATCTAGCTCTTGTTCAACTACTACCTCATGTCAGTGGGAAGAGAGTTCTGTTAAGGTGCGACAATTCCACGGTTGTAGCTTACATCAACAAAGAAGGGGGTACGAGATCCCTTCATCTTTGTCTGTTGGCGTGGAAGGTGTTCCATTGGGCAGCAGAGCACAACATTTCCCTTTATGCTGCTCACATTCCAGGTAAGAAGAATGTTTTGGCGGACCGTCTATCGAGGGGCCAATTGGGAGCTCGGTTGACGGAATGGAGCCTGGAACGGAGGATAGTGGACTTGATTTTTCTGAGGTTCGGGCATCCGAACATAGACCTTTTCGCTACTCCGGAAAACAGAAAGTTGGGAGTGTTTTGCTCCCCCTTATCCGGTCGATGCTGCATATGCCTCAGATGCTCTGAGCATAGATTGGACAGGGATGTATGCCTACGCATTTCCTCCCCCAATATTGATCCATCGGGTCCTTCAGAAGGTGTCACAGGAAGGATGCATTCTTCTTCTGGTAGCCCCACAAGCTCCACGGCAGTCGTGGTATCCAGTCCTTTTGGACCTGCTGATAGACTTCCCAAGAGAGTTACCAATAACACCAAAGATGCTAACTCAGAGGTGGGGCCAGATAGTACATTCAGATCCAGAAAGTTTGAAGCTAGTTGTGTGGAAAATATCCAGCTTACCCCATCTAAGGAATCTCTTTCTGGAAAGGCTCAGAGTTACATCAAAAATAGCAAAAGGCCTTCCACCAGGAAAATGTACGAGGCTCGACAACAAATATACTGTAGCTGGTGTCTTGAACGAGATATCGACCCATATTCTGCCTCTATAAAGGATGTGGCGGATTTTCTGGTTCATTTACATGAAGTCAGAGGTTGCAGAGCTTCAACAATTGCTGGATATAGAACAGCGTTAGCAGCTATTCACAACGGTTGGGAGAAGTGTTCTATAAATTCAGAGAGTCTGCTATCAAATCTAGTTAAAGGAATTTTTAATTCAAATCCTTCAGTAAGACCACTTCTCCCTAACTGTGACTTGCCTTTTGTTCTAAAGGCTCTCACTAAGCATCCCTTTGAACCATTAGATTCTGCAGAGTTAGTTTTTATCTTGGAAGACAGTTTTCCTAGTTGCCTTAGCTTCGGCTGCTAGAGTAGGTGAACTAAATGCTTTATCTATCAAGGAGTCGAACCTTAGGTTTGAAGCTGCGGGTATACGTCTTTTACCCAATTTGAATTTTTTAGCCAAGACTCAACGGTTGAGGAAAGCTTGGTCACCTTGGTTTATTCCAGATTTCAAAGGATTTACAGATGACGCGGAGGAAACCCTTCTGTGTCCTTGTCGTTGTTTAAAAATGTATTTGAAAAGAACGGAAATGTTGCGGCAGGATAATGAGGCACTCTTCATTACCTATAAGAAGAGCCAAAATAGGCCAGCAGCTAATAGTACAATTTCCAGGTGGATTGTTTCCACTATTAGACATATCTATGAGGCAGCTGGTCAGCTACATTCTGAGGACATTAGGGCCCATGATACTAGAAGATTGGCTTCATCGTGGGCCTTGTTTAACGGAGCTTCACTGAGAGACATCCTACAGGCAGCTCATTGGTCTTCAGAGAACACCTTTGCATCCTTTTATTTAAGGGATGTTGCTGGGAGTGAAGGAAAATCTGCAAGATCATCCATATTAGAGACAGCCGGTTTGGTGAAGAATAAGTGAGTATGTTCCTTTACTTTGTTTTTCCCACCTCCTGGAATTCTGCTACAAATTCGGTTTCTTGCATTAGTTATACAGGTAAATATAGATATTGATATAAACTGAGGGTTTTTAAAGTAAAACCCCTGTTTATGAGATATCTATACTTACCTGTATATGCCCTCCCTCCTCCCCTCTAAAGTTCCTGGTTGAGAAAGGTGCTAAAGAGGTCCTCGTAAAAAAGTGATTATATGTCTTCTTGGATGAGAGGTTGTGGAGGTGAAGGGAGTTAATTTTGGAGAATTTTAAAAAATAAATAAATAATTTTGCTCGGAAGTAGCGCGAGAGTAGATTGCATTAGTTATACAGGTAAGTATAGATATCTCATAAACAGGGGTTTTACTTTAAAAACCCTCATTTTTTTATATAAGGGTGGGCTTTTTTATTCAACAATATTAAATCCTTCCATTGAGGAAAATTACAATCGATTACAATCGACAATCATTTCATTCAGAAATGTTTACAATAAAGTCATTAAGAAATTTGTAATTTCAATTTTGTAGTAAAATCAAAAATACTATTACTATTATTAATCTTAGATTTTACTAACCCTATTTTGTAAAAAAAATATTAATTTACCATTATTATTTTCCTACTCCTAATTCCTAGTCTTATTACTGCAAAACGTTACTGTCAAAAGTTAGTATTGGCCCCTTTTGGGGGTTTCTTCTCTTTTTTTGATTTTTTTTCTTTTTTCTTCTTTTTTGGTTGTGTTAATTCAAAAAATATACAGTACAATACAATGTAATACAATTTAATGGATTAGTAACTTATTGAACAGATTTAATGTCATTGTCCAGGACATTCATTTTTGGGGGGATCTTACCCCTCTGCATGAATAGTCGGCCTATTCTTACAGCCCAAACCGACAGGGCAAAATCTTAAGTTTAATTTTGATATCTTTTCCAAAAGTATTTAGCTTTATCCTGTTCAACGATCCTGTGAACAGATCTGAAATGTTATTTTCTGATTCCATATACTTTAAGAGTATAGACCCCTTTCTAATTTCATCCCTTCATTCATAAATTGATATTTTATATCAATATGATTTGATCTCTGGTGTATGAGGGGGGTTTATTGCCAGCAGTATGCTCGACTGATTATCACAATAAATAGTTACAGGGTTTTTAACGATCCCTGGTTACACGACACAATTCACTAATGTTCGTAAATAAAGGGCTTCTTCGACTGTTACCGCCATACTAACAAATTCGGCCTCACATGTTAACAAAGAGACCACTGGTTGTTTTTTAGATTTCCAAGAAATAATCGAGCTTTCGTCCGATAATTTAAAACAGTATCCTGATATACTTTTTCGGTCACTTGAACCTGCCCAGTCGGCATCACATAATCCTGGTCAACCAGGTAACTCTGGAAAGTGTTATTCCAGGAACGCCCACTTTGTTTATCATACTCGATAAAAATACCCTCCTTAGAACGGGGATCCAATTTCTTTTTATTTTGCACACAGCAAAAATAAGTCGTCCCAAAAATATGCATACGACTTAAGTTCGGTCTAGAACCGGTAAAAACTTCAAACTTTGCCATATTGGCTTACATCTGCTAAGTATTGTTTCGTAGCTAGCAGAGTATCAGATTTATGGGCTAAAAAATATAACATCATAAGTCCAGAAAAATCGTCAATAAAATTTAGAACATACCTGAAGTTGTATTTCCCAAGAGGTTCAAATTGGGCCAGCTAAGTCGCAAAAAACGAGCGACAATATCTGCGTTTCTCTTTTCCTTAACACTTTATTTTTAGTCTCGGCCATTTTTCCCTGAATACATATATTACAACAGTTAGTTTTAAATGAGGGGGGTAAATTTCATTTTCCTTCCATCTACTACTTTTGGCAGTTTTTTTATATCATTCATGTTACAGTGTCCTAAGATTCTATGCCACGTATTAATATCATATTTCGCAGTCTTAGAGGAATTAATGTTTTTTAAATAATACAAACAGCCCATTCTTACTATATTAAATATAGTACCATTTGGGTAGATCAACTTTGATGTTTTGTGTCCAAAATTCATGTGGGCCCCGGAAGCCGTAGCTGCCCTTACTGAAAAGATGTTTTGTTTAAAAGTGGGTATATATATATAATGCCCCTTTCAAAATGCTTTCGCAAATTTGGCCTTTACTATTTTTCAAATATACACGCGCGTCTCCGTGTTTTTGTACTAAGCCAGTGGATTGGCTTCCATCATCCAATTCCATGAAGTGATTTTCAGGTTGAAAATTGGGGTCCCAACTGATCAATTTAGTTTTATCGTTGATGACATGTTGAGTGGCCCCGCAATCAACGAGCAAATGTTCTTTATGTGCTAAAGAATCATACCCAGCAGGAAAAAAATATGTCTTTTTTCTTTGGGGGGAATATTTAACATTTTGTCAAAATTCCTTCTTATTCCTGTAATCATAGGACATATGGCCCTTTTTCTGACAAACATAACATATAATATTTGTTTTTGTTGGCGACTTTTTGGTATCCATCCAAGGTTTGCCCTGATAATTCTGGTAGTTGGTATATCTAGTTGATCTGCCCTCATAGTGAGGGTTGATTTTACCCTTTTTGAATAGTTCTATTTTCTGGTTCCCCGGAGTACATACTCTCTGTTTTTTCATAACTACGAAGACTGACTTTAAATTCCGTAAATGTCATAGTCTTATCCCTTTGGGTTATTACTGCTGCAAAGTGTTTTGAAGGCAGGCCCTTCAATACCATGGCGATCAACAATCCATCACTTACAATCAGTAATCACTTGTAATCAGTAATTGATTCATAATCGTTTCTACTCAACGAACTTAATTGTCGATACAACCCCACAATTCTTGGTTTGCCTTTCGACAAATAGTGGGTCCTTAATATTTCCATTGCTTTTCTACCATTATCTCGAGCTTCTCGCATTACGAGTGAGAGACTCCGGTCATCCAAGCATTGTATTAATTCTGCGTATATTGTAGCATTTTTATCTACAAAAACTGGATCCTCCGGGTGGTCAGACGGTGCATTGATTATGTCATGCAGTTGAAGGGTTCTAAGATACCCATTGAACTTAGTTTCCCAAATTTCGTAGCTGGCCTCATTGCCATTGAAAAAGATTCGTGCGCGACTGGTTCCATAACCTGTTGAGTATCTGACCGGCATCCTTAGTTCCAGATGTAGTGAATAAGTAAGCAAGCCAATAAGTATCCTGTGTTATAGTATTCTTTGTAAGTCCGTCGTCCAAGATGGTCCGAGTGTCAATGACATAAGTTTAGAATCAGGCCTCTATAAATACAACAACAACAACAGCAGCAGCACTGCCAGTGATTGGACAATAGGAATCTTTCTCGGGTCACGTGGTAGTCAACGAGTCTATATTTAGAAGTGACCATTTTCCCCATGCCTTATATATCACAAAACTGCAACACATCCAAAATATAACCTCTTTTTGATAGACACGGATAGGCAGGGTAACAATGTGTCAGATAATTGAGAAATCTGAGCCATTCCACCTCCATCAGTGATCCCATCTACAGCATCACTAATAGGACAAACACACCCTTCTCAATATCATTGAAATACTCCTTATCACACAAAGAAGCATGTCTTATAAAAACATCCCCTCCCTTCACTACTCCTTTACACATATTACTAGTTATATATATATGTAATTTTCAATGAAAATTTATTTCTTTTTTTATGCTTAACGCATCCTCATATAAATGTAGGTGTCGTATTCTATATTACTCCCTGTCCTTTAAACTTATCTCCCTTTAACCCTTTGGGGTTAACCCCCCTTATTACCGTTCTCCTTTTTAGAAATTATGCAGTCTTTTATTCGCCATTAAAGCCTTATCAACAGGTCTCCTGAGTTTACTCTCATATTTCAATTTAATGGCGAATAAAATTACGAGGAACTGGTCAAACATTAAAATAGACAAATTCCTCAAGCCAGAACGCCTGGACGTTTGTTCGGATTTTTGTTCCCGGAAAAGTACTGTTTAAACCCTACGGCGAGATGGGTTTTGCTTTTGAATAAAGAAGACAAACGACTTTTTATAGAACAAAATGTTTACTGAACATGTAAAACTTAAAATAAATATCAAACAGGGGTATACAATATACAGTGAAACAACCAAACGATTTTTTAAAGAGTTCAAAAGGAATTCAAAGTTTGTGTTTGTGTTTGGTAGGTAAAATGTAGTTTGTGGAGAATTAAATGTGATTAAAGGGTTGAGGGGGGGGGGTGCAGATATAAATGCCTGCAGAACTTGGCTGAAATCCTTGAGAGTTTGTTCCTCGTAACTTGTTGAGCCCTGTAGAATTGGTTTTATGTGCGCATTTGCCGCTCCAGGTTCTAACGTGGGGGTGAGGATTCCGCGTCGTCGCCGTCTGGGGTTTCTAACGGTACGGAGCAAGTGTAGCTAGCCCATGCTAGAGGCAAAAAGAGGCCGAATTCTTCGGTGCCTCCTATTTTATAGTTGGCATCACGTGACCCTAAAGGAGTGCTGCTAGTGACCGGTGAAACAGGATTACCATTCCCTTAATAAATTTCTACACGTTTCATCGAACTCACCCCCAGCGGACAGGGACATTACGCATTGGTACCTGACATTTGCAACGCTGATACGTCGATCTACTCAGACAAGCGATACTGACAAGCTCGATGCTTTGATTACCTTTGTCTCCCCGTCGGTATATGAGTACATAGCGGAATGCGACGAATATGAGACAGCTCTGAACCTTCTGAACGACTTGTACATTAAGTCAAAGAACGAGGTGTATACAAGACACGAACTAGCCAGTAGGTACCAGAAAGAAGATGAATTAATAGTGGATTATGTGATACATCTCCAACTACTCGGAAAAGAATTTAATTTTAAAGCGGTAAGCGCTATACAGAACCGAGATGATTGTATTAGAGATGCTTTCATCAGGGGATTACGGTCACAAACTAAGAGGCAACGTCTACTGGAAAACAAAACATTAGACTTGACTACAGCGGTCGATCAAGCCAGAGCCATGGACTGGACATCGCCCCAAAACAGTCGGAGTCATACATACATCATCAGACGCCGGCCATTAATTCCATAACGGTGAGAGAAGAACCTGCGCAATTACACAGCCGAAGACTTTCAAAAGTAAGTGTTTTCATTGTGCTAAATACCGTCACGAATGCAGACACTGTCCTGCTAAAGGGGCTACATGTTATAAATGAAAGAGAAGGTGTCATTTTTCGAAGGCGTGCCAAACAACGCAGTCACCCATGTCAGCGGCGATGTTGCCGACTGCTAATGCTACTACTACTACAACCCTGGCTACTATTGTTTCAGCTTCTTCGTGTAATAAATAGGGTTAGTATGAAGTGTATGTTGGCAAGGAAAAAACAAACACAGATTTTAAGTTTAACAATGTATTAGCAGAACACAAAAGGTTATACGGTTTGAAATGGGTTAAGGGGAATGTCCGATATTTGGTGATAGTCTGTTGTGGTGCGAGTAGCAATATCTGCAGGGCTTGGTGTTCGGTGGTCAAGTCAATTGTCATGGAGGTAGTGATGTATGCAGAAGTCCCAGTGATGGTGGTCAGAAGTTGGTTAATGTGGACAGAAGATCCGATGTTTAGTAGTCGCTGCCGATAACGGATTGGTAGTCGGGATTTCTGATGATAGTCGCCGTCAGTTTGGTAAATTGACGATATAGAGTTTCGTAGTCGTTCGCTCCCTTAAGATTGTCGGTCGGTCAGGTTCATGAGGTTAGGGGGTAGGTGAAAGATATAGGTCGGCTGACTTGCGGTGTAGCGTTTCGTGTCGTCGGCTTCCTTTGCAATGGGAACTGTTCTGTTGCCCCGGGTATCTCTGGCGTTGTCTTCAAAAGCCGGCCCTTGAGTAGTTTATGGTCTGTGGAATTTGGATCAACTCAAACATTTTTTATTTTGCCGGGAATGTTTTAGATTGGACGAAAATGCGAGTTTTATTTATAATTTTATTTTTTAATTCTAAGATTGCCCCATGCGCGGAGCCTGGGTGTGCAACGACGAAATTTCGTCATTTGATTTAACGCCTCGGCCTGTTTACATCCGGCCGGCACTTTCTTTATTGCGGTGTGTGAGCGGATTGAATTTGGTGAATTAGTGAATCGGGAGATATCTATATTTGTTTATATAACATTCGGAACTACTAAAACGAGCCACGGTGGTTGTAATAGTTCATAACGAGGAGGCTATAGCCCTAACCGATACAGGAAGCTTGGGGGCGTTTATTTCTTTTAAGTATGTTAAGAAGAGAAAACTGAAGACGGTCTCTGCCACTGGAAACGTATCCATGGCTTCGTCATCATTGAATTCTCCCATAAAAGGACTCTATACAGTGGAAATAAACCTCCTGCCTATCCCAACATTAGACTCTCAGTTGGAAGACCTGTGCTGTGACGTGATCCTGGGCCAAGACTTTATGAGTCAACACTCCGAGGTATCGTTTGTATTCGGGGACGCCAGGAAGGGTCTTCATATTTCTAATTCGTCTTCTTGCATCGTTTCATCTGCTTCAGTGGACATGCCATTGTTGTTTTCCAACCTGACTCCAGACTGCGAGCCTATAGCCACTGATTCTGCCAAAGACAATGTAACACTTAGCTTAAATAAGCTCTACTGCCAACGCCCAAGCTTCACCTCTGTATTCTACAAGAAACACGTCAAATTTACGTTTCGCAACCTTGAGAAGAATTCTGATAAACTAATTCCGTTGTGTTTGATTTTCATCACTGTCCAACAGTCTCCTGTTATACTAGGTCTGGCCGAGATACGTCACAACTCTAGTTTTGCCAGCCACGAGACTTGCAAACTACAAATTACAGCCTCAAGGACACACTCTTTCACCTCCTTCACAACTCGTCTCGTTCCCGCCTCGAACTCGTCACATTTTACCTTCCGCCCACACACACAACATGCCATTCACTGTCTGTTGGTGGCTCATCACAGGTTTGTGGGTTTTGCCGTTCGATCTCGCTACACTCCCCCATGATCAGCAGATCACACACGTGACAACCCGGGGGCGGGTCTTTTACGCCTGATGCTTCTTCGCAGCAGTAATTCTACCTCGTCGGATGACCTCGGCTTTAGTGATGTCATCTGGTGCATCTGCATCAGACCCGTAATTACTTGTCTCCCGGGGATCATCGTGCGCATCGCTGATGATGATCAGTCTCATACTCCGTGTAGATTCTTCACTGTCATCCCCCGTGTCTGACGAACTTGGGCCCATAACCGGACGCAGATCCTTCATATGGCGCGACGTCCCGTCGACCCACACTGATTGTGCATTGCGTATATCGGTCACTTTTCCTTGCCTGCATACACTCGTGTATCTTCCGCCCGGTATCTTAATTTACACCTTGTCTCCAATATTGAATCGACTGTGCTGGGGTTGCACAGGTGGGGGTGCGGGATCTATGCCGCGTATCCGCACAGAGTAGTTATGAATTGCGTTCGCTGGCGCGGTTGGGCAGGAAACTCCATCCTTGGGGGTCACATTATAGCAATATACAGCTTCGAGGGCTGAGCACTGTTTTCGTGCTGCAATGGTCTTTATGCTACGGTGGCTTCATTCCACTATGCCATTCCCAGAGGGCACTTATGCGCACCGATAGTGGAGACGGACGCCCCCAAACTGTATAAATTGCTGAAACCGGTGGCTAGTAAATGCCGTATCATTATCTGTGAGAAGCTCCAAGAGGGGGACCTCGTTCGCGAAAAACGGCCTCCAATTCGTGAGTGACATTAGTAGAGTCCTGCCGGCGTATCGGTCGCCAAATTGCGTACCGTGATTAAAGTAAGATAATGAATACTGTGTCGTTCCTGTCTGAACATTCGATCAACGATAACTCAATTGGTTCAGTTCACCTCGTGTTTATATACTACTACTACAGGGTGAAACAGAAACCGGCGAACGTCACCGTAAAACGGTGACAGCCCTGATTTAGTTCCTCATGCAACATCTTCCTTCTTCTGAAAAAGAAGGGATTTTTTTCCCTATTTTTAACTGTCTCTAAACCACTAGTAGACAACTATGTCCTTATGATCTAGGCATGCATCCCAGTCTGCCCTTTCACTCTGGACTCAATTTATTTGGTGTAGTCCCTCAATTTCACTGGAGTCTTGACTATCCTTCTGGATCGAGTTTTCCTCACTGCATCCTCCGCTATCCTCTCAGTCTCCGGATTTGATTCTGTTGGACTTGATGCCAGACTCACAATTTTCCTCAATGTATTTTCCTGGGGTATTTGTTGGGTAGGACTCTCCTCTCTACAAGGTCTTAGGGTTGATGATGCCTCGCTATTTATGTGGTAGGACTGGATGATGGTAACGGGGTTGCTTCTGCTGTTTTTTTCAAGTCTATTCTATTACGTCGACGCAGCTGCCCCTCAACATTGATGTGGTATGACCTTGTATCCAATCTTTGCACCACAATTGCCTTTTTCCATTCTTTCTGTCTTTTCACATGCGGTTTCACACGCACTACATCTCCAGGAAATAAAGGTTTAAGTGATTTCACCTTGTGGTTGAAGTACTGCTCTTGTTTCTTGCTGTTGTACCTTTTTAAGGGTTTCTGAGTATTTCTGGTCTTAGCAGATTTTCTCTGGTTGGAAGAAGCGTTTTCGTTCTTCTTGACATCAGCTTCTGTGCAGGTGACAGGAGACCTTTAGCGGGTGTATTCTTGTGATCCAACATCGCTAGGTATGGATCAGCATTATCGTCCCTTGCCTTCCGGAATAGGTTTTTTGCCATTTTTACTGCAGATTCCACTTTGCCATTGGCTTTGCTGTTGTAAGGACTGACAGGTGTATGCGTAAAACACCATCTTTGCGCAAAGGTAGCAAATTCCTGTCCACTAAACTGTGTTCCGTTGTCTGTGACAACCTGATCTGGAATCCCGTATCGTGCAAAATGATGTTTCAGCTTGGTGATCACAGTCTTTCCTTGTATATTTGGGAGATGATCAATCTCCCAGAAATTACTCATATAATCTACGGTGCATAGATAGTCCCTATCTGCAAACATGAACAGATCCACTCCAATTTTTGCCCAAGGTCTAGCCGGAATTTCATGGACCATTAAAGGTTCTGCCGGATTAGCAACTTCATATTTTCTACATGTTGGACACTTTGCCACATAGTCCCTGATATCACTGTTCATATTTGGCCAGTACAAGCATTCTCTAGCTCTTCTGCAACATCTTTCTACTCCCAAGTGTGTGGAATGAAATTTTTCTTTCAAGACAGCCGGCTGGCTTGTCGGAACTATCACGCGGTTTCCTCTAAAAATTAATCCATCCTGTACGGTCATTTCATCTCGAATGTTGAAATATGGTCTCACATCTGGGTCTAGGTGTAATTTGACATCTGGCCATCCTTCCAGTATGACCTTCTGTAACTGCTACATACTTCTTTCTTCCTTCATGGCTGATCGCAGCTCGCACAACCTCCTCTCTGTAACAGGAATGTATTTGGTTTCCCTCACATCCTCATCCTCATCCTCATCATCAGCGCTTACTACATGGATATATGATCTTGATAATGTATCTGCAAGGTACATTTTCTTGCCTGGGTGGTACAGAACCGTAGTGTTATATCACTGAAGCCTCATCAAAATGTTCTGCAAGCGTTTTGGGCACTTCCCCAATTCCTTTTTTATTATTGCTTCCAAAGACCTATGATCACTCAGTACTGTGACGTGTTGACCAAATGTATATTGGTGAAACCGTTCACATGCATAGACTACAGCAAGTAGCTCTTTTCGATCTGGGCATAGCGGGTTTCTGTGTCTGTAAGGGCCCGACTGATATAGGCCAGTGGTTGACCTTCTTGCAGCAGTGCTGCCCCCAAGCCCTTCTCACTTGCATCACATTGGATGACTAGAGGTTTCCTGTGATCGTAGTACCTTAGCACAGGTGCTTCACTCACCAATTTTTTTATTTCTTCAAATGCTTCTTCATGGATTTGGGACCATGTCCAAGGCACATCTGTTTTGGTGAGATTGCGAATAGGAGCCATCACGTCCGAAATGTGTGGTAGGAATTTTGCCAAATAGTTCACAAACCCACCCAAGCGTTGTACTCCCTTCACATCCGTTGGCGATGGCATCCCTTTTATGGCCTTGATCTTCTCCGGATCAGGGCGCAAACCCTCACCATGGTCACCACATGTCCCATGAATGATAGAGAAGTTCGTCTTAAATCCATTTTTTCAGCATTCAGCCGCATTCCACGCTCACGACATCTTTGTAATAGCTTTCTAAGATTTTTGTCATGATCCCCCATAGCTTCCTCCATGGTTTTACCACCAGAAGATCATCTGCTTTGTTGACCACTCCTGCCAAGTCAGAAACATTGTTATAAAGAAACTTCTGAAATATTTCTGGGGCTGGAGCAATTCCAAATGGTAATACCTTCCATCGAAACCGGCCAAATGGTGTGGCAAATGTTGTTAGCCGACTGCTTGTTTCATCCATTTTTAGATGCCAAAATCCATCGCGTAGATCTAGGGTCGAGAATACTTTGCTATCAGCCAGCTCTGGGAACAGACCTTCCAGTACAGGTAGGTGAAAATGTTCCCGTTTCAGGGCTTTATTTAGTGGTCTTGGGTCAATCATCATCATGTCGTGCAGCATGGATATCCATGACAATCTCTCGCCAACCTTCCCTATCATTCATCGCCCCAGGGAGTTCTTCTTCGCCGCAGCCAGCATCTTTACATAGCTGGTCGATGTAGGTCCTTGCTGGGCGGCCCACACTGGCATGTCCATGTGTTGGCTTCCACAGGAGAACATCACTTATGAGTTCATCCTTGCTTCTCCCTGCATGCCTAATCCGTCTCACTCGGATGGTCTGTGAGATAGGGGGCAGGTGACCGTACAGCTGCTCCCTTGTGGGATGCTGTTTCCACGACTTGTTCAGAACTGCTCGCAGCATTCTTGTGCAGCTCCCATCTAGCTTATTCTCGAGGCACCTCGTTATGGTCCAGGTAGTGCAGCCATACAGCAGTACTGATATGACTACAGCCTGGAAGAGATGTCGCTTTAGCTTGTCAGTGAGATCAGACTTCCATATGACAGACAATTTGTTTGTGGCCATCCATGCCTTTCTTATTCGTGTGTTAATATCGTTATCTGTGGATGAGATATTACTACCCAGATATGTGAATTGTTCTACTGGCTTAAGGGTCTTACCGTCTAACGTGGAGATGTCTCCTTTCTTTCTGAAGCTCATGAACTCTGTTTTAGCTGAGTTCACATGCAGGCCGATGCTTTTTGCTGCCTCCTCCAGGCTATGCAGTAGTGTCTCAGCCTGTGCCGGTGTATCTGCAAGAAGTGCGAGGTCATCAGCATAGTCTGCATCTGTGACTGTTTGTGCAGGATATCTCCTGCTTCTTGCCTTTCTTAGTGTAAAATCTTTTTCTTTTATGGTATCTAATGATGTTTGGAGTATATAGTCTAGCATATTATAAATATATATGGTGCCAATGTATCACCTTGTAGGACTCCGGCGACGATGTCAAAGAAATCCGTATCGCCATCAGGTGAGCGTACCATTGCTTTAGTGTCTTTGTAGAGCATCATTATAGCTGAAGTAGTTTCTTTGGGGAGACCATATGCCAGTAGTATTTGTTCCATTTTCCGTCTATGTATAGAATCAAATGCTTTGGAGAAATCTACGAATAGTAATGTTGCCTCCAAATTTTTTGCTCGAACCCCTTCTATGATGCGTCGTACAGTCAGGATTTGAGAGGTTGTGGACCTATTTCTGCGGAAACCATTTTGGTTTTTCCTGAACTTTCTCTATCTCGGGTCGGATTCGATTAAGAAGAAGGGCATTATATGTCTTAGCTGCAATGGCAGTAAGAGTTATGCCTCTGTAGTTTTTAGCTATTCCTAGGTCTCCTTTTTTGGGGAATGGGACGATGCATCCTTTCGTCCATTTATCTATTCTGTTTTGCCTATATACTGCATTGCATAGCCTAAGAAGTATGTCATTGAACTTACCTAACTTCCATACATCGGGGTGTATTTCGTCAAGTCCTGCAGCTTTTCTGCCTTTTAGTTTTTTCAGGACTTCGTTGAGTTCTTCTGTTGAAAAATCCCCTAGTTTGATATCTAATTGTCTATCTATGATTTTTTGGATGTTATTTTCTATGATTTTAGGTGGGTTCCCCAGAAGTTTCTGGAAGTGGGTCAATACATACCCGCAAATTCCCATTTTTCTTGACCACCAGTGCTAGTGCACTCACCCATGGTGTTGGCTCACTTACTGGCTCGATTACCTTCTTTTCCACTAGTCTCCTTAGTTCAGCTTTCAGTTTTCCTTTGAGGAATTCTACGCGCCGCTGCTACATGGGGTCGTATGTTAGGATCAACCTCCAAGTGTACCTCCCCTGGTAGTTGATCCCAACTCATTCTTAAATACATCCTTGAACTCCTCCAGGATGTTGCCTGGACGATGGTTGCTGAGCTTTTCCAGTTGCGATACTTTGGTAACTATCTTGAAATTGTCATTATTTACTGTTATCAGATCTTCTGGATTGCCGACGCACCAAGTAGGGGGTGGAAGTCCTCTTGTACAACTACAAATTTCACTGCATATTTTTGTCCTGTTTTGGGGTTTATCATTTTAACCCGACACTCCCCTAATGGCTTCATTTCTGCCCCATTCCACATCACAAGAGTCTTTTTTGAGGGTTCCAGGTTTTTCGTTGTGACATGCTTCACATTAAGTATGTTTACAGAAGCTCCACTATCAAGCTGAAATGCTATCGGTTTTCCTCCTACCATCATTTCTGCTTTTATCATATTCTGCTGGACACCATTAACTCTCTCCCTTGTTGTGACGATGTCTATGTATCCATATTCATAACCACTGCTACTACTGTCACTATTACTTAGATGGGCCTCGACTGTCCGCACATTTTTTCTCCTTGTGGATTTACACTTAATGGCAAAATGATTTTTCCCTTGGCATTTAAAGCATGTCTTCCCAAATGCAGGGCACTGCTCTCTACTCGGCCTATGTTTCGTCGCACACGCAGTGCATTCCTTCCACTTCCGCGTAGATGCCTGTTCCCTCTGTTTAAAATCCACTCTGTTCACCCTGTAAGAATAGGATTCAAAGTTATATATACTTGAATACAAGACTCCGACAAGGGTTAAAGAACAAAACATTTAATACATATACAGCACATGGATATAACAAGATACATAATACATAGGTAAAACAAAGTTACATGTAGAAAGATAAATACACATTCATGAATGGTACAAGATATACATAAAAGCCACAGACATGAAACTAGGGATAGTCCATGCTGTGTGAAGAACTTACAGTAATGTAAGGGGGGCCAAAAGCCCCAACGAGAAGGGGTAGACCGTGTCTACCCCATGTGTCTCGTGGTTACTGGAACCAGGAAAAAAGAGAGCGGCGTTTGAACCAGCCGCTTAAATACACTAGACCCTAGCGGGCACCAGCAAACTAAACGGGCAGACAACTCTCCCAGGCAAATACGAAACTAACGCTACAACCCCCTCGGGTCTTAAGGCGAGAGATTGTTGTGCAGTATTTTCTGTCAGCTTACAAATATCTATACACCTCTGTAAGTCTAAATTTCTCACCTTCAACAACTCAGCCTGGGTTTGGGGGTTGTATATCCCCAGAACTATCCGGTCCCGAAGTATTAACGTCACACAATTATCACAAAAATTACAGGTTTTGCACAATGTCCGGAGTGCCGAAATAAATGCTTCCACACTTTCATAAACGTTCATAAATTTCGTTAGTCTCGCCTATAGCATATTCATCAAACGCTTGAATTATCTCTTCAGGGGTTCTTTCGTCGTCAGGAGTTGAAAAATGAAAGCTGTAGTAAACTTGTAACGCTTCATCTCCGAGCGTGTGAAGCAGTAACGCCGTTTGGTAATGTATCGGCTGCCGAGCTAAATATGCGACGATAGCATAGTTATGCCATTTCAGCTTAAAAAACTTCCAATTTTTTGATAGATTTCCATCCATACAAAGAGGTTGTAGTGATTTAATTCCGGTCACCGGCTTGCAAGACTCTTTTCTATCCTGTTCCGCCATTTTTTCCGGCACACGTGGTTGAAAATAAACATAACAAAACTGACGTGAAAACTTTAAACTTCGTGCGTCTGTTGCCGGGCCGATAAGGATGTCGACCCCACAGACTTTTGAATAAGTGAAACGACTGGAGACAATGAAAGAGACAAAGGCAGAGGATTTAGATGGCAGGAAGTAACCAGGTGGTCAATTTATTCTCGAGAATTGACAAAGGTAAATCGGCAAGTTGAGAGTTTTCGTCGTTCGAGGTTGGTCGTTCAAAATTCGGTCAGTCTTTCGTTGATCTGGGTGAATAGGTCGTCGGTTATCGGATAGACAGCTGGAATCCAGAATCGGGAGACAGTGCGTCTACAGGTTTCGGTTGACGTCGTGGTCGGTCGGTAACGGTCTCGGCTTGCGGTTGTATCGGCTGCGAGCTCCGGTCGTAGTCCCGTCGAGGACTGTTCGGGTACGAGCGTGAAATGTAACAGCGACGGACCGTTCGCTTAGCACGTGCGTTGCTTGGGTCTGATTGGCCGCGGTTATGCGGGATTTCAGACCGGCTGGTACGTGTGCGCAAATGCCTCGAGTAGCTAGGTGTTTGCTCGGTGGAAGATCGAGTCGGATCTACCAAGCTAGGACTTAGCGTACTGTCGGCGAGGGACGCCTATCTGGTCGTAAGATCCAGATTTTCTAGGGATTTCGCCCTAGGATCGCATTCGTGGTTAAGGAAAGACTGAGGTGAAAAGGGCCGACTGGTTAGCTCTGAAAAGAGCTGGGTTTGTTTAGCCTTGAAAAAGGCTGATATTGCTGGACTGGAAATGTTTGTGTCATCACAGCGAAGAATGAGGCTGGTCGTCTAGCGTCAAAGAAAGGCAGGTTGTTCCAGCAGCGTAGTGAGGCAGGGCGGTCAGGAATCAGGAAAGGCCATTTGTTCAGAATAGGAATCAGGATCGTTAACTGTTGGTGGCTGGCTGGAACTGTCCTCGTCATCGCAAACGACTTTCTTAAATACCCGAAATTTGCCGGAAATATCGAATGACGTCAGGGAAAAGTTCGTTAGAAATGATGATGACATAGTTTTGGCTACGTGACCCAATACACGCAAAGGGGTGGAGCTTAAAGGGTTAAAGCTGGGCAAAAACTGGATATATCTGGTCAGACATGCTTACGTGCGAAAATGCACACGCGTGCTCTGATTACGTGCGTTCGTTCAGAGAAAGGGGTCAAGGCTGTTTTGGCCCCGACACGTCTTCCAAAAATACTGTTCTTTTTTTTTTCCTTGGGACGTTCTTTATCCTCTCGTTGCCACCATGTGTCGTTCCTGTCTGACCATTCGATCAACAATAACTCAATTGGTTCTGTTCACATCGTGTTTATATACTACTACTACAGGGCGAAACAGAAACCGGCAAACGTCACCGTAAAACGGTGACAGCCCTGATTTAGTTCCTCATGCAACAAATACCATTGTAGTGTGTGATATCCATACCCACTCTTTCCCAATTGTTCGGCACACTCAGATGCCCCTCGGTCCAGCGCACCGGTGGTGGGTCGATCGTCTGACACATCTTGCATTCTTTCACCACCCTTTGCAAATCCGCCTTGGTGACAGTAGGGTGAGTCTGCCGTGCGAAGTACAGCGTGCGCCTACTGCCCAAATGACCACTTTGGGCGTGAATGGCCACCGACTGTTCTGGACTCACCGCAACGCCACAGGTTTGGTTCACAGGTTCCACGTTCTGTTGTATACTATGCAGCCATTTCTGGGGGACCCTCGTCAACTGGTCGGCTTTGTTAGCATCAGATTTAACCAGCGATACACCCACCGTTAACCTGTATTCCCGCACAAGACTCAGAAACGTGTCTAGCCGTCGTCGAATTAGCATTTCGCTGGCGGCTTTCGTAGTAATTCGCGCTTTTCCAGTTAACATTAGTACTAACCAACCGTTATTCAGCCATTCGCTCAATTCAGCATTGTATTCCTGGCGTACATCAGCGGGCACGGTATTTAGGGATGTTGTTGTTGAGCTGTACGGGCGGGTGGCCCTTGTATAAGAAAACAGTTCAGTTAGATGCTGTAAAGAATAGTTAACGACACACAAGGCTTATAAACAAAACAGAGGCTTTATCGTAGCAAGACAAAGTTATACAATACAATACAAATACAATACAAATACAATTACAATGTAAGTTGGTACAGATGTTTGTGTAAGATAACAATGTGTAATGTTTGTAAATGTTCAAATTGTGGGTTGTTTGTGAGTTGTTAGTTGTTTGCGATTTGATACTTATCGCGGACGATTAAATCCTTGTAGAAAATCTTGCTAGTTGGTTAGTCGCCTTTTACGCGGACAGCGGCCCTGCATTTGCTGTTCCAATTCCTTCTCGTTCCGTGAATGCCTGGAGTATAAATTTACGTCCTTCCGAGATAGATTCCAGCGGCAAGAGGCTGGATAGCAGTTTTCACTATCAAAATTGGCGGTCCAAACTGAGCCTCGTAACGTGTGCTCTGATTGGTCGCCGACAAAGGCCCTTAGCCAATCGCATGAGTTTTCTCATCAGTTTATGGCTAAGACATTAGGGCTCTGTCACTATAGACAAAGGGAGATAATTAGAATTGTTTTGGGCTTATTATGTTTATTATTTGCATAAGGTGGAAAATAGATGATATTATTTTCCATACTTGGCCCATATCCACGACGCAACCCAGATCTTCTTGCTCTGGTCATATTCCACATGGAAGTCTGGCTCGTTGATGGTGATGGCCGCACATGAGGGTCGGTCAAGTTGAGGAAATCTCAGTCCCGTTACTGGTCACACATACTCCTCCCAACTTCTTAATGATGTCAAATCCCAGCAAAAGTTCGAACCCCAGCAACTTCTCGTCCACAACCAGAACCTCAACATCGATAGGACAACTGTTGTTCACGTCAATCTGAATACGACCGACTACAGAACACCTGAGAGATCTTTCGCCAACAGTGAGAATGTCTACGTTTTTCTTCTTCCACGAACTCTGGGATTAGTCTAATGTCGAAGGCCTTGTAATAAGCTCTACTGCCAACACCCAAGCTTCACCTTTGTATTCTACAAGAAACCAGGCAGATTTACGTTTCGCAACATTGAGAAGAATTCTGACAAACTAATTCCGTCGTGTTCCCTCTTCGCCACTGTCCAACCGTCTCCTGTTATACTGTCTGGCCGAGATACGTAACAACTCTCGTCTTGCCAGCCACGAGACTTGCAAACTACAAATCCCTACCTCAAGGACACACGCTTTCACCTCCTTTACAACTCGTCTCGTGCCCGCCTCAAACTCGTCACATTTCACCTTCTCTGCTTCCGCCCACACACACAACATGCCACTCGCTGTCTCTTCGACCGACGGACTGTTGGTGGCTTACAGGTTTCTGGGTTTGGCCGTTCGATCTCGCTACAGCCACTAAATCCCGTAGGCTCGGTAATGACGACAAACAGTTTGTACAGTCCGAGATTTAGATGATGTTGCAGGAGGGAGTTATCGAGGAAGGCACGTCTCCCTGGAGGGCCCAGGTCCTAATCATAGCCAATGAAAGCCAACGGAAGAGACTAGTTGTAGATTACAACTAGCCAGACAATCAACAGGTTCATAGATGCCTATCCACTTCCAAGAATAAATGATTTGGTCTACAAGGTTTCTCGATATTTCAGTTCTTTGGACTTGAAAAGTTCCTTTTGAGTCACTAATGGGGTAGCCTGCTTCCAAAGAACCATCAAAATCACAATAAGAAAACATAACCTCGGTGGAACATATGCCTATGTGGACAACATCATTGTTGCAGGGAAGACACAAGAGGAACATGATAAGAATTTGGAGCGATTCCGTGAAAGTGCTCTGCAACCTCACATTCAATGAAAAGAAATCAATCATTTCAACTGAATGAATTCATTTTCTGGGTTATACTATCACCCATGGCTCACTAAAACCCGACGTAGACAGGCAGCGACCCCTGAAAAAACCACCAGTCACAAAAGATAAAACCACCTTACGTCGGGTAGTTGGGCTATTCTCATACTTCTTCCAGTGGATCCCCAAGTTCTCAGACAAGATTAGACCACTAGTGACAGCAGAAACGTTTCCTCTCAGCCACGAAGCCGAGAAAGCTTTCATTAATTTCAAGGAGGAAATTGAAATGGCACTTCTGCATTCCATAGATGAAACTATACCCCTTGTGGTGGAAACGGATGCTTCAAATACTGCTATTGCTGCTATCCTGAATCAAGCTAGTTGCTCTGTCGCGTTCTTTTCACGGACATTGACGCCCACGGACACTCATCGGTCGAAAAGGAGGCCTGTGCGATAATAGAAGCAGTCAAAAAGTGGTCTCACTACTTGTCTGGACGAAGATTTACGATCGTCACTGATCCACAGGCCGTCCAATTTATGTTCCACTCAAAGAGATAGAGAAAAATTAAAAATAATAAAATCCAACGATGGAAGATGGAATTGGGATGCTATGTGTACGACATAATGTACCGACTAGGCAAAAATAACATCCCAGCAGACACACTCTCAAGAGCATATTGTGGAGCTACTATTAACAAAGAAAAGTAAGCATATCTTCACAATCGTCTTTGCCATCCAGGAATAACGAGACTGGCTCACTTCGCTAGAGTACGGAATCTACCTTACTCTATAGAAGAAGTAAAGAAAACATGTGCGGAGTGTACTACACGTGCTCGATTTAAACCGAGATGTTATACTCCGGGGGCGTCCCATCTCATAAAAGCCACACAGCCTATGGAACAGATTAGCATGGACTTCAAAGGACCATTAACTTCTGCTTCAAGAAACCGCTACTTACTGACAATAGTAGATTGCCTTCCCGTTTGCCTTCTCATGCCCTAATATGACAACGGAAACAATTATTCGTTGTCTTAACCAATTGTTTACAGTGTTTGGAATGCCAGCATATGTGATCGAGGACTCGCATTTCTATCTAAGGAACTGACAGAACTAGGTATAGCGGCTAGCCGAACGACACCGTATAATCCTCGAGGAAATGGTCAGTGTGAGCGATACACTGGCAGTAGCATCAAGAGGCCTACGTGAAGCACAATGTGAACAAGTACTACCTGAAGTCTTACACTCGATCAGATATTTACTGTGTACAGTCACAAACGCAACACCACATGAAATACTCTTCGCGTATCAACGTCGATTTCCCAGTGGACAATCATTACCATTTTGCAGGTCAGACACCGAGGACAATTTGAGTCAGGTAAGTTCGACTCGTCACTACAAGATTCTTTGGCCATGCCGAGGTTGAGTGGTGGCATCCAATTGGCCAGTGCTACTTGCTTCGAGTACCGCCGGCCAATGGGCATCCTCCTCTCTGTCTCGTGCCATAGTTGTTAAAAAGCAGAGATCTTTGTTCTTGGTTTTCCGTTTCTGATCAGCTAAAGGGACTTCTTTACCGTCCACAACACCCGAACTGTTGTAAATTAAGGTAAGACTTTTTTTCCATTTTTTTCTTTTTATATTTGCTTTTATATTTGAACTAGTGTTTCGACCCCACTTCCTGGTATTATATTCTGTTATCATTACGGTCTTCATACTGCTAGTTTGGTTTAATAGTGTTCTTTTTTTATATTTGCTTTTATATTTGTGTGACGGAGAACGAGTACTACCGTACTCATTTAGAAAAAGAGCAAGACATTGTCTTGCCTGCCGGAGTCGAACCCGTGCCCTCCCGAATGCAAAGAAATGCGATTTGGGCGCTGGATGGATGCGAGGTTCGACTGATGTGCCCGGATGATAAGGGGAAACGGCAGTATAAGTAGAAGTGGGGTGACGGTAGTAACAGTGTTGCGACTTCAGCTGCTGGTATGCGACGACGACGACGACAACAGTGTTGTAGCCTGCGAATAAGGCGTTTGACTCGCTTTTTTGCCCCCCCTCAACAAAGAACATATATTTGAAACCAAACTAATCTTAAACAGACTGGAGATCGAAAGACTGATCATAAGCAGAACAAACAAATATTTATTTCCCCCTCTAGTTTTTTTTCTTCTATAATTTGAACTAGTGTTTTGACCCCTCTCCCTGGTATTAATTCTGTTACTATTACGGTCTTCATAGTGGTAATTTGGTTTAAAAGTGTTCATCAACCCCCAACTGAAACTACTTATTTTATCCTTTACATTGATTGAATGTTCTTCATTGTGTTGGTATGCGCAAAAAATGCATTTAATATACACTTTAAAAATATTTATAGTGTAATACTAAAAAAAACGTAAATTTTCATGGGGGACAGGAAAGTACTATTTACTAAAAATTAGTTTCGGATGAAAAAGATGACCTCCCTGGTATTATATTCTGTAATTAGTACGATCATCTTAATGCTAGTTTGGTTTAATACTGTACATTAATCACCAACTAAAAATACAGCCCATTGAATAGATTTGTCTATATTTATAGTGTGTGGCCGTTGGGTTTATAAAAATTAATAATTCTTAACTTAACTTTAGCTCGTAATATATTTTCTCACTTTGCATTGTCCCATGTATCTGATCGTTTCATCCAGACCAAAAGATTAAATTAAAGAGATTTTTTGCAAAAAAGCCTTAAATTTAAAGATTCTCTAATGCGAAAGATTAAATTAAAGAGATCTTTTTAAAAAACGAAAAAATTTAGTCATTTTCTAATGCAAAAGATTAAAGTAGAGATTTTTTTGAAAAAAAGGTTTTACAATAAAAAGCAATAAATTTAGTGATTTTCTAATTCTAATTAAAAATTAAAGAAATTTTTTGCAAAAAAGGAATAAATTTAGTGATTTTCTGAAGCTAATTTTAAAAATTAAAGAGATTTTTAATGCTAAAGTTTAAATTAAGCAGATTTCTTGAAAAAAAGCAATAAATTAAGTGATTTTCTAATTCTAAAGATTAAAATAAGGAGATTTTTTGCAAAAAAGCAATAAATTTAATGATTTTCTAATGCTAATTACAAAATTAAAGAGATTTTTTGTAAAAAAGCAATAAATTTACTGATTTTCTAATGGAAAAGATTAAATTAAAAAGAATATTAATGCTAGAATTTAAATAAAGGAGATTTTTTAGAAAACCAATTAATTTATGGATTTTCTAATGCTAATTACAAAATTAAGAAGATTTTTAATGCTAAAGTTTAAATGAAGGAGTCTTTTGGAAAAAAGCAATAAATTTATTTCTAATACTAAAGATTAAATTAAGGAGATTTTAAATGCTAAATTTTAAATTAAGGAGATTTTTTGCAAAAAAGCAATAAATTTACTGATTTTCTAATGCTAAGGATTAAATTAAGGAGATTTTTCATGCCAAAGGTTAAATTAAGGAGATTTTTTGCAAAAAAGAAATAAATTCATTGATTTTGTAATGCTAATTACAAAATTAAATGTTTTTTTTGCAAAAAATCAATAAATTTAGTGATTTTTTTAATGCTAATTACAAAATTAAATAGATCTTTTGTAAAAAGCAAAAAATTTAGTGATTTTCTAATGCAATTTTTTTTATTTAAGGTGATTCTTTGTAAAAAAGCAATAGATTTAATAATTTTCTAATTCTATTTATAAAATTAAAAAGATATTTTGAAAAAGCAATAGATTTAGTAAATTTCTAACGCTAAGCATTAAATTAAGGAGATTTTTAATGCTAAAGTTCAAATTAAAGGGATTTTTTGCAAAAAAGCAATAAATTTAGTAATTTTCAATTCTAATTACCAAATTACAGACATCTTTTGCAAAAAGGCAATAAATCTTGTGATTTTCTAATGCAAAAGATTAAAATAAGAAGATTATTAATGCTTAATTTTAAATTAAGAAGATTTTTTGCAAAAAAGAAATAAATTTAGTGATTTTATAATGCTAATTACAACATTAAAGAGATTTTGCAAAAAAAGCTATAAATTTAGTGATTTTCTAATGCTAATTACAAAATTCGAGAGATTTTTAATGCTAAAGTTCAAATTAAAGAGATTTTTTGCAAAAAAGCAATAAATTTAGGGATTTTCTAATGCTAATTACAAAATTATGAAGATTTTTAATGCTAAAGTTTAAAAGAAGGAGATTTTTGCAAAAAGCATTGAATTTAATGATTTACTAGTTTAAATTAAGGAGATTTTTTGCAAAAAAGCAAAATATTTAGTGATTTTCTAATGCTAAAGATTAAATTAAAAATCTTTTTACTGCTAAAATTTAAAATAAGGAGATTTTTGCAAACATCAATAAATTTAAAAAAATTTTAATGCTAATTACAAAATTAAAGAGATTTTCTGAAAAAATGTAATAAATTTAGTGATTTTCCAATGTTAAATATCAAATTAAGAAGGTTTTTAATGCTAAATTTTGAATTAAGGAGACTTTTCCAAAAAAGCAATAAATTTAGTAATTTTTTAATGCTAATTACAAAATTAAAGCAATTTTTTGCTAAAAAGCAATAAATTTAATGATTTTCTTATGCTAATTACAAAATTAAAGAGATCTTTTGCAAAAAAGCAATAAATTTAGTGATTTTCTAATGCTAAAGATTAAATTGAGGAGATTTTTAATGCTAAAGATTAAATTAAGGGGATTTTTTGCAAAAAAGAAATAAATTCATTTGTAATGCTAATTACAAAATTAAAGGTTTTTTTTTGGAAAAAAGCAATAAATTTAGTGATTTTCTAATGCTAATTACAAAATTAAAGAGATCTTTTATAAAAAGCAAAAAATTTAGTGATTTTCTAATGCTAAAGAATAAATTAGGGAGATTTTTGCAAAATTTTTTATTTAAGATGATTTTTTGTAAAAAAGCAATAAATTTAGTGATTTTCTAATGCTAATTAAAAAATTAAAGACATTTTTAGCTAAAATCTAATGCTAATTACAAATTTAAAAAGATATTTAAAAAGATATTTAAAAAGATTTTCTAATGCTAAGCATTAAATTAAGGAGATTTTTAATGCTAAAGTTCAAATTAAAGGGATTTTTTGCAAAAAATTAATTTAGTGATTTTCTAATTTCCAAATTACAGACATCTTTTGGAAAAAGCAATAAATGAAATGATTTTCTAATGCAAAAGATTAAATTAAGAAGATTATTAATGCTAAATTTTAAATTAAGGAGATTTTTTGCAAAAAAGCTATGAATTTAGTGATTTTCTAATGCTAATTACAAAATTAGAGAGATTTTTTGCAAAAAAGCAATAAATTTAGGGATTTTCTAATGCTAATTACAAAATTAAAAAGAATTTTGCAAAAAAGCAATAAATTTAGTGATTTTCTAATGCTAATTACAAAATTAAAGAGATTTTTTGCTAAAAAGCAATAAATCCAGTGATTTTCCAATGCTAAATATTAAATTAGGAAGATTTTTAATGCAAAAGTATAAATTAAGATGATTTTTGGTAAAAAAGCAATAAATTCAGTGATTTTCTAATGGAAAAGATTAAATTAAAAAGAATTTTAATGCTTAAATTGAAATTAAGGAGATTTTTTACAAAAAGCAATAAATTTAGGGATTTTTTAACGCTAATTACAAAATTAAGAATATTCTTACTTCTAAAGTTTAAATGAAGGAGATTTTTGTAAAAAGCAACAAATTTAGTGATTTACTAATACTAAAGATTAAATTAAGGTGATTTTTCATAATAAAGTTTAAATTAAGGAGGTTTTTAGAAAAAGCAATAAATTTAGTGATTTTCTGATGATAAAGATTAAATTAAGGAAATTTTCTGCAAATCAGATATAAACTTAGTGATTTTCTAATGCTAAAGATTAAATTAAGGAGATTTTTAATGCTAAAGTTTAATGAAGGAGAATTTTGCAAAAAAGCAATAAATTTAGAGATTTTCTAACGCTGATCTCAAAATTAAGATTTTCAATGCTAAAGTTTAAATGAAAAATTTTTTTGCAAAAAGCAATAAATTTAGTGTTTACTAATGCTAAAGTTTAAATTAAGGAGATTTTTCATATAAAATTTTAAATTAAGGAGATTTTTTGGAAAAAAGCTCTAAATTTACTGATTTTCTGATGCTAAAGATTTAATTAAGGAGAGCTTTAATGCTAATGTTTAAATTAAGGAGATTTTTTGCAAGAAAGCAGTAAATTTAGTGATTTTCTAAAGCTAAAGATTAAATTAAGGAGATTTTTAATGCTAAAAATTAAATTAAGGAGATTTGAAAACAAGCAATAAATTTAGTGGTTTTCTAATGCTAATTACAAAATTAAAGAGATTTTTTTAAAAAGCAATAAATTTAGCTATTTTCAAATGCTAAATATTAAATTAAAAAGATTTTTAATGCTAAATTTTAAATTGAGGTGATTTTTTGCAAAAAAGCAATAAATTTAGTGATTTTCTAATTTTAATTACAAAATTAAAGAGATTTTTTGCTAAAAAGCAATAAATTTAGTGATTTTCTGATGCTAATAACAAACTAAAGAGATCTTTTGCAAAAAAAGCAATAAATTTAGTGATTTTCTAATGCTAAAGATTATATTAAGGAGATTTTTAATGCTGAAGATTAAATTAAGGAGATTTTTTGCAAGAAAGTAATAAATCTAGTGATTTTCTAATGATTAAATTAAGGAGATTTTTAATGCTAAAGATTAAATTAAGGAGATATCTAATGTTAAAGTTTTAATTAAAAGGCAATAAATTTAGTAATTTTCTAATGCTAATTGCACAATAAAAAAGACTTTTTGCAAAACAGCAATAAATTTCGGGATTTTCTAATGCTAATTACAAAATTAAAGAGCTTTTTTGCAAAAAAAAAAAAAACAATGATTTTAATGATTTTCTATGGCTAATTACAAAATCAATTTGATGTTTTTGAAAAAAGCAATAAATTTAGTGACTATCTAATACTAAAATTAAATTAAGAAGATTTTTAAAGCAAAAGTTTAAATTAAGGAGATTTTTTGCAAAAAAGCAATGAATTTAGTGACTTTCTAATGCTAAAGGTTAATTAAGGAGATTTTTAATGCTAAAGTTTAAATTAAGGAGATTTTTTGCTAAAAAGCAATAAATTAGTAATTTAGTAATGCTAAAGCTTAAATTAAAAAGATTTTTAATGCTAAATTTTAAATTAAGGAGATTTTTAAAAAAGTGATAAATTTATTGACTTTCTAATGCTAATTACAAAATTAAAGAGATTTTTTGAAAAAAAGCAATAAATTTAACTATTTCCAAATGCTAGATATTAAATTAACTAGATTTTTAATGCTAAATTTCAAATTAAGGAGATTTTTGCAAGAAAATCACTAAATTTATTTTTTTAGTGATTTTCTAATGCTAATTACACAAATAAAGAGATTTTTTGCAAAAAAGCAATAAATTTAGTGATTTTCTAATGCTAATTCACAAAATTAAAGAGTTTTTTTGCAAAAAGGCAATAAATTTAATGATTTTCTATGGTTAATTACAAAATTAATTAGTTGTTTTTGAAAAAAGCCAAAAATTAAGTGACTTTCTAGTACTAAAGATTAAATTAAGGAGATTTTTAATGCTAAAGTTTAAATTAAGCAGCTTTTTAAAAAAGCAATAAATTTAGTGATTTTCTAATGCTAATTACAAAATTAAAGAGATCTTTTATAAAAGCAATAAATTTAGTGATTTTCTAATGCAAAAGATTAAATTAGGGAGATTTTTAATGCAAAACTTTGAATTGAGATAATTTTTTGTAAAAAAGCAATAAATTTAATGATTTTCTAATGCAAAAGATTAAATTAAAAAGAATTTTAATGCTTAAATTTAAATTAAGGAGATTTTGTGCAAAAAAGCAATAAATTTAGGGATTTTCTAACGCTAATCACAAAATAAAGATTTTCAATGCTAAAGTTTAAATGAAAAACATTTTTGCAAAAAGGATAAATTTAGTGATTTACTAATGCTAATGTTTAAATTAAGGAGATTTTTCATATTGAAGTTTAAATTAAGGAGATTTTTCATATTGAAGTTTAAATTATGGAGATTTTTCTTATTAAAGTTTAAATTAAGGAGATTTTTTGAAAAAAAAAAGCACTAAATTTAGTGATTTTCTGATGCTAAAGAATAAATTAGGGAGATCTTTAATGCTAAATTTTAAATTAAGGAGATTTTTTGCAAAATATATTTAGTGATTTTCTATACTAAATATAAAATTAAAGAGATCTTTTGCAAAAAAACAATAAATTTAGTGATTTTTTTAATGCTAATTACAAAATTAAAGATTTTTTGCAAAAATACAATAAATTTAGTGATTTTCTAATTCAAATTACAAAAATAAAAAGATATTTTGAAAAAGCAATAAACTTGAATTAAAGAGATTTTTAATGCTAAAGTTCAAATTAAAGAGATTTTTTGCAAAAAAGCAATAAATTTTATTGATTTTCTAATGCTAAAGATTAAATTAGAGAGATTTTTGATGCAAAAGTTTAAATTAAGATAATTTTTTGTAAAAAAGCAATAAATTTAGTGATTTTCTAATGGAAAAGATTAAATTAAAAAGAATTTTAAGGCTAAAATTTGAATTAAGGAGATTTTTTGCAAAAAAGCAATATATTTAGGGATTTTCTAATGCTAATTACAAAATTAAGATTTTCAATGCTAAAGTTTAAATGAAAAACATTTTTGCAACAAGGATGAATTTAATGATTTACTAATGCTAATGTTTAAATTAAGGAGATTTTTCATATAAAATTTTTAATTAAGGAGATTTTTAGCAAAAAAAGACTAAATTTAGTGATTTTTTTATGCAAAAGTTTGAAATAAGGTGATTTTTTTGTAAAAAAGCAATAAATTTAGTTATTTTCTAACGCAAAAGATTAAATTAAAAAGAATTTCAATGATTCAATTTAGATTTAGGAGATTTTTTGCAAAAAAGCAATAAATTTAGTGATTTTCTAATGCAAAAGATTAAATTAAAAAGATTTTTAATCCTTAAATTTTTGGAAAAAAGCAATATATTTAATTATTTTCTAACGCTAATTACAAAATTAAGATGTTAAATGCTAAATTTTAAATGAAGAAGATTTTTGCAAAAAGCAATAAATGTAGTGATTTACTAATGCTAAAGTTTAAATTAAGGAGATTTTTTTTTAAAAGTTTAATTTAAGAAGATTTTTTGCAAAAAAGGACTAAATTTAGTGATTTTCTGATGCTAAAGATAAAATTAAGGAGATCTTTAATGCTCAATATTAAATTAAGGATATTTTTTGCAAAAAAGCAATAAATTTATTGATTTTCTAATTCTAATTACAAAATTCAAGAGATTTTTAGCAAAAAAGCAATAAATTTAGCTATTTTCAAATGCTAAATATTAAATTGAGAAGATTTTTAATGCTAAATTTTTAAATTAAGGAGATTTTTTGCAAAAAAGATATAAATTCAGAGATTTTCTAATGCTAATTACAAAATTAAAGAGATTTTTGCAAAAAAGCAATAAATTTAGTTATTTTCTAATGCTAATTACAAAATTAAAGAGATCTTTTGCAAAAAAGCAATAAATTTAGTGATTTTCTAATGCTAATTACAAATATAAAGAGATTTTTTTGCAAAAAAGCACTAAATTTAGTGATTTTCTGATGCTAAAGAATAAGTTAAGGAGATGTTGAATGCTAAAATTTAAATTTAGGAGATTTTTGCAAAAAAGCAATAAATTTAGTGATTTTCTAATGCTAAAAATTAAATTAGAGAGATTTTTAATGCAAAAGTTTGAATTGAGATAATTTTTTGTAAAAAAGCAATAAATTTAATGATTTTCTTATGGAAAAGATTAAATTAAAAAGAATTTTAATGCTAAAATTTGAATTAAGTCTATTTTTTGGAAAAAAGCAATAAATTTAGGGATTATCTAACACTAATTACAAAATTAAGATTTTCAATGCTACAATTTAAATGAAAAACATTTTTGCAAAAAGGATAAATTTAGTGATTTACTAATGCTAATGTTTAAATTGAGGAGATTTTTTGCAGAAAAGCAATAAATTTAGTGATTTTCTAATGCTAAATTCAGGAGATTTTTAAAGCTAAAGTTTAAATTAATGAGATTTTTAAAAAAAGCAATAAATTTAGTTATTTTCTCATGCTAATTACAAAATTAAAAAGTTATTTTGCAAAAAAGCAATGAATTTAGTGATTTTCCAATGAAAAAGATTAAATTAAGGATATTCTTAATGCAAAAGTTTGAATTAAGGTGATTTTTTGTAAAAAAGCAATAAATTTAGTGATTTTCTAATTTAAAAGATTAAATCAAATAGAATTTTAATGTTTAAATTTAAATTAAGGAGATTTTTTTTCGCAAAAAAGCAATAAATTTAGTGACTTTCTAATACTAAAGATTCAATCAAGGAGATTTTTAAAGCTAAAGTTTAAATAAGGGAAATTTTTAAAAAAGCAATAAATTTAATGATTTTCTAATGCTAATTACAAAATTAAAGTGATCTTTTGCAAAAAAGCAATAAATTCAGTGATTTACTAATGCTAAAGATTAAATTAGAGAGATTTTTTGTAAACAAGCAATAAATTTAGTGATTTTCTAATGCAAAAGAATAAATTAAAAAGAATTTCAATGCTTAAATTTGAATTAAGCAGATTTTTTTCCAAAAAGCAATCAATTTAGTGATTTTCTAATGCTGAAGATTAAATGAAGGATATTTTTAATAAAAAGTTTGAATTAAGACGATTTTTTGTAAAAAAGTAATAAATTTAGTGATTTTCAACGATTAAATTAAAAAGAATTTTAAGATTTGAATTTAAATTAAGGAGGTTTATGCTAAAAGCAATAAATTTAGTTATTTTCTCACGCTAATTACAAATATAAAGAGATCTTTTGCAATAAACCAATAAAATTAATGATTTTCTAATAGTAAAGATTAAATTAGGAATATTTTTAATGCAAAAGTTTGAAATAAGGTGATTTTTTGTAAAAAAGCAATAAATATAGTGATTTTCTAATGCAAAAGATTAAATTAAAAAGAATTTTAATGCTTAAATTTAAATCAAGTATATTTTTTGCAAAAAAGCAATAAATTTAGGGATTTTCTAATGCTATTCACAAAATTATAGAGATTTTTTGCAAAAAAGCAATAAATTTAGTGATTTTATAATGCTAATTACAAAATAAAAAAATTCTTTTGCAAAAAAGCAATAAAATTAGTGATTTGCAAAAAAGCAATAAATTTGGTGATTTTCTGGTGCTAAGGAATAAATTAAGGAGCTCTTTAAAGCTAAATTTTAAATTAAGGAGATTTTTTGCAGAAAAGCAATAAATTTAGTGATTTTCTAATGCTAATTACAAAAATAAATAGATCTTTTGCAAAAAAGCAATAAAATAAGTGATTTTCTTATACTAAATTTGGGAGATTTTTAAAGCTACAGTTTAAATAAATGAGATTTTTAAAAAAGCAATAAATTTAGTTATTTTCTCATGCTAATTACAAAATTACAAATATATCTTGCAAAAAAGCAACAAATTTAGTGATTTTCTAATGAAAAAGATTAAATTAAGGAGATTTTTAATGCAAAAGTTAGAATTAAGTTGATTTTGTGTAAAAAAGTAATAAATTTAGTGATTTTAAAAGATTAAATTAAAAAGAATTTTAATGTTTAAATTTAAATTAAGGAGATTTTTTGCAAAAAAGCAATAAATTTAGTTATTTTCTCATGCTAATTACAAATATAAAGAGATCTTTTGAACAAAAGCAATAAAATTAGTGATTTTCTAATGCTAAAGTTTAAATTGGGGAGATTTTTAATGCAAACATTTTAAATAAGGTGATTTTTTGTAAAAAAGCAATAAATTTAGTGATTTTCTAATACAAAAGATTAAATTAAAAAAAATTTTAATACTTAAATTTAAATTAAGGAGATTTTTTACAAAAAAGCAATAAATTTAGTGATTTTCTAATGCTATTTATAAAATTATAGAGATTTTTTTGCAAAAAAGCAATAAATTTAGTGATTTTCTAATGCTAAAGATTAAATTAAGGAGATTTTTAATGCAAAAGTTTGAATGAAGGTGATTTTTTGTAAAAAAGCAATAAATTTAGTTATTTTAAAAGAATAAATTAAAAAGAATTTTAATGTTTAAATTTAAATTAAGGAGATTTTTTGCAAAAAAGCAATAAATTTAGTGATTTTCTAATGCTAATTACAAATTTAAAGAGATCTTTTGCAAAAAAGCAATAAATTTAACGATTGTCTAATGCTAAATATTAAATTAAGGAGTTTTTTTAATGCTAAAGATTAAATTAAGAAGATTTTTAATGCTAAAGTTTAAATTAAGGAGATTTTTTGTAAAAATGCAATAAATTTAGAGATTTTCTAACGCTAATTACAAAATTAAAGAGATTTTTTGCAAAAGAGCAATAAATTTAGTGATTAAGTTTAGTGTAATGATTTTCTAATGGAAAAGATTAAATTAAAAAGAATTTTCTAATGCTAAAATTTAAATTAAAGAGATTTTTTGCAAAAAAGCAATAAACTATTTTCTAATTACTATTTTCTAATGCTAATTACTGTTGTGATGTTAGTCCCAACAGTAAAAAGAAGTCAAGTCGAGATGGGGTAAAATAAGACAAGTGTATTTACAATTAATGGTACATGTACGACTAGCTTGTCGTTAACGGGAACAGTGCTCCTTTCCACTCGGTGTCTCACTATTTATAGTGAGAACCGGTGCATGTTCTCCACTGTAGGAACGGCCGGTACAACACCCCCCTTTGAAAATATCCCGTCTGGGGATTAATAACGTTTTTGTTTGGGGTTCACCATAATCAACTCAGTCGATTTCCGTTTTCTTTTTGATCTCCTATTCCCAGGAGTAGTCTCTGGTATGGGCACCTGAAAAGTATCAAACACTGTGTCCATGATGTCCTCTTCGGGTGATATGGTCACCTCACTGTTCGAGTATCTTTTCCGGATTTGGTTAGTGTGACGTTTGTGCACGAAATCTGGTCCCTTAATCATATAGACCATGTTGCCTATTTGTTTATCCACAGTGCCGGACTCCCAGAAAGTCCTATTGTTTTTGTGAATCTTAAAAAAAACTTTGTCACCAACTTTATACCGTTTTTTTGTTATCGGTTTTTTTCGCTTGGGATTATGTGCCAGAAACAAGTCTGACGTTAAGATATTTTTAATTTTCTTTTTCTTAACATAAACTGTAGGTGAACTCCACTCGATTTTTGAAATGACACCCATGTTTTCGAGTCTTTCTAGTTCACCGTTTATTTGCTCTATAGCAGCATATGGAACATTTCTTTTCTTTCTGAACACTGGCTGTTCATTCAATTTTACTTCAAATCTTGCAACCGCTTTCGTACACCTTCCAAGACCCCCTGAAAATACGTCTAGAAAATTTTCTTTTAATTCCCTCTTGAGTTTTTCTGCCTCCGCATTTGAATCCTCAACCTTTTGGCAAAAAGAACTTAAAGGCAGATCCCATAGTCTAAACTTTTCGATCAGATCAGTTCCAAAGAGGTTATTTGATTTTCGCATGACGAAGATTTTGGCTTTTTCGGTCTTATTCTGGAAAGAAATATTCGTCAATAATTCCCCCTCGAAGGTTATTTTCTCACCACTGACACTTCTCGCCGTTTTTTGTGATTTGATCATAGTGGGTCGCCCAAGCTTCTTCCATGTCTGTACATTAATGATGGAAATGTCAGACCCACTATCAAGCTGAAGTCTTACTTTCTTTTTAAACATTTTGACCTGTACATATTTCCGGATATTTTGTTCCTCAGGTTCAATTTTTGTCAGTTTAATGGATGTCTTTCTACCAGATTTTCTTTTACAACATGATGCCTTATGACCCTTCTGGTGGCAGTTGTAACATTGTTTAAATTTGTAGGGACACTCATTATACCAATGTTTGTCTCCACACCTCCAACACGGTCCCGGTGGATTTTTACCATGTTTTTTTCTCTGGTTATTTGTTGAAGTCAATTTTTTCTTCTGATGGATCTTTTTAATGTGCGACACTCCGCTTTCCTCTATGTCACGACTGTCCTGTTTTAACGCAACAAAACGTTCACAGTCTTCTGCTAGGTTTTGAAGTGTTAGATTCGGTACACTTTCGAGTTTATTTAACACACGACGTCTGATTTCAGAGTCTTTATTTAAGACCAGACCTTGCACGAATATCAAACATTTAAAATTATCTGATGATAATTCCTCAAGTTTGAAATCGTCGCAATGCTTATTCACTATACTTGCATACGTAGTGTAGTCGTCTTCCTCTCTTCTAGTGACATTCATACACTTATATCTCCTGTGAAAAAGAGAAGTTTTTGTCGAAAACAGTTCTGTTAGTAAAGTAACTGTTTCTTGGAAGTTCAACTCACTGGTCTTTTTGGAAGGATAAAATTCACGAACTTTGTATGCTCGGCAGCCCCTAATTTTCTTAGCAAAAATCTAACTTTTTTAGAGTCTGTCCATGTACTGCAGTCCGATACAAAAATATCCTCATATCTTCTATAGAAGTGCTCAAAAGTGACATCGTCTTCTGGATTATATTTGAAATTTTCAATAGCGTTCCACACAGCCGTCTGGGAGAATGCATTATGATTCTCGCTTGCTTTCGATAACTGTGTTGCCTCTAAAAATGTCCTCTGTTCCTCCTGTGTTTTTACCAAAAGTTCTTCGAAGTGTCTCTGCTGTTGTAGCAGTCTTTCTTGGAATTTTTCTTCCAGTGTGGTCGCAAGCTCTTTTTGTTCAGCATTTATTTTTCTTTGGGCTTTTTGCTGGTCCAAAAGCTCTCTTTTAAATTTCTCCTCACTTTCAATTCGTTTTCTTTCTAGTTCTAATTGTTGTTCGGTTTGGAATTTAACTAATTGAAGAAGAGAATCTTTGAATTCAGTATCCATCCTTACTTTTACACTTGTACAATTCAGTTTTCCGTTCAACGTGCTTAATTAGTTGTTCAACTAATACAGTTTTAGTTCCAGTTCTTTTGTTTGAAAATAGAAATTAAATAAAAAGTCTTTTTTCTTCTTCTTCTTTTCTGCACGTAAAAACAAAGTCCGACCAATAGCTTTTTTTTTCCTTTTCTGCATGTAAAAAAAACAGTCCGACCAATAGATTCTGTTCAACACAAAAGAAAAAAAAGCACAGCTTTTATTTCTTTATTTCAATTTGTGTTCTTACACACAGCAAAATAAAGTTCGTCGCTATAAGCATAATAAGACTAGTTTTATCGGAATCTTTTTTTTTTTTTTTTTTTTTTTTTTTAACCCCCCACTTTTTTAAAAAAATTCTGACTTGCTTTTGTTTAGAAACACAAATGACTTACGCGAATATTTTTTTTTGTCTGCCTTTTCTTTCCCTTGGCCAATTTGGTAGACCGTTTTAATAAATAGTCAAGCGAATTTTGCTCTAATAAATAGTCAAGCGAATTTTGCTCAAACAATTATCTTAACGAGTCAGTGAACTTAAAAAATTTAAAGTCTTACCGTGAACAGATTTCTCGAATCTGGGGAAGGCAGTCAACTTTTTTTTCTTTTGAACACTTAAGGTGTCAGTATATTCAATTAACTTAATAATTGAGAATATTTTTCGCGTTCTTTTTGAATTTTGCAGTAATTACTTTGCTGTTAACTCTGAATCCAAAAATCTGTTTGCAATGACGAAGATGTTTTCCGTGAAGATCTTGTATATCAATCACTTTAGGTGATTTTTCTTTCAGTGAACTCGTTCCGACTACTCGTCGCCAAACTGTTGTGATGTTAGTCCCAACAGTAAAAAGAAGTCAAGTCGAGATGGGGTAAAATAAGACAAGTGTATTTACAATTAATGGTACATGTACGACTAGCTTGTCGTTAACGGGAACAGTGCTCCTTTCCACTCGGTGTCTCACTATTTATAGTGAGAACCGGTGCATGTTCTCCACTGTAGGAACGGCCGGTACAACAATTACAAAATTAAAGAGTTCTTTTGCAAAAAAGCAATAAAACTAGTGATTTGCAAAAAAGCACTAAATTTAGTGATTTTCTGATGCTAAAGAAGAATTTAAGGAGATCTTTAAAGCTAAATTTTAAATTAAGGAGATTTTTTGCAGAAAAGCAATAAATTTAGTGATTTTCTAATGCTAATTACAAAAATAAAGAGATCTTTTGTAAAAAAGCAATAAATTTTGTGATTTTCTAATTCTATGCACAAAATTAAAGAAATTTTTGGTAAAATTTAAATTTTTTGCAAAATGCAATAAATTCGGGGATTTTCTAATGCTTATTACAAAATTATGAAGATTTTCAATGCTAAAGTTTAAATGAAGGAGATATTAAAAAAAGCAATAAATTTAGTGATTTTCTAATGATTAAATTAAAAAGATTTTTAATGCTAAAATTTAAATCAATGAGATTTTAAAAAAAGGATAAATTTAGTGATTTTCTAATGCTAAATATCAAATTAAGAAAATTTTTAATGCTAAAGTTTAAACGAAGGAGATTTTTTGCAAAAAAGCAATAAATTTAATGATTTTCTATGGCTAAATACAAAATTTTGAGATTTAGTGATTTTCTAATGCTAAAGATTAAATTAAGAAGATTTTGAAAGCAAAATAAATAGCTTTTTTGCAAAAAATCTCTTTAATTTAAACAATTAAAGAGATTTTTTGCAAAAAAATCTATAAATTTAGTGATTAAAGAATAAACTAAAATGTTTTTACTGCTAAAATTAAAATTAAGGAGATTTTTTAAAAAGCAATAAATTTATTTATTTTCTCATGCTAATTGCAAAATTAAAGAGATATTTTGCAAAAAGCAATAAATTTAGTGATTTTCCAATGCTAAAGATTAAATTAAGGAGATTTTTAAATCTAAATTTTAAATTTAGGAGATATTTAGCAAAAAAGAAATAAATTTAGTGATTTTCTAATGCCAAAATTTAAATTAGGGAGATTATTAATGCAAAAGTTTGAATTAAGATGATTTTTTTCAAAAAAGCACTAAATTTAGTGATTTTCTGATGCTAAAGAATAAATTAAGATGTTGAATGCTAAAATTTAAATTAAGGAGATTTTTAAAAAAGCAATAAACTTAGTGATTTTCTAATGCTAATTACAAAATTAAGAAGATTTTCAATGCTAAAGTTTAAATTGAGGAGATTTTTGACAAAAAAGCTATAAATTTCGAGATTTTCTAATGCTAAAGATTAAATTAAAAAGATTTTTAATGCTAAAATTTAAATTAAGTACATTTTAAAAAAAGCAATAAATTTAGTTATTTTCTAATACTAATTACAAAATGAAAGAGATTTTTTGAAAAAAGGCAATAAATTTAGTGATTTTCCAATGCTAAATATTAAATTAAGGAGATTTTTAATGCTAAATTTCAAATTAAGGACAATTTTTTTCAAAAAAGCAACAAATTTAGGGATTTTCTAATGCTAAAGATTAAATTAGAGAGATTTTTAATGCAAAAGTTTGAAATAAGGTGATTTTTTGTAAAAAATCAATAAATTTAGTGATTTTAAAAGATTCAATTAAAAAGAATTTTAATGTTTAAATTTAAATTAAGGATATTTTTTGCAAACAAAGCTATAAATTTAGTGATTTTCTAATGCAAAAGATTAAATTAAAAAGAATTATAATGCATAAATTTAAATTAAGGAGAATTTTTACAAAAAAGGAATAAATTTAGTGATTTTTTAATGCTAATTAAAAAATTAAAGAGATCTTTTGCAAAAAAGCAATAAATTTAATTATTTTCTAATGCTAAAGATTAAATTAGGGAGATTTTTAATGCAAAAGTTTGAATTAAGATGACTTTTTGAAAAAAAAGCAATAAATTTAGTGATTTTCTAATGGCATTAATAAAAAAGAATTTTAATGCTAAAATTTTTTGCAAAAAAGCAATAAATTTAGGAATTTTCTAACGCTAATTACAAAATTTAGAAGATTTTCAATTCTAAAGTTTAAGCGAAGGAGATTTTTCATATTAAAGTTTAAATTTAGTGATTTTCTAATGCTAAATATCAAATTAAGAATGCTAAATTTTAAATTAAGCAGATTTTTTGCAAAAAAGCAATAAATTTAGTGATTTTCTACTGCTGAAGATTAAATTATGGAGATTTATAATACTAAAGTATTACAAAAAGAAATAAATTTAGTGTTTTTGTAATGCTAATTACAAAATTAAAGAGATTTTTTGAACAAAAGCAATAAATTTAGTGATTTTCCAATGCTAAATATCAAATTAAGATTTTTAATGCTAAAGTTTAAATTAAGGAGATTTTTTGCAAAAAAGCAATAAATTTAGTGATTTTCTAATGCTGAACATAAAATTTTGGATATTTATGATACTAAAGTTTAAATTAAGGAGATTTTTTGCAAAAAAGCAATAAATTTTCATGATTTTTTAATGCTAATTCCAAAATCAAACAGATTTTTTGCAAAAAAGCAATAAATTTAGTGATTTTCTAAATTAAATTAAAAAGACTTTTAATGCTAAAATTTAAATTTAGGAGATTTTTTGCAAAAAAGCACTAAATTTAGTGATTTTCTAATGCTTATTACAAAATTAAAGAGATTTTTTGCAAAAAAGCAATTAATTTAGTGACTTTCTAATTCTAATTACAAAATTAAGGAGATTTTTAATACTAAAGTTTAAATTGAGTTGATTATTTGCAAAAAAGCAAGAAATTCAGTGATTTTCTAATGCTAAAGATTAAATTAAAAGGACTTTTGATGTTAAAAATTTATATTAAAGAGATTTTTAAAAAAAGGAATAAATTTAGTGATTTTCTAAAGCTAATTACAAAATTATAGAGATTTTTTGCAAAAAAGCAATAAATGTAGTTATTTTCTAATGCTAATTACAAAATTAAAGAGATATTTTGAAAAGCAATAAATTTTGTTCTTTTCTAATGCTAATTACAAAATTAAAGAGATTTTTCCAAAAAAGCTATAAATTTAGTGATTTTATAAAGCTAAAGATTAAATTAAAAAGATTTTTAATGCTAAAATTTAAATTAAGGAGATTTTTAAAAAATCAATAAATTTAGTGGTTTTCTAATGCTAATTACAAAATTAAAGAGATCTTTTGCAAAAAAGCAATAAATTCAGTGATTTTCTAATCAAAAAGATTAAAAAGAATTTTAATGCTAAAATTTAGATTAAGGAGATTTTTTTCAAGAAAGCAATAAATTTAGTGATTTTCTAATGCTAATTACAAAATTAAAGACATTTTTTGCAAAAAAGCAATAAATTTAAACATTTTCTAATGCAAATTGTAAAATTAAGGTTATTTTTAATGCTGAAGTTTAAATGAAGGAGATTTTGTCAAAAAGCAATAAATTTAGTGATTTACTAATTCTAAAGTTTAAATTAAAGAGATTTTTTGCAAAAAAGCAATTAATTTAATGATTTTCTGATGCTAAAAATTAAATTAAGGATATTTTTAATGCTAAATTTAAATTGAGGATATTTTTTGTTAAAAAGCAATAAAACTAGTAATTTTTTAATGCTAAAGATTAAATTGAAAAGATTTTTAATGCTAAATTTTAAATTAAGGAAATTTTTTGCAAAAGAGCAATAAATTTAGTGATTATCTAATGCTAATTACAAATTTTTTGCAAAAAGTAATAGATTTCGGGATTTTCTAATGCTAATTACAAAAATTACTGGAATTTTTTGCAAAAAAGGCAATAAATTTAATGTTTTTATATGGCTAATTACAAAATTAAAGATTTTTTGTGAAAAAGCAATAAATTTAGTTTTTCTAATGCTAAAGATGAAATTAAGGAGATTTTTAGCAAAAAAAGCAATAAATTTGGTGATTTTCTAATGCTAATTAGTAAATTGAAGAGCTTTTTTTGCAAACAAACAATAAATTTAGTGATTTTCAAATGCTAAAGTTAAAAAAAAAAAAAGCTGGCCCCAAATTCTCTAAAAGGTACGTGGATTTAAATTGGAAATTGTTTTCGAGTTAGTTTAAATGTATATTCAATTAAGAAATTTGTCTAGTTTAACTTATATTTAAGAAATGTATTAGAAAAAAAACCCAAAAAAACAAACCCCCATCTAAACTTTTACGCCCCCTCATCCCACGTAAATTCGTAGACAAAAACAATGCTATATATTTTGTATGCTTGAAAATAAACTTAGCCTGAGCAAAAACTTGAAACAGACGAGCCGAAATAAAGTTCTTGGCTCAATGCTAACGAGACTACTTATTATTATTTTCAAACGGCCGAAAGCGTACATTGAAACGAAATAGCCAAAAATGAAATTAAAAAAAAAAAGCTGGCCCCAAATTCTCTAAAAGGTACGTGGATGTAAATTGGAAATTGTTTTCGAGTTAGTTTAAATGTATATTCAATTAAGAAATTTGTCTAGTTTAATTTATATTTAAGAAATGTATTAGAAAAAAACTAAAAAAACAAACCAAACCCCATGTTAACTTTTACGCCCCCGTAAATTCGTAAAAATAAATGTAGAAAATATGAATTTAAAGAAAAAAAATACACAGAATATCTACCTCTCATTAACATGGAATAGTACCCCTGGACTTCAAAGTTAAAACTTTGATTACCTAACCCCCCCTCTTTTTTATATTTTTTAAATTTTATTTATTTATATATTTATAACCCATAATTGCACATGCCACAAAAGAATGACACGCAGGAAGCCATGGGTAGTAGCGTGGTGGATGTGAGAAACGGCAGATGATCCCAAACTGGGACAATGGCGGTGCTCATAGGATGCTGGGCGGAGGAACCCTTAATGGGTCAACGGCCAGGATCAAACAGTTCAGTTAGGAAACTACTGCTCCTCATCTCTAAGACTAGCGCCTATTGATGAGTCAACAGCCACCGATAAATATCTATGACATCGAAACAATCCAAAATCCAAAATCCCTATGAGAGAACGCAATATCGAAAAGACACACGGGATTGCCATCCCTGTTGATACAACAAAATGTGCGCGTTCTGTTGAGGCTCGATCTCTGGCTCAATGTTCGAAAAATAAGCTACAGAGACCCAATAACAACACATCCGCAAAACACATATTTCACAGCACTAAAACACAACTCGTACACACCACGAAGACCAGCACTCTGGTCACATCTGAAAATACAGACACAGAAACGAAAAACAATACAAACCTACTTAGATGCAAAAAAAACTCTTAACCTAGCAACATTTAACGTTCGAACGCTAAGAACGATAAGCCAACTACCCGAGCTAATTGCATCTGCGGCCGAAAAAAATATAGACATCATATGCGTACAAGAATACAGATTTGAGCATAGTATAGTGATCTAGAAGTAAAATACCATGAATCTAGTAATGGTTGGACATTTGTCTCTGCATTAGCATGGAAAAACTCTGTTAATGCCACCATAGGGGGCGTAGGAATACTTCTCAGCCCTCGAGCATTAAAATCAGTGAACAGCATAGAAAAAATTATCTCGGTTGGATTTTTGAGTGCTACGTTTAATGGCAATCCTAGCCTGACTGTAGTCTCATGTTACAGCCCCACAAACATAAGCATTGAAAATGACATAGAAACGTTTTACAATGAGCTATCGTCCCTGTGTAGACACACTCCCAAACATAACGTACTTATCATTGGGGAGACATGAACGCGCAGATAGGCAGAAACGAAAACAATAAATTCTGCCTACACGACACCTAAAACAGGAATGGCGAACCCCTAGCTGAGTTCTCACCCGAGAAGTGGCTTGTATGTCTAAACACTAAATTCCAAAAGCGTAAAGGCAAATTATGGACATACACCTACCCAAATAACACAAAAGCGCAACTAGACTACATACTAATAAATAGGAAATGGACAAACAGTGCTATGAACTGCGAAGCATATTTCTCTTTCGAAGGAGTATCCTCCAATCACAGAATAGTCACAGCCAAAATACGCCTAAGCCTACGCAAAAACAAGGCAAACCAGTAAATTGATACGATACGACTGGTCCTCTCTTGCCAACAGCGACATACGCAATCGCTACTCGGTAACAGTTAGGAATAAATTTTACATCCTCCAGGAGACCACCGCAACATGCACTCCAAATGAGGAATACGAAAATGTTGTCAATGCTCACCTAGAAGGTGCAGCAGAATGCATACCGACCAAACAAAAAAAAACAAACATGCTGTCCCCTGAAAGACAGAAGCAGTTATATTAAAGAGGGGAGATTAAAAAAAAAGCATCCCAACACATTAAAAATAACCCAACTAACAGTAACAAACAAAATCTTAAGAAAGCACTGGTAGAACTAACTGAAATATACAAAAAAGAACAGATAGAATACATACAAGAACAAATAAATAAAATCAGACAGGCAGTAGAAGACAGACAAGTCGCGTTTAGCATGGCAAACTGTAAACGAAATTAGTGGCAAGAAAAGTAGCACTAGATCAAAGCTAAAGGCAAACAGCCAAAAAGATAGACTTCAAAAATGGAAAGATCACTTCCAGAAATTGCTGGAACCCCCCTAAACCCATAGAAAATGACATACAAAAAAATATCAAATAACGAACTAGACATTAAGCTAGGGGACTTTACGATGGAAGAACTTAATGAAGTACTAAGAAAGCTAAAAAATAAGAAGGCCGCGGGCCTCGATAAAGTACCACCTGATGTCTGGAAAATAAGGAAATTTGATGATATACTGCTTAGACTATTGTCGTGAATACGTGTATGTAAGAGTACATTTTACCTCTACTAAATGTTTGAATGATAGAAAGAAAAACGAAAGGGTTAAGGAGGAAGTCAGAAAAAGATAAGATCTATTGCATTCCAACTACTACCCTTTATTAACTAATAATAATAACACCTCCACCCTTTCCCCCTTACTTACACCGGTGGCCAAAACCAGCCACGAACTTTAGTGAACTTTTAAGTACGCTATGACCCCAAAATCATACGTAGTGTTCGATTGAACTTCCCGCCTATTTTGTGAAAAAGAAAGAAAGAATTAGTTTTACAAGACACAAGTTAAGAAGATTTCAAGGCGATCAGACGTACGAGGAAACTCGCTACTACTATTAGATATGGTACAGAGAAAAGGCTGAACCTTAAACGTGTATCGAATGATTTTAAAAGGCCTACTATTTACTAAGGAGATTTATAAACTTATTGTGTGAAAAAGAAAAGGAAAAGAAAACCTATTTTACGTGGCATACTGAATTAATACGAGAAATGAAAAGGGAATGTTTCAAAGAGATCTCTTCATTAATGTAAGTCTCTCATTGTTCAAATATTTTGCATTATCACATTTGACTCCATATCTTCAAGAACACTTTTGAACTTTTAACTGTGACCATTTTATATGAACTTTCAACTGTGACTATTATATAAGCTTTTAATTGTGAACATTATAAACATATAAAAAAAAAGGAGAAGGAGAGAATCCTTGAAAGAAGATATGTTAAATGTAAATGAATGCACGGCTAACACTCAGGATTGACGACCGCTGGTATTTATTTCCTAATAAAACACTATTTGTTTTCTTGTTATAACTGTATGATATTGTGTCCGTGTTTTCTTTGGCTTGGCCAGTGTCCATTCTGCTTTCTCGGTTTATTCACTGCCTTTCTGGAGCGGGAAGTATTAAGACTTGATTTTCCCCTTTTATCCCTTCTATGAAACCGTTAGCTTTTCATACCTGTGACCTTTGTCGTATTTTTTTCTTTCTTGTGCGACACTGTGTTTGAATCAGCACAGGCGTTTGTAACACTATGTAATGCAGTATACAGACAAAATTCGATAGAAAAATGGACGAAGGGATGCATTCTCCCATTCCCCAAAAAAGGCGACCTAGGAATTGCCAAGAATTATAGAGGCATTACTCTTACTGCCATAGCTGCCAAGATATACAATGCCCTTCTCCTTAATCGCATCCGACCCGAAATAGAGAAAATCCTTAGAAAAAAACAAAACGGATTCCGCAGAAATCGATCTGCAACCACACAGATCCTGACCATTCGCCGAATCATAGAAGGGGTCCGAGCAAAGAATCTCGAGGCAACACTACTGTTTGTAGACTTCTCCAAAGCATTTGACTCCATACACAGAGGAAAAATGGAGCAAATACTGCTAGCCGAGGAAACAGTTAACGCCATAATGATGCTCTACTAAAATACAAAAGCAATGGTACGATCACCAGATGGCGACACGGACTTCTTTGACATTGTCGCCGGAGTCCTACAAGGGGATACATTGGCATCATATATATTCATAATATGCCTATAGTCTAGGCATATTATATACTCCGAACATCACTAGACCCCATAAAAGAAAAAGGCCTCACACTAAAAAAAGCAAGAAGCAGGCGATATCCAGCACATACTATTACGGACGCGGACTATGCAGATGACCTAGCACTACTCGCAAATACACCTGCACAAGCCGAATCCTTGCTACACAACCTAGAAAAAGCAGCACGAAATGTCGGCCTATACGTAAACTCTGATAAAACTGAGCGCATATCTTTCAAAAACAACATCGACATCGATGGCAAACTCCTAAACTCGGTAGAACAATTTAGATACTTAGGCAGTAACATCTCCTCCACAGAAAACGACGTTAATGCACGTATAGGAAAAGCATGGGCCGCTATAAATAAATTATCGGTCATATGGAAATCCAATCTCACAGACAAGTTAAAGAGACAGTTCTTCCAGGCCGTTGTCTTGTCAGTACTGCTGCATGGCTGCACCGCCTGGACCCTAACGAAGCGACTAGAGAATAAACTAGATGGGAGCTGCACAAGAATGCTGCGGGTGATCCTGAACAAGACGTGGAAACAAAACCCTACGAGAAAACAGCTGTACGGTAACCTGCCACATATCACCCAAACCATCCGAGTAAGACGGACAAGACACGCGGGACACTGCTGGAGAAGCAAGGACGAACTCATAAGCGACGTCCTCCTGTGGAAGCCAACACATGGGCACGACAGTGTAGGCCGACCAGCAAAGACGTACATTAATCAGCTCTGTGCGGATACAGGATGCTACATAGAGGACCTCCCGAGAATGATGAGCGATAGGGACGGATGGAGAGAGATTGTCATGGATATCCGCGCTGATAGCTCGACATGATGATGATGAAAATTTAAATTAAGAAGATTTTTTGCAAAAAGCAATAAATTTGGTGATTTTATAATTCTAAAGATTAAATTAAGGAGATATTTTGCAAAAAAAACCCAATAAAGTTAGTGATTTTTTTAAAATGCTAAATACTTTAGCATTTTAATTAAAGAGATTTTTAATGCTAAAGTATAAATTAATGAGATTTTTTGCAAAAAAAACAATAAATTTAGTGATTTTCTAATGCTAAATATTAAATTAAGGAAATTTTTAATGATAACTTTTAAATTAAGGAGATATTTATCAAAAAGCAATAAATTTAGAGATTTTCTAATGCTAATTACCAAATTAAGGAGATTTTTAATGTTAAAGTTTAAATAAAGGATATTTTTGCAAAAAAGCTGTAAATTTAGAGATTTACTAATGCTAAAGTTTAAATTAATGAGATTTTTTGCAAAAAAGCAATAAATTTAGTGATTTTTTAATGCTGAAGATTAAATTAAAGAGATTTTTAATGCTAAAGTTTAAATTAAGGAGATTTTTTGTAAAAAAGCAATAAATTTAGTGATTTTCTAATGCTGAAGATTGAATTAAGGATATTTTTAATGCTGAAGATTAAATTAGGGAGATTTTCAAAAAAGCAATAAATATAGTGATTTTCTCATGCTAATTACAAAATTAGAGAGAATTTTTTTCAAAAAAGCAGTAAAATTAGTGATTTTCTAATGCTAATTACAAAATTAAAGATTTTTTGCAAATAAGCAATGAATTTAGTCGTTTTCTAATGCTATTTACAAAATGAAAGAGATTTTCAAAAAAGCAATAAATTTAGTTATTTTCTAATGCTAATTACAAAATTAAAGAGATTTTTTGCAAAAAGTAATAAATTTAGTGATTTTCTAATGCTAAAGATTAAATTAAACAGATATTTAATCCTAAAGTTTAAATTAGGGAGATTTTTTTCAAAAAGCAATAAATTTAGGGATTTTCTAATGCTAGTTACAAAATTAAAGATTTTTAAAAAAAAGCAATAAGGTTAGTGATTTTCTAATACTAATTAAAAAATTGATGAGATTTTTTGGAAAAAATCAATAGATTTAGTGATTTTCTAATGCTGAAGATTCAATTAAGGAGATTGTTGTAACCTGATAAATAAAGGAGTCATTTCCGGACATGCGCACACACATACACACACCGATTGGCACCAAATCTTTTGAAATAAAATTCAGTTTTTATCCTGTTATCAGAGTGTGTTGACTTGTTTTTATTCTCACTTAAAGAACTCACAGTTACCCTTTTTATAAACTGGGATATAAAAAGGCAAACTTTAATATTGGCGGCGAGGAAGAAACAGAATATAAAAAGAATAAAGAAAAAAAATTAAGAAAGACGAATACACGACGCGTGGAAGAAGAAAAGACACGACACGTGGAGAAAAAAAAAAGAAAAAAAAAGACAGGAACGGAACCAAAAGATAAGTGATATTTTTTTCCTTTATGTGTATTATTGCATTATTTCTGTAGTCACTATTGTCTATACTTACATATCTATCAGCTCTGTGTCAGTGAAAAGTCCCCGTATTTTAAACGAAAAAAAAATTATCATGGCTAACGCAGGAATAAGCTTATGTTTCGAACCATTTAACACGGACTCAGACAGGACCAATTTAAGTGAAAAATGGAAATCCTGGCTTGAAGTATTTGAAGACGAACTTTATTTGCAACGAGTCACAGACGATAATGATAATATTATTTGCCTAAAGATACGCTGGAAAAGAAATAAAACTAATAATGAAATACTTGCCGAACACAGAGCAAAACGGCAAAGAATCTTACGAGGAGGTTAAAAAGAAATTAAACCACCCATTTCATACCGAAACAAAATAAACAACACGCTAGGTTTTTTATTCAATAGAATGAGACAGGAACACGAGGAATCAATTTCACAATACGCCATGAGGCTAAGAGAACAAACTGAAGCTTGCGACTTCGAGAATAATAGAGAAGACTGAATTTTGGAACACCTTATTCAAACAATTGACGATAGTGAAATTGATTCCTCGTGTCCTGTCTCATTCTATTTGAATAAAAACCTAGCGTGTTGTTTATTTGTTTCGGTATGAAAATGGGTGGTTTAATTTCTTTTTAAACCTCCTCGTAAGATTCTTTGCCGTTTTGCTCTGTGTTCGGCAAGTATTCATTATAGTTTATTTCTTTTCCAGCGATTCTTTAGGCAAATAATATTATCATTATCGTCTGTGACTCGTTGCAAATAAAGTTCGTCTCAAATACTTCAAGCCAGGATTTCCATTTTTCACTTTAAATTGGTCCTGTCTGAGTCCGTGTTAAATGGTTCGAACATAAGCTTATTCCTGCGTTAGCCATGATAATTTTTTTTCGTTTAAAATACGGGGACTTTTCACTGACACAGAGCTGATAGATATGTAAGTATAGACAATAGTGACTACAAAATAATGCAATAATACACATAAAGGAAAAAATATCACTTATCTTTTGTTTTTCCGTTCCTGTCTTTTTTTTCTTTTTTTTTCTCACGTGTCGTGTCTTTTCTTCTTCCACGCGTCGTGTATTCGTCTTCTTAATTTTTCTTTATTCTTTTATATTCTGTTTCTCTCCTCGCCAGCCAATATTAAAGTTTGCCTTTTTATATCCCAGTTATAAAAAGGGTAACTGTGAGTTCTTTAAGTGAGAATAAAAACAAGTCAACACACTCTGATAACAGGATAAAAACTGAATTTATTTTCAAAAGATTTTGGTGCCAATCGGTGTGTGTGTATGTGTGTGCGCATGTCCGGAAAGACTCCTTTATTTATCAGGTTACAACAATCTCCTTAATTGAATCTTCAGCATTAGAAAATCACTAAATCTATTTTTTCCAAAAAATCTCATCAATTTTTTAAATTAGTATTAGAAAATCACTAACCTTATTGCTTTTTTTTAAAAAATCTTTAATTTTGTAACTAGCATTAGAAAATCCCTAAATTTATTGCTTTTGAAAAAAATCTCCCTAATTTAAACTTTAGGATTAAATATCTGTTTAATTTAATCTTTAGCATTAGAAAAATCACTAAATTATTACTTTTTGCAAAAAATCTCTTTTAATTTTGTAATTAGCATTAGAAAATAACTAAATTATTGCTTTTTTGAAAATCTCTTTCATTTTGTAAATAGCATTAGAAAACGACTAAATTCATTGCTTATTGCAAAAAAATCTTTAATTTTGTAATTAGCATTAGAAAATCACTAATTTTACTGCTTTTTGAAAAAATTCTCTCTAATTTTGTAATTAGCATGAGAAAATCACTATATTTATTGCTTTTTTGAAAATCTCCCTAATTTAATCTTCAGCATTAAAATATCCTTAATTCAATCTTCAGCATTAGAAAATCACTAAATTTATTGCTTTTTTACAAAAAATCTCCTTAATTTAACTTTAGCATTAAAAATCTCTTTAATTTAATCTTCAGCATAAAAAAATCACTAAATTTATTGCTTTTTTGCAAAAAAATCTCATTAATTTAAACTTTAGCATTAGTAAATCTCTAAATTTACAGCTTTTTTGCAAAAATATCCTTATTTAAACTTTAACAATTAAAAATCTCCTTAATTGGTAATTAGCATTAGAAAATCTCTAAATTTATTGCTTTTTTTGATAAATATTCCTTAATTTTAAAAGTTATCATTAAAAATTTCCTTAATTTAATATTTAGCATAGAAAATCACTAAATTTATTGTTTTTTTTGCAAAAAAATCTCATTAATTTATACTTAGCATTAAAAATCTCTTTAATTAAAATGCTAAAGTATTTAGCATTTTAAAAAAATCACTAACTTATTGGGTTTTTTTGCAAAATATCTCCTTAATTTAATCTTTAGAAATTAAAAATCACCAAATTATTGCTTTTGCAAAAAATCTTCTTAATTTAAATTTTCATCATCATCATGTCGAGCTATCAGCGCGGATATCCATGACAATCTCTCTCCATCCGTCCCTATCGCTCATCATTCTCGGGAGGTCCTCTATGTAGCATCCTGTATCCGCACAGAGCTGATTAATGTACGTCTTGCTGGTCGGCCTACACTGTCGTGCCCAGTGTTGGCTTCCACAGGAGGACGTCGCTTATGAGTTCGTCCTTGCTTCTCCAGCAGTGTCCCGCGTGTCTTGTCCGTCTTACTCGGATGGTTTGGGTGATATGTGGCAGGTTACCGTACAGCTGTTTTCTCGTAGGGTTTTGTTTCCACGTCTTGTTCAGGATCACCCGCAGCATTCTTGTTGCAGCTCCCATCTAGTTTATTCTCTAGTCGCTTCGTTAGGGTCCAGGCGGTGCAGCCATGCAGCAGTACTGACAAGACAACGGCCTGGAAGAACTGTCTCTTTAACTTGTCTGTGAGATTGGATTTCCATATGACCGATAATTTATTTATAGCGGCCCATGCTTTTCCTATACGTGCATTAACGTCGTTTCTGGGAGGAGATGTTACTGCCTAAGTATCTAAATTGTTCTACCGAGTTTTAGGAGTTTGCCATCGATGTCGATGTTGTTTTTGAAAGATATGCGCTCAGTTTTATCAGAGTTACGTATAGGCCGACATTCGTGCTGCTTTTTCTAGGTTGTAGCAAGGATTCGGCTTGTGCAGGTGTATTTGCGAGTAGTGCTAGGTCATCTGCATAGTCCGCGTCCGTAATAGTATGTGCTGGATATCGCCTGCTTCTTGCTTTTTTTTAGTGTGAGGCCTTTTCTTTTATGGGGTCTAGTGATGTTCGGAGTATATAATATGCCTAGACTATAGGCATATTATGAATATATATATGCCAATGTATCCCCTTGTAGGACTCCGGCGACAATGTCAAAGAATCCGTGTCGCCATCTGGTGATCGTACCATTGCTTTTGTATTTTAGTAGAGCATCATTATGGCGTTAACTGTTTCCTCGGCTAGCAGTATTTGCTCCATTTTTCCTCTGTGTATGGAGTCAATGCTTTGGAGAAGTCTACAAACAGTAGTGTTGCCTCGAGATTCTTTGCTCGGACCCCTTCTATGATTCGGCGAATGGTCAGGATCTGTGTGGTTGCAGATCGATTTCTGCGGAATCCGTTTGTTTTTTCTAAGGATTTTCTCTATTTCGGGTCGGATGCGATTAAGGAGAAGGCATTGATATCTTGGCAGCTATGGCAGTAAGAGTAATGCCTCTATAATTCTTGGCAATCCTAGGTCGCCTTTTTTGGGGAATGGGAGAATGCATCCCTTCGTCCATTTTTCTATCGAATTTTGTCTGTATACTGCATTACATAGTGTTACAAACGCCTGTGCTGATTCAAACACAGTGTCGCACAAGAAAGAAAAAAATACGACAAAGGTCACAGGTATGAAAAGCTAACGGTTTCATAGAAGGGATAAAAGGGGAAAATCAAGTCTTAATACTTCCCGCTCCAGAAAGGCAGTGAATAAACCGAGAAAGCAGAATGGACACTGGCCAAGCCAAAGAAAACACGGACACAATATCATACAGTTATAACAAGAAAACAAATAGTGTTTTATTAGGAAATAAATACCAGCGGTCGTCAATCCTGAGTGTTAGCCGTGCATTCATTTACATTTAACATATCTTCTTTCAAGGATTCTCTCCTTCTCCTTTTTTTTTATATGTTTATAATGTTCACAATTAAAAGCTTATATAATAGTCACAGTTGAAAGTTCATATAAAATGGTCACAGTTAAAAGTTCAAAAGTGTTCTTGAAGATATGGAGTCAAATGTGATAATGCAAAATATTTGAACAATGAGAGACTTACATTAATGAAGAGATCTCTTTGAAACATTCCCTTTTCATTTCTCGTATTAATTCAGTATGCCACGTAAAATAGGTTTTCTTTTCCTTTTCTTTTTCACACAATAAGTTTATAAATCTCCTTAGTAAATAGTAGGCCTTTTAAAATCATTCGATACACGTTTAAGGTTCAGCCTTTTCTTCTGTACCATATCTAATAGTAGTAGCGAGTTTCCTCGTACGTCTGATCGCCTTGAAATCTTCTTAACTTGTGTCTTGTAAAACTAATTCTTTCTTTCTTTTCACAAAATAGGCGGGAAGTTCAATCGAACACTACGTATGATTTTGGGGTCATAGCGTACTTAAAAGTTCACTAAAGTTGTGGCTGGTTTTGGCCACCGGTTGTAAGTAAGGGGGAAAGGGTGGAGGTGTTATTTATTATTATTAATAAAGGGTAGTAGTTGGAATGCAATAGATCTTATCTTTTCTGACTTCCTCCTTAACCCTTTCGTTTTTCTTTCTATCATTCAAACATTTAGTAGAGGTAAAATTACTCTTACATACACGTATTCACGACAATAGTCTAAGCAGTATATCATCAAATTTCCTTATTTTCCAGACATCAGGTGGTACTTTATCGAGCCGCGGCCTTCTTATTTTTTAGCTTCTTAGTACTTCATTAAGTTCTTCCATCGTAAAGTCCCCTAGCTTAATGTCTAGTTCGTTATTTGATATTTTTTTGTATGTCATTTTCTATGGGTTTAGGGGGGTTCCCCAGCAATTTCTGGAAGTGATCTTTCCATTTTTGAAGTCTATCTTTTTGGCTGTTCCTTTAGCTTTGATCTAGTGCTACTTTTCTTGCCACTAATTTCGTTTACAGTTTGCCATGCTAAACGCGACTTGTCTGTCTTCTACTGCCTGTCTGATTTTATTTATTTGTCTTGTATGTATTCTATCTGTTCTTTTTTGTATATTCAGTTAGTTCTACCAGTGCTTTCTTAAGATTTTGTTGTTACTGTTAGTTGGGTTATTTTTATGTGTTGGGATGCTTTTTTTAATCTCCCCTCTTTAATATAACTGCTTCTGTCTTTCAGGGACAGCATGTTTGTTTTTTTTTTTGTTTGGTCGGTATGCATTCTGCTGCACCTTCTAGTGAGCATTGACAACATTTTGTATTCCTCATTTGGAGTGCATGTTGCGGTGGTCTCCTGGAGGATGTAAATTTATTCCTAACTGTTACCGAGTAGCGATTGCGTATGTCGCTGTTGGCAAGAGAGGACCAGTCGTATCGTATCAATTTTACTGGTTTGCCTTGTTTTTGCGTAGGCTTAGGCGTATTTTGGCTGTGACTATTCTGTGATTGGAGGATACTCCTTCGAAAGAGAAATATGCTTCGCAGTTCATAGCACTGTTTGTCCATTTCCTATTTATTAGTATGTAGTCTAGTTGCGCTTTTGTGTTATTTGGGTAGGTGTATGTCCATAATTTGCCTTTACGCTTTTGGAATTTAGTGTTTAGACATACAAGCCACTTCTCGGGTGAGAACTCAGCTAGGGGTTTCGCCATTCCTGTTTTAGGTGTCGTGTAGGCAGAATTTATTGTTTTCGTTTTGCCTATCTGCGCGTTCATGTCTCCCCCAATGATAAGTACGTTATGTTTGGGAGTGTGTCTACACAGGGACGATAGCTCATTGTAAAACGTTTCTATTCATTTTCAATGCTTATGTTGTGGGGCTGTAACATGAGACTACAGTCAGGCTAGATTGCCATTAAACGTAGCACTCAAAAATCCAACCGAGATAATTTTTTCTATGCTGTTCACTGATTTAATGCTCGAGGGCTGAGAAGTATTCCTACGCCCCCTATGGTGGCATTAACAGAGTTTTTCCATGCTAATGCAGAGACAAAGTCCAACCATTACTAGATTCATGGTATTTTACTTCTAGATCACTATACTATGCTCAAATCTGTATTCTTGTACGCATATGATGTCTATATTTTTTTCGGCCGCAGATGCAATTAGCTCGGGTAGTTGGCTTATCGTTCTTAGCGTTCGAACGTTAAATGTTGCTAGGTAAGAGTTTTTTTTGCATCTAAGTAGGTTTGTATGTTTTTCGTTTCTGTGTCTGTATTTTCAGATGTGACCAGATGCTGGTCTTCGTGGTGTGTACGAGTTGTGTTTTAGTGCTGTGAAATATGTGTTTGCGGATTGTGTTGTTATTGGGTCTCTGTAGCTTATTTTTCGAACATTGAGCCAGAGATCGAGCCTCAACAGAACGCGCACATTTTGTTGTATCAACAGGGATGCAATCCGTGTTCTTTTCGATATTGCGTTCTCTCATAGGATTTTGGATTTTGATTGTTTCGATGTCATAGATATTTATCGGTGGCTGTTGACTCATCAATAGGCGCTAGTCTTAGAGATGAGGAGCAGTAGTTTCCTAACTGAACTGTTTGATCCTGGCCGTTGACCCATTAAGGTTCCTCCGCCCAGCATCCTATGAGCACCGCCATTGTCCCAGTTTGGATCATCTGCCGTTTTTCACATCCACCACGCTACTACCCATGGCTTCCTGCGTGTCATTCTTTTGTGGCATGTGCAATTATGGTTATAAATATATAAATAAATAAAATTTAAAAAAATATAAAAAAGAGGGGGGTTAGTAATCAAAGTTTTAAACTTTGAAGTCCAGGGTACTATTCCATGTTAATGAGAGGTAGATATTCTGTGTATTTTTTTTCTTTTAAATTCATATTTTCTACATTTATTTTTACGAATTTACGGGGGCGTAAAAGTTAACATGGGGTTTGGTTTGTTTTTTTAGTTTTTTTCTAATACATTTCTTAAATATAAATTAAACTAGACAAATTTCTTAATTGAATATACATTAAAACTAAACTCGAAAACAATTTCCAATTTACATCCACGTACCTTTTAGAGAATTTGGGGCCAGCTTTTTTTTTTTAATTTCATTTTTGGCTATTCGTTTCAATGTACGCTTTCGGCCGTTTGAAAATAATAATAAGTAGTCTCGTTAGCATTGAGCCAAGACTTTATTTCGGCTCGTCTGTTTCAAGTTTTTGCTCAGGCTAAGTTTATTTTCAAGCATACAAAATATAGCATTGTTTTGTCTACGAATTTACGGGGATGAGGGGGCGTAAAAGTTTAGATGGGTTGTTTTTTGGGTTTTTTTTTTCTAAACATTTCTTAAATATAAGTTAAACTAGACAAATTTCTTAAATTGAATATACATTTAAACTAACTCGAAAACAATTTCCAATTTAAATCCACGTACCTTTTAGAGAATTGGGGCCAGCTTTTTTTTTTTTAACTTTAGCATTTGAAAATCACTAAATTTATTGTTTGTTTGCAAAAAAAGCTCTTCAATTTACTAATTAGCATTAGAAAATCACCAAATTTATTGCTTTTTTTGCTAAAAATCTCCTTAATTTCATCTTTAGCATTAGAAAAACTAAATTTATTGCTTTTTTCACAAAAAAATCTTTAATTTTGTAATTAGCCATATAAAAACATTAAATTTATTGCCTTTTTGCAAAAAATTCCAGTAATTTTTGTAATTAGCATTAGAAAATCCCGAAATCTATTACTTTTTGCAAAAAATTTGTAATTAGCATTAGATAATCACTAAATTTATTGCTCTTTTGCAAAAAATTTCCTTAATTTAAAATTTTAGCATTAAAAATCTTTTCAATTTAATCTTTAGCATTAAAAAATTACTAGTTTTATTGCTTTTAACAAAAAATATCCTCAATTTAATTTAGCATTAAAAATATCCTTAATTTAATTTTTAGCATCAGAAAATCATTAAATTAATTGCTTTTTTGCAAAAAATCTTTTAATTTAAACTTTAGAATTAGTAAAATCACTAAATTTATTGCTTTTTGACAAAATCTCCTTCATTTAAACTTCAGCATTAAAAATACCTTAATTTTACAATTTGCATTAGAAAATGTTTAAATTTATTGCTTTTTTGCAAAAAATGTCTTTAATTTTGTAATTGCATTAGAAAATCACTAAATTTATTGCTTTCTTGAAAAAAATCTCCTTAATCTAAATTTTAGCATTAAAATTCTTTTTTAATCTTTTTGATTAGAAAATCACTGAATTTATTGCTTTTTTGCAAAAGATCTCTTTAATTTGTGTAATTAGCATTAGAAAACCACTAAATTTATTGATTTTTAAAAAATCTCCTTAATTTAAATTTAGCATTAAAAATCTTTTTAATTAATCTTTAGCTTTATAAAATCACTAAATTTATAGCTTTTTTGGAAAAATCTCTTTAATTTTGTAATTAGCATTAGAAGAACAAAATTTATTGCTTTTCAAAATATCTCTTTAATTTTGTAATTAGCATTAGAAAATAACTACATTATTGCTTTTTTGCAAAAAATCTCTATATTTTGTAATTAGCTTAGAAAATCACTAAATTTATTCCTTTTTTAAAAATCTCTTTAATATAAATTTTTAACATCAAAAGTCCTTTTAATTTAATCTTTAGCATAGAAAATCACTGAATTTCTTGCTTTTTGCAATAATCAACTCAATTTAAACTTTAGTATTAAAAATCTCCTTAATTTTGTAATTAGAATTAGAAAGTCACTAAATTAATTGCTTTTTTGCAAAAAATCTCTTTAATTTTGTAATAAGCATTAGAAAATCACTAAATTTAGTGCTTTTTTGCAAAAAATCTCCTAATTTAAATTTAGCATTAAAAGTCTTTTTAATTTAATTTAGAAAATCACTAAATTTATTGCTTTTTTGCAAAAAATCTGTTTGATTTTGGAATTAGCATTAAAAATCATGAAAATTTATTGCTTTTTTGCAAAAAATCTCCTTAATTTAAACTTTAGTATCATAAATATCCAAAATTTTTTGTTCAGCATTAGAAAATCACTAAATTTATTGCTTTTTTGCAAAAAATCTCCTTAATTTAAACTTTAGCATTAAAATCTTAATTTTGATATTTAGCATGGAAAATCACTAAATTTATTGCTTTTGTTCAAAAAATCTCTTTAATTTTGTAATTAGCATTACAAAAACACTAAATTATTTCTTTTTTGTAATACTTTAGTATTATAAATCTCTCATAATTTAATCTTCAGCAGTAGAAAATCACTTAAATTTATTGCTTTTTTGCAAAAAATCTGCTTAATTTAAATTTAGCATTCTTTAATTTGATATTTAGCATTAGAAAATCACTAAATTTAAACTTTAATTATGAAAAATCTCCTTCGCTTAAACTTTAGAATTGAAAATCTTCTAAATTTTGTAATTAGCGTTAGAAAATTCCTAAATTTATTGCTTTTTTGCAAAAAATTTTAGCATTAAAAATTCTTTTTATTAATGCCATTAGAAAATCACTAAATTTATTGCTTTTTTTCAAAAAGTCATCTTAATTCAAACTTTTGCATTAAAAATTCTCCCTAATTTAATCTTTAGCATTAGAAAATAATTAAATTTATTGCTTTTTTGCAAAAAGATCTCTTTAATTTTTTAATTAGCATTAAAAAATCACTAAATTTATTCCTTTTTTGTAAAAATTTCTCCTTAATTTAAATTTATGCATTATAATTCTTTTTAATTTAATTCTTTTGCATTAGAAAAATCACTAAATTTTAGCTTTGTTTGCAAAAAATATCCTTAATTTATTTAAACATTAAAATTCTTTTTTAATTGAATCTTTTTTAAAATCACTAAATTTATTGATTTTTTAGCAAAAAATCACCTTATTTCAAACTTTTGCATTAAAAATCTCTCTAATTTAATCTTTTAGCATTAGAAAATCCCTAAATTTGTTGCTTTTTTGAAAAAAATTGTCCTTAATTTGAAATTTAGCATTAAAAATCTCCTTAATTTAATATTTTAGCATTGGGAAAATCACTAAATTTATTTGCCTTTTTTCAAAAAATCTCTTTCATTTTGTAATAGTATTAGAAAATAACTAAATTTATGCTTTTTTTAAAATGTACTTAATTTAAATTTTAGCATTAAAATCTTTTTAATTTAATCTTTAGCATTAGAAAATCTCGAAATTTATAGCTTTTTTGTCAAAAATCTCCTCAATTTAAACTTTAGCATTGAAAATCTTCTTAATTTTGTAATTAGCATTAGAAAATCACTAAGTTTATTGCTTTTTTAAAAATCTCTTAATTTAAATTTTAGCATTCAACATCTTAATTTATTTTCTTAGCATCAGAAAATCACTAAATTTAGTGCTTTTTTGAAAAAAATCATCTTTAATTCAAACTTTTGCATTAATAATCTCCCTTAATTTAAATTTTGGCATTAGAAAATCACTAAATTTATTCTTTTTTGCTAAATATCTCTAAATTTTAAAATTAGATTTAAAAATCTCCTTAATTTAATCTTTAGCATTGGAAAATCACTAAATTTATTGCTTTTTGCAAAATATCTCTTTAATTTTGCAATTAGCATGAGAAAATAAATAAATTTATTGCTTTTTAAAAAAATCTCCTTAATTTTAATTTTAGCAGTAAAAAACATTTTAGTTTATTCTTTAATCACTAAATTTATAGATTTTTTTGCAAAAAAATCTCTTAATGTTTAAATTTAAAGAGATTTTTTGCAAAAAGCTATTTATTTTTGCTTCAAAAAATCTTCTTAATTTAATCTTTAGCATTAGAAAATCACTAAATCTCAAAATTTTGTATTTAGCCATAGAAAATCATTAAATTTATTGCTTTTTGCAAAAAATCTCCTTCGTTTAAACTTTAGCATTAAAAAATTTTCTTAATTTGATATTTAGCATTAGAAAATCACTAAATTTATCCTTTTTTTAAAATCTCATTGATTTAAATTTAGCATTAAAAATCTTTTTAATTTAATCATTAGAAAATCACTAAATTATTTGCTTTTTTTAATATCTCCTTCATTTAAACTTTAGCATTGAAAATCTTCATAATTTTGTAATAAGCATTAGAAAATCCCCGAATTTATTGCATTTGCAAAAAATTTAAATTTTACCAAAAATTTCTTTAATTTTGTGCATAGAATTAGAAAATCACAAAATTTATTGCTTTTTACAAAAGATCTCTTTATTTTTGTAATTAGCATTAGAAAATCACTAAATTTATTGCTTTTCTGCAAAAAATCTCCTTAATTAAAATTTAGCTTTTAAAGATCTCCTTAAATTCTTCTTTAGCTCAGAAAAATCACTAAAATTTAGTGCTTTTTTGCAAATCACTAGTTTTATTGCTTTTTTGCAAAAGAACTCTTTAATTTTGTAATTGTTTGTACGGCCGTTCCTAAGTGGAGAACATGCACCGGTTCTCACTATAATAGTGGAGACACCGAGTGGAAAGGAGCACTGTTCCCGTTAACGACAAGCTAGTCGTACATGTACCATTAATTGTAAATACACTTGTCTTATTTTACCCCATCTCGACTTGACTTCTTTTTAACTGTTGGACTAACATCACACAGTTTGGCGACAGTAGTCGGGAACGAGTTCACTGAAAGAAAAATCACCTAAAGTGATTGATATACAAGATCTTCACGGAAAACATCTTCGTCATTGCAAACAGATTTTGGATTCAGAGTTAACAGCAAAGTAATTACTGCAAAATTCAAAAAGAACGCGAAAAATATTCTCAATTATTAAGTTAATTGAATATACTGACACCTTAAGTGTTCAAAGAAAAAAAAGTTGACTGCCTTCCCCAGATTCGAGAAATCTGTTCACGGTAAGACTTTAAATTTTTAAGTTCACTGACTCGTTAAATAATTGTTTGAGCAAAATTCGCTTGACTATTTATTAGAGCAAAATTCGCTTGACTATTTATTAAAACGGTCTACCAAATTGGCCAAGGGAAAGAAAAGGCAGACAAGAAAAAAATATTCGCGTAAGTCATTTGTGTTCTAAACAAAAGCAAGTCAGAATTTTTTTTAAAAAAGTGGGGGGTTAAAAAAAAAAAAAAAAAAAAAAAAAAAGATTCCGATAAAACTAGTCTTATTATGCTTTATAGCGACGAACTTTATTTTGCTGTGTGTAAAGAACACAAATTGAAATAAAGAAATAAAAGCTGTGCTTTTTTCTTTTGTGTTGAACAAATCTATTGGTCGGACTGTTTTTTTTACATGCAGAAAAGGAAAAAAAAAAGCTATTGGTCGGACTTTGTTTTTACGTGCAGAAAAGAAGAAGAAGAAAAAAGACTTTTTATTAATTTCTATTTTCAAACAAAAGAACTGGAACTAAAACTGTATTAGTTGAACAACTAATTAAGCACGTGAACGGAAAACTGAATTGTACAAGTGTAAAAGTAAGGATGGATACTGAATTCAAAAGATTCTTCTTCTTCAATTAGTTAAATTCCAAACCGAACAACAATTAGAACTAGAAAGAAAACGAATTGAAATGTGAGGAGAATTTAAAAGAGAGCTTTTGGACCAGCAAAAAGCCCAAAGAAAAATAAATGCTGAACAAAAAGAGCTTGCGACCACACTGGAAGAAAAATTCCAAGAAAGACTGCTACAACAGCAGAGACACTTCGAAAACTTTTGGTTAAAAACACAGGAGGAAGCAGAGACATTTTTTAGAGGCAAACACAGTTATCGAAAGCAAGCGAGATCATAATGCATTCTCCAGACGGCTGTGTGGAACGCTATTGAAAATTTCAAATATAATCCAGAAGACGATGTCACTTTGGAGCACTTCTATAGAAGATATGAGGATATTTTTGTATCGGACTTGCAGTACATGGACAGACTCTAAAAAAGTTAGATTTTTGCTAAGAAAATTAGGGGCTGCCGAGCATACAAAGTTCGTGAATTTTATCCTTCCAAAAAAGACCAGTGAGTTGAACTTCCAAGAAACGTTTACTTTACTAACAGACTGTTTTCGACAAAAACTTCTCTTTTTCACAGGAGATATAAGTGTATGAATGTCACTAGAAGAGAGGAAGACGACTACACTACGTATGCAAGTATAGTGAATAAGCATTGCGACGATTTCAAACTTGAGGAATTATCATCAGATAATTTAAATGTTTGATATTCGTGCAAGGTTGGTCTTAATAAAAGACTCTGAAATCAACGTCGTGTGTTAAATAAACTCGAAAGTGTACCGAATCTAACACTTCAAAACCTAGCAGAAGACTGTGAACGTTTTGTGCGTTAAAACAGAACAGTTCGTGACATAGAGGAAAGCGGAGTGTCGCACATTTAAAAAGATCATCAGAAGAAAAAATTGACTTCAACAAATAACCAGAGAAAAAAACATGGTAAAAATCACCGGGACCGTGTTGGAGGTGTGGAGACAAACATTGGTATAATGAGTGTCCCTACAAATTTAAAAAATGTTACAACTGCCACCAGAAGGGTCATAAGGCATCATGTTGTAAAAGAAAATCTGGTAGAAAGACTCCATTAAACTGACAAAAATTGAACCTGAGGAACAAAATATCCGGAAATATGTACAGGTCAAAAATGTTTAAAAGAGAAAGTAAGACTTCAGCTTGATTGTGGGTCTGACATTTCCATCATTAATGTACAGACATGGAAGAAGTTGGGCGACCACTATGATCAAATCACAAAAAAACGGCGAGAAGTGTCAGTGGTGAGAAAATAACCTTCGAGGGGGAATTATTGACGAATATTCTTTCCAGAATAAGACCGAAAAAGCCAAAATCTTCGTCATGCGAAATCAAATAACTCTTTGGAAACTGATCTGATCGAAAAGTTTAGACTATGGATCTGCTTTAAGTTCTTTTTGCCAAAAAGGTTGAGGATTCAAATGCGGAGCAGAAAAACTCAAGAGGAATTAAAAGAAAATTTTCTAGACGTATTTTCAGGGGGTCTTGGAAGGTGTACGAAAGCGGTTGCAAGATTTGAAGTTAAAATTGAATGAACAGCCAGTGTTCAGAAAGAAAAAAATGTTCCATATGCTGCTATAGAGCAAAATAAACGGTGAACTAGAAAGACTCGAAAACATGGGTGTCATTTCAAAAATCGAGTGGAGTTCACCTACAGTTTATGTTAAGAAAAAGAAAATTAAAAATATCTTAACGTCAGACTTGTTTTGGCACATATCCAAGCGAAAAAAAAACGATAACAAAAAACGGTATAAAGTGGTGACCAAAGTTTTTTAGATTCACAAAAACAATAGCTTTCTTGGGGAGTCCGGCACTGTGGATAAAACAAATAGCAAACATGTCTATATGATTAAGGGACCAGATTTCGTGCACAAACGTCACACTAACCAAATCCGGAAAGATACTCGAACAGTGAGGTGACCATATCACCCGAAAGGACATCATGGACACGTGTTTTTGATACTTTCAGTTGCCCATACCAGGACTACTCCTGGGAATAGGAGATCAAAAAGGAAAACGGAAATCGACTGAGTTGATTATGGTAACCCCAAACAAAAGTTATTAATCCCCAGACGGGATTTTTCAAAGGGGGTGTTGTACCGGCCGTTCCTACAGTGGAGAACATGCACGTTCTCACTATAAATAGTGAGACACCGAGTAGAAAGGAGCACTGTTCCGTTAACCAAGCTGTCGTACAGTACCATTAATTGCAATACACTTGTCTATTTACCCCATCTCGACTGACTTCTTTGTTTTACTGTTGGGACTAACATCACAAACAGTAATTAGCATTAAGAAAATAGTAATTAGAAAATAGTTTTGCCTTTTTTGGCAAAAAATCTCTTTAATTTAAATTTAGCAATTAGGAAATTCTTTTTAAATTTAATCTTTTCCATTAGAAAATCATTACACTAACTTAATCACTAAATTTATTGCTCTTTTGCAAAAAATCTCTTTAATTTGTAGATTACGTTAGAAAATCTCTAATTTATTGCATTTTTACAAAAAAATCTCCATTAATTAACTTTAGCATTAAAAATCTTCTAATTTAATCTTTTAGCATTAAAAAAACGTCCTTAGATTTAATATTTAGCATTAGACAATCGTAAATTTTATTGCTTTTTTGCAAAAAGATCTCTTTAAAATTGTAATTAGCATTAGAAAATCACTAAATTATTGCTTTTTTGCAAAAATTCCTTAATTTAAATTTAAACATAAATTCTTTTATTTATCTTTAAAATAACTAAATTTATTGTTTTTTTACAAAAAAATCACCTTCATCAACTTTGTTTTGCATTTAAAAATCTCCTGAATTTAATCTTTAGCATTAGAAAATCACGTAAATTTATTGCTTTTTTGCAAAAAAATCCTCCTATAATTTATAAATGCATTAGAAAAATCACCTAAAATTTTATTGCTTTTTTGTAAAAAATCTCCTAATTTAAATTTAAGTATTAAAATTTTTTTTAATTTAATCTTTTGTATTAGAAAACACAATTTATTGCTTTTTTACAAAAAATCACTTATTTAAAATGTTTTGCATTAAAAATCTCCCCATTTAAACTTCTAGCATCTAGAAAATCACTAATTTTATGCGCTTTGTTCAAAAAGATCTCTTTATATTTGTAATTAGCATTGAAAAATAACCTAAATTTATTTGCTTTTTTTGCAAAAAATCTCCTTAATTTTAAATTTAAAACATTAAATTCTTTTTAATGAATCTTTTTAAAATCACTAAATTTTATTACTTTTTTACACAAATCAACTTAATTCTAACTTTTGCATTAAAAATCTCCTTAATTTAATCTTTATTCATTAGAAAATCACTAATTTGGTGCTTTTGCAAGATATATTTGTAATTTGTAATTAGCATGAGAAATAACTGAAATTTATTGCTTTTTTAAATCTCATTTATTTAAACTGTAGCTTTTTAAAAATCTCCAAATTTAGTATAGAAAATCACTTATTTTATTTGCCTTTTTTGCAAAAGATCTATGTTATTTTTGTATTAGCATTAGAAAATCAACTTAAATATCTCTCTNGCAATAATTAATGATTTTCAGTGCTAAAGTTTAAATAAAGGAGATTCTTTTCCAAAAAAAGCAATAAATTTAATGATTTTCTGTCCTAAGTTTAAATAAAGGAGATTCTTTTTGCAAAAAAGCAATAAATTTAATGATTTTAGTCTGAAAGTTTAAATAAAGGAGATTCTTTACAAAAAAGCAATAAATTTAATGATTTTCAGTGCTAAGTTTAAATAAGGAGATTCTTTTACAAAAAGAATAATTTAATGATTTTTCGTCCTAAAGTTTAAATAAAGAAGATTCTTTTGCAAAAGCAATAAATTTAATGATTTTTCAGTCCTAAAGTTTAAATAAAGGAGATTCTTTTCAAAAAGCAATAAATTATGATTTTTCAGTGCTAAAGTTTAAATAAAGGAGATTCTTTTAACAAAAAGCAATAAATTTAATGATTTTTCAGTGCTAAGTTTAAATAAGGAGATTTTTGCAAAAAGCAATAAATTTAATGATTTTTCAATGCTAAAGTTTAAATAAGGAGATTTTTACAAAAAGCAATAAATTTAATGATTTTTCAGTTGCGAAAGTTTAAATAAAGGAGATTCTTTTGCAAAAAGCAATAAATTTAATGATTTATCAGTGCTAAGTTTAAATAAAGGAGATTCTTTTACAAATAAGCAATAAATTTAATGATTTCAGTCTAAAGTTTAAATAAAGGAGATTCTTTTGCAAAAAGCAATAAATTTAATGATTTTCAGTGCTAAGTTAAATAAAGGAATTCTTTTACAAAATGCAATAAATTTAATGATTTTCAGTTAAAGTTTAAATAAGGAGATTCTTTTAAAAAAATGCAAAATAATTATGATTTTTCAATGCTAAAGTTTAAATAAAGGAGATTCTTTGCAAAAAAGCAATAAATTATTGGATTTTCAGTGCTAGAAGTTTAAATAAAGGAGATTCTTTTGCAAAAAAGCAATAAATTTAATGATTTTCAGTCCTAAAAAGTTTAAATAAAGAATTCTTTTGCAAAATGAACAATAAATTTAATGTTTTTCAGTCTAAAGTTAAATAAAGGAGATTCTTTTGCAAAAAAGCAATAAATTTAATGATTTTCAGTGCTAAAGTTTAAATAAAGGAGATTCTTTTACAAAATGCAATAAATTTAATGATTTTTCGTGCTAAGTTTAAATAAAGGAGATTCTTTTACAAAATGCAATAAATTTAATGATTTTTCAGTGCTAAGTTTAAATAAAGAAGATTCTTTTTCAAAATGCAATAAATTTAATGATTTTTCAGTGCTAAAGTTTAAATAAAGGAGATTCTTTTCAAAAATGCAATAAATTTAATGATTTTCAGTGCTAAGTTTAAATAAAGAGAGATTCTTTTCAAAAATGCAATAAATTTAATGATTTTTCAGTGCTAAAGTTTAAATAAAGGGAGATTCTTTTACAAAATGCAATAAATTTAATGATTTTTCAGTGCTGAAGTGTTAAATAAAGAAGATTCTTTTGCAAAATGCAATAAATTTAATGATTTTCAGTCTAAAGTTTAAATAAAGAGATTCTTTTGCAAAAAAGCAATAAATTTAATGATTTATCATGCGTAAAGTTTAAATAAAGGAGATTCTTTTACAAAAATGCAATAAATTTAATATTTTTCAGTGCTAAGTTTAAATAAAGAGATTCTTTTTACAAATGCAATAAATTTAATGATTTTCAGTCCTAAAGTTTAAATAAAGGAGATTCTTTTAAAAATGCAATATTTATGATTTTTCAGTGCTAAGTTTAAATAAGAAGATTCTTTCAAAATGCAATAAATTTAATGATTTTCAGTCCTGAAGTTTAAATAAAGGAGATTCTTTTCAAAAAGCAATAAATTTAATGATTTTTCAGTGCTAAAGTTTAAATAAAGGAGATTCTTTTACAAAAATAAATAAATTTAATGATTTTTCAGTGCTAAGTTTAAATAAAGGAGATTCTTTTAAAAAATGCAATAATTTTAATGATTTTCAGTCTAAATTTAAATAAAGGAGATTCTTTTTCAAAAAAGCAATAAATTATGATTTTTCAGTGCTAAGTTTAAATAAAGGAGATTCTTTTACAAAAATGCAATAATTTAATGATTTTTCAGTGCTGAAGTTTAAATAAAGGAGATTCTTTTGCAAAAAGCATAAATTTAATGATTTTTAAGTCCTAAAGTTTAAATAAGGAGATTCTTTTCACAAAATCAATAAATTTAATGATTTTTCAGTGCTAAGTTTAAATAAAGGAGATTCTTTTACAAAAAAGCAATAAATTTAATGATTTTTTCAGTGCTAAGTTTAAATAAAGGAGATTCTTTTAACAAAAATGCAATAAATTATGATTTTTCAGTCCTAAAGTTTAAATAAAGGAGATTCTTTTGCAAAAAATGCAATAAATTTAATGATTTTTCAGTGTGAAGTTTAAATAAAGGAGATTCTTTTGACAAAATGCAATAAATTTAATGATTTTTCAGTCTAAAGTTTAAATAAAGGAGATTCTTTTGCAAAAATGCAATAAATTTAATGATTTTTCATGGCTAAAGTTTAAATAAAGGAGATTCTTTTGCAAAAAAAGCAAAAATTTTAATGATTTTTCAGTGCTAAAGTTTAAATAAGGAGATTCTTTTTAAAATCAATAAATTAATGATTTTTCAGTGCTAGTTTAAATAAAGGAGATTCTTTTACAAAAATGCAATAAATTTAATGATTTTTCAGTGCTGAAGTTTAAATAAAGGAGATTCTTTTACAAAAATGCAATAAATTTAATGATTTATCAGTCTAAAGTTTAAATAAAGGAGATTCTTTTAAAAAATGCAATAAATTAATGATTTTTCAGTGCCTAAAGTTTAATAAAGGAGATTCTTTTGCAAAAAAGCAATAAATTTAATGATTTTTCAGTACTGAAGTTAAATAAAGGAGATTCTTTTACAAAATGCAATAAATTTAATGATTTTTCAGTGTGAAGTTTAAATAAAGGAGATTCTTTTAACAAATGCAATAAATTTAATGTTTTTCAGTCCAAGTTTAAATAAAGGAGATTCTTTTGCAAAAATGCAATAAATTTAATGATTTTTCAGTGCTAAGTTTAAATAAAGGAGATTCTTTTACAAAAATGCAATAAATTTAATGATTTTCAGTGTGAAGTTTAAATAAAGGAGATTCTTTTAACAAAATAAATAAATTTAATGATTTTCAGTCCTAAAGTTTAAATAAAGGAGATTCTTTAAAATGCAATAAATTCAATGATTTTCAGTCTAAAGTTTAAATAAAGGAGATTCTTTTGCAAAATGCAATAAATTTAATGATTTTTCAGTGCTGAAGTTTAAATAAAGGAGATTCTTTTACAAAAAGGCAACAATTTAATGATTTTTCAGTGCTGAAGTTTAAATAAAGGAGATTCTTTTCAAAAATGCAATAAATTTATGATTTTCAGTCTAAAGTTTAAATAAAGGAGATTCTTTTCAAAAATGCAATAAATTTAATGATTTTTCAGTGCTGAAGTTTAAATAAAGGAGATTCTTTTACAAAAATGCAATAAATTTAATGATTTTTCATGCTAAGTTTAAATAAAGGAGATTCTTTTACAAAAAATGCAATAAATTTAATGATTTTCAGTGCTGAAGTTTAATAAAAAGAAGATTCTTTTGCAAAATGCAATAAATTTAATGATTTTTCAGTCTAAAGTTTAAATAAAGGAGATTCTTTTGCAAAAATGCAATAAATTTAATGATTTTCAGTGCTAAAGTTTAAATAAAGGAGATTCTTTTACAAAATGCAATAAATTTAATGATTTTTCAGTGCTGAAGTTTAAATAAAGAGATTCTTTTACAAAAATGCAATAAATTTAATGATTTATCAGTCCTAAAGTTTAAATAAAGGAGATTCTTTTACAAAATGCAAATAATTTAATGATTTTTCAGTGCTGAAGTTTAAATAAAGAAGATTCTTTTGCAAAATGCAATAATTTAATGATTTTCAGTCTAAAAGTTTAAATAAAGGAGATTCTTTTACGAAAATCAATAAATTTAATGATTTTTCAGTGCTGAAGTTTAAATAAAAGAGATTCTTTTTGCACAATGCATAATATTTAATGATTTTTCAGATCCTGAAGTTTAAATAAAGGAGATTCTTTTGCAAAAAAGCAATAAATTTAATGATTTATCAGTGACTAAAGTTTAAATAAAGGAGATTCTTTTAACAAAATGCAAATAAATTTAATGATTTTTCAGTGCTGAAGTTAAATAAAGGAAGATTCTTTACAAAAATGCAATAAATTTAATGATTTATCAGTCCTAAAATTTAAATAAAGGAGATTCTTTTCAAAAAATGCAATAAATTCCATGATTTTTCAGTGCTAAAGTTTAAATAAAGGAGATTCTTTTACAAATGCAATAAAATTTAATGATTTTTCAGTGCTGAAGTTAAATAAAGGAGATTTCTTTTGCAAAAAATGCACTAAATTTAATGATTTTTAAGTCCTAAAGTTTAAATACAGGAGATTCTTTTCAAAATCAATAAATTTAATTGATTTTTCAGTGCTGAAGTTTAAATAAAGGAGATTCTTTTACAAAAAAGCAATAAATTTAATGATTTTTCAGTGCTAGAAGTTTAAATAAAGGAGATTCTTTTACAAAAATGCAATAAATTATGATTTTTCAGCTCTAAAGTTTAAATAAAGGAGATTCTTTGCAAAAATGCAATAAATTTAATGATTTTTCAGTGTTGAAGTTTAAATAAAGGAGATTCTTTGACAAAAAATGCAATAATTTAATGATTTTCAGTCTAAGTTTAAATAAAGGGATTCTTTTGCAAAAAGCAAAAATTTAATGATTTTTCAGTGCTAAAGTTTAAATACAGGAGACTCTTTTCCAAATCAATAAATTTAATGATTTTTAGTGCTCAAGTTAAATAAAGGAGATTCTTTTACAAAAATGCAATAAATTTAATGATTTTTCAGTGCTGAAGTTTAAATAAAGGAGATTCTTTTACAAAAATGCAATAAATTTAATGATTTATCAGTCCTAAAGTTTAAATAAAGGAGATTCTTTAAAAAATGCAATAAATTCCATGATTTTTCAGTCCTAAGTTTAAATAAAGGAGATTCTTTGCAATAGCAATAAATTTAATGATTTTTCAGTACTGAAGTTTAATAAAGGAGATTCTTTTCAAAACTGCAATAATTTTAATGATTTTTCAGTGTTGAAGTTTAAATAAAAGGAGATTCTTTAACAAAAACAATAAATTTAATGATTTTTCAGTCCTAGAGTTTAAATAAAGGAGATCTTTTGCAAAAAGCAATAAATTTAATGATTTTTCAGTGCTGAGAGTTTAAATAAAGGAGATTCTTTTACAAAAATGCAATAAATTTAATGATTTTTCAGTGCTAAGTTTAAATAAAGGAGATTCTTTAAAAATACAATAAATTTAATGATTTATCAGTCCTAAAGTTAAATAAAGGAGATTCTTTTAAAAAATGCAATAAATTCCATGATTTTTCAGTCCTAAAGTTTAAATAAAGGAGATTCTTTTGCAAAAATGCAATAAATTTAATGATTTTTCAGTACTGAAGTTTAAATAAAGGATATTCTTTTACAAAAAGGCAAAAATTTAATGATTTTTCAAGTGCTGAAGTTTAAAGTAAAGGAGATTCTTTTTCCAAAATGCATATAAATTTAATGATTTTTCCACTGCTAAAGTTTAAATAAAAGGAGATTCTTTTCCAAAAATGCAACAAATTTAATGATTTTTCAGTGCTGAAGTTTAATAAAGGAGATTCTTTTACAAAATGCAATAAATTTTTAATATTTTCATGGCTGAAGTTTAAAATAAAGGAGATTCTTTTACAAATGCAACAAATTTAATGATTTTTCAGTGCTGAAGTTTAAATAAAGAAGATTCTTTTGCAACAAATGCAATAAATTTAATGATTTTTCAGTCCTAAAGTTTAAATAAAGGAGATTCTTTTGCAAAAATGCAATAAATTTAATGATTTATCAGTGCTAAAGTTTAAATAAAGGAAGATTCTTTTACAAAAATGCAATAAATTTAATGATTTTTCAGTGCTGAAGTTTAAAATAAATGAGATTCTTTTACAAAATGCAATAAATTTAATGATTTTTCAGTCCTAAAGTTTAAATAAAGGAGATTCTTTTACGAAAATGCAATAAATTTAATGATTTTTCAGTGCTGAAGTTTAAATAAGAAGATTCTTTTGCACAATGCAATAAATTTAATGATTTTTCAGTGCTAAAGTTTAAATAAAGGAGATTCTTTACGAAAATGCAATAATTTAATGATTTTTCAGTGCTGAAGTTTAAATAAAGAGATTCTTTTGCACAAATGCAATAAATTTAATGATTTTTCAGTCCTGAAGTTTAAATAAAGGAGATTCTTTTTGCAAAAAAGCAATAAATTTAATGATTTATCAGTGCTAAAGTTAATAAAGGAGATTCTTTTACAAAAATGCAAATAAATTTAATGATTTTTCAGTGCTGAAGTTTAAATAAAGGAGATTCTTTTACAAAAATGCAATAAATTTAATGATTTATCAGTCCTAAATTTAAATAAAGAGATTCTTTTCAAAAATAGCAATAAATTCATGATTTTTCAGTGCTAAAAGTTTAAGTAAAGGAGATTCTTTTACAAAATGCAATAAATTTAATGATTTTTCAGTGCTGAAGTTTAAATAAAGGAGATTCTTTTGCAAAAAGCACTAAATTTAATGATTTTTAAGTCCTAAAGTTTAAATACAGGAAGATTCTTTTCCAAAATTCAATAATTATTGATTTTTCAGTGCTGAAGTTTAAATAAAGGAGATTCTTTTACAAAAAGCAATAAATTTAATGATTTTTCAGTGCTGAAGTTTAAATAAAGGAGATTCTTTTACAAAAATGCAATAAATTCTGATTTTTCAGTCCTAAAGTTTAAATAAAGGAGATCTTTAGCAAAATGCAATAAATTTAATGATTTTCAGTGTTGAAGTTTAAATAAAGGAGATTCTTTGACAAAAATGCGATAATTTAATGATTTTTCAGTGCCTAAGTTTAAATAAAGGAGATTCTTTTGCAAAAAAGCAAAAATTTAATGATTTTCAGTCTAAAGTTTAAATAGAGAAGACTCTTTTCCAAATTCAATAAATTTATGATTTTTCAGTGCTAAGTTTAAATAAAGAGATTCTTTTACAAAATGCAATAAATTTAATGATTTTTCAGTTGCTGAAGTTTTAAATAAAGGAGATCTTTTTACAAAAATGATAATTTAATGATTTATCAGTCCTAAAGTTTAAATAAGAGGACTTCTTTAAAATGCAATAAATTCCATGATTTTTCAGTCCTAAGAGTTTAAATAAAGGAGATTCTTTTGGCAAAAATAGCAATAAATTTAATGATTTTTCAGTCTGAAGTTTAAATAAAGGAGATTCTTTTAACAAAATGCAATAAATTTAATGATTTTTCAAGTGCTAGAAGTTTAAATAAAGGAGATTCTTTAACAAATACAATAAATTTAATGATTTTCAGTCTAGAGTTTAAATAAGAGATACTTTTGCAAAATAGCAATAAAATTTAATATTTTCAGTGCTGAGTTTAAATAAAGAGATTTCTTTTACAAAAATGCAATAAAATTTAATGATTTTTCAGTGCTGAAAGTTTAAATAAAGAGATTCTTTAACAATGCATAAATTTAATGATTTATCATCTAAGTTTAATAAGGAGATTCTTTTAAAAAATGCATAAATTCCATGATTTTCAGTCTAAAGTTTAAATAAAGGAGATTCTTTTGCAAAAAATGCAATAAATTTAATGATTTTTTCAGTACTGAAGTTTAAATTAAAGGAGATTCTTTTACAAAAAGGCAAAAATTTAATGATTTTTTCAGTGCTGAAGTTTAAATAAAGGAGATGTCTTTTCGCAAAAATGCAATAAATTTAATGATTTTTCCTGCTAAAGTTTAAATAAAGGAGATTCTTTCCAAAAATGCAAACAAATTTAATGATTTTTCAGTGCTGAAGTTTAAATAAAGGAGATTCTTTTACAAAAATGCAATAAATTTAATGATTTTTCATGCTAGAAGTTTAATAAAGAGATTCTTTTCAAAAATGCAAACAAATTTAATATTTTCAGTGCTGAAGTTTTAAATAAAGGAGATTCTTTTACAAATGCAATAAATTTAAATGATTTTTCAGTCCTAAAGTTTAAATAAAGGAAGATTCTTTTCACAAATGCAATAAATTTAATGATTTTTCAGTCTAAAATTTAAATAAAGGAGATTCTTTTACGAAATGCAATAAATTTAATGATTTTTCAGTGCTGAAGTTTTAAATAAAGGAGTTCTTTTGCAAAAATGCAATAAATTTAAGATTTTCAGTCCCTAAATTTAAATAAAGGAGATTCTTTTCAAAATGCAATAAATTCCCATGATTTTTCAGTGCTAAAGTTTAAATAAAGGAGATTTCTTTTAAACAAATGCAATAAATTTAATGATTTTTCAGTGTTGAGAAGTTTAAAATAAAGGAGATATCTTTTGCAAAAATGCAACTAAATTTAATGATTTTTAAGTCCTAAAGTTTTAAATAAAGCAGATTCTTTTGCAAAAATGCCAATAAATTTAATGATTTTTCGTGTTGAAGTTTAAATAAAGGCAGATTCTTTTGCAAAAATGCACTAAATTAATGATTTTTAGTCTAAGTTTAAATAAAGTGATTCTATTTGCAAAAATGCATAAATTTAATGATTTTTTCAGTGTTAAGTTGAAAATAAAGGAGATTCTTTGACAAAATGCAATAAATTTAATGATTTTCAGTCCTCAAGTTTAAATAAGAGATTCTTTTACAAAAAATGCAATATAATTTAATGATTTTTCAGTGTAAAGTTTAAAATAAAGGAGATTTCTTTGAGCAAAAATGCAATAAATTTAATGATTTTTTCAGTGCTAAAGTTTAAATAAAGGAGATTCTTTTGCAAAAAGCAATAAATTTATGATTTTTCAATGCTAAGTTTAAATAAAGGAGATTCTTTTGCAAAAAAGCAATAAATTAATGATTTTTCAGTGCTAAAGTTTAAATAAGGAGATTCTTTTCCAAAATCAATAAATTTAATAGATTTTTTCAGTGCTAAGTTTAAATAAAGGAGATTTTTTTACAAAAATGCAATAAATTTAATGATTTTTCAGTGCTGAAGTTTAAATAAGGAGAATTCTTTTGCAAAAATGCAATAAATTTAATGATTTATCAGTCTAAAGTTTAATAAAGGAGATTCTTTAAAAAATGCAATAAATTCCATGATTTTTCAGTCCTAAAGTTATTCTTTTGCAAAAAAGCAATAAATTTAATGATTTTTCAGTACTGAGTTAAATAAAGGAGATTCTTTTTACAAATGGCAATAAATTTAATGATTTTTCAAGTGGAAGTTTAAATAAAGGAGATTCTTTGACAAAAATAGCAATATAAATTTGAGGATTTTCAGTCCTAAAGTTTAAATACAGGAGATCTTTTCCAAAATTCATAAATTTAATGATTTTTCAGTGCTGAAGTTTAAATAAAGGAGATTCTTTACAAAAATGCAATAAATTTAATGATTTATTCAGTCTAAAGTTTAAATAAAGGAAGATTCTTTTTCAAAAAATGCAATAAATTATGATTTTCAGTGGCTAAAATTTTAAAAAGGAGATTGCTTTTTCAAAAAAGCAATAAATTTATGATTTTTCAATGCTAAACGTTTAAATAAAAGGAGATTCTTTGCAAAAAAGCATAAATTTAATGATTTTTCAGTCCTAAAGTTTAAATAAAGGAGATTCTTTTGCAAAAAAGCAATAAAATTTAATGATTTTTTCAGTGCTGAAGTTTAAATAAAGGAGATCTTGACAAAAATGCACTAAATTAATGATTTTCAGTTCTAAGTTTAAATAAAGGAGATTCTTTTGCAAAATGCAATAAATTTAAATGTTTCAGTCCTAAGATGTTTAAATAAAGGAGATTCTTTTACAAAAAATGCAAAAAATTTAATGATTTTTCAGTGCTGAGTTTAAATAAAGGAGATCTTTTACAAAAAGCCACTAAATTTAATGATTTATCAGTTCTAAAGTTTAAATAAAGAGATTCTTTTTCAAAAATGCAATAAATTTATGATTTTTCAGTCCAAGTTTAAAATACATGGAGATTCTTTTACAAAAATCAATAAATTTATGATTTTCAGTTCCTTAAGTTTAAATAAACGAGATCTTTTCCAAATGCAATAAATTTACATGATTTTTCAAGTGCTAAAGTTTAAATAAAAGGATTCTTTTCCAAAAATCAAAAATTTAATGATTTTTCAGTGCTAAGTTTAAATGAAAGGAGATTCTTTTGTAAAAAAGCAATAAATTTAATGTATTTTCAGTGCTAAAGTTTAAATAAAGGAGATTCTTTGGGCAAAAAAAGAATAAATTTAATTGATTTTTCAATGCTAAAGTTATAAATAAAGGAGATTCTTTTGCAAAAAAGCAATAAATTTAATGATTTTTCAGTGCTTAAGTTTAAATAAAGGAGATTCTTTTACAAAATGCAATAAATTTAATGATTTTTCAGTGCTAAAGTTTAAATAAAGGAGATTCTTTTACAAAACGCAATAAATTTAATGATTTTTCAGTGTGAAGTTTAAATAAAGGAGATTCTTTAACAAAATGCAATAAATTTAATGATTTTTCAGTCAAAGTTTAAATAAAGAGATTCTTTTGCAAAAATGCAATAAATTTAATGAATTTTTCAGTGGCTGAAGTTTAAATAAGGAGATTTCTTTTACAAAATGCAATTAATTTAATGATTTTTCAGTGCTAAAGTTTAAATAAAGTGAGATTCTTTTACAAAATGCAATAAATTTAATGATTTTTCAGTGCTAGAAGTTTAAATAAAGGAGATTCTTTAACAAAAAATGCAATAATTTAATGATTTTTCAGTCTAAAGTTTAAATAAAAGGAATTCTTTTGGCAAAAATGCAATAAATTTAAATGATTTTCAGTGCTAAAGTTTAAATAAGAGATTCTTTTACAAACTGCAATAAATTTAATGATTTTTCAGTGCTGAAGTTTAAATAAAGGAGTATCTTTAACAAAAATGCAATAAATTTATGATTTCAGTCTAAAAGTTAATAAATAGAGATTCTTTTGCAAAAATGCAATAAATTTAATGATTTTTCAAGTGCTGAAGTTAAATAAAGGAGATTCTTTTACAAAAGTGCAAATTAATTTAATGATTTCATCAGCCTAAAGTTTAAATAAAGGAGATTCTTTTCAAAAATGCAATAAATTCAATGATTTTTCAGTCGCTAAAAGTTTAAATAAAGGGATTCTTTTGAACAAAATGCAATAAATTTAATGATTTTTCAGTGCTAAGTTTAAATAAAGGAGATTCTTTTTGCAAAAAGCAATAAATTTAATGATTTTTCAGAGCCTAAAGTTTAAATTACAGGAGATCCTTTCCAAAATTCATAAATTTAATGATTTTTCAGTGCTGAAGTTTAAATAAAGGAGATTCTTTTACAAAATGCAATAAATTTAATGATTTATCAGTCCTAAAGTTTTAAATAAAGGAGATTCTTTTCAAAAATGCAAATAAATTCCAATGATTTTTCAGTGCTAAAGTTTAAATAAAGGAGATTCTTTTTCAAAAAATGCAATTAATTTAATGTTTTTTCAGTGCTAAAGTTTAAATAAAGGAGATTCTTTTACAAAACTGCACATAAATTTAATGATTTTTCAGTGCTAAAGTTTAAATAAAAGGAGATTCTTTTACAAAAATGCAATAAATTTTAATGATTTTTCAGTGCTGAAGTTTAAATAAGGAGAATTCGTTTACAAAAATGCAATAAATTTAAATGATTTTTCAGTGCTGAAGTTTAAATAAAGGAGATTTTTACAAAAAGCAATCAAATTTAATGATTTTTCAGTGCTGAAGTTTAAATAAAGGAAGATTCTTTTCGAAAAATGCACTAAATTTAATGATTTTTAAGTCCTAAAAGTTTAAATAAAGCAGATTCTTTTGCAAAAAAGCAATAAATTTAATGATTTTCAGTCCTAAAGTTTAAATAAAAGAGATTCTTTTGCAAAAAATGCAATAACTTTTTGCAAAAAATTCCTTATTAATTTGACCACTAAAAATCATTAAATTATTGCTTTTTTGCAAAGAAATCTCCTTTATTTAAACTTTAGCACTGAAAAAATCATTAAATTTCTTGCTTTTTTGCAAAAGAATCTCCTTTATTTAAACTTTAGCACTGAAAAATCATTAAATTTATTGCTTTTTTGCAAAAGAATCTCCTTTATTTAAACTTTAGGACTGAAAAATCATTAAATTTATTGCTTTTTTGCAAAAGAATCTCCTTTATTTAAACTTCAGTACAGAAAAATCATTAAATTTATTGCTTTTTTGGAAAAGAATCTCCTTCATTTAAACTTTAGCACTGAAAAATCATTAAATTTATTGCTTTTTTGCAAAAGAATCTCTTTTATTCAAACTTTAGCACTGAAAAATCATTAAATTTATTGCTTTTTGCAAAAGAATCTCCTTTATTTAAACTTTAGCACTGAAAAATCATTAAATTTATTGCTTTTTTTAAAAGAATCTCCTTTATTTAAACTTTAGCACTGAAAAATCATTAAAATTGCTTTTTTGCAAAAGAATCTCCTTTATTTAAACTTTAGCACTGAAAAATCATTAAATTATTGCTTTTTGCAAAAGAATCTCCTTTATTTAAACTTTAGCACTGAAAAATCATTAAATTTATTGCTTTTTTGTAAAAGAATCTTCTTTATTTAAACTTCAGCACTGAAAAATCATTAAATTTATTGCTTTTTTGCAAAAGAATCTCCTTTATTTAAACTTTAGCACTGAAAAATCATTAAATTTATTGCTTTTTTGCAAAAGAATCTCCTTTATTTAAACTTTAGCACTGAAAAATCATAAATTTATTGCTTTTTGTAAAAGAATCTCCTTTATTTAAACTTTAGCATTGAAAAATCATTAAATTTATTGCTTTTTTGCAAAAGAATCTCCTTTATTTAAACTTTAGCATTGAAAAATCATTAAATTTATTGCTTTTTAGTAAAAGAATCTCCTCTATTTAAACTTTAGCACTGAAAAATCATTAAATTTATTGCTTTTTTGCAAAAGAATCTCCTTTATTTAAACTTTAGCACTGAAAAATCATTAAATGTATTGCTTTTTTGCAAAAGAATCTCCTTTATTTAAACTTTAGCACTGAAAAATCATTGAATTTATTGCATTTTTGTAAAAGAATCTCCTTTATTTAACCTTTAGCACTGAAAAATCATTAAATATATTACTTTTTGGCAAAAGAAAATCGTTTATTTAAACTTTAGCACTGAAAATTCATTAAATTTATTGCTTTTTTGTAAAAGAATCTCCTTTATTTAAACTTTAGCAATGAAAAACCATTAAATTTATTGCATTTTTTGCAAAAAATCTCCCTCATTTTATAATTTGCATTAAAAAATCATTAAATTTATTACTTTTTTTCAATAAATCTCTTGAATTTTATAATTAGCATTAGAAAATCATTAAATTTAGGGCTTTTATTAAGAAAATTATATCTAATTTAATCTTTTGTATTAGAAAATCACTTCTAATGCTTTTTTGTAAAAAAATCTCCTTAATATAATCGGTAGCATTAGAAAATCCTTAAATTTATTGCTTTTTTGCAAAAATCTCCTCAATTTAAAATTTAGCATTAGAAAATAACTAAATTTATTGCATGCTTGCAAAATATCTTCTTTATTTTTTAATTAGCAATATAAAGTCTTTAAATTTATTGTTTTTTTGCAAAAATCTCTTTTTCATTATAAATTTTCTTAATTTAAACTTCAACATTAGAAAATCACTAAATTTATTGCTTTTTTACAAAAAATCTCCCTAATTTAAACATTAGCATTAAAAAATTTCCTTAATTTAATCTTCAGCATTAGAAAATCATTAAATTTGTTGTGTTGCCTAGCCTTCTTCTTCACTTCTTACTTCTGGTCGTATTTTCTTCTGGCCGGCTTTGCTATTCTGATCGTCTTTGGTATATCTTCTAACATCTTGACTTCGTCTTGAATCTTCTAACGTCTTGAGTTGACTTGGGGACTTTGGTCTGGTTTTCTGTTAGGGATTTCTCCTTATCAGAAGCCCTGTGTCATTGTTAGTTTTTAGATAATAAACACAAGACTTCGATTTACTTTTGATCTTATTTTATTGTTAAATCCCCACCAGACATCTGCGCAGATCAACTTACATCCTATCGGGCTCGGCTCCTACCTGCTAACTGACTGAGACTTTCTTACTATCTTTAAACTGGAAGACAGGGTCTTCTATGCCTTCTGGTTCTCACGATTTATCTCCGGAAGGCAAGGTGATTTTCTAATGCTGATTACAAAATTAAAGAGATTTTTTTCAAAAAAGCAATAAATTTAGTTATTTTCTAATGCAAAAGATTATTAAGGAGATTTTTAATGCGAAAATTTTGCAAAAAGCAATAAATTTAGTGATTTTTTAATGCTAAAGATCAAATTAGTGAGATCTTTTGCAAAAAAGCAGTAAATTTAATGATTTTCTAATAGTAGAAAGGGTGTGGTGTAATGGTTAAAGTCATGGGAAATGGACTTGTCGCCTCGAGTTCAAATCCTGGATGTGGTAATTGCATTTCACTTTGCGCTAATACCCTTGGGAAAGGTATGATTCCTACTCCCCCCCAGCTATGGGTAAATAGTAGGGCAGACTGGGCTCTTTAACCGTGGCTAGGTAACCAGTCTAGGAGAAGGAAAACTGATTTTAAACCTGTTAAACTCCGCCTAAGAAATTGACCTTGTGTCACATCCTGTTTGTGCGGAGGGGTTTGGTAAATATCAATACAAAAGACTAAAGAGAATTTTGCAAAAAAGCCATGAATTTAGTAATTTCTAAATGCTAATCAAGGCCATCAGCTGCACTAATCGCCATTATGTTTCTATACTACCTTATATAAGTATTAGGGATCTAATAATTATGTAACAGTTACTTTTTTGCAAAAAATCTCTTTAATTTTGTAATTAGCATTTAAAAATCACTAAATTTATTGCTTTTTTGCAAAAAATCTCACTAATTTAAACTTTAGCATTTAAAATCTTCGTAATTTAATCTTTAGCATTAGAAAATCACTAAATTTATTGCTTTTTTGCAAAAAATCTCTTTAATTTTGTAATTAGCCTTACAAAATCACTAAATTTATTGCAAAAAAAAAATCTCCTTAATTTAAACTTTAGCATTGAAAATCTCCTTAATTTAATCCTTTTTGCAAAAAATCTCCTTAATTTTGTAATTAGCATTAGAAAATCACTAAATTTATTGCTTTTTTGAAAATTTCCCTAATTTAAATTTTAGCATGAAAAATCTTTTTAATTTAATCTTTAGCATTAGAAAATCACTAAATTTATTGCTTTTGTTTCAAAAAATCTCCTTAATTTAAACTTTAGCATTAAAAATCTCCTTAATTTAATCTTTAGCATTAGAAAATCACTAAATATATTGCTTTTTTGCAAAAAAATCTCCTTAATTTAAACTTTAACATTAAAAATCTCCTTTATTTAATCTTTAGCATTAGAAAATCACTAAATTTATTGTCTTTTGCAAAATAACTTCTTAATTTAAACTTTTGCATTAAAAATCACTATTAAAGTTTTCCTTTTTATATCCCAGTTTATAAAAAGTGTAACTGTGAGTTCTTTAAGCGAGAATAAAAACAAGTCAACACACTCTGGTAACAGGATAAGAACTGAATTTTTATTTCAAAGATTGGCGCCCGTCAGTCTATGTATGAGTGCGCATGTCCGGAAATGATACCTTTATTTATCAGGTTACAACATTTCTCCCAACTTCAAGAGATTTGATCCCCCCCCCCATAATGAATGTTCATAATATGTAGTCTTTTAAGTGTCTTGGTGTATCTTTTTTTTCTTCTGGGTCTATTTGTTCTTTCTTCGTTTGTAGTTTCATTTTCGTCTGTTGTTGCAATTACTGTTTCATCTTCATCTGTGCCTGGTTCATCTGATTTTTGTGGTGTACCCTCAGTTATTGTGGTTGCTTCTGGTGTTGGTGTGTAGTTAGTGCATATTTCATCGTAATCACTATAATTGTCTACATTATTCTTTGTTTCCTCTATTTCCGTTTTCTCAGTGCTATGATCTGTGTCAGTCCCTAGTCTTTCATTCACTAGTTGGTTTGCAAGTTTAAAGTGACTAATATCCCGGGTTATCTCCCTTTCATCATATATTCGCCTAGCTCTAATTTGTGATCCTTTAGTTTCAGTTACAATATAGAATGTTGGTTCATACTGTGTTGACCTTTTGTTTCTCTTTGGTTGTTTTACGAGTACATAGTCATCAGGTATAAATTTTCTTTCTTTAGTCCTTCGGTTTGCATTGAATTTATTTTAATATTTTTCATCATTATGTTCTATTATCTCGTTTGTCTCTTTCTTTTCTGTTTCAATTTTGTTAGGTTTGTTATAATCTAACTTTATCCTAATTTCTCTACCTTCCATAGCTTTATAAGGTTCTATACCTGTTGCTGGGTGTGGTGTAGCTCTGTATGCTGTTAGTATTTTTATTGTGTTGATTCTTGTTTCTATCTTGTCTTTATTTTGTAGGTTAGCGATTTGTTCTGCTTTATTTACCATTCTCATAAATGATTCTACTTCTCCATTTGCTTGAGGATGTAGTGGGGTTATCCTGTGATGATAAAATCCTTCTTCTTCAGCGAATTCTGAAAATTCATTTGATTGGAAAGGTGGTCCATTATCCGTTAATATTTTTCTAGGGGTCCCGTAGGTTGCAAATATCTCTTTCAGTTTGATTCTTGTCTGTTTGAAAGATGTGTTTTGTACCTCTTCAACTACTGGGTATCTTGACCTCTGGTCTACTATAACAGTGTTGTAATGTCCGTCTGGGTATGACCCTCCAAAGTCTAGGTTTTCTACCTCCCAGCTTCTCTTGGGTATGCTAGTGGGTTTTATTGGTTCTGGTCGTGGGTCATTTGCTACCACTTTGCATTCGTAGCATTGGTCTATGATTCTATCAATCATAAAGTTCATTTTAGGAAAGCAATATCTTCCTCTTAATAGTTGTTTGGTTTTCGTCCTTCCCAGATGTCCTATTAGTGTCCTATTTCCTTTGAAGGGATTTTGGGATAATTATTTTACCTCCCCTGTAATTTGCATAATAGAAGGAATAGTTCCTTCTATTATGAAAATTTCCTCTTTTATATGTTTGTATGGTAACATTTCTAGGTCCTTTTTGGCTTTGTTGGTAATGTATGATGTCAATCTTGTTAGTGTATCATCTTTCTTTGTCTCTGTCCTTATTCTATCTAGAGTTTCAGCATTTTCTTTGTGTGAAATGTGGTTTATTATTTTTTCTGTGTTGTCTCCACAGTTTTCTGATATAGGGTGTCTCTTGTAATAACGTTCTCCCAACTGAGTTGTCCACCCGTCGCAAGAGCCAATATACTACTGCTAGCTGCAATTTTCTCGAGAAGGTAATATTGTCACGCGCCTCTAGCCGTTGCCGTATGCTTATATGCACGCCCGATCTCGAGAGAATTTGCATACGTCCAATCCTACTCTCGCTGGTTCGAGATCGCCCTTCGTTAAATATAGTGCTTACAGCAGCCATATTTCCTTCCCGCAATGACCCTGCAAGACAGACTCGTCCGCGCACGCTTTGAGCCTCCAAGTATGTCATTTTCATTACATCCACACTCCTCCCTGATCTGAGGATCACACAAAGTGCAGTGCGGAGCAGGTCTCTTTAGTCTGCTACTTCGTTTAAGCGGGATACGCTCGGTGGCATCTTCATCCTCGGTTGTATCATCGGATGTGTCTCTCTCGGTGGTATCTTCGTCCTCAGTTGTATCATCGGATGTGTCTCTGGGCCCATTCTGGTCACACTCGTGATATATAGTGCTTACAGTAGCCATATTTCCTTCCCGCGATTATCCTGCAAGCCAGACTCGTCCGCGCACGCTTTGAGCCTCGAGGTATGTCATTTTCATTACATCCACAGTGTCTTGATATATAGTCTAATGGATCCAGTTCATTTCTTCCTGGTTCGTACTTAAGTTCAAAGTCGAAGTCCGTTATTTCCATAATCCATTTTTCTATGCGTGGTGGGAGCCTGTGTTGGGCTTTATTAAACATTGGGATTAGGGGTTTGTGGGCTGTTATTATAACGAATTTGGGTGCTCCTATCAGATAATTTCTGAGTCTCGTTACTGCCCATTTTACAGCTAATGCATCCTTTTCTGTTTGGCTGTATCTCTTTTATGTGTCCGATAGTCTTCTGTTGATGAAGTGTATCGGTTGCTGTCCGAGTGGTCCCTTCTGGAACAACGCAGCACTCAGTCTTTTGTATTATTGATCCAAACCTGTAAGAGTTACTGCCCTTGAACTGGACAGAACCACAGGCAGAAGAAACATGGCTACTACTTAACCCTTACACGTCGTTCGAGTGTTACTCATTGTAATTCAGATAACATATCATGGTGGCAGCCGGGAAATAGGTAAACCCAACCAAAAACAATGAGAAAAACACCAAACAAGACTAACTAAAAAAAAAGTTATGTCAACTTTATGGACGAAAAACCCTTTTTGGACGAATTAAAAAATTAAGTCCTATTGCCGTACGCATCCGGAGATGAATTGCTAAAAACAAAACAAAAAGACCAAAAGTGTTGCAGTATAAAAAAAAATTGTTCTCTGGAACAAGCAAGTAAGTGTTGTACTACATTTTAATAACACTGTTTTTCACATTTTTGTATTTGTAAAAAAAAAAGGATTTTCGTCAAAATGAGCAACATTAGCGAGCCGTCAATGTGCTGGACAGAGGAAAATTTAGTGGAAGAATTCAGATTCTTCAAACAAAGATGCAGACTATATTTTTCTGTTAAAGAAATTCCAGTACACAGACAGGTCGAACATATATTGTTATTTTCTGGGGCAGAGGGCTTAAGAAGGTTCAACTCTTGGATATTCACGGACGAAGCCGACGAAAATAATCCACAGATTATTTGGCAGAAATTCGAAGAACGTCTCGATCCACAGGTGAATTTTTACATACACCGACTATCTTTTCGTCAATATAAACAAAAAGATTTTGAAAAAATTGATGATTTTTTGGCAAGATGCAGGTTACAGGCGAAAAAGTGCAAGTTCCAAGATACGGAAACTAGATTATTGGAACAAATTTTCTACGGAACCAGGCACACGGGTTTGAAAAAGATTATCTTAGAAAAAGATGAGAATATCTCTCAAGAAGAAGCCCATATTATAGGTAGAGCTTACGAAGCTTCAATAGGCCACATGAAGCAAATGCAGGGTTCCCACGCGTCCTGGAAAACCTGGAAAAAAAATTTTGTTTTCCAGTACAGGAAAACCTTGAAAAGATGGGGGTATTTTTTCAAAATCCTGGAAAATTTTCGTTTTTTTGTCCTGGAAAAATTGAATTATCTGAGACAAAATTAATGTTATTGTTACCGTTAACAAATATAACTAGTAAAATAACAAGGACGCTTTTTTATTTTTTTGTTTTTGCTCAATGAACCTACCCAACATTTCCCAAATTGGTCATAAATATTCATTAAACAGTAAAAATGCTTCTGATTGGCTATTTTGAAGTTTCGCTTTCATCATGTAGCAATATTTTGAGTTTGTATCAATATCTATACTTACCTGTATAACTAATGCAATCTACTCTCGCGCTACTTAAAACCATCCGAGCAAATTTATTTATTTATTTATTTATTTTTTAAATTCTCCAAAATTAACTCCCTTCACCTCCACGACCTCTCATCCAAGAAGACATATAATCACTTTTTTACTCGGATCTGTAGTGAGAGGTTTGAAATTTCTTACTACTTGATTACTGCTAAAAAAAAAAAATTTAACCATACCGAGAGAAGTGAGAAATAATATTAAGGAAAGAAATTGGTGAGTCAGTATTTTTGGCCTTTTTTCTCCTTTTATTCAGTTAATAAACTGAAGTCGTTTTTCTTTTGGATTTTGAATTTCTTAAAAAAAAAAAAAAAGTGTTATATAAATAATGGAGAAAGTTACAGAAACAAAGCTACAGCTTTTTTCAGATGTTTCTGTGGATCAGAATGCCGGAGAATTTGACGTCCATTCTCCTCTGAGAGAAAATGAACTGGATTGTTACTACAATCACGAAAGTTCAAATAAGACTTTTCTGACAAAGTTCCAGCTTCCGTCACCATTGGAAAAGCAGAAAATAAAAAGAGCCCCATTCGAATCAGTTTTGGAAAAACAGGGAGGCGACCCTAAAAACGCTTACCCTTCCAGGTTCCTGCCTGATGTAGAAGGATGTAAGAATTTAAACAGCTTGATAGATAATAGAATTAAACTTATGTTTAATTTACACGAGAGCCAAGTGAGAGAGGCTCGTATGAAGGAGCTATTGGCGGGAAAGTCCAACGCCATTGATGGTCCTGACCCACCCAGGTATAATAATGATTTCTCTGATTCGGAGGGGGAGGCTGAGATTTTCAGTCATTGCTCTGAAGCTGATAGCGAGCAGATTTTGGAAAGCGAGATTAAAACTCGTAATGTGGAGTGGAATGCCTTTATTTCGAAGGTCGCTTCGAAACTAGATATTCCTTGTGTTGAGAGGAACAAAGACTCTGATTTCAAATCATATATAGCGGATCACCTGTTGGCTCCGAGAGTTAAGGAGGCTATTAGTCTGCCATTAGATGGGTCCGTTATTAGAGCTCTGGAAGAGGTCGATTCTGAATATCAGACTAGGGGGAAAATAAAATGTTTTCGATCCTCAGAGGATCAGAAATATATGGTGGTTAATGACCACTTTACCCAGTTCTGCCTCCCCCCCCCCGTCTTGACGAGAACATCGAAGAGGGTATTATGGCGCCTTCTAGTGGGAAAGACTTTATTCGCGGCGCTCAGTATAGATTTTCTAGCAAATCTGCGGATTCTGCTAATTTGTGCCTTAAGAAGCTGGATTCGAGTGCTCGACTTTTGCTTAGGCAAATATCATATGGCTCATTAATTACTTCTTATACTGACGCGTCGGGTTCAGTGGCAGATAGACAAGAAGCCCTGCAGGCCCTATCCCAATTATTTCAATCTATGGCCGATGTCACGTCCAGAATTATTTTGGGTTCTGTGTCATCAAGGCGCAGTCTTTATTTAAGGGACATGGCTTTTAAGAATAAAGCCACAGAAAATAAACTTTCACGCCTACCTACTGTAGGTCCCAAACTGTTTTCTGGAAGGTTTTTCGAGGTTTTGCATAGCAGTGCAGAGAACCTTAGAAATGCTAGGGAGACACAGCACGTCCGGAAGAATTTTTTGGGAGCGAAGCGGAAGTTGGAGAGCCCTAAGAAAACGAATTACGCTAACTCTTCGGGTTTTGGGCAGAAAAGGCTGAAGCAGGAAGGCTCCAACTTTAAACAGGGGAGAGGACAAAGTGCTTCGACCTGGACAAAGGAGCAGTCGGGGTTTCAGAAATCCAGGTTTCAGAAGTCGTTGGGGTTTCGTCCCCAACGACAATAAGCTGTGTATTTCCTCAATCCGAGCCGGTCGGGGGACGACTAGCAGGATTTTTACAGGGTTGGAAGAAGATTACTTCCGACCGCTGGATTTTGAACATAGTCCGGGAAGGGCTAAAACTTCAGTTTGCTTCAACACCGAGGCGAAGCGGTGTAAAAAAGACCGCATTCAGTTCGTCTTACCAGAGAGACGTTATTTCAGAAGAAATAAGAGACTTGTTAGGAAAACAAGCAATAGAGTTAGTCCCCAAAACCCAGGAAGGTCAGGGATGTTACAGCACCTTCTTTTTAGTTCCAAAGAAGGACGGAGGGTTCCGTCCCATTCTAAATTTGAGAGGGATAAATTCCCATCTGGATGTTCCCCATTTCAAGATGGAAACTTTCAGGACTATTCGTCGGGCCTTGAGGAAAGGCGATTGGATAATAACGGTGGACCTAAAGGATGCTTACTTCCATGTTCCCATTTTCCCAGGCCACCGGCAGTTTCTGCGGTTTCATTTTCAGGGGAGGCACTACCAATTCAAAGCTATGCCCTTTGGTCTTGCAATAGCCCCCAGAGTGTTCACAAAAATGATGTCAGCACTGGGGGGATTTCTCAGGTCCCGTCAAATACATATTTTCATGTACCTGGACGACTGGTTAATCAGAAATCAAGATCAACACATTCTCAATCGACAAGTAAAATTAATGCGGGACCTTCTCCGAGATTTGGGATTGTTCCTAAACTACCAAAAATCTCAACTGATTCCATCTCAAAAGGCAAATTATCTAGGGGCTCTCTTCAATTTGAAAGAAGGAATAATTTATCCTTCAGAGGAGAGATTCCAGAATCTGGTACTACAAATAAATTGTATCTTGGAGGCAAGGTTCTGCCAAGCTCACAGGTTTCTCAGACTTCTAGGTCTTATGGCGGCTTGTATAAATCTGATCCCCTGGGCCCGGTTGCACATGAGGCCTATCCAGTTCTACCTTCGGTCATGGTGGGTCCCTCGGACGGACAATATCAAGAAGATGATCCCCATAAACAGTTTCTTAACAAGTCACCTTGTATGGTGGACAAGGAGGGAGAATTTTTTCAAAGGGGTACAGCTTCATCATGCAGAGCCTCTAGTTCTTTGGACAGATGCCTCAGAAAGGGGCTGGGGAGCTCACTTGAACTTTCATCAGGTGGCAGGAGTTTGGGACGATCTCCAAGTAAAGAACCACATCAATTGGCTGGAGCTAAAAGCAGTCCATCTAGCTCTTGTTCAACTACTACCTCATGTCAGTGGGAAGAGAGTTCTGTTAAGGTGCGACAATTCCACAGTTGTAGCTTACATCAACAAAGAAGGGGGTACGAGATCCCTTCATCTTTGTCTGTTGGCGTGGAAGGTGTTCCATTGGGCAGCAGAGCACAACATTTCCCTTTATGCTGCTCACATTCCAGGAAAGAAGAATGTTTTGGCGGACCGTCTATCGAGAGGCCAAGTGGGAGCTCGGTTGACGGAATGGAGCCTGGAACGGAGGATAGTGGACTTGATTTTTCTGAGATTCGGGCATCCGAACATAGACCTTTTCGCTACTCCGGAAAACAGAAAGTTGGGAGTGTTTTGCTCCCCCTTATCCGGTCGATGCTGCATATGCCTCAGATGCTCTGAGCATAGATTGGACAGGGATGTATGCCTACGCATTTCCTCCCCCAATATTGATTCATCGGGTCCTTCAGAAGGTGTCACAGGAAGGATGCATTCTTCTTCTGGTAGCCCCACAAGCTCCACGGCAGTCGTGGTATCCAGTCCTTTTGGACCTGCTGATAGACTTCCCAAGAGAGTTACCAATAACACCAAAGATGCTAACTCAGAGGCTGGGCCAGATAGTACATTCAGATCCAGAAAGTTTGAAGCTTGTTGTGTGGAAAATATCCAGCTTACCCCATCTAAGGAATCTCTTTCTGGAAAGGCTCAGAGTTACATCAAAAATAGCAAAAGGCCTTCCACCAGGAGAATGTACGAGGCTCGACAACAGATATACTGTAGCTGGTGTCTTGAACGAGATATCGACCCATATTCTGCCTCTATAAAGGATGTGGCGGATTTTCTGGTTCATTTACATGAAGTCAGAGGTTGCAGAGCTTCAACTATTGCTGGATATAGAACAGCGTTAGCAGCTATTCACAATGGTTGGGTGAAGAGTTCTATAAATTCAGAGAGTCTGCTATCAAATCTGGTTAAAGGAATTTTTAATTCAAATCCTTCAGTAAGACCACTTCTCCCTAACTGTGACTTGCCTTTTGTTCTAAAGGCTCTCACTAAGCATCCCTTTGAACCATTAGATTCTGCAGAGTTAAAGTTTTTATCTTGGAAGACAGTTTTCCTAGTTGCCTTAGCTTCGGCTGCTAGAGTAGGTGAACTAAATGCTTTATCTATCAAGGAGTCGAACCTTAGGTTTGAAGCTGCGGGTATACGTCTTTTACCCAATTTGAATTTTTTAGCCAAGACTCAACGGTTGAAGAAAGCCTGGTCACCTTGGTTTATTCCAGATTTCAAGGGATTTACAGATGACGCGGAGGACACCCTTCTGTGTCCTTGTCGTTGTTTAAAAATATATTTGAAAAGAACGGAAATGTTGCGGCAGGATAATGAGGCACTCTTCATTACCTATAAGAAGAACCAAAATAGGCCAGCAGCTAATAGTACAATTTCCAGGTGGATTGTTTCCACCATTAGATATATTTATGAGGCAGCTGGTCAACCTGGTCAGCCACATTCTGAGGACATTAGGGCCCATGATACTAGAAGATTGCTTCATCGTGGGCCTTGTTTAACGGAGCTTCACTGAGAGACATGCCTGTAGCAGCTCATTGGTCTTCAGAGAACACCTTTGCATCCTTTTATTTAAGGAATGTTGCTGGAGTGAGGAAACTTTGCAAGATCTTCCATATTAGAGACAGCCGGTTTGGTGAAGAATAATTTAGTATGTTCCTTTACTTTGTTTTTCTCCACTCCTGGAATTCTGCTACAAATTCTGTTTCTTGCATTAGTTATACAGGTAAGTATAGATATTGATATAAACTGAGGGTTTTTAAAGTAAAACCCGCTGTTTATGAGATATCTATACTTACCTGTATATGCCCTCCTCCTCCCTAAAGTTCCTGGTTGAGAAAGGTGCTAAAGAGGTCCTCGTAAAAAAAAAAAGTGATTATAGTCTTCTTGGATGAGAGGTGAAGGGAGTTAATTTTGGAGAATTTAAAAATAATAAAAAATTTGCTCGATGTTTTAAGTAGCGCGAGAGTAGATTGCATTATTATACAGGTAAGTATAGATATCTCATAAACAGGGGTTTTACTTTAAAAACCCTCATTTATTTTTATACGACACTGACAAGTCAGAATTTGTCATCAGACTAAAGATAGTAAGGTTTCGTTAAAGAAAGGTTAAAAAATAAATTACGTTTAACAAAACTCTACCTCGTAAATTTAGAACATTTAAAAATAATTTTCTGTACTTGTATAGAATAGCACGCACGCAAAATTTTGACTGAAAATGAACATTAAAAAAAAAATACATTTAAGAATTAAATAAAATTAATGTTCATTCAAAAAAGTTTGTTTAAACATTTTTGGAAACACTGAGGAAAGTAAAAAAAAAATCCTAAGACAAAGTTGATAACCATTTTAGTCTCGGTAGTTTGTCGGATGTGGGAGTTGGGATCAAGCGACTGTCAACAATGTAGGATTGGCAGTGTTACTGTCTTAGTCATGTTGACGGAGTGGGGTTGGGGAACACACCTTCCTAGCAAGTCTTCAAGCAAGCGGTGCTTGAACAAAATATTCAAGGACATCAAATGTCAATTTCAAACTCGGTTAAAGTAAGTGTTCTTTTACGGTGATAATACTCCCCACCCAGGCAAAAGAAAAGAAACAATTTCCTCGTATATTCTACCATAAATAAACTGAACTCTCATTTTATATTCTTTATTTATTTAATATTCACTTCAATGTGTATATTCTAAGTTTTTATTTTGTGAGAATGGTTAGTTTTAAAGTGGGGGTTCATTTTTACACTTCAACTTTTTACTCGTAAATTCCTACCATAAAATGCCCAAGCTTTAATTTTATGGTTGGAATTTTACGAGTAAAAAGTTGAAGTTTACCATTTGTTGTTATTTCTTTTGGCTTTGGTACTCTAAAATAAAAACGTCAGATTTTAATCATCGTCGACGAAAAAAACATTACGGTCAAAAAGAGGATCCAATTTATGCCTAAATTGGAAAACGAGCCTTTAAAACTAACTTTTAAAACTAACCATTCTCACAAAATAAAACTTTTAGAATATACATATTGAAGTGAATATTAAAATAAAGAAAATATATTAGTATTGTAAATAATGGGTGCAAAAAAAATAAAACATTTATTGCAAAACACGGACATAAAATGAGGGTTCAGTTTATTTTAAAGGAATATACGAGGAAATTGTTCTTTTTTTATCCCCACCCACTCCCGGAAATATTGGTCAGGTTATTCGCAAAGTTCCATCCCGGTCTCCTGATCAAAAAAACAAACCACCTATGAATGAAGTCCCTAGCTGAAGCAGTGCCTGCTGTATATTGAAAAATAATTTGTTGATTGAAGGCGTTTTTATCGACATTATTATTTTTTTAGTGTTTTGAAGGTGTTAAAAGTAAGCCATATTTTTGAAAATATTTAAAAAAGACACAAAAAAATAGCGCTTTTTTCCAAAAAGTTAATGCGATATTATCACCTCCAGTCTTTTTTCGACAAGTAAATGTAAATATTTTAACCTTTTTAAAATTATGGCTTTACTTTAACCGTCTTCAAACTAAAAAAATCCAGTAAAAAATCCATAAAAACACCTTCAATTGACAAATTATTTTTTCATATACAGCAAGCACCACTTCAGCTAGAGACTTCATTCATAGGTGGGTTTATTTTTTCACCTATCACCGGCGTTTAGCGTTTAATAAGGCTCAGGAGGCCAGGACGGAAACTCTGCGAATAGTACTGTTGATTCTCTATTCCGTGAAATTTCTGTTAAATCTTTCGTGTTTGCTCGCAATCACCTCGTTCGACGGTCCTGTTCGCAATCACCTCTCCCGACTGCCAAGAAATTCAGGCACATTTATTTCTTCACTCCTCTCCACAAACCACCTCACTTCCGGTCTGTACTCTTATAAAAGAGTACAAACATTCGGGCGCCATTTCTTTTCCTAGCCCGAGGTAAGAGGAGTTTCATTTGTTTTTCTTTATATCACACGCCCCCCTGATCTTCAGGATCATAGCTCGTAGTCTTGCAACCACTGCGGTGGCCGTCTACTCCTCTGTGCGCGTGATTGCAAAACTTCCTTGTGAGCCGTCGTCCTGCTGCCCATCATCTACAGAAGATAGGCCCTCCACTGGTCTCACATCTAATACGTGTCGTGGCACTCCGTCAACAGACACGTTGTTTCTTGACTGTGTGGCCGTTACCGTTCCTCTCCCCACTGCGTCGTACAACGGACATTAGGGGGTTCACCCAGACCTCATCCCCTACTGTATGGAGCCGACGTCCACCCTCACTTTCAACCGGTACAACTCTCGGATGTCGCCACGCATAACAGAAAACAGATTCTTGCGCACACTGTCTCCTTCGTTTGTCCTGACCTGGGTGACATGTGTATCAAAAGACAGCCTCTTCTGGCGAATCTCTCCCCTCTCTGCACAGCTTTAATGTCCTGTGGTTTCGCTCAACAATCCCGTTGCCACTGGGTCTATAGGCTGCTCTGAAGTACTGCCTGACATTCCACCAAGCCATCGTCCGTCCAATGTTTTCTGAACGAAACGCCGTCCCATTGTCCGACAAACCTCTTCAACTGACCATGTTCAGGAAACCCCATTAAGTATTCCTGCGAATTTCTTCTGCGGTCCTATTTCATTCTTCGCCAGAGAGCAAATCTCCCAGGTCCACAGTCGACCATAGTCAGATATTCCGCTCGTCTATAATGGGGTGACGTCAACGCCAGTCGCTTCCAATTCTCGTTCACCTGTAATTCTCCCGGCTCGTGCACCTTGTGACGGATCAATAGACTGACACCGTACACCAACGCCTGACTACTTGCTGCACAATCCCTCTTGGCACTTCATGCGACACCTTCCGGCCAAGTACAAGTTTATCCAACCCATGTGATGCATAGATGCAGATCCTTAACTTCATCGTATGATAGCAACACCTGCAACTCTCACGGCTCCTCCATCATCGTCAGCACTTTTGTCTTACTCTGGTCAATACGTCAGCCTTGTTCTTGTCTGATGGCACAAACATCACGGTTCATCATCAACCCAACTCGGCTATCAACTCCTTCAGGATTCCTATTCGCCTTCAGGACGATCATCTCCGCACCTTTGTCCTCACCGCCGCTGCCGTAATGGCGGCCTGTGTCCAGTTCAGCACGTCGCCAATCGTGTTCAATTCTATTTTCTTTAATCCCCATTTCAGGGCCAGATTTACCCCCTTTATCGCCGCATCCAGCTCAGCTACGTTGATGTGAGAAAAGTCTGTTTTCTTCCTCAGCCACTGGCATCCTCGACCACGTTCCCATCAATCTCCACTTTCACACCTGTGGCAATACTACTTGCATCACACCACACAACCCTGTCGTCGTCCTTGGGACGTACCACTTTTCCTCGCACCGGATCATCCTTTTTCACTTCTTCCAACCACCTTCTCTCGTACCACGGCAACTGTCTTCTCACTCCACCTTGTTGCCAGGCAACTCCTTCCGCCATTCTTTTAATGTAGCTGCAGGTCGTACGCAGCCATCCTGCGACAGGGTAATGTCCGACTAATTTCCCCACAAACGGAAATAGCTGTCACCTAGTCATCTCGTCGTCAATTTCTGGCACAGTATTCCCTCTCCTAATGTCAACTCGCCAGCGCATCTCGCTCCAAACGGGAGCCCCAGTGGTGTACCACCATCTAACATTTCTGGGTTTTCGCTGTTGGGCCAAACTTTTTTAGTTGCCCACATCGATCTTCCACTGACACCCCACGTTCTCATCGACCAAAATGTCATCGATGTACGCGTCGGTGGCTTCTTCTCCGACGCTCATCTCATCCTTCAGAAACTGCCTCTAATATTGCCGTCATGATTTGGGGGCAACACTCAGACCAAAACCCAATCTGTTTTAGACAGTATGTATTTCCTTTGTATCTTACTAGCTGATATTTTCCTCAAGTGTGGTGCAACGTGGATTTGTAAGTAGGCGGATTTCAAATCCACAATTGTGGATGCTCCGGTCTTTGTCGCCACCCTTCTCAGGGTCTCCCCACAGACATCAATGTACTCTCCTCCAGTGTGGCACGACACATGTTCATATAACTCTCGTAATCCAGAACTGGTCGGACCTTATTTTTGTTGGTTGGACCACCAGCCATCAGCGGCAATAACCTTCTCGTACATCATCCTTCCACGGTGCCAAAATCCCCTCCTCAATCCACCTCTCGACCTCCTCTTCGAATGCCGCCTCTTCTGCCTCCTCCTGAGTCTCGTCTCATACTGACTCACCCTGTTCTTCAATACTGGCGGCTCCGCCACCCCACTTCCACTGCACCGATCCAATTTTTCCATCAGTAAAACTTTGCAGTGAAGTCCTTGTCTGGTTATCGTATTTCCTCGGGGACCATGACAATCTGGTGTCGCACTTGCTGCGCTGCAGTTCCTTTTAACGCACATCTCCATCATCTCCTATAGTACGCCCCCAGCTGATAGATTGCGTCTATCCCTATAATCGCCTCGACCCCAGGAACGGCGGTCAGTCACTATTGCGTTCAAGGTCAGCTGTTGCCCGTCCAGTACAGGGTGACGTCGCTCATCCCGCGACAACTTGACTCGTCGGCTATCAAGCCACATTCGGCTACTCCCCTCCATCCAGCACCAGTCGCGTTCGCACCACATCGTGGTAGTACATCCGGTGTCAACCAGGGCCCTTACTCTTTCCCCTTCTATAATAACCTCCACTTTGGGCGGCATCATCCGCATGCTAGGGTAGCCAACTGGCGCTCAAGCTTCCCTCGCGTCGTTTCCCTGTTGGCAATTCCTGGCGATGTGACCAGTGTTATTGCACTTGTAACACCGAATTTTTCTTTGGTATTCATGACAGTCCTTTCGTAAGTGTGGTCCGGCACATTCGAACACTTGATACGCCCTTGTCTCCCATCGCGTCCCTCTTTCTCTTGCAGGGCTGCCGCTACCATTCCAACCTCAGATGGTCGAGTGCTCGTCAACACTTTCGCCGTCGGGATGAGGTCACACACGTCCATCTTTTCGACCCCGGTCACTTGTTGGAGCTTTCCCAATGTCGTCGGGAAACCCAGTTATAAAGGCCAGTTTTGCCGTGTGTTCCGCGCCAAGACCCTGTACCCAGCCAAGTCCACCAGCCGCTTATCTTGTTAGCGTACACCGTCCACTGACTCGCGGTCCATTTCACCCTCTTTAGCTTTTCGTACGCCACGAAGGACCCTTCGGCAAATGCACTTATTAGCCTGTTCTATAAATCAGCGTCTTCCTGTCTCGCTCACTCATCTCCAAGTACAGGGCCAACGCGTCACCCTCCAAAAATAACGGAATCATCGTAGCGACGTCAGTGATATTCTGTAGCTTAGCAACCAGCTGAACCTTTTTCAACACACGCAATAACGTCTCCATCCCCACAAAAGGCTTGATTATGTTGCTCAATTGTGCAGAAGCCATCGTTGCCGAAAATAGCTTGTTGATTCTCTTTTCCGTGAATTTCTGTTAATCTTTCGTGTTTGCTCGCAATCACCTCGTTCGACGTCTGTTCGCAATCGCTCCTTCCCCGACTGCCAAGAAATTCAGCACATTTATTTCTTCACTCCTCTCCACAACACCTCACTTCCGGTCTGTACTCTTATAAAAGAGTAAGACATTCGGGAGCCATTTCTTTTCCTAGCTAGAGGAGTTTCATTTGTTTTTCTTTATATCAAGTACTATTGGTCATTTTAACGATTGTCATCCCGGATTCCTGCCCTAATTAACGCTGTTTTTAATTGCTGGCATAAGACATAATTCTAGCCAAATATAGATATTTTCCGAGTCATGTTTTTCACATTTTATCAGTAAATTAAATGGTGATATTTTTACAATGCCCACCCACCCCACTTTTCATCGCCAAATCAATTTAGATATTTTACCCCCCTCCCCAGGTTTAATTTTTTTTTACCATGAATTTTTACAACAAATTCAAATTTCAAATATGTACGTGCTGTATTTTTCACTTTTTATCAGCAATATATGTAAGATATCTGCTATAATGCACCCAACCAGCTTTATATTGGCACATCAATTTAGATATTTTATAACCCGCTCTTAGCCCTGTTGTCTGGGTCTTTAGAATACACGACTGCAATTGGGCACCTTGTTGGCCATAGTGTGGTGACCATGATGCTTAAGGATAGATCTTTGTGATGAGTAGTCCATAACATGCAACATTTGCTTAGACTAAGGATACCTATTTTTTTTTGTCTACTTTTCATTTTNAAAAAGAGAGATAAGACTTCCCTACGGGATCAGGCTTAGGAAGAACTGTCTCACGGGGCTTTTCGTGTGAGGTTAAGCGCCGTATAAAAACGTGGCTTAGGACTTAAATACTTGTCCAAAGAAGTGATAACTCGCGCAACGGTATAATTATCTCTTTGCAATCAGCAACTTAGAAAAATCAACATAGCGTAATACTTGTTACCAGCAGTTCCTCTTCCAAAAAGTCCCACCCACAAAACTCTTTAAGTCATGGAAGTCAGCCTTGCCTTCGTTAGAAATGTTTGCGAGTAGTATATCTTTCCGACAAAGGTTTGGACATGATCAATCTGAGGCAAAACATTTCATTCACTATACATTCTGATCAAAAACTTTCAGTCAGGAGGTGCATGGCCACAGTAAAATTCTCCTCTGATGTGGTGAGGATGTTCCACCTATCTGCGGAGGCATAAACCATGAGAGGTGATTTTTAATAACGCAACGCACAGCCGCAGATTTAACGTTAGCAACACAGTTTTCCAAACTGTGTTACAAAATTCTTGAATGTCAAATTTGTTGGCATTCAAAATCATTAGCATCAAAAAACCGGAACATTTTAGTTTAGGCGCCAAATCAAAATCGAGTCTTCTAAACAGGTGACTCGGCAACTGAGAGGTGCTGACGAATCATCTAGCCCCTCACCTAAACTACAGAGGTCTTCTACCACTCCTGAACTAAAAACATGACCATTCAAGTCAGCCTCTATGACCGAATCTTCAACATCCTCCTCCGTATAGCATTCGCCAATCTCATCACTCAAAGCGGCCACCGTTTTCAGCCATTCCTCTATCTGGGCTTTTTGGCGAGAAAGAAGGGCCTGGAATAAATTATCCTTAGACTTTATAATGTCTAAGGTTTGCACAATTTTTTTCTTATTCCAATGTCGCTTTTTAATTAACGAACTAGCGAAGACTCGGAAGACATAATTAGCTTCTCAGAAGCGACCAAAGAGTGGCAAAAAATCAATGACGAACCCAAATTTAAAAAATTACAGACCCCCAATTCTACAGAACTAATAAAAGTCAAGTAAGTTGCAAACAAATGGGAAAATAATAAGAAATTCCTTCAGAATCAAACAAGACCAAATTTGAAAGTCAACGGTCAAAGGGAGATGACCTCTTTTTTCTGGTAAAGTTACCTCCCCTAAAGTAAATTTAAAATGGTAGGAGAAAGTTTAGTTCAATCTTCCGACGACGACTGTTAACAACAATGGTGTTTAATTTCTCCTAATGCCTATTAGAGAAATATGACATATAATATGTCCGCCAAATGGTGATTATTTTTTTCATACACAAATGAGTGATTTTGTGCAAAATATCGCAATTTTTCCTTGTTCGGAAAAAGGCGAACGTAAAACAGAAAGGCGTCGTCTTTTAAAAAGGGGTGAGGAAGAGAAAGGAAAAATGGTCTTGTTTGATAAAGAAATGGAATCTTTTATTATAAGAATTTCTCCACTAAAGGAGGCAAAATAAATTACAGACAATTGAAGACAAACAACTTGCACAAGATTTCTCATGCACGACTTAAATTTAAGATTTTGGGGTCGAATAACAAAAAAACAAGATTACAAAAAATACATGAAAGTGAATAAAAAAAGGTTTTCACTTACAGAAACAAGGGTATTGCACAATTAAATACCTTTAAAAAAAATGATTTTCTCTCTCGGAGGAGAGACAGGCAGTTCCACAGAAACTCTTAGTTCTGTCAAAAAAATGTCTCGTTCCTTTTAAGGACTGAGGCTCCCGGCAGTAGATTAAGGCTGGCCCTCTGCGGCTGTAATTTTCTTCCCTGACACGTAGCTGTCCGTTTTTCCTCAAAGGGATGGACACTCCAACAAAGTTTCTTCCTTGGGGAGAAAGAATGAGAGAGAAAAGAAACACGACCCTTTTCGCCAAGGGAATGAGAAACCACCGTCTCAGCCGTTCTGGGAATTCTGTAGGGTGCACCAGCAATTAGCCACCTTTTCTCTATCAAGGTTTCTTTTAAAACGGCCCTATCTGTATTCAAGCAGCTTAGGGTTCGTCTCACAGTGCTATGAAAGGACAATCTGCTGGTTGCGATGACAGTATCTTAAGATGCGTCGCACGCCTCGACTTCCCAGTTCCAAAGAGGCAGATCTCAGCTCACACGTCATCAAAAAAGAAACCCAGACAGGCGCCAAATCCAGGAGCCCCCGTCCTTCGCTTTCGCAGCAAAAACGAAACGAAACAGAAGACAGACCAAAAGGGAAAAAAGGGCATGCATAATACAGCAAATGATTTTAAAAGGATAAAATTTCCAATAGATGAGCTGATGCCATTGCTCCACAAGGATAGGCATTCGTTGTTCAGCGACCTAAGAATAATTACAACAAAAATAAAGGAAAATCACAACTAAGGACACTTCAGTGCCAATAGGTGTCATGCGTATCGGAATAAACAACGGTCGAAAGTTTGCAGAACGCATATCTATTTCGCCGATGAAGCAAGAACTTGTAAACCTTGGTGTAAATGGCCAAAAAGAACGATGTATAAATGCTACCGAGTTCCCGACCAGCAAACCTAATGGAAGTGATGTGGAAAACTAATAGGTCGAACAAGTCAGTCCCACGAGGTTCACCGCTATTAGAAATACATGCAAAACTAGGGGCTACTAAATTGAAATTTATCGTAGATACTGGCGCAAGTATCTCGATTTACCAACTTCTGCAGTAAATAGGTATTTCATTAAACCCGACTCCCATATCATCTCCACTGCAAACGGTGAGAATAAATGTTACGGACAAGCGAGTCTGGAAATTGGAATACCAGTCTAAGGAGATCTTTCACCTGGACATTCGTGGTCGCTGATATCACCAACCCACTCCTTGGACTGGATTTCCTCAATAAGTTTGGTCTAATAATAGACTGCAGTAACAAACACATTTACGACCCTACAACAGCCAAGAAAGAGTTTAAAAGTATCTGCATCATCGGTGAATCTAGTCGTAAATGAAACGGAGCTCCCGTCATTCGTACGGAACGTGATTAACGAAAAATATCCGGACTTAATCACACCACACAAGAACAATAACAAAAATACTGCGGTGTCTACCACAGAATTGACACAGGAAGCCACACGCCAGTATTTTCAAAACCCAGGCGGCTTAATGTAGAAAAACTGGAGGCCGCGTGTACTGAATTTAAAACCTGCAAAAAGACGGAGTGATCTCCCTTTCCAAAGAGCGAGTGGTCTAGCCCACTACATATGGTAAATAAACAAAACGGAGGATTTAGATGTTTGGAGACTATCGTTCTCTCAATAGCATAACGAAGACTGACAAGTACCCTATACCGAATATAAACTCTTTTTCTGCAAAACTTGCAAACAAACGACGATTCTCACATCGATTTAATTTCAGCCTACCATCAATTTAAAATGCATTCGGACGATATAGCGAAAACAACTATAACCACCCCATTCGGACTGTACGAATATAATTATATGCCGTTTGGATTAAAGATTGCGTCAGCCACGTTTCAACGGTATATGGACAAAATTTTTGAAGATATTTGATTGTGTGTTATATATATATTGATGACATTTTAATTTTCAGCAATGATGAGATTTCTCATCAAAAAGACATTGAAACTGTTTTGTATTTTAAATGAACACAATTTAAAAATTTCAGCCACAAAATCTGCTTTCATGTCACTTCCCTAGATTCTTAGGCTTTCATATTAGTGTAGATGGCATTAAACCTCCAATTAGTAAAAATAGAATACTTAAAATTTTTCCTTACCCTAAGGACGCTAAAGGGTAACGTAGATTTCTGCGAATGGTAGGATTTTATAGAAAATTAATACCAAAAAATTTTCAAAGATAGTTTTACCCTTATCTGAGAGAATGAGGTTATCCCCTAAGGCTCGTTCACATTAAATGAATCTGAACGACAATCTTTCAATTCAGTAGTTAGGAACTTAATGATACATCCTCATTAGTCACCCTGAACCTAACTGTACAAATTACCAGTTAGTCACCGACAGTAGTAATTATGCTATTGACGCTGCATTGCACCAAATTGTGCTTCCACAAGCCAATACCGATCGGATTTTTCTCTAAAAATTAACTCAAACGCAAATTAGATATTCTACATTCGATTGTGAACTTTAGCAGCTTATTTGTCAGTGCTGCACTTCTGTCACCTAATAGGTCGCCAAGTGCTGCTTTTACTGACCATAAGCCATTTGTAGTGCATTTTATAGTTTAAACCCCGCTAAATCAGATAGAACAACAACGACAATAGCTATCCTGACAGAATTTATTTCAGATATTGAACATGTAAAAGGTAGTCAGAATATAGTTACTGATTGTCTATCCCGACCAACTCTTGCTGTACAAATAGATGCGTGTGATTTACTTGCACTTGCAGAAGCACAGGCATCTGATACTGAAATTCGATCTTTTCAGGACTTGAAAAGATTCACCATACCTGGAGATAACCAGTTTATATGGTGTGACTTATCAACGTCTTACCCAGACCTTTTGTTCCATCTAAGTTGCGTGAATCCATATTTATAGTATCCATTCCATAAATCACCCTGGCATTAAATCATCCATTAAGATGATTAAAGCTGGCCAAGCACAAATCAAAGAATTTTGACAATCATGCACAGCGTGCCAACAAGCAAAGGTCTACAAACATACAAAATCACCTATACATACGTTGGAAATACCATCAGCTAGATTTCACACAGTCCATATCGATATAGTAGGACCACTTCCTCCTGCAAAAAAGCCTAAATAGTAGTTACTTCAGCCCTTATAGATATATACTCACGTGTATTGACCGCACAATCGTTGGGTAAGAGCACAGCCATCAGCGAAATCACTGCATCTAGTGTAGCTGAGGCCTTTATAAACACGTGGTCCCGCGTTGGGGTGTCCCTCTGCATGTTATAACTGACAGAGGCCGGCAATTTGAAAAGTGAGTTGTTAGTGAAGTAGCAAAAATAATTGTTTTTTATAGACTACGTATGACAGCTTATCATCCCCAATGTAATGGTTTGATTGAGAGAACGCACAGAACCACTAAAACTGCTATTATAGCACGAAAAGAGTCCTGGCTCTCAGCTCTTCCATAAGTACTTCTCGGGATTCGCAGTATGCCCAACAGCACTGATTTTTCTCCTTTTTATGCTGTTACAGGCACACAATGTTTGCTATCCCAGCTGCTAATCGATAGTACAAGGCGAGGAGGCTGCAACGCAAAATTTCACAAGAGATTTACATAAGACCATGTCACAATTTGATATGAGAGACTTCACCAAAAGAACTACTAAATCTGCAAAATCTTATGTACCAGAAAAACTTCAAACTTGTGATAAAGTTGGATTAGAGTGGATCGTGTTCGAAGACCATTAGAGGCACCCTATTCAGGTCCCTACACAGTCCTTCAGCGAACACCGAAATATTTTCTGGTTAAGATGAAATATGATAATGGATACCCAAGTTTCTGTTGACAGGTTAAAACCATATATAGAAGTACAAAAACAAATAGTAGAGAAACAAGTGGAAGAAAAGATGAATAGGAACGAAACGCCTAGTGATCCAGAGCAGGAAATAAAATGCTGAGAATAAAGAGAAGATTCTCCCATGATAAATACAAAATCTCGTTCAGGTCGAACAGTGTCCTGGAAGAAACATAACGAGTACTACTATTATTAGTACACTCTGTTCTAAAGGGGGAACTTCTGTAATGGTTGAAACAATGGCGTTTGGCTAGTGTTCTAAAAATAGAAAAATGTAGACACACTGGCACCAAGAATTTAAATTTGGGCGTAAAATAAGGACCGTTTCTTTTAGATGGGAATATGAGAGGTAGCAGTAAGAGGTAGATAATAATAGGAGTAGAAGGTAGATGTAGTAGGAATTGTAAGGGTCACTGAAAGGGACACGTGGGAGAAGTCAGTTGACGACTAGAACCCAGAAGGGACAGACCAGCTTTCCACGACAGTCACCGGTAAACCTCAGCTCAGCCTTCAGCTCCTGGATCCACACAAAAGTTTAAGAGGTTAAAACCAAGCTTAGTACAACTTGATGTAAAAGCAGAATTTTTCTCAAACCAAAAATAAAACCTCATTTAAATCAACAGTTTGTATTTTCTGTTAATAATTCCACAAAGAAGAAATACAACAACTACATTATTAGTATCAACCACCCATATTTTTTTAGACGAAAACTGTATTGAAAATTTAGGCCCCCTAAAAAAAATCGATGATATAATTTTTACTTTATAAATAATAAGCCAATTAAATAATTATCGAAATGAGTAAAAAAGAATCTCCAAAAATTCAAAAACAATTTTTTTTTTTACATTTATTTTACATTTTATTTTCGATTTCTTATAAAAATTAAAATTAAAAAATTTGTTTCTATTCACAACTTCGGTCTTTTATCTTATATGTATAATAAAGTTTTTATTTATACTGTAATTAATATCGAACACTGACCAACTCGCAGAGATTTTACGTCCCCAAAGTGAGAGGGGTCAAAATTAAGTGACCTGAAAAATGAGAAAGTTTTGAAATAAAATAAATAATGCATTATAAAGATCATTCATTGATAAATCAACACTGAAAATTTCATAAAATCCGATAATTCCAGATTTTTGGTAAATTATTTTCTGTATTTATTAATTAATTAAGCCCCCCCCCCCACACGGCTAAATTCATTTTGTCAAAAAACGGATTTTACGTCAATTTTTGGATGTACCTACAATATCCCTTTTTTCTTTGGCGAAATGCCAGTTCACTTGAGTGTGGAGAATCAATACCCTGCAAATGCTGAGACAAATAAAGACTTCCTGGTCAAGCTTAACCGGGGAAAAAGTTTGCAACAAACCTTGTTGCGACCTTGCAAGTAGATAAAAAGGAATCGTCATCTTATGTCTTGTAGAATTAGTTCAGAAATAGCGTACCTCCTTCGTGAGTGGTGACAAGTTATTTATTTACCAATTCGACCAATCAAAGGAAAGTAGACACCAACCACATGTATATATCTACGCAATTTTTATTCCTGCTATCTTCCATCAGAAGATTGCAAATGAGTAGCTTTCATTTTTTCCGACACATTCCCGCGTCACACACACACACAAAAAAAAGAAAAAAAGCTGTCGATTTTTTTTAAAATCTTTTTTATTTTTTATTTTTTTATGTTAAGGCATTGCTAATGGTTCAAGCAACCATTGCAAAACCATTCATTTTCGAGTGGAGGATCCCTGATCCCCACACATCTAAAGTGGTATCAGTGGTTACATTGGTCAGTGCAGATCATAGCAGATCCGTCATCTGGATGATAGCATCCAGGACAAATCCAAGTCAGACTTCTATCCTCTCCCACATTACTATCCTCTATATTATCATCCAACCAAGGATCCCAATCCTCTGGATTCCATTCCTCGTGTTTCCAATTCACGTACCGCGTGCAGTTACAAAGGGTACAAGTATTTTAAGGAATGAATGCACACGCTCCCATCACCTCGTCTTATTTCAGCAGAACGCACCAATCCAGCATCTCCCGGAAACAACTTCACGACCCGTCCTAATTCCCAAAGTGTCGGGATTTTTGGTTAAGTTTATTATGACAACACCTCCCGGTTGAATTCTATTAGTCATTGTCTGATATAAATCGCCACCCTGTTCTCTGAGAGAAACAAGGTAATCCTGCTGCCAGACCTGTTTAAATCCTTCCAGTAGTTCATCCATATTTTCAAAGATCAATCAGAACTTGTCTAGAGGAGAGGTTATCCTAGCACAGGACAATGTTTTCAAACCTCAGAAGGAGTCTAGGGTTCCGATCAGAATGCCAAAAAAAATGTCGGGGCGAAATCACCTCTAGTCCCAAACTGTTGGAACTAGCATATGTCAATGGTCAATCATTCAGCCTGCTGAACATCAGAGATGGCAGTTAAGAGTTCAGACCGACCGCAAGTGGATCTACCAATGATCTTGTATAGGCAGCCCTTTAAGGTTTTGATACCCGCTCCCAACACCCCCGTACCATGCAGAATGGAGAGGAATCCTAACATGTTTGATGTTGTAGGCACCGAAACCCACCTCATACTCAGAGGAAGTGAGAGCCTGATGAAGCAAGTCACCACCAGCAATAAAGAACTTAGTATTGTCGCTATATAAATGCGAAGGTAACCCCCATATATTTGTGAACCTAACAAATGCAAGAATGAAAGAATGTACGGTCATGTCTTCAACGAGTTCCAAATGCACAGCTCTAATCTCATACAAGTGAAAACTAGTATGTACATCTTGGTTTGCTGTTTTTGGTCACAAACCCACAATGCCAGTGTAATCCACTCCAGTGTGTAGGAAGGGTCTTACCAGATTAACTCTATGTTTAGGTAGGTTTGACATTTTTGTATATGTGAAGGGTAAAGAATTGAACCTACGACATAAATGGCAGTTCTTTAGGACTCTTTTCACGGCCTGTCTTCCTTGAGGGATCCAAAACCCAGACATTCTAATTCTGGTCAAGGTAGTTGGTACGTCATATGTTTAACTCCTTCGTGACTATCCCTCAAGATCAGATCAGTTAATGGGTGATTCTTCCCATCATAATAGGGTTTAAAAGCGCGTGGTGTAATGGTTAAAGTCATGGAAATGGACTCGTCACCCCGAGTTTAAATCCTGGATGTGGTAATTGCATTTTACTTAGGCTAATACCCTTGGGAAAAGTATGAATCTCCAACGATGTGTAGAATAATCATACAAGTCAAGCAATTACCGTCGAATTGGCAAGACAAGACAGCAAGCAGTCGTACTCAATATCGATTCTGGTTTGCTGCAAGACTATTGCAAAATGCAGGTTATTATGGAGCCTCAGAGGTTCATACAACCAAGCAGCCAGTCAGGAACTTAGGGAATGGAATACCCAATGCATGAGTGGACTGTTCTGAATTCCCATAAGTACCAGTTGTCTTGACACTGGTTCAGTTGTGCTTGGCCAGTCACCTTGTTCAAACGAATAGTAGATTGACTGACTTCAATACTATGGATAAATAGCAGGACAGACTGGTCTCTTTAACCTTGGTTAGGCAACCGGTCTAGGAGAAAAAAACTCTGAATTCAAACCTGTTAAACTCCGCTTAAGAAATTGACCTTGTGTCCCATCCGGCTCGTGTTGAAACTTCATTTCTATGAATCACATTTTTTCTGTATCCTACCCCTAGAACGGATAACTCTGACTTTGTCCAAAAATAGGGCCAGTTGATTCATTCGTTTAGGTACTGGTTACGCGGAGGATCCTGTAAAAACGCCTGTTCAACGGGAAATGCCTGTCTTTATATTGTTTTGAACAAATAGTTACAGACACTGCCTACAGTCCACTTGTATTTTCCTCAATTTGTGCATAAATTCCATCACTCGGGAAATTACTCGCAACAGTTTACCGAAGTTTGAGAATCTGTTAAAGGGGACAATAGGCTCCACGTTTATTTGAGCAGAGGTACAAAAGAGATCAGCACGATTGTTGTCAGAATTAAGATAATTAAGCGTGCTATCTGGCCACAAAGGGTATCTGACTATCAGCTAGGTTCAGAACACCAAAAAGTGATGTTCTCCTTCAATTTGTCAGTCCCCTAGTGATCAGGTCAGTAGGATTTTGACTGGAATGTACATACTTATATTTGATGGCCAGATCGTAAGTAGAAAGTATTTCTTCTCCATCTGCGCAATATCCTTCAGGCGATGTTTAACAAAAATGTTCTTTTATAAATTTCTAAATTTCATCTTCTGGTAGGTCTTTAAGGATGTTAGAAAGACATTTTATAGCCAGAAAGACGGCTAAAAGTTCCAAAGTCGACAAGGTCTTGGTTTTTTAACGGAGCCAACTTCGCCTTAGCAAAAAGTAAAGAGGACCCCCCCCTTCCGACAGCATATACAGAGAAGCCGTATGCCTTTTTAAAAGCATTCGAGAATATGAATAAGTCGATACCAACATCTTGTAATAATACGGAGCTTGCTGGTCAGTCACCAAATGTAATAATACTGATTTTGCTGCACGCGGCACAAAATGTAACACTATTATGAGACATGGGTTCGCGTCGTCATCATTTCGCCGTTCTTCTCGTCCAAATCGTCTGGGAGAATATTGATCACTATCAATAGCAGTCTCCCAGATCGATACTCTGGATTGTTACGTACAGGACGTCCGGAGAGAATATTGATGACCAATAGCAATCTGTCCGGAATCTCTCTGTCACTTCTTGTCACTGGCCGTATTGATCGTCGGACAAAACCCAAACGCCGTGTCTGAAACGCACCCATGTGTCATAAGGGAAACAAAACAACAACAAGAGAAATGAAGACAAGGCAATGTCAGTCAGGTGAACATCAGAAAAGGCAAAGATGAGGTGTATAATTGTCTGCTGCTATCTCTACTGGCTGTCGAGATGGGGGGTTCCCCCGTTCCTTTTAGAGACCCCTTCTAATGCTAGCGTCTAGTGGCATCTCACATCTTATCTGTTCAGTGTTCAGGGCTCATCTGCCTCTTCGGCTCCCAGGGACCAACTGTCCTCTCCGCTGTCCAGAAGCTAACTGGTCTCTCCGCTGTCCCAAGACTAACTCCTGTCCTCCTCGGCTCCCAGAGGCTAACTGTCTAAAACTTTTCAAAACTCCCAGAATTCCTCAGATCTCATATCAAATCTCGTCTGCGAGATTTGTGTCTAAACCCCGCGTTATTTGAAAAAGTTTTTTGTTCTAATCTAGGTCATCTTTTATTGCTAGTCTAAACTATCGTTGACCCTCAAATTGGTCAAAACCCAGTCTTCTCGTCTCCTAAGAAGAGATTATCATCCTTTTATATCTATCCTCAGTTTTATGCTTTTGTTGCCTATTGCCACCACAAACAATATGCCTACTTACACATACACATATATGTATACACACACATGTATGTATACATGCACACATATGTATCTATCTATCTATACATATATCTATTCACACATTATTCTACTAGAACACACACACATATTTATACATATATGTGGTTTGACTTACTACTTATTAATTCGATTTACACTAACTATTATTTAACTATATACTAAGTGTGCATTTATATGCACATACACATTCTTGCACCCGCCATTGTATTATACTATGTTGGTTGGGGTGCCAAATGTAATATTATGATCTGGTCACGGGACCAAATGTATTACAATGCTGTCGCGGCGTCGAATCTAATGCGATGGGTGTTCTTTGACCCACAGGAAAGTTGAAGTGCTTGTTCCGGGCTGTACCTGAAAATGACCAAATTCACCAAGGTTGTTCCACAATTAACACGAATGCGTTTTAACAATAAAAGACCTTTATTAATCATAGTGATTAAAAATCATGTACAACCACAAAGGGGTATCGAGTTGAAGTTGAGTCGGTATTTTGTGGACTGACTGGCGATATATGCTGGGTTTCTGATTCAAATTCAGAACTTTGAGTAACAAGATGACAAAGCAAAGACGGTGACAAGGGCCATGAGACAGAGCTATCAATTCGCTAGGGAAGCAGCTGTCCGATCTGTTCAAGGACCAGCTTTCCACTCTGGTCAAGTACCAGCTCTCCAATCTGCCTGGGACCCTTTGGGTCCTCTTTTATGGGTTCTAAACCCCCGATCCAGGGCTCTCATTGGCCAGCCAATAGAAACGCCGGACAATGGCCCTACAGTGTAAACATCAGGAGGTGTACAAAACCCATCCAGAAGATGTGGTTTGCATTTGATTGGACGGCCAATCAAAATCATGGCATTGGGTTACATATCTCGGAGGTGGGTAACAAGTCTCCGCCCCAGTTTCCTGATTGGTGAGGCACCTGATAATATTTTGTTATTGTATAAATGGTCCTGTCAATTGCTATGATAATTCCCAGGAACTGGCCTAAGACCACCCGGGTAAATTGAGATTATCAACATTTTAAAGATTTAATCTTTAAACTGTTTTTGCTAAATAAATGTCCTTATCTTACACAGTCCCCACAAGAACAATAATAGATATGGATATGTCAGCAGCCATTCCTTTTTCATCAACTGATTTCTGCCATTAGAATTCCCCTTCTTCAAAATTACTTCCTATCTTGTGTCGACTCTACAAGAATGATAATATATATTTATGTGAAAACATTTGTATAAACAAAAAGTCATTTGTGTTATATCAACCATCAACCGACTTTTAGCCATTAGAATTTCTTTGTGTTAGAGTAATTAATTTTATCTAGTGTTGACTTTACCACACCACTGACTTGTACTCTAATCTAAGTCGCTTGTATGACTCTAGACTCAATTGTTATTTTTAAGTATCCAGTCAGACATCGCCAGTCACTCCTTGACACCGCTCTGGTGTTATATTACCTCCCTTACTTTTCCTGTCCTTTACCTTTCGTAGGTAAATGACAAATTTAAAGGATGCATTATTTTATAATGCTACATTTTTTTTTTTTTTTTTTTTGACAAAGACAAAAAATAACAGCAAAAGAAAAGTTATTATGTTGATTCTGTTCAGTCTCAAATGTTTTGTTTTTAACAGTTCATTTGTTAACGTCCTTTCTGAGTGTCTTAAAGTAATGTTTTTTTTTCTTTTTTTTTTCTTAATACAAGTGTTGTTTTTTTCTTTTGTTTTTTCTTTGTTCCTCAAAATTTTGGTCAGTGGCATTCACTGTAGCAGTTCACACAATAAATCATCTGACAAATTATACATACATTAATATGTTCACTTCAGAATACATAATTGGGACAAAAAGAGAGAGAGAAAAAACACAAAAAAACAATTAAAATGATTTGGAATTTAAACAATAAGTGACTTAATTCAATATTCAGCAAGAGTGTTCAGTCCTTTTTTTTTTTTTCGAGACCTAGTAATAACGTGTGTATAAATGTATAATTTTCATGCGTGTAAAAGTTTTAACTGTTCTTTTTTTTTTTTTTTTTTTTTTTTAATGTTCCGAGAGTGTTTCTTGAAATTTCTTTCATCTCTGCCGATATGCTTTGCTATCGTCTCTCTTCTGGCATTCAAAAAAAAAATTTTCATTTTTTTTTTTCATTCATTAATCACTACATTTCCCTGGACTACGAATACTAATATAATTATAACTACCACTATGATGACCTAATAATAATTACAGGGGCTCTGCTCTTATGGTTATTGTCAACCTTCCCCTATATACCTGTGATAGGACCAGTTTTCTCTCCAACACCACTGCCTAAAGCCATCAGACACCTCTATGGTCTGTAACATTATAAATTTCGGTGGCCCCTGGTGGTATAACCGGGAGGTACATGCCTTCACTGTGTCCGTCTTATACTCCTCTGCTTCTCTTCGGGTAAGCAGTATGAATTGTTTACGGATTAGGTTAAAACCTATATATTTAGATTCTAATTTATACCTACTAATCTTCTTTTTGCATTTTATTTTCGTTTTCTCTTCCTTGATTACTGGAGGACTCTCAGTCTCTGATTCAGAATCCATATTTTTCCAGATCACCTTTTTGGAAATTGAGATTCGAAATAGTTTCATAATTTTTCTCTCTTTACTTCCATCTGCTTTTGTACAGTTCACATATCTTAAGCTCATGTTCTTTTGTTGAGAATACTCCTTCATTACCAAAGGTGTTGAACTACTGTCCTCGATTAATTGGTTGGGTAACTCAATCAGTTTGATTGGGCCTCGTATCTCTGAATTGGACTTGATAACCAACCTTCTTTGTTCTGTCGCACTCACTACATGAGGGGGATAGTCAACGGTATGGTTACGAAATAACTCCATACGGATTGAACTATTCTCGCTGCAAAAATCACTACTGATTATTCTTTTTATCTTCATTGGTGGTGTAAAATCCCCGATACTTTTGCTACTGGATTCTACTAGTCTTCCTGTAACAAGACAGTATCGGCTTAGAGTGGAGTCAGAGGTTTCTTCTAATGGAATAAGACTGTGCTTTTTATCGAGTAACTTTTCGCAGGCAAGAGATGAATGAGGGTCTGGACCTCGATCATCATCCGTTTAATAACTTTTACTAAGTGAGCTACCATCATTACGGTCCTCAAGCATGGGCTGCGTCACCTCAAGGGTTGGCAGTCCTTTAGTAACCGTCTTTGATTGTTTTTTCACAATTGACTGGTGAGCAAGAGGGATTGTCTTAACCGGTAATTCCTCGTTAAACTTTTTGTCAGTTTCCAATTTTTGTAAACTGTTTGCTAAAGAGGGTTTGGAAATTTTCGTAGCACCGGCGGGGTGACTGGGTTTTTTCCCCTACAAAGACTAATCTTCTTGACTTTGTCTTGGGGGTTATCTAACAAGATCTCTTTTGACAGTATTCGTTTTGTCGGACGCGACAAAGGTAATGACCATTTCATGCCTTTGAAATCTTGAATTATAGACTTAACATTCTTGGACAGGTCCGGTTTTCTCTCGACATCCCCCTCCCCTTTCAGTTCTATGGCTACTGTGACATCAGCATCAGGTGAAATTTTATCCTCCACTTTTTGACAAGAACCTGCACTAGATAACTGAGATTCAGGTTCCATCTCTTGGCTGCTCTCCGAAGATTCACCAGGCAAATTGCCATCTATGGGGGCCCGTGATGTCTCTGCTTGAGCGGCTGGTGGATTGATAGTCTGTTTTTTATTTACTTTTACCGAATTTACTTTTTCAATAGGAAATTCCTTAAGCACTTTCATAATAATACCATTAAGAATATGTATCTGGAACGCGTTCAGTTTATCTTTTTGGGAATGCTGCATATACATCTCCCTAACAATTCTTCTGGTTAACAAATTGAAATCTTCTGTTCTCGAGAACAGATCACGAACAAAATCTTCCATATGCTGCTTTTCTTCTTCATCTATCCCATCCTCCATTTTTTATGAGAACCTGTCATAGTTTCAGGTTGCATCTTTTTAGCAATCTCTGGTAATTCACCAGGAGAATTAATTATGGCATCCTTAGGTGCCCCTGATTCCTTTTTAACAGTGAATTCATAACGCACCTTCCTAATTATGACACATGGGGGTCGGGTCGTCATCATCTCACCATTCTCGTCCAAATCGTCTGGGAGAATATTGATCACTACCAATAGCAGTCTCCCAGATCGATACTCTGGATCGTTACGTACAGGACGTCCGAAGAGAATATTGATTGATCAATAGCAGTCTATCCGGATCATCTCTGTCAATTCTGTCACTGGCCGTATTGATCGTCTGACAAAACCCCAATGCTGTGTCTGGAACGCGCCCATGTGTCATAAGGGAAACAACACAACAACAAAAGAGATGAAGAAAAGACAATGTCAAGTGAACATTAGAAAAGGCAGGGAGGTATATAACTGTCTGCTGCTATCTCCAGTCACTCCATCAGCTTATAATTCATTTGCTCCTAAGTCTGTAGAGAGGGGGGTCACCCCCATTCCTTTTGGAGACCTCTTCTAATGCTAGCGTCTAGTGGGCATCTAACATCTTATCTCTTCAGTGTTCAGGGCTCATATGCACTCTTCGGCTCCCAGGGACTAACTGACTAAACTTTTTGAATTTCCCAGAAATCCCCAAATCTCATCTCACTCTCGTATGAAATCTCATCCTCCGAGATCTTATCAACCCTGCGGGATTTGAAAGGGTTCTTTGTCTAAAAGACCACCCTCATGATTTTTATGACCAACTGGTCAACTATTAAGTGCCAAAGGACCAGACATGTTGTCTGCTTCTGGCCTTTATCACTTTTCATATCTATTCTAAACCCTAATCTCACCTTTTATGGCCTGTTTGACCGACCATTCACATACTTTACGCCTACTTACACATACAATATATGCATACACACACATGTATGTATCTATCTATCTATACATATGTATATTCACACATTATCTACACTAGAACACACACACATATTTATACATATATGTGGTTTGACTTACTACCTTTTAATTCGATTTAACTAACTATTATTTAACTATATACTAAGTGTGCATTTATATGTACACACACATTCTTGCACCCACCGTTGTATTATATACCTCCCTTTGCCTTTCTTGTCATTCATTCATAAATTACACAAACAAAACAAAAAAAATTACAATCAAGAAAAAAAATTCACATAACACATTGTTTCTCTCCATGATGTGCAACCACCCACACGGAGTGGCCCGCCGGGCACCAGAGCACTCACCCAGGGATCCTTCTCCCATCCCGGTTGTGTTGCCTGGTTGTTTCCTTCTTAACGTTCGTCCTACCTTTTTCCATTTCGTACCTGCGGTCGTTACTTTCCATTCTGTTTCGGCGGTCATTCCTTCTCGATTCCATTTCGTTTCCGTGGTCATACCTTTCCATTTTGTTTCTGCGGTCATTCTTTCTGGGCCGGATACGCGCACTCACGGCCCTGCATCCCATCTTTGTTTTCTAACCCCTTGGTATCCCTGGGTTTGGACCCGGGGACCCAACAGGACACCCGCGATAGCAGAGGCACACCGAGGAGAGAACAAAGCAAACAATTCAACGACAAAAGAACATGCATTCATGCTATGTTGGTAATTAGGAATCAGTCCCCTCTCATCAAACCAACAACAGCAACAATGGCCAACAATGCTCAGGGTGATTTCTATCCCCACCCTTTTCCAAAATCACATAACACAACAAACAAAAACAAAAAAACAAATCATCTTCTGCCAGCTTGGTTCTTCGACCCTGCTTCCTCAAGTCAATCTTTTGGGGAAACTTCTTACTTAATCAAACCAGGACGGCTTTCCTCAGCTCACCTCCCACTAAACACAGGGATTTTAAACACCCTCTTCTTACAGGAGGACTTCTCAATTCACCTCCTCGATTTCGCCCCACCCCCCACTAACACAGGGGAATTTTAACCCCTCTACTAAAACGATTCAGAAGTATTACGTAATCCCATTCCTACGACGCGGTGGCATAAGAGATCCACGCAGTTCTTTCGGTACCGTACCGGAATTATTGATTGGAAGCAGTGTCGAGTCTACCTTGTGGCCGGGGGTCTCCATCGCCCCCCCTGTTCAATAACATTACAATTAAAATAAAATACCAACAAATACCAAACAATCATCAGTCTCTTGGTTCTCTGGGCCTTTATGCCCCAATTTTGCAATCAACAAAAACAAAAAACAAACACAGGACAGTTCAATGGCCAAAGTTGTTCAGGGATGAGTTTCACCCCTTCATCACACACATACACAATGTTCACCCTATCAGGAGATTTAGAAGAGTTCAAATCTAATCCCTGTCATTTTTCATTGTCTTTTTTTTTTTTTTCCTTTTTTTTTTTTTTTTTTTTTTTTTTTAATATATTTGGGCACACGCCTGATCGCAACACACATAAATCAAGTTCAATTCTCCAAGTCAATAAAATAGGAGAAGACAGAAAAAAAAAATAAAAATTAAAATCCCACAGTCAATTGTTGTTGTATATAAAATAATAATAACAATGATAACCACAACAACAATGATGATAACAATAATAATTTTCATTCAATTAACACACACAAAACAAGCTCAATTCTCCAAGTCAAATCAAATTAGGAGAAGGAAAAAAAATTAAAAATTAAAAAAAAATTAAAATTTAAAAGAAATTCTACAGTCAGTTGTTGTATATAGAATAATAATAATAATGATAATAATAATGATGATGATAATAATAATTTTCATTCAATTAACTGCACCCAAATCTTTTCAAAGCTACCTTACAATATGTATTTTGGTGGGACAACAGAAAAATTAAATAAATAGCAAATTCAAAATGAATAAATAAACAAAATAATTACTCAAATTCTCCTTTTTCCTTTTAAACAAACATTCTAACCAACTATATGAAAACTGGAGGGAAAAAATCAATTAAATCGGCTGTATAAGACAAGAAACAACTAATCAACAGGTGTGGGTGGGGAGGTGCTTCGCTCTTTCTCGGGGGGGAGTCTCTCCTTTTTCTCAACATTTAATAAAAATTTAAAATAAAAAATTTTTTTAAAAATTCAGTAATCTTCTCAACGATTTTTTTTTATAAAGATCATTAGTAATCTTATCACATTAATTAAGAAAGTCTAATTAAATGCTTACTCTAAATAATAATAACAAACAAAAAACAAAAAAAAAAATAACAAAAGAAACAACATTTTATTTCTTTACACACACACTCTATCTATCTATCTATCTATATATCACTAACTTTCCATCCAAGTCTAAAAAAAAAATGCAAGTCATCTTTATGACCCTACTAAAGGTCAATCTCCCATTCCTTTCTTTGTTCGTAACATTAGTATATCAGATATCTTTCTCTCTCTACCCTTTCTTTCTCCCACTGCTTAAAACATTAGTATATCAGATATCTTTCTATCTCTACCCTTTCTTTCTCCCACTGCTTCCCTCAAAGCCTTTCGCTTTATTTCTCTCTTTCTTCCTCCCTTCCCTTTCTTTCTTTTTAATAGGGAGAAAACAAAATCTACAACCATCTTCCAAACAGAAATTTCTATCCACGATAAGTGGTTAAGAGGAAAAGAAAATATTTTAGCAGGGAATTTGATCATTCATTCATCTATTTTCTCTTTCGTTTAAAACAAAACTGATTACTGAGACATATTTTTAATTCCTATGATGAATTGTCCGACTAAACCCTTGTAGGGACCTTACAAAAATTTAGTTATTCAACCGACAATTCCGATTTTGTAAAAATCAAAGTTAAACATAGAACAAAACAAAAACAATAAGAATTATCTACAAATTCGTATTTTGGAGAAAAAAAAATGACATTCCTACCTTCAAATATGTATATATAAATATGTGTGTGTATGCGTGCGTGCGTGCCACAATTAAAACCAAAATTTGCGTGTCTGTTTCCTTATCATTTTCTTTTCTTTTCCCTTTCTTTTTTCTTTCTTTTCTTTATCTATTTCTTTTCTTTTCAAGTGTTCTTTTCAATTCTCTCTTTTTTTTCAGTCTCTCTTTTTTTTTTCTTCTACTTTATATATATATATATTTTTCTGTCTCCATCTCTGCGATTTCTTTTTTTGTTCCATCCATCCGTTCGTCCGTCTGACTGTCAGTCTATCCATCTCTCTCTCTCTCTCGCTCGCTCTCTCTTTCTCCGCTTCTCTTTCTTTCTTTTTCGTTTCCTGATCACGGCAACCAGTTATGGTGCATGGGGTCGCGTCGTCAACATCTCACCATTGTTCTCGTCCAAATCGTCTGGGAGAATATTGATCACTACCAATAGCAGTCTCCCAGATCGATACTCAGGATCGTTACATATAGGACGTCCAAAGAGAATATTGATGGTCAATAGCAGTCTGTCCGGATCGTCTCTGTCAATTCTGTCACTGGCCGTATTGATCGTCTGACAAAACCCCAATGCTGTGTCTGGAACGCGCCCATGTGTCATAAGGGAAACAACACAACAACAAAAGAGATGAAGAAAAGACAATGTCAAGTGAACATTAGAAAAGGCAGGGAGGTATATAACTGTCTGCTGCTATCTCCAGTCACTCCATCAGCTTATAATTCATTTGCTCCTAAGTCTGTCGAGACCCCTCTCGACAGACTTTTGGAGACCTCTTTTAATGCTAGCGTCTAGTGGGCATCTAACATCTTATCTCTTCAGTGTTCAGGGCTCATGTGCACTCTTCGGCTCCCAGGGACTAACTGACTAAACTTTTTGAATTTCCCAGAAATCCCCAAATCTCATCTCACTCTCGTATGAAATCTCATCCTCCGAGATCTTATCAACCCTGCGGGATTTGAAAGGGTTCTTTGTCTAAAAGACCACCCTCATGATTTTTATGACCAACTGGTCAACTATTAAGTGCCAAAGGACCAGACATGTTGTCTGCTTCTGGCCTTTATCACTTTTCATATCTATTCTAAACCCTAATCTCACCTTTTATGGCCTGTTTGACCGACCATTCACATACTTTACGCCTACTTACACATACAATATATGCATACACACACATGTATGTATACATGCGCACATATGTATCTATCTATCTATACATATGTATATTCACACATTATCTACACTAGAACACACACACATATTTATACATATATGTGGTTTGACTTACTACCTTTTTAATTCGATTTAACTAACTATTATTTAACTATATACTAAGTGTGCATTTATATGTACACACACATTCTTGCACCCACCGTTGTATTATATAATGACATCAGGAAAAATACACCTTTCGAAAACATTCAGTCTACTTTTTTGAGAATGCAGCAAATATATGTACCTAATATTTCTTATGTTTAACAAATTGACATCCTCTGCCCTCGAGAACAAATTACGAACAAAATCTTCAATATCCTGCATTTCCTCTTTATCTGTTCTATTCATGATTTACCAGTAAAATATATGCCAGTCAGAAACAACAACAATAACAATCAGCAAAAAAAAATGAAATAAATTTTCAGCCTACCTGGCAAGAATCGTAGTTGATTTCTCTGCTTTTCTTGGTTGTGTGCTGGATATCTTCCTTCTCCTTTTTCCTTTTTCTCTCTTTCTGTGGAAGTTTTAATTTCTTCGTGGAACCGCCTTTGCTTTGTTTTATTCGGGTTCTTCTTGGGTGCTGGATCTTTTTTTTTTTTTCAAGTGGAAAACCTTTCTGTGGAAGTTTTAATTTCTCTGTGGAACTGCCTTTGATTTGTTTTCTGACGTGGTGATCTCTCAGGGTCATATCTTCTAAATGTATAGTGTCGTTGTGCCGTGGTAAACTTTGCTTTGAATCCTTGACGTAGTTCTGACGTGGTGATCTCTCAGGGTCGTATCTTCTAAATGTATAGTGTCGTTGTGCCGTGGTAATCTTTGTTTTGCATCCTTGACGTAGTTCTGACGTGGTGATCTCTCAGGGTCGTATCTTGTAAATGTCTAGTGTCGTTGTGCCGTGATGACCTGTCAGGGTCGAATCCTGAGTCTTAAGGCACCAAATGTAATAATACGGAGCTTGCTGGTCAGTCACCAAATGTAATAATAGTGGTTTTGCTGCATGCGGCACCAAATGTAACACTATGTTGGTCGGGGTGCCAAATGTAATATTATGATCTGGTCACGGGACCAAATGTAATACAATGCTGTCGCGGCGTCGAATCTAATGCGATGGGTGTTCTTTGACCCACAGGAAAGTTGAAGTGCTTGTTCCGGGCTGTACCTGAAAATGACCAAATTCACCAAGGTTGTTCCACAATTAACACGAATGCGTTTTTAACAATAAAAGACCTTTATTAATCATACAGTGATTAAAAATCATGTACAACCACAAAGAGGTATCGAGTTGAAGTTGAGTCGGTATTTTGTGGACTGACTGGCGATATATGCTGGGTTCTGATTCAAATTCAGGACTTTGAGTAACAAGATGACAAAGCAAAGACGGTGACAAGGGCCATGAGATGGAGCTATCAATTCGCTAGGGAAGCAGCTGTCCAATCTGGTCAAGGACCAGCTTTCCACTCTGGTCAAGTACCAGCTCTCCAATCTGCCTGGGACCCTTTTGGGTCCTCTTTTATGGGTTCTAAACCCCCGAATCCAGGGCTCTCATTGGCCAGCCAATAGAAACGCCGGACCAATGGCCCTACAGTGTAAACATCAGGAGGTGTACAAAACCCCACCCAGGTGGTTGCATTTGATTGGACGGCCAATCAAAATCATGGCATTGGGTTACATATCTCGGAGGTGGGTAACAAGTCTCCGCCCCAGTTTCCTGATTGGTGAGGCACCTGATAATATTTTTGTTATTGTATAAATGGTCCTGTCAATTGCTATGATAATTCCCAGGAACTGGCCTAAGACCACCCGGGTAAATTGAGATTATCAACATTTTAAAGATTTAATCTTTAAACTGTTTTTGCTAAATAAATGTCCTTATCTTACACAGTCCCCACAAGAACAATAATAGATATGGATATGTCAGCAGCCATTCCTTTTTCATCAACTGATTTCTGCCATTAGAATTCCCCTTCTTCAAAATTACTTCCTATCTTGTGTCGACTCTACAAGAATGATAATATATATTTATGTGAAAACATTTGTATAAACAAAAAGTCATTTGTGTTATATCAACCATCAACCGACTTTTAGCCATTAGAATTTCTTTGTGTTAGAGTAATTAATTTTATCTAGTGTTGACTTTACCACACCACTGACTTGTACTCTAATCTAAGTCGCTTGTATGACTCTAGACTCAATTGTTATTTTTAAGTATCCAGTCAGACATCGCCAGTCACTCCTTGACACCGCTCTGGTGTTATAATCTTCACTTAAGCCTTGTCAATCAAATGATATGGAATGAAGTTCAGACAACTCTCCAGCCAGTAATATCCATCTATGTTGTAGTCCTTCAGGAATGGGGTCATCCCAATCCATACCTCTTATCCACATCTCTCTGATTAATACCCGGCCGTGGATAGTGACTGGGAGACACAATGACAAAGGATCAAATACACTGGAGGCAGAAGATAATATGAGACGTTTTGTATTCAGTTCAGGGTCACATATCCGTTGATTGAGACTGATGGAATCTGATCTGGGTTCATACCGGTACCCTAATACTTTCTCCCAAGAGCAATTGTGGGTAGTTAACGATTCAACTTGTTTCATCTGCCTTTGTAACTCGGGACAATTACTGTTGCAGGATTGCAAATCAAATCCACCCACCTGCAGTCTGTCCCTAGCTTGACGGTATAGGTTCTTCAGATCATCCTCAGAATTGCTCGTCTTGATGAGATTGTCAACATAAAAATTCGAGCTTAGCATTCTGCTACATTCATCTCCAGGAAACTTAGAAGCATGGAACTTCAGAATACAATTCAATATAAAGGGACTTTAATTAAAACCGAAGATTATTGTAGTGTACCTGTAACTAATCAGATGTTCGTCTCGCTTCAAAAAGAAGCAAAATTTGTTTTTATCAGACTCTCTGTACAATCTTATCATCAAAAAAAGCCTTTCTGATGTCCCCAAGTAAGTTAAATTTGTTGGTTCTGAACATAAGCGTTAGGTTCAGCATGTCTCCAGTTAAGTTGACACCAGGATGTCGCGGCGTCGCTTCATTTAGGGACACTTTTTAAGTTGGATGGCTGGCCTGATTTGATGTGGATACATAAAGTTTCTTAGATTGCCAAAGGGTATCAAACCCCGCCGAGTGATCCAAGCTGTTCCATTCATACATTTAATTGTCTTGATAGGTTTTACGAATTGAAAAAGATCAATTCATATCAATTCTCCCAACTCCAGGTCAGTGTTTCTCCTCAGATCTTTAATTTAGCGCCTCGAGATTACTGGTAGATTTTTTACCTTATGGTGCAATTCCAGATTTTCATTGACCAAGATGAGTAGCTGCCGCTCCAAACCTGATGCGAATTGCACCACCGTTGCAATTTGTTGTAACCGACAATTTCCATCTGGACACTACGAACCGACCTTGGGTCACAATGAAGGTCGCCTACAATCCCCCCCCCCACACAGAAATATGAGTTTTGACTTCCCGTGAAAGGTGATGTAATCCTCACATTCCTTTGAAGCATGCCCATCTCGTAGACAGAAGTTGCTGGACTCCCGCTCCTGTTGGATGTGGAAGTTCTCTACGGTCGGAGTCACTCCCCCCCTTCTCCTTCCTTGTTAGTCGTGAGGTTCTACTAGAATCAGCGAACATTGAAATCTTCGGTCTCCCTTCCGGTTGTAAAGCTTTCCAGGATTTGAGGATTGTGATGCTTGTGTCAAAGACAGAGCTTAACGGGGGATAGGGCGTCCGCACAGACCTCACCAATTCTTCCTTAAGCCTGTGAGGTAATCTACGAAAAATAACACGAGCCACCAGTGCTCCGCCTCCAGAACCTTCTTTGAGAAACCGATACCCTAATGTTTTGTCCAACTCTGCCAATTCATATTTTATTTGTGATAAATAATGCTTAATCATCTCTAAATCATTATTTTTGGATGAAAGTTGGAATAGCTTAGAGAATATCTCTTCTCTAATTGCTTCCCTGTCCCAGTAATCCCTTAAAATTTGCAAGGCAGCCTCATAATTGTCAGAGGTCTCTTCCAGATGGTGTATTAATCTAAAGGGGCGTAGAGTGACGCAAGTCTTCAAATACGTCAATTTCTCCCTTTTAGATCGTAACCCAGATTCGTGCAATAGTCGAATCTGGTTAGGAAATCTCTTAGCTCAAATTTATTGTCAGGATCCAAACCGTCAAAAGTGGGGCATTTGACTGTCGGTCTGGACGAAGAAAGGGCATTCTGGTGGGGTTGAGTTGTATCCTGTAGAGGAGAAGGAGGTGGAAACGTATCTTCGTAAACCTCCGTGGCCAACGCCTCGAAGCTCCTTTTTACTCTTTCCCTAAACTCGACCAGGTCGTAGGTATGCGCGGCCAAACTGTCTCTGGGAAGCAGTCGGATCAATTCTTCCTGAGCTTGATCCACCTTTCCTAGCCAACCGTCCACATTAACTCGGGTGTTCTCTAACGTACATGCGTCTAGTAGCTCCCTGCTTCCCAACTTCTCCAAGGTAAACTTGATGATATCCTTATATCGCTCTTGGACGTCCAACAAGTCCTCCAAAGTTGTCCCCTGGTCAGTTGCCATCATAAACAATTGGAGGGTATCAGAACGGAAAAATAAATAGAAGACACAAGGATCGATTGCAATGTTTGGCGAATTTCCAGTTTACTTCAGTGAGGACATAAATAAAGACTTCCTGGTCAAGCTTAACCGGGGAAAAAGTTTGCAACAAACCTTGTTGCGACCTTGCAAGTAGATAAAAAGGAATCGTACCCATAGGTCTTGTAGAATTAGTCCAGAAAATAACGTTCGTCCTTCGTGAGTGGTGACAAGGTATTTATTTACCAATTCGACCAATCAAAAGGAAAGTAGACACCAACCACATGTATATATTACTATGCAATCTTTATTCCTGCTATCTTCCATCAGAAGATTGCAGGTGAGTAGTTTTCATTTTTTTTCGACACGCAATTTACAAAGACGCGTTTAAAGAAACTTTTTAAAAAAACATTACATGTACTACGAATTAAAAACGTTTTAACTATAAAAGTTTACTAATAAGCAACGAATATATACAATAAGACTAGTTCTTACATAAATAAATATGATAACGGACAATATATACACAATGCATGTTTACGACGAACATTAGTACTACCTACATAAATGTAATAAATATTATGCCTATTCATGATATTTAAGCCACGAAAAATGACATCGAACTCCGTTCCAAAATATGAACAATAGTTAAGTTTTTAAACTTCTAATCTCTGCGTTGTCCAAATTACGAAAGTGTGTACTGATACCGGTTTAAAAAAAATAGAATAAACGAGAAACTTACCCCCTTAATAATATGGGCAGTTTTGCAGCAAATCGAACACAGCTAGACTTTAATAGAAACATCGTTAATAAATAAGATGCTAAGTAATACTAAATAATGACTATTTCATAATCATTGAGAATGTTAAATAACTAAGGAAGTTGTGACGTCAGTGGTGACGTAGTTTCGGTTACAGACAGAGAGTTACATAATCTCCATTAGTGGCGTTGTTGAACATTAGATATTCATGCTATGTGGATATTGTAAATGTTTTCTACTTCATTACTGGAAACATTACTTGATAAGAAACTGGTAATCTGAACATTAACTACATAAATGAGAGTAACCTCCCGTTGTTTATTTCACTTTGAGGAAGCCGTCTGTTTTGGTTTGCCATTTTCATTTCACCGTAAATCTACACTGAAAATACGAATTTGTTCGAATCAATACAACTGAATGTTTTAACACGAAAATATAATAAAATGTGTTCTTAATTGTGCTTGTACATTATTTGAAATTAAGTTAATTGTTATTAAGAACACATTTTATGATATTTTTGTGTTAAAACATGCAGTTGTATTGATTACGGGGAAATGAAAATGGCCGACCAAAACAGACGGCTTCCTCAAAGTGAAAGAAACAAGGGGAGGTTACTCTCATTTATGTAGCTAATATTCAGATTACCTGAAATTGTTTATAACTTTCTTCTAACCACTCTATGTACCGTTCTTAATATTTAAAAGACAATCGAATGGCCTATGAATTAAACTAATGTAAATCAAAGAAAATGTTGAAAACTTTCATTAAAATTTACATTAAAAGCCGTAAAGGTTACTCTCATTTATGTAGCTAATGTTCAGATTACCAAATTTACTTACCATTAAAAGCCGTGGAAGATGAAGCATGAAAAAATAAAAATATATCGATAGGATATTTCAGAGTGAACCTCAATCTTTCATCAGGCGAAAAAAAAAAAAAAATCTTGATTACTTTGAAAAGAGTTATGTCCCTTATATTTTTACCCAAGTATTCTCATCCATTTATTTTCTAGTGACAGTGCTGTGAAGTTATCCACACGGACTGCACTTCACAATTACATTTTTTTTTTTTTTTAAATAAAGTCGGGTCAGGAGAAATTTTTGATACATCTCAAAAATGTAAATGCCATTTTGTCATCACCTTTTTGTCAAATCCACTCTTCATGTTTTTCAAATAAAATGAAAGATAAACTCATCTGAAATTTATTATAAATCTCTATAAGTCATCGGGGTGGCCTAGAGTCGATATCAGCCAATCAGCGAGGGAGTCTATACCCTTTTCACTAGCGCTAGACCAAGGAGATTGGTTTTGCATCTGAAGTGGAGCGCCACTCCTACCATCAGCTCCTTACTTTACCACACAGATCCCTGTGCTACTCATACGCTGAGTTGGCGAGGAATAAAAATAGATAATAATAAATAATAATAATAACACCAAGTAATTAACACAAACCCGGTTTTGTTAAAACCAGTATGTAAATTAACCACACCATATATTATGTAAACCATTATTTCTTAGTGATATATAAGACACTTTGCAGGATTTTAAGTGCACTAATAACATGGGCTGTTTTGAGGCAAATCTAACTCAGATTTTCATAGAGACATCATTAATAAATAAGATTTATTCAATGTATTAATGATTTGACTCTAAAATAAATACTCATTGATAAACTTACGCAATTCCTGAGGGTTTTATGATGTAAGCAGTGATGTAGTTTCGGTTACCGACAGACTCCGAATCTCCATCATAATAAGATTATTTAGTTTCATAAACAATTTCTTTAAAGATTTCCTTTCTCTCTTATATATATATATATATATATATATATATATATATATATATATAAATAAGATTGTTGCTGATCCAGTGAGAGAAAAGTAAATATCTTATGATAAAGAATGTTCACAAATGGTTTGAATTATGCTTTTAAAAGTTTATTTAATTAAGCATGACACATGTTTCAGTCTGTTTAAAATCCTTTTCAAGAAAAAGATTTCAAATAGTCTGAAACATGAGTTGTACCCAATAAAATAATTTAAACATCTACATTTACTTATCAATAAAAAAACCTGGGGTGGCTTACTTTTGACTCCCTCAAACCTCTAAAAAAAGTTATTTGTCGATAAAAACACCTTCAAACCGCTAAAAAAATTTTTTAAAGAGGGAGGGGTTAAAATATTTACATTTACTTGTCGAGAAAATACTTGGGGGGGGGGGAATATTGCTTTCATATTGTATTAACTTTTCTGGAAAAACACCTTCAAACAGCTAGGGAGTTCATAAGTAGCATGGGTCAGATTTTCAGCAGGCACCACTTAGCATTTTTTAGGGCAGGAGGCCAGGATGCATTTATGCGATATGCACCATGTTTGATTTAAAAATATTAAAAAAATACCCACCTTCTTCATTTTTGACTGATTGGATAAAGACAATAGAATTGATAGTGATAGATTTTTCTGAACATTAGTTACATAAATGAAGAGTAACTTCCCCTTGTTTGTTTCACTTTAAGGAAGCTGTATGTTTTGGTCAGCCATTTTCATTTCACTGTAAATCTACATTGTTTTAACACAAAAATATTATAGAATGTGTTCTTAATTGTGCTTGCACATTATTTGAAATGAACTTAATTGTTATTAAGAACACAGTACTAGCAATGAAATTTATTGCGTACAATACTCAGGTACACCACAACTCATAAAAGTCTCATGTATAGTACATAAAATAATGTACTAATGTCAGGAACATAAATAGTAATATACATGTATGTGTGCACGTGCGTGCATATGTGTGTGGAGGGGGGTATCATGTATAGTATCAGCGAATTACAGGAAGCATGGAGGCTTTGAAAGATGCAGTGTTTCGGTAGCCTACAACAGATGCAAGCAGTTTATTCCATGCCTCAGCAACTCTGAGTGTGAAAAAATGTTTCTAAAAGTCATGTGATCTATGCTGTTTTCTGACTTTGTATGCATGTCTACGTGTGTTAGAAAGATGGAGATCAAAAAGGTGCTCAAGGTTGCTGTTGTTAAGATGATTAATGATTCTATGAGCGTTTACCAAGTCAGATGCTAGACGCCAGAAGTTTCAGCAAATCCATTCCCAGGGCAGCATTATATTCAGAATATGGCAGATGCCTGATGGAGGGCATTCGTTTGGTTGTCTATCTTTGTACAGTTTCCAGGAGGTTTATTAGCATAAAAAGATATTTCATTGTGTGGAGTCAAAAATAATCTTGGCCAAAACCAAATTTAAAACATTTTCAGCAATCACCCAAACAATTCCTGTAAGTTTTTGGTTGAAATTGATCCCAAAATGGCAGAATGTTAGTAGTACGGATGGACAGATATTTGGTGAATATATAAATTGAATCATCAAAATATTTAATTGGGAATAGAAGACTGAAAAAGATGACATAGATGTGCAGATTAAAAGATTAAATCTCTGAATTTTTTAAATGAGGCTTGATAATTAGTATTATTTGGATTAATTGGACTATTGTCCTCATGTTTATTGTTATCTGTACAACATTTTGGCCAAATGTTCCCTAGTTTGAGAAGGCTCCCAAGTCCGACAAGAAATACTTGAAGAAGTCCAGAGGGTGTGTAAGTAAATACAAACTAACATAAAAAAAAGTTTTTTTTAAGTTTCTCTGAATTTTTGAGATGAGGCTTGATGATTAGTATTATTTGGATTATTCAGACTATTTTCCTCATTTTCATTGTTATGTTTACAATGTTTCGGTTGATGTACCCTCTGGTCTTCTTGGACCCTACTCCAACAAGAAATACCTGAAGAAGGCTGGAGAGCACATTGGCTGAAACATTGTACAGATAACAATAAAGATGAGGACAATAGTCCGAATAATCCAAATAATACTAATTATCAAGCCTCATCTCAAAAATTCAGAGAAATAGTGCAGATAATAAAGATGAGGCCAATAGTCTGAATAATACAAATAATACTAATTTAAAAAGTTATTTTACATTTTAATGATTTTACAAAGAAAGTCAAGATATTTAGGGGTGTCTATTTTATTCAGTCAATTGAAGAAATAATAATTGATCCATAAATGTTTCAACGATTACAAAGTTTACTTGGATTTGTAAATAATTAATTTTATGTGCCAGAAAAATACAAATACGGGTCAATTTTCCAAATTAATTTGGAAGAGTTTTTTTTTTTTTTTTTTACTGTACAATTTACATTTCTTCAGAGAAAAAATATTCACTCATCATAAAATGTCTTCTTTTTTTCTTACTTCCTTTTTGCCGTCTTTTGTTTTTTTTATTTTAATCTCCTGCTCAAGATGAAAGATTTTCGGTTATTTCCTATAAGTCTAACATGATCAAAGGAGAATCACTCTTAACTGATAAATTATTTATTTATTTATTGATCTACTAGGAAAAAAGAAGACGGGGTTTAGGGTTAGTTTATTGGGAAAATAAATAATTATCAGTCATGAGAGGAAATAACCAGATTTTCTTTTTAATACTCTTTAATATCTGACCTTACACTTTATGTCAGGGGTCACCAAACTACAGCCCACAGGCGGGATCCGGCCTGCATAGACATTTTATCAGGCCAACCAACAGTACTTGAATTTGTAATGTTTTTGATTATGTTTTGAAAATAAATATGTTGTTTTTGTGCATCTTACGCCACTCATCCATGAATATAACATGGAAAGATAAATTTTGTTTTACATCTTTTTCTCAGAGCTTTCGTTCTGGTTAGCAAGTATTCAGGCCCGCCGACAGTACTTGAATTTGTTAGTTAAAACTTACGGAACACAAGCCTTTTCAAAATTTAAATATGATAAATCAATCCATCGAACAAAATTGACTGATAAACATTTGAAAGCAATTCTCTTGATTGAATTCCAAACCAAACATTGACGATATCTTGAAAGGCAAACTTCAGTTTCACAAATCTTACTAAACCTTTCTGCTAATATTGCATTCTTTGATAATGTTTTGAAAATAAATATGTTGATTAAATTTGTTTTTGTGCAAGATCCATGAATATAACATGGAAAAATAAATTTTGTTTTACATCTTTTTCTTAGAGCTTTCGTTCTGGCTAGCAAGTATTGAACACAATAATATTAATAATGTGGCCTGCACTTGTTATTTTTCAATTATCTGGCCCACCATGAAAGTTTGGTGATCCCTGCTTTATGTGATTCTACTTATATTGTTGCAACTTTTAAAAGTGATACTATTTGATTTTTCATGGGTTTTTTTTTCTTATTTTAATGTTATATTCTAAACATGATTTGAGAATGACAAATTTCTTTTTAAAGAATGTGACTAAAATCCTCATCGTTTGTGTTAATTTAATATTAAATACCTCACAAGAACTTTTTTTTTTCCTACTTCCTTTTTGCCTTCTTTTGTTTTTTGTTTTTTAATCTTCGACTCAAGATGAAAGATTTTCTTTTTAATACTCCTTAATCTCTGACTTCACACTTTATGCAGTGATGCTGATACCTTTTTTATTTTAGCGAGTTCTTGGACACATATTTACTTTAAATGAGTCCCCTGGAAAATTTATGACTCCCAACTAAAGTTTCTTAATAATCTAATTAGAACCTTGTTTGATGTTGTTGGAAGAAATTTCATGTAGAAGCTGGATAGACAGACACATAAATGTATCTCCAGTGATACTGATAGCTTTTTGATTTAGTGCATCCTGGGACGCACATATTTGGTTTGAATGAATCCCCAGGAAATTTGATGAGTTCCAACTAAAGTTTCTTAATAAATTCTAGGGATTTTATTAATGATCTGGAGATACAACTAAAGCCATCTAACTCCTACCTTGTAACCTATCCTGTGTAACTCATTTCTAAGAAACTATTGAAATGTGTTTACAGTTAGCTTGAAAAGGTGAGGGAAGAAAAAAAGAAAAACACTGGGACACATGAATATGATTTTATTGCATCCTTTTAGATTTTTGTGCATTAGGGACGCAGGATGCATACCTATCAGCATCTCTGTTATGTGATAGCCTGCACTCATTTTTTCAATTATCCGGCCCACCATGAAAGTTTGGTGATCCCTGCTTTATGTGATTCTACTTATATTGTTGCAACTTTTAAAAGTGATACTATTTGCTTGTTTTGTTTTTTTCTTATTTTAATGTTAATGTTATGTTGTAAACATGATTTGAGAATGACAAATTAAAAAAAAGAAAAGAAGGGGAATGTGACTAAAATCCTCATCATTTGTGTTAATTTAACATTAAATACCGATAACATTTTGGGGAAATATATATATATGCATATGTATTATATGTATTTGTGTGTGCATGAGTATTTCTTTCAAACTAGAAGAAATATTCAATATTCTTTTATATTAATCATCGGTTGAAAAATTGTATAAATAATAAAATAAACAGTGAATAAAAAATATATTTAAAAATAACCAAATTATGTACATAAGTCATTTTGTTTATAGGTTATTAAAAGTCTAAATAATATTCGTTATTATCGTGTTTCGAGATTAACACCACTACACTGAAGGTTCATAATGTATTCAAGAACGTCATTTTGCAGATGAGCATTTAAAAAAGAAGCCATTTCAACTGAGTTTTGATCTGTAGATGGTGCAGGTTGCATCAGAGATTGTCCAAATATCACAGCAAGGTTAGAGTTTGTCATTTTATTAACAGCAGAATTTTCACTGATTCTGAAAATAGACAAATAAACCAAAGATTATTAAGTGGAAAGAAATACATGTTTAAAAAAAGCAGAAATAAATACATGTTTAAGGTTATTTTCTATAAGTCCAACATAAACTAAGGGGAACCACTCTTGACTGATAAATTATTTATTTATTTATTGATCTACTAGGAAAAACGAAGACAGGGTTAGGGTTAGTTTAATGGGAAAATAAATAATTTATCAGTCAAGAATGGTTCCCCTTTGTTTATGTTGGAATTATAGGAATTAACCATGTTTAAACTCGTAACATCCTGTTGAGAATTCCAGAGCCTCATTCCTATAATGGTTTATAAAATTAAAAAATGGCCTTTTCAATTAAAGTTACCTGAGTTATTTCCCTTGAATTAAAAACTCCTAAATATGTTTAATATTACATTTAAACAAAGGCTATTGTTTGGGGCGGATTAGGCAGAATGGGTGGTATAGGACATAAGAGTTAAAATAAGCAGAAATAAATACATGTTTAAAAAAAATGATTTTATACTAACATAAGGGTAATTCCATGTCAAATCATCCAGAAAAAAGTAAAATTGTCACCCACTCCCATCAATTTTTCTGAAATTTAGTTATCAAGTCCAATTCAGAGATACGAGGCCCAATCAAATTGATTGAGTTACCCAACCAATTAATCGAGGACAGTAGTTCAACACCTTTGGTAATGAAGGAGTATTCTCAACAAAAGAACATGAGCTTAAGATATGTGAACTGTACAAAAGCAGATGAAAGTAAAGAGAGAAAAATTATGAAACTATTTCGAATCTCAATTTCCAAAAAGGTGATCTGGAAAAATATGGATTCTGAATCAGAGACTGAGAGTCCTCCAGTGATCAAGGAAGAGAAAACGAAAATAAAATGCAAAAAGAAGATTAGTAGGTATAAATTAGAATCTAAATATATAGGTTTTAACCTAATCCGTAAACAATTCATACTGCTTACCCGAAGAGAAGCAGAGGAGTATAAGACGGACACAGTGAAGGCATGTACCTCTCGGTTATACCACCAGGGGCCACCGAAATTTATAATGTTACAGACCATAGAGGCAGTGGTGTTGGAGAGAAAACTGGTCCTATCACAGGTATATAGGGGAAGGTTGACAATAACCATAAGAGCAGAGCCCCCTGTAATTATTATTAGGTCATCATAGTGGTAGTTATAATTATATTAGTATTCATAGTCCAGGGAAATGTAGTGATTAATGAATAAAAAAAAATGCCAGAAAAGAGACGATAGCAAAACATATCGGCAGAGATGAAAGAAATTTCAAGAAACACTCTCGGAACATTGAGAGAAAAAAAAGAACAGTTAAAACTTTTACACGCATGAAAATTATACATTTATACACAGGTTATTACTAGGTCTCGAAAAAAAAAAAGAAAAGAAAAAAAGACTGAACTAGACTCTTGCTGAATATTGAATTAAGTCATTTATTGTTTAAATTCCAAATCATTTTAATTGTTTTTTGGGGGTTTCTTGTGGGTTTTTTTCTCTCTTTTTGTACCAATTGTGTATTCTGAAGTGAACATACTAATGTATGTATAATTTGTCGGATGATTTGTTGTGTGAACTGCTACAGTGAATGCCACTGACCAAAATTTAAAAAAAAAAAAAAAGCAACACTTGTATTAAAAAAAAAAAAGGAACATTACTTTAAGACACTCAGAAAGGACGTTAACAAATGAACTGTTAAAAACAAAACTTTAAGACTGAACAGAATCAACATAATAACTTTTCTTTTTCTGTTATTTTTTGTCTTTGTCAAAAAACAAAAAAATGTAGCATTATAAAATAATGCATCCTTTAAATTTGTCATTTACCTAAGAAAGGTAAAGGACAGAAATAGTAAGGGAGGTAATATAACACCAGAGCGGTGTCAAGGAGTGACTGGCGATATCTGATTAGATACTTAAAAATAACAATTGAGTCTAGAGTTGTACAAGCGACTGATATCAGAATACCAGTCAATTGAGGAAGGTAATGTCAACACAGGATGATAAATTAATTACTCTAACACAAGAAATTCTAATGGCTAAAAGTCAGTTGATGGTTGATATAACACAAATGACTTTCTTTTATATAAATGTTTTCATGTAAATATATATTATCATTCTTGTAACATCAACACAAGATAAGAAATAATGTTGAACTTCTAATGGCAGAAATAGGTTGATATGAAGCAAAATACTGTTTCATACAAATGTTGTCATTTACGTGGAGACTATACAAGATAAGGAAATTTATTACTCGAACAGCGGAGATTTTAAAGGCTAAAAAATTTGGTTGATATAAAAACAAATGACTGGTTTATATAACTGCTGACATCTCCATGTCTCGAACAAAAACAGTTTAAAGATTAAATCTTTAAAATGTTGATTAGTTAAGAATTACAAATTCGCCCGGGTGGTCTTAGGCCAGTTTCTGGGAATTATCATAGCAACTGACAGGACCATTTATACAATAACAAAAATATTATCAGGTGCCTCACCAATCAGGAAACTGGGGTGGAGACTTGTTGATGTGTAAACCAAGGCCATGATTTCGATTGGCCGTCCAATCAAATGCGACCGCGTGGGTGGGTTTTTGTACACCTCCTGATGTTTACACTGGAGGGCCATTGGTCCGGCATTTCTATTGGCTGGCCAATCAGAGCCCTGGATTCAGGGGTTTGGAACCCATAAAAGAGGACCCAAAAGGGTTCCAAGCAGATTGGAGAGCTGGTTCTTGACCAGATTGGAGAGCTGGTACTTGACCAGATTGGAGAGCTGGTCCTTGACCAGATCGGACAGCTGGTTCTTGACCAGATTGGACAGCTGCTTCCCTAGCAGATTGATAGCTCTGTCTCATGGCCCTTGTCACCGATTTGCTTTGTCATCTTGTTACTCAAAGTCCTGAATTTGAATCAGAACCCAGCATATATCGCCAGTCAGTCCACAAAATACCGACTCAACTTCAACTCGATACCCCGTTGTGGTTGTATATGATTTTTAATCACTGTATGATTAATAAAGGTCTTTTATTGTTAAAAACGCGTTCGTATTAATTGTGGAACAACCTTGGTGAATTTGGTTATTTTCAGGTACAGCCCGGAACAAGCACTTCAACTTTCCTGTGGGTCAAAGAACACCCATTGCGTTAGATTCGACGCCGCGACAGCATAGTATTTGGCACCGCATCATAATTACATTTATTTGTTGCGCGACCACATAGTATTACATTTGGTTCCGTGACCAGATCATAGTATTACATTTGGCACCCGACCAACATCGTATTACATTTGGTGCCACGTGACCAGCAAGGATATTATTACAAACTTTAACATTAGTCCACACCTAGACAAAATTTTGGGGATTGTCAAACTTTAACATTAGTCCACACTAGACAAAATTTTGGGGATTGTCAAACTTTAACATTAGTCCACACCTAGACAAAATTTGGGGATTGTCAAACTTTAACATTAGTCCACACCTAGACAAAACTTTGGGGATTGTCAAACTTTAACATTAGTCCACACCTAGACAAAATTTTGGGGATTGTCAAACTTTAACATTAGTCCACACCTAGACAAAACTTTTGGGATTGTCAAACTTTAACATTAGTCCACACCTAGACAAAATTTTGGGGATTGTCAAACTTTAACATTAGTCCACACCTAGACAAAATTTTGGGGATTGTCAAACTTTAACATTAGTCCACACCTAGACAAAACTTTGGGGATTGTCAAACTTTAACATTAGTCCACACCTAGACAAAATTTGGGATTGTCAAAACTTTAACATTAGTCCACACCTAGACAAAATTTGGGATTGTCAAACTTTAACATTAGTCCACACCTAGACAAAATTTTGGGATTGTCAAACTTTAACATTAGTCCACACCTAGACAAAATTTGGGATTGTCAAACTTTAACATTAGTCCACACCTAGACAAAACTTTGGGGATTGTCAAACTTTAACATTAGTCCACACCTAGACAAAATTTTGGGATTGTCAAACTTTAACATTAGTCCACACCTAGACAAAACTTGGGGATTGTCAAACTTTAACATTAGTCTAGACAAAATTTTGGGGATTGTCAAACTGACAAAACTCAACTTTAACATTAGTCCACACCTAGACAAAATTTTGGGGATTGTCAAACTTTAACATTAGTCCACACCTAGACAATTGTCAAACTTTTAGGGGGATTGTCAAACTTTAACATAGTCCACACCTAGACAAAACTTTTGGGGATTGTCAACTTTAACATTAGTCCACACCTAGACAAAATTTGGGGATGTCAAATTTTAACATTAGCCACCTAGACAAAACTTTGGGATTGTCAAACTTAACATTAGTCCACACCTAGACAAAATTTGGGGATTGTCCAAACTTTAACATTAGTCCACACCTAGACAAACTTTGGGATTGTCAAACTTTAACATTAGTCCACACCTAGACAAAACTTTGATTGTCAAACTTTAACATTAGTCCAACCTAGACAAAATTATTGTCAAACTTTAACATTAGTCCACACCTAGACAAAATTTTGGGGATTGTCAAACTTTAACATTAGTCCACACCTATTCAAAACTTAGTTGGGGATTGTCAAACTTATTAGTCACACATTTGGGGATTGTCAAAACTTTAACATTAGTCCACACCAGACAAAATTTTGGGGATTGTCAACTTGTCCACACCTAACAAAATTTTGGGAACTTTAACATTAGTCCAACCTAGACACATTAGTCCACCTAGACAAAATTTGGGATTGTCAAACTTTAACATTAGGGGGATGTCAAACTTAACATTAGTCCACACCTAGAAAAATTTTGGGGATTGTCAAACCAAACAAACTTTAACATTAGTCCACACCTAGACAAAATTTTGGGGATTGTCAAACTTTAACATTAGTCCACACCTAGACACAAAATTTTGCAACTTTAACATTAGTCCACACCTAGACAAAATTTGGGGATGTCAAACTTTAAACATTAGTCCACACCTAGACAAAACTTTGGATTGTCAAACTTTAACATTATCCACACCTAGACAAAACTTGGGGGATTGTCAAACTTTAACATTAGTCCACACCTAGACAAAATTTGGGGATTTGTCAAACTTTAACATTAGTCCACACCTAGACAAACTTTGGGATTGTCAAACTTAACATTAGTCCACACCTAGGGGATTGTCAAACTTTAACATTAGTCCACACCTAGACAAAATTTGGGGATTGTCAAACTTAACATTAGTCCACACCTAGACAAAATTTTGGGGATTGTCAAACTCATTAGTCACACCTAGACAAAACTTGGGGATTGTCAAACTTTAACATTAGTCCACCCTAGACAAAATTTTGGGATTGTCAAACTTTAACATTAGCCACACCTAGACAAAATTTGGTCCTTACAATTTTACCTGTCAGACAAATTATTGTCAAACTTAACATTAGTCCACACCTAGAAAACTTTGGGATTGTCAAACTTTTATTTTGGGGATTGTCAAACTTTAACATTAGTCCACACCTAGACAAACATTGTCAAACTTTAACATTAGTCCACACCCAGGACAAACAACTTATTCCACACCTAGAAAAACTTTGGGATTGAAACTTTAACATTAGTCCCCAGACAATTAAACTATTAACATTAGTCCTTTGGGATTGTCAAACTTTTAACATATAGTCCACACCTAGACAAAATTTTTGTCAAACTTTGAACATTAGTCCACACACTCAAAAGTTTGAAAAACTTTAACATTTAGTCCACACCTAGACAAAATTTGGGATTGTCAAACTTTAACATTAGTCCACACCTAGACAAATTTTGGGATTGTCAAACTTTAACATTAGTCAAAATTTCCTTTGGGATGTCAACTTAACATTAGTCCACACTAGACAAAATTTTGGGATTGTCAAACTTTAACATTAGTCCACACCTACAAAATTTTGGGATTGCAAACTTTAACATTAGTCCACACCTTAGACAAATTTGGGGATTGTCAAACTTTAACATTAGTCCACACCTAGACAAAACTTTGGCGATTGTCAAACTTTAACATTAGTCCACACCTAGACAAAACTTTTGGGATTGTCAAACTTTAACATTAGTCCACACCTAGACAAAATTTTGGGGATTGTCAAACTTTAACATTAGTCCACACCTAGACAAAACTTTTTGCAAACAATTAGTCCACACCTAAACAAAATTTTGGGATTGTCAAACTTTAACATTAGTCCACACCTAGGACAAAACTTTGGCGATTGTCAAACTTTAACATTAGTCCACACCTAGACAAAACTTTGGGGATTGTCAAACTTTAACATTAGTCCACACCTAGACAAAATTTTGGGATTGTCAAAACTTTAAAATTAGTCCACACCTAGACAAAACTTTGGGGATTGTCAAACTTTAACATTAGTCCACACCTAGACAAAATTTTGGGGATGTCAAACTTTACATTAGTCCACACCTAGACAAAATTTTGGGGATTGTCAAACTTTAACATTAGTCCACACCTAGACAAAAATTTGGGATTGTCAAACTTTAACATTAGTCCACACCTAGACAAAATTTTGGGATTGTCAAACTTAAACATTAGTCCAACCTAGACAAAACTTTGGGATTGTCAAACTTTAACATTAGTCCACACCTAGACAAAATTTGGGATTGTCAAACTTTAACATTAGTCACACCTAGACAAAATTTTGGGGATTGTCAAACTTTAACATTAGTCCACACCTAGACAAAATTTGGGGATTGTCAAACTTTAACATTAGTCCACACCTAGACAAAACTTTTGGATTGTCAAACTTTAACATTAGTCCACAACTAGACAAAATTTGGCGATTGTCAAACTTAACATTAGTCCACACCTAGACAAAACTTGGGATTGTCAAACTTTAACATTAGTCCACACCTAGACAAAATTTTGGGATTGTCAAACTTTAACATTAGTCCACACCTAGACAAAACTTTTGGGATTGTCAAACTTTAACATTAGTCCACACCTAGGACAAAATTTTGGGATTGTCAAACTTTAACATTAGTCCACACCTAGACAAAACTTTGGCGATTGTCAAACTTTAACATTAGTCCACACCTAGACAAAACTTTGGGGATTGTCAAACTTTAACATTAGTCCACACCTAGACAAAACTTGGCGATTGTCAAACTTTAACATTAGTCCACACCTAGACAAAAAATTTGGGGATTGTCAAACTTTAACATTAGTCCACACCTAGACAAAATTTTGGGATTGTCAAACTTTAACATTAGTCCACACCTAGACAAAACTTTTGGGGATTGTCAACTTAACATTAGTCCACACCTAGACAAAACTTTGGGATTGTCAAACTTAACATTAGTCCACACCTAGACAAAATTTTGGGATTGTCAAACTTTAACATTAGTCCACCCTAGACAAAACTTTGGCGATTGTCAAACTTTAACATTAGTCCACACCTAGACAAAATTTGGGATTGTCAAACTTTAACAATTAGTCCACACCTAGACAAAAACTTTGGGATTGTCAAACTTTAACATTAGTCCACACCTGAGACAAAGAATTTTGGGGATTGTCAAACTTTAACATAGTCCACACCTAGACAAAACTTTGGCGATTGTAAACTTTAACATTATCCACACTAGACAAAATTTTGGGGATTGTCAAACTTTAACATGGTCCACACCTAGACAAACTTTGGCGATGTCAAAACTTTAACATTAGTCCACACCAGACAAAATTTTGGGGATTGTCAAACTTTAACATAGTCCACCCTAACAAAATTTTGGCATTGTCAAACTTTAACATTAGTCCACACCTAGACAAAACTTTGGGGATTGTCAAACTTTAACATTAGTCCACACCTAGACAAAATTTATTGTCAAACTTTAACATATATTGTCAAAACAACCTAGACAAAAATTTTGGGGATTGTCAAACTTGAACCAACCTTAGTCCACACCTAGACAAAACTTTGGGGATTGTCAAACTTTAACATTAGTCCACACCCTAGACAAATTTTGATGTCAAAACTTAACATGTCCACACCTAGACAACTTTGGGATTGTCAAACTTTAACATTAGTCCACACCTAGACAAAATTTGGGGATATGTCAAACTTTAACATTAGTCCACACCTAGACAAAACTTTGGCGATTGTCAAAACTTTAACATTAGTCCACACCTAGAACAAAACTTTTGGGATTGTCAAACTTAACATTATCCACACCTAGACAAAATTTGGATTGTCAACTTAAACATAGTCCAACTAGACAAAACTTTGGATTGTCAAACTTTAACATTAGTCCACACCTAGACAAAACTTTGGGATGTCAAACTTTAACATTAGTCCACACCTAGACAAAAACTTTGGATTGTCAAACTTAACATTAGTCACACCTTAGACAAAATTTGGATGTCCAACTTTAACATTAGTCCACACCTGACAAAACTTGCGCGCATGTCAACTTTACACATTAGTCCACACTAGACAAAAATTTTGGGGATTGTCAAACTTAACATTAGTTCCACAACCTAGACAAAACTTTGCCGATGTCAACTTTAACATATCCACACCTAGACCAAAATTTTCGGCGGATTGTCAAACTTTAACATAGTCCACACTAGACCAAAACTTGGCGATTGTCAAACTTTAAACATTTAGTCCACACCTAGACAAAATTTTGGGGATTGTCAAACTTTAACATTAGTCCACACCTAGACAAACTGGCGATTGTCAAACTTTACATTAGTCCACACCTAGACAAAAATTTGGGGATTGTCAAACTTTACATTAGTCCACACCTAGACAAAACTTGGCCGATGTCAAACTTTAACATTAGTCCACCACCTAGACAAGTTGTTGGCTGGATTGTCAAACTTTAGACATTTAGTCCACACCTAGACAAAACTTTGCGATTTGTCAACTTTAACATTAGTCCACAGCCTAGACAAAATTTGGGGATTGTACAAACTTTAACATAGTCCACACCGTAGACCAAAACTTGAGCGAATTTGTCAAACTTAATTAGTACTGAGAAATTTCTGGGGGATTGATCCAACTTTTTGTATGACCTCTTGGGCGATTGGGTAAATTTGAGACGATTAGTCGCCGACACGGCTGCAGACAAAATTGTTGGATTGTCAAAGCTATACATTATGTCCACACCTAGAACAAAACTTGCACTTGTCCAAACTTTAACATTAGTCCACACCTAGACAAAATTTTGGGGATTGCTCAAACTTACATCCTTCCACACCTAGACAAACTTTGGCGATGTCAAACTTTAACATTAGTCCACACCTAGACCAAATTTTGGATGTCAAACTTTTAGTATGCAAAACTTGGCGATTGCTCTTCNTGTCTAGGTGTGGACTAATGTTAAAGTTTGACAATCCCCAAATTTTGTCTAGGTGTGGACTAATGTTAAAGTTTGACAATCCCCAAAATTTTGTCTAGGTGTGGACTAATGTTAAGAGTTTGACAATCCCCAAATTTTGTCTAGGTGTGGACTAATGTTAAAGTTTGACATTCCCCAAAAGTTTTGTCTAGGTGTGGACTAATGTTAAAGTTTGACAATCCCCCAAAATTTGTCTAGGTGTGGACTAATGTTAAGAGTTTGACAATCCCCAAAGTTTTGTCTAGGTGTGGAGCTAATGTTAAAGTTTGACAATCCCGCAAAATTTTGTCTTAGGTTGTGGACTATGTTAAAGTTTGACAATCCCCCAAAGTTTTGTCTAGGTGTGGACTAATGTTAAAGTTTGACAATCGCCAAATTTTGTCTAGGTGTGGACTAATGTTAAAGTTTGACAATCCCCAAAGTTTTGTCTAGGTGTGACTGATAATGTTAAAGTTTGACAAATCCCCAAAAGTTTTGTCTAGGTGGTGGACTAATGTTAAAGTTTGACAATCCCAAAAGTTTTGTCTAGGTGTGGACTAATGTTAAAGTTTGACAATCCCCAAATTTTGTCTAGGTGTGGACTAATGTTAAAGTTTGACAATCCCAAAGTTTTGTCTAGGTGTGGACTAATGTTAAAGTTTGACAATCCCCAAAAGTTTTGTCTAGGTGTGGACTAATGTTAAAGTTTGACAATCCAAAGTTTTGTCTAGGTGTGGACTAATGTTAAAGTTTGACAATCCCAAAAGTTTTGTCTAGGTGTGGACTAATGTTAAAGTTTGACAATCCCCAAAGTTTTGTCTAGGTGTGGACTAATGTTAAAGTTTGACAATCCCCGAAATTTTGTCTAGGTGTGGACTAATGTTTAAAGTTTGTGACAATCCCCAAAAGTTTTGTCTAGGTGTGGACTAATGTTAAAGTTTGACAAATCCCCAAAAGTTTTGTCTAGGTGTGGACTAATGTTAAAGTTTGACAATCCCCAAATTTTGTCTAGGTGTGGACTAATGTTAAAAGTTTGACAAATCCCCAAAAGTTTTGTCTAGGTGTGGACTAATGTTAAAGTTTGACAATCCCAAAAGTTTTGTCTCAGGTGTGGACTAATGTTAAAGTTTGACAATCCCAAAATTTTGTCTAGGTGTGGGACTAATGTTAAAGTTTGACAATCCCCCAAAGTTTGTCTAGGTGTGGACTAATGTTAAAGTTTATGACAATCCCCAAAGTTTTGTCTAGGTGTGGACTAATGTTAAGTTTGTAATATAATCCTTGCTGTCCGTGGCACCAAATGTCATACGATGTTGGTCGGGGTGCCAATGTAGATACTATGATCTGGTTCACGGAACGCAAATGTAATACTATGGTGGGTCGGGCAACAATTGTAATACTATGCTGGTCGGGGTGCCAAATGTCATGCTATGATTGCTCCTTAGTGTGCGTCGGCGCGCGACAATGTAATACTATGGCTGTCGCGGCGTCGAATCTAACGCAATGGGTGGTCTTTGACCACAGGAAAGTTGAAGTGCTTGTCGGGCTGTACCTGAAAATAACCAATTCCACCAAAGGTTGTTCCACAATTAATTACGAACGCGTTTTTAACAATAAAGACCTTTTTAATCATACAGTGATTAAAATCATATACAACCACAACGGGGTATCGAGTTGAAAGTTGAGTCGGTATTTTGCTGGACTGACTGGCGATATATGCTGGGTTCTGATTCAAATTCAGGACTTTGAGTAACAAATGACAGCAAAGACGTGCAAGGGCCATGAGACAGAGCTATCAATCTGCTAGGGAAGCAGCTGTCGAATCTGGTCAAGAACCAGCTGTCCGATCTGGTCAAGGACCAGTCTCCCAATCTGGTCCAAGTACCGCTCTCCATCTGGTCAAGAACCAGCTTCTTCCCAATCTGCTTGGAACCTTTGTTGGGTCCTCTTTGTATGGGTTACAAACCACCTGAATCGCAGGGCTTGATTGGCCAGCCATAGAATGCCGAATAGGACCAATGGCCCTTCGCAGTGTAAAATCCCGGAGGTGTAACAAAACCCCCCATGCGTCGTGCCCATTTGATTGGACGGCCAATGAAATCATGGCCTTGGTTTAGTACACATCAATACAATCCTCCACCCCAGTTTCCTGATTGGTGAGGCACTGATAATATTTTTGTTATTGTATAATGGTCCTGGGTCAGTTGCTATGTAATTCCCAGAAACTGGCCTAAGGACCAACCTCGGCGAATTTGTAATTCTTAACTAATAACTTTTAAAGATTTAATCTTTAAACTGTTTTTGTCGAGCATGGAGATGTCAGCAAGTTTATATAACCAGTCATTTGTTTTTAATCAACCAAATTTTTTAGCCTTTTTAAAATCTCCGCTGTTCGAGTATAATTCTCTTATTTTGTATATGGACGTCTTCCACGTAATGACAACATTTGTAGAAACTATTTTTGCTTGCATATCACCTATTTCTCGCCATTAGAAGTTCAACATTATTTTATCTTGTGTTGATGTTACAAGAAGATATATATATTACAGTGAAACATTTATATAAAAGTCGCTTGTACAACTCTAGATCATTGTTATTTTTAAGTATCTACATCAGATAACTAGCAAGTCACTCCTATAGACAACCGCTCTGGGTGTTATTTACCTCCCTTACTATTTCTGTCCTTTACCTTTCTTAGGTTGACAAATTTAAAGGATGCATTATTTTATATTGCTAGCATTTTTTTTTGTTTTTTTGACAAGACAAAAAAATAAAGAACAAAAAGTTATTATGTTGATTCTGTTCATCTTAAAAGTTTTGTTTTTAAAGGTTCATTTGTTAACGTCCTTTCTGAGTGTCTTAAAGTAATGGTTCTTTTTTTTTTTATACAAGTGTTTGCTTTTTTTTTTTTTTTTTAATTTTGGTCGTGGCATTCAACTGTAGCAGTTCACACAACAAATCTAGTCCGACCTTACATACATTAGTATGTTCACTTCAGTAATACACATTGGTACAAAAAGAGAGAAAAAACGCACAAGAAAACCACAAAAAAACAATTAAAATGATTTGGGAATTTAACAATAATGACTTAATTGCAATATTCAGTGCAGAGTCTAGTTCATCTTTTTTTTCTTTTTTCTTTTTTTTTTTCGAGACCTAGTATAACCTGTGTATAATGTATAAGATTTTCATGCGTGTAAAAGTTTTTTAACTGTTCTTTTTTTCTCTCAATGTTCATCGAGAGTGTTTCTTGGATTTTCTTTCATCTTGCCGATATGTTGTTGCTATGTCTCTTTTCTGCATTTTTTTTTATTCATTAATCACTACATTTCCTGGAGCTATGATAACTAATATAATTATAACTATCACTATGATGACCTAGATAATAATTACAGGGGGCTCTGCTCTTATGGGTTATTGTCACCTTCCCCTATTACCTGTGTAGGACCGTTTTCTCTCAACACCAACTGCCTCTATGGTCTGGTAATTATTTCGGTGGCCCGGTGGTTAACCAGAGGTACATCATGCCTTCCTGTGTCCGTTTATACTGCCTTGCTTCTTCCGGAGTAAGCAAGATGAATTGTTTCGGATTGAGGTTAGAACCTATATATTTTAGATTCTAATTTATACCTAATAATCGTTGCCTTTTGCTTTTATTTTCGTTTTTTCTTCTTGATCAACTGGAGGACTCTCAGTCTTGTTCAGACATATTTTTGCCAAGTCACTTTTTGGAAGATTGAGATTCGAAATAGTTTCCAAGAATTTTCCTCTCTCTTTACTTGTTCTCTGCTTTTGGTACAGTTCACATATCTTAAGCTATGTTCTTTTGTTGAGAATACTCCTTCATTACAAAGGTGTTTTGAAGCTACTGTCCTCGATAATTGGTTGGGTAACTCAATCAATTTGATTGGGCCTCGTATCTCTGAATTGGACTTTGATTAATTTCAGAAAATTGATGGGAGTGGGTGAATTTTACACTTTTTTCTGGATGATTTGACATGGAATTACCAGCTAAAACTTTGGGGATTGTCAAACTTTAACATTAGTCCACCCTAGACAAAACTTTGGGCGATTGTTCAAACTTTAACATAGTCACACCTAGACAAAATTTGGGGATTGTCAAACTTTAACATTAGTCCACACCTAGACAAAACTTTGGGGATTGTCAAACTTTAACATTAGTCCACACCTAGACAAAACTTTTTGTCAAACTTTAACATTAGTCCACACCTAGACAAAACTTTGGGGATTGTCAAACTTTAACATTAGTCCACACCTAGACAAAACTTTGGGATTGTCAAACTTTAACATTAGTCCACACCTAGACAAAACTTTGGGATTGTCAAACTTTAACATTAGTCCACACCTAGACAAAACTTTGGGGATTGTCAAACTTTAACATTAGTCCACACCTAGACAAAACTTTGGCGATTGTCAAACTTTAACATTAGTCCACACCTAGACAAAACTTTGGGATTGTCAAACTTTAACATTAGTCCACACCTAGACAAAATTTGGGGATTGTCAAACTTTAACATTAGTCCACACCTAGACAAAATTTGGGATTGTCAACTTTAACATTAGTCCACACCTTTGGGGATTGTCAAAACTTTAACATTAGTCCACACCTAGACAAAATTTGGGGGATTGTCAAACTTTAACATTAGTCCACACCTAGACAAAACTTTGGCGATTGTCAAACTTTAACATTAGTCCCACCTAGACAAAACTTTGGGGATTGTCAACTTTAACATTAGTCCACACCTAGACAAAACTTTGGGGATTGTCAAAACTTTAACATTAGTCCACACCTAGACAAAACTTTGGGGATTGTCAAACTTTAACATTAGTCACACCTAGACAAAACTTTGGGGATTGTCAAACTTTAACATTAGTCCACACCTAGACAAAACTTTGGGATTGTCAAACTTTAACATTAGTCCACACCTAGACAAAACTTTGGATTGACACCTAGACAAAACTTTGGGGATTGTCAAACTTTAACATTAGTCCACACCTAGACAAAACTTTGGGGATTGTCAAACTTTAACATTAGTCCACACCTAGACAAAACTTTGGGATTGTCAAACTTTAACATTAGTCCACACCTAGACAAAACTTTGGGGATTGTCAAACTTTAACATTAGTCCACACCAAACTTTAACATTAGTCCACCTAGACAAAACTTTGGGGATTGTCAAACTTTTAACATTAGTCCACACCTAGACAAAACTTTGGGGATTGTCAAACTTTAACATTAGTCCACACCTAGACAAAACTTTGGGATTGTCAAACTTTAACATTAGTCCACACCTAGACAAAACTTTGGGATTGTCAAACTTTAACATTAGTCCACACCTAGACAAACTTTGGGGATTGTCAAACTTTAACATTAGTCCACACCTAGACAAAACTTTGGGATTGTCAAACTTTAACATTAGTCCCACACCTAGACAAAACTTTGGGATTGTCCTTTACATTAGTCCACACCTAGACAAAACTTTGGGGATTGTCAAACTTTAACATTAGTCCACACCTAGACAAAACTTTGGGATTGTCAAACTTTAACATTAGTCCACACCTAGACAAAACTTTGGGGATTGTCAAACTTTAACATTAGTCCACACTAGACAAAACTTTGGCGATTGTCAAACTTTAACATTAGTCCACACCTAGACAAAACTTTGGGATTGTCAAACTTTAACATTAGTCCACACCTAGACAAAATTTTGGGGATTGTCAAACTTTAACATAGTCCACACCTAGACAAAACAAACTTTAACATTAGTCCACACCTAGACAAAACTTTGGGGATTGTCAAACTTTAACATTAGTCCACACCTAGACAAAACTTTGGGGATTGTCAAACTTTAACATTAGTCCACACCTAGACAAAACTTTGGCGATTGTCAAACTTTAACATTAGTCCACACCTAGACAAAACTTTGGGGATTGTCAAACTTTAACATTAGTCCACACCTAGACAAAACTTTGGGATTGTCAAACTTTAACATTAGTCCACACCTAGACAAAATTTTGGGGATTGTCAAACTTTAAACATTAGTCCACACCTAGACAAAACTTTGGGATTGTCAAACTTAACATTAGTCCACACCTAGACAAAACTTTGGGGATTGTCAAACTTTAACATTAGTCCACACCTAGACAAAACTTTGGGATTGTCAAACTTTAACATTAGTCCACACCTAGACAAAACTTTGGGGATTGTCAAACTTTAACATTAGTCCACACCTAGACAAAACTTTGGGATTGTCAAACTTTAACATTAGTCCACACCTAGACAAAACTTTGGGGATTGTCAAACTTTAACTTTATTGTCAAAACTTTAACATTAGTCCACACCTAGACAAAACTTTGGGGATTGTCAAACTTTAACATTAGTCCACACCTAGACAAAAATTGTCAAAAACACCTAGACAAAACTTTGGGATTGTCAAACTTTAACATTAGTCCACACCTAGACAAAACTTTGGGGATTGTCAAACTTAACATTAGTCCACACCTAGACAAAACTTTGGGGATTGTCAAACTTTAACATTAGTCCACACCTAGACAAAACTTTGGGGATTGTCAAACTTTAACATTAGTCCACACCTAGACAAAACTTTGGGATTGTCAAACTTTAACATTAGTCCACACCTAGACAAAACTTTGGCGATTGTCAAACTTTAACATTAGTCCACACCTAGACAAAACTTTGGGGATTGTCAAACTTTAACATTAGTCCACACCTAGACAAAACTTTGGGGATTGTCAAACTTTAACATTAGTCCACACCTAGACAAAACTTTGGGATTGTCAAACTTTAACATTAGTCCACACCTAGACAAAACTTTGGGGATTGTCAAACTTTAACATTAGTTTTTAACATTAGTCCACACCTAGACAAAACTTTGGCGATTGTCAAACTTTAACATTAGTCTACACCTAGACAAAACTTTGGGGATTGTCAAACTTTAACATTAGTCCACACCTAGACAAAACTTTGGGGATTGTCAAACTTTAACATTAGTCCACACCTAGACAAAACTTTGGGATTGTCAAACTTTAACATTAGTCCACACCTAGACAAAATTTTGGGGATTGTCAAACTTTAACATTAGTCCACACCTAGACAAAACTTTGGGGATTGTCAAACTTTAACATTAGTCCACACCTAGACAAAATTTCAGAAAAATTGAAGAGAATGGGTGACATGGAATTACCCATAATAATAATAATGATGATGAAATTTATTGTGTACAGTGCTCAGTTGCACCACAACTCATTAAAGTCTCATGTCAAGCACACAGAATAATGTAGTGTTTGGTTTTGTTTCTTTGTTTAATGGCATATCAACCTTCATGGGCCATTTAATTCCAAAGCTAGAAGAATAGTAGTAAAACAAATCTAATTTTTTATTACAACTGAATACTATGTTTAATTAACTATGAAATTAAATGTATATCAGACAAGGTTTGGTTTCTTTGTTTAATGGCATATCAACCTTTGTGGGTTATCTAATACCAAAGTCATCCTTGTAGAAGAACAGTAGTAAAACAGATCTAATTTCTCTTCTCTATTACAATTGAATAAATAAGTAAAGTCGTCAGGGTGGCCTAAAGTCGGTATCAGCCAGACAGCGAGGGAGTCTATCCCCTTTTCACTAGCGCGAGACCAAGGAGATTGTTTGGGCATCTGAGGTGGAGTGCCACACCTACCATCAGCTCCTTACTTTATGATACAGATCCCTGTGCTACTCATACGCTGAGTTGGCGCGGGCCGGTATTGAACCAGGAACCTTGTGATTCCTAACCGAACGCTCTACCGACTGAGATGTTTAATTAACTATGAAATTAAATGTATAATCAGACAAGGTTTGGTTTCTTTGTTTAATGGTATTATCAACCTTTGTGGGTTATTTAATGCCAAAGTCATCCTTGTAGAAGAACAGTAATAAAACAAATCTAATTTCTCTATTACAATTAAATGTAGAAGAACAGTAGTGTTACTATTTAACTCATCCCAAGGATATTAGTCCAAAAGTGAACATAATAGTGCGACTGGAGATCAAACTATTAGTATATTCTTGGTTAACCAACAAATTTTCATCATACAATGTGTGATAGCACACATTATACCCTGCCCTCATCAGCTGCCAACTAGGAGTGGTAGTACAGTTTCAGTAACTCAAGGCGGGACTGCCACTCCCAGCGCTACCAAGCAACCTTTGCCACCGGACATTGTATTAAAAAAAAAATAAAAAATAAAAAAAAGCAGAGAAGAAATTATAACATCCGTTCATCTTAGGAGTTTCATTATCAGTGCAGTTTGTGATTTTTTAAAAACTCGTTTACTTTTGGCCGTTGATATCATTACATGCTTACAGAAACCGTTTGTTGATGTTACGTAATAACACGGGAATGATGATTCCGCGAGCGTATCATTTGTGCTGAATACTTTTTAGCCTTGACCAGATCAAGCTACAGATCATTTTTTTCAAGAGTAGTATTTTATATATGCTAATTCATTAGAATATTTTTGAAAATGTGTACTTACCTCTGAAGATGATGTAGAAGGTGAATAAGTGTGTGATAATTCACATCTGGTAACGAACGTATTAACATAATCACTTTTTGCTTCTTTGCTTCTGGATCATAAATATCTGCAAAAACAAGTTTTTCATGAATTATTCTTTGGAATGCAAAGTTTGTTTTGCTTCAAGTCAATGTTTTTGCTCACAAGATCAATATACTAGCTGAAAAATTGCCCTATGGGTGGGATTTTAACCTAGTTCATCCAGAAAACCGAAATGAGATCTTTGGTCTATATATACAGTGATATCCTGGGACACACATATTTGCTTTGAATGAATACCTTCGAAAATTTATGGGTCCCAACTAAAGTTTTTAATAGATTGTAGGATTTTTACTTATGATCTGGGGAAACAACTAAAGCCGTCTAACTACTACCTTTTAAGCTATCCTGTGTAATTTATTTTTAAGTAACTATTGAAATGTATTTACAGTTAGCTTGAAATGGTGGGGGGAAGAAAAAAGAAAAACACTGGGATGCATGGATATGATCTTACTTGCGTCCTTTTAGATTTTTGTGTGTCAGCGACGCAGGCCATGTACCTATATATATATATATATATATATATATATAAAATGAAGGACAGCAAATAAGAAAAGTATATGCATATATATATATATATATATATTAGGGAGTAGCAAAAAAAATTGGATACTACGAGGTTTAAAAGCGAATTAAGAATAATTAAATCTATTATTCAAGGTTAAACTTTGTCTAAATCGATAAGTAGTAGCATAATAACCATCATTAAAAAAATAAAAATATAATTACATATGCAGTTTATTTTTAAAAGATTTCAAACTATTTGTTTTGGTCTTTTATCTCATTATTTATACTGTAATTAGTATCAAATATGATCAACTTGCAAAACATTTTACGCCCCCAACATAAGGGGGGTCAAAATTAAGTGACCTGAAAAAAATGAGAAAGTTTTTAAATAAAATAAATAATGCATTATAAAGATCATTCATTGACACATAAACACTGAAAATTTCATTAAAATCCGATAATTTCCTGATTTTTGGTAAATTATTTTCTGTAGGGGGGCTAAAGTTATTTTGTCAAAAACACATTTTAGGCTCATTTTGCCAGTAGCTAATATATATAAAAGGAAGGACAGCAAGTAAGAAAAGTATATACATTAGGGTAGGTCGATTTTAATACCAACACTAGGTTCAAATGGAGAAAGTTGCTAATTAACATAAAGAATAATTGTACCAAATATTTTTCGATGAAACTTTACCGATGTTTAAGCAAACACATTTAGATACAAACAAAATCGAATGTTTTGAATTTCTCTCGGTATTAACCAAAGAGAAGTCAGATTAAACCGTAGTTTAAAAAGAAAAAACCTGTAAAAAAATAGGCTTAATAAAAGATTTTATTTCATTCAAAATCATGCAATTCTTGGTAGATTAAATAAAAGTAAATAAAAAAGAAAATGCAGCCAAAATATTTAATTTAAGAAAGTATAAATATTAACCAAATTCGACCTCGTTTTAAGCGGAAAGTACCGTATCAACACGTTTTGTTGTTTACATTTGAATTTCATTTGAGCTGATTTAAAACAGAAAAATAATTAAATCTTTTCCTACCTCCGAAATCGCTAGCTGGTGACTGCTGAAAAAAAAATCCAGCTACGATTGAAGTCTGTAGCCGAAGCGGTGTCACTTGAAAAAAAAACTAGGGTTAGGGTTTAGGGTTAGTTTAATGGGAAAATAAATAAATAATTTTGGCTCTGTTTTTTCAGAAACAGAAACCACAAATTTTGTGATAAAACTGTTAATTTTAAGGGGGGGGGGTTAGGGTTAGGTTTTCAGGAAAACGCCCTAAGCTGGCTGGTTTTTTTTTTCGGGGTGAATGGGTTGCGAATGACACGGACTTCAATTATAGCTGGTGTTTTTTCAGCAGTCACCGGCCAGTGGTTTTCGAGGCAGGGGGCCAGGATGGTACTCCGCAAATAGTACCATTTCCTGTGATTGATAATTATTTTTCTTTCACAAGTTTTTTTTTTCTGCGTGCAACCAGACGATTTGCCTTTATTTATATGGTAAGTAAATAAATATTTTATCTTTTCCAATATTTTTCGATTTCTTTAAATTTCACTCTGTAATTTATAATTCAATTTGTTCAATTTCTTATAACAACAAATACATTTTTTTCAGATAGTTTTCTAAAAAAATGGTTGGAAAACGAACTCATAGCGCTTCTCCTACAATTTTTGGAGGTCCATCTTCTCCATTAAATAAGATAGAGCTGCCTAATTTTAGACAAGTAATCCAATATAGTTATTTTCTAAAAAATACTTGTTCAAATTTAACAAACTTCGATATTTCAAAATTAATGGCAAAAAATATAATTGATATTTGGAATGCAGTTAATCCCCATTTGCCTCTGTTAAGCGAAAGGTCTATTATAATTAAACTGAAAAGGACATGTTTCGAAAAAGCACATCAGATAAATAGAAAATCTGTTTCTTCAGCGCAAAAGAAAATTATGGTAAAAAAACTGGATACATGTAAAGACAAAAATGTGAAATGCAAAAAAGAAAATTGTAAGACTAGGCACATAATCTGTATTTGTCCTCTCAAAGATAAGGTAAAGTTATTTTTCTTTTCTTTCTTTTTTAATAAATTCAAATATCATCCCAATATCATAAACATTTTAATTCAATTGAATTTCTATAATGATATTTTATGTAAATAAGTTAGAAAAATAACTTGTACCATTTTCTTTCTATGTGATATGATATTTTGAGATTTTGAGATTTCAGTTGGTTAGATGTATTTATTATGGCCTTGTGAAATTTACCCTGAAAACATATCAAAACTACACAGCCTAATCTAGTTTATTGTTGAAGTTTATGCAGTTAGCTGGTTTGAAATTAAAAGAGACAATAAATTTCATAACCAGACACTGTATATTATCAATATGCTGCAAAGAATCAAAGATGTACCACCTGAAATTCAGGAGATTGCATTCAAAAATATTCAGCATAATGCTTGAAAAATATGTTGTATTCAATGTTTAAATCAGATGAACTGGAAGTAAGGGACGAAGCTATAAAATAATTTTAGCCATTCGGTAGGTAGTTTAGATAAGATTGATTAAAATGATTTCATCGATTTATAGATTCAATTTAAAGTAATATCCTAATTTCATGATGAAAATTAAAAATTAAGACAAGGTTGAACTTTTAATTTAATTCAATATATTGATTTTTCATTTTTTTAGGAGAGGGAAGCCAACCAAAAAGCCGCTAAAAATACCAAAAATAAATTCTGATGCTACACATTGGTCACAGTTAGTCGACCTGTCTCAAAATAGAATTTGTGAGCCTGGATTCACAGAAGAATTTTTAGATAATGAACTGGAGTCATAAAAGAGTGGGATAAAATTAGAGTTGCCTGATTTGCCTTCACACTCACAAAGTGTTGAAAGGGCAGTAAAATTAACAACTCCAGCTTCCCAATCGGTTTATAGAATTGAAGCAATGCATAGGCATATCATTACAAAAGTTTTATGCCATGAAATGAGGCCTTCCTTTGCTTCAACGGGCACTTATGTAGAGCAGTTTAATATGATGGCATGATAAAAGTTACTATTATCCTCAGAACATTCATGTATCTTTATCATGTCTTTTATAACTTTATGCATTACAATGATTATATAAAATAGAAACTAAAAAGACTCACAATTAGTAACCAGTAGATATTTAAGGGAAAGTTCAAATTACAATGGTAGCTTATATTAAAATCATCATCCCTTCATTTGTTTCTAGCAGAGTTCATACTTATTTGCTTTTGTTCCATTGATAACAGAAAAAAAATAACGCTACAACAATATATGGCAATGTTATTAATGAAAATTACATATATATGTGGAAATATTAATAATATAATTATAACCACACAAATAAAAACATAAGCACGTCATTTCTGAAAATAAACTCTGATGATGAAGTTTATGCTTCGAAATCGATAAGACATAAAAAGCATCTTTTTGTTTTTAGTTTTTATACGCATTGTATTGCCTTCGAATTTTAATATTTTATAACATACTTAACAATGCTTCAAGCAAATTACCAATTACTTTTATATATATATATATATATAAAATGAAGGACAGCAAATAAGTATATATATATATATATATGTGTGGATGACTTATTAATATTATTAAATTATATATATAGATATTCTAATATATATAGATGAAAACAGACAACTACAAACCACATTACACACTAAACCAACGCATACTCACAACTACCTCCACTACAAATCATCTCACCCAAAACACCTCAAAGACAGCCTCCCCTACTCACTAGCTATAAGACTGAGAAGAATCTGCACCGACGACAATGAGCTAAGACAACAAATAAATAAACTAAGACAACAGTTCTCAGCACGTGGATACTCCCACACTTTAATAGATAGCCAGGTAGCCAAAGCTACCTCCATCCCTAGACAAGAAACCCTAAAATCAAAACACAAAAAGAAGACACATCGCATCCCCCTAATAACAACATTTAATAACACCCTCCCACCACTTAATCAAATAATAAAAAAACACTGGAACATCCTGAAAATAAACCCTGAACTAAGAGACATTTTTCAAGAACCCGGTATAGTGACCTATCGGCGACCTCATAACCTCAGAGAAATGATAGGAGGCAACAACATACTAAACAATAAAGTAGTCAACACGAGACCTATAATAAACTCCACAAAATTCTGCCGGCCCTGTAGTACAAAAAATAACCTATGCTGCAAACAAATAAAAACAACAGACACATTTACAAGCTCCACAACAAAACAAACTTTTAAAATCTACCATGAATCAAACTGCAAAAGCAAAAACGTGATTTATCTTCTAGATTGTACTAAATGCCAAAGACAATACGTCGGGAAATCTGAATGGGAATTCTACTTTAGACTTAACAACTATAGACACAGAATAAAAAATACAGACTATGATAAGCTCATTCCAATAGAACAACACTTTCGACTGGAAGATCACGATTTCAATAGAGACGCCAAGTTTACGCTCATTGAAAGAATTCTAACAAACACTGACACCAAAACGGTAATAGAGAAGCACTAATACAGATGGATACAAACATTAAAAACCTTTCATCCATACGGTTTTAATCATAAAACAAGTCCTCTTTAACTGAATAATAAAACTGTCTACACCTACGAGGGTGGCCGAGGTCACCAAAATAAACAAGCACTGACCACCACACATCAAACATCAAACAAGCCACTCCTGACCCAATTAAAAATCTAGAAGTCACACACACACAGTACTGTGATACAGACACGCGCCCACACCCACACAGTATATGTAAACACACACATACATATACATGTATACACACACATACACACACACCCACACAGTATATTAAACACACACATACATATACATGTATACACATACAGTCATATACATGTATACACATACAGTCATACACACAACGCCCATGAACCCCTCCCTCACATATATAAGAGCATCCAAAAAACAAACTACCTCATAGAGGTTCTTCACAACGAATGAACATGCTACTATCAAACACACTCGCCTACCCGGATTTTAACAGCATGTTAAACCCACTATAACACTTGAACATTTTTAACTCTTCTATAATGCTCCCTTTCTAATAATGTATCAACAATTTCTTCAAATAATAAATTTTCTCCTGAAGATGACCGAAGGTCGAAACTAGTTGAGATTAAACAACAAACAAGAAATATTCCTGATTGTCTTAATAATAATTTTTGTTCACACTATATATATATATATATATATATATATATATATAAGAAATAAAGGACAGCAAATAAGAAAAGTATATGCATATATATATATATATATATATATATATATGGGAGAAATGTGAGGAGGTTAATCTGACAGTATGTGGAGAAAGGTAGACAAACACGGGATGTTATGGAAACTGGATGTTTATTGTCGACGATGCAACATTTCGGTCTATTAGACCTTCTTCAGGACATGGATATAGTTCTTGCTTCAATGATGGACATTCTCAAAATGGCGAAACAGGAGGTCGTCAGTAGAGGGAGGGGTGGTTGGGGGTGGGTAGTGGATTTTCTTCTGTCTAGATGGGGAGTGTCAGAATGGTGAATGGTGGTGGTACCGCAGGTGATAGTCTAGAATATTGGATTGTGAGGATTGGTTAAGATAATTGTATATGTGTATGTGTGTGTGTGTGTGTCTGTTTAATTGTTTTTTTGGGTTTTTTTGTTTATATGTGTTGGGGAACTGGATTTGTCGTTAGATACTAACAGAATAAAAATAGACAGATATATGTACAGAAAGATCAAAAATAGAGGAACAGACACACAGATAGATAATAGCATATTAAAGATAGATAAGACAGATGGATTGATAGACATGAACACATTCAAGCTAAATAGATAAATAGACAGACAGATGGATAGATAGACATACAGAAAAATATTTTTTTTTAAATAGACAGACAGATATTAGCAGATTATCATTAAACAGACAGACACAGATTATATTAACAGATTAAAGACAACTAGATAAATCAAAATAGATAAAGATAGGTGGATATTACAATATATATGATACATAATAATAACAATAATAATAATAATATCGCCACTATTAATCTCTATATATAATGGAGATAGATTGCATTTCTGTCTGAAGCCGAAACTACGTCACTGCTTACGTTACAGATTCCACAATAATTTAAAGCATTTATTAAAGAGAACTTAATTTATAATCAAGATAGTTTATACATAAAATTTAAAGAAGAACATTAGTTTATATACACTATAAAGTTGTCGTTGTAATACTCGATGGTCTAGGCGATTTTTAACAAATCTTTCAATAAATGCATGTTTAGTTATAAACATTTTTACATAGTTATTTCTATTTTTATTTGTATTTATAATTATCTAATGTATAAAGTTTTGCAAGAAATTTATCTATAAATAAGATATAGCCATTTATTTATATCTTACATTAAATTCGTACCTATGATATTTTGCCCGTGACTGTTTCCGGTTTTTACGAAAACATTTTTAAAGTTTTAAGATAATAAAAAGTAATTTTTTTTTATCCATTCATTCAATTAAAATACAATTTATAGAATTGTGTAAAAATATTTATTTTAAAATCTTTTTTCTTCACGTCGGTTTGTTTTAATAGCAGTGATAAACAAAAAATTTATTGATAGCGATGATAAACAAAAAAATGTCCCCAATAAACAAATGATACAAACATCGGCTGCATGAAAATTTTTATAGATAGAATAAACATTTATTGTTACTTTTACTTTTTCTTTTTCGTATTAAGTTTCATTTGTTAATGCTGCACCTTCACAAATATAACAGGTATTTTTTATTTTAAATTTTATAAGTCTTATTAGGAATTTTTTAAAAATGTTTACATTTATTTTTAATTTAAAATCTGTTTATGGTTATTTCATATTACTAATGTTATTTTTCATCAGCAATATATTTATTCGAATTAATTGTAGCGAGAAATTAATAGTATTTTGTTCAATGTTTAAACAATACACATTCATCAATAAGAGGAATACTATTCTGTATTAGATGATTAAAAATATCATTTTACTTCTAATTTATATAAATTTTGTTTTGTTTTTAAAAATCAAATAAATAAAATTATTCAATTTAATGCTTACTTTAATGGATATAAAATTTATAAAATTTATTAAATCTCTAAGAAAATGAATTAAGAGTGTAACAACATATATTATATTCATTAATTTATTGTACAAACATTTTTACAGAAACTAGCAAAAAACGCCATCGGGGCGGTTATAAAAATTAATATTTGAAAGATATTGTCTGAGTTAAAATTTCCATATAAGAGGGTTTGTATTATCGGTAAAATCATCAAATTTATTAAAGGAGTAAAGAAAAAATGAAACCATTTGAAATGGAAATTTACTTCTGTCCCCCTCAAATCAAAATGTTGCATGCATCTATTGATTATTAATTAAATAATATTTTATCAATGACAGTATTGTGATGGAAGCAGTGACATAGTTTTAGTCATAGACAAATTGATACTGAATCTATTATCAAAAGATTTTATTCATTGAAGAAAATTTTTATAAAATTTGTATTTTTACAAAAGTGTACCAAATAAAATTTAGTTGAAAATAAATCTATAAATTAGATATTTTTATTTCCTCCGATTAAAAAAAATTAATATTAAGTATTATTTACCATTTAAAAATTGATTTAAGTATCATTACTCTATTTTATTTTATATGATATTTATTTACACTAAAACTAAATGTTTGTTAAATGTAAAATAAATAAGATGAATGTTTTTTTTTTTTATTTCAAAATTTTTAGAAATAGTCAAAACAATAAAAAATCATTTTGTATAGTTAATTGTTTTATTCATTGATAAATTAAATTTAATTTTATCATTAAATATTATTTCAGGAAAAATTTTGGTGTAGAAAAGTTAACGGTTTTGTTATGCCAGTAACAATAATAATAATATATAACATTATACATATGCTCACTTACAATTTTAACAAATCTTACCATCTCCCCCTTTACAAAAAAACTAAAAAAAAAACTCACACTAATATACTAGGGACTGGCAAACGGAGCCTAAAATTCGTTTTTGACAAAATGACTTTAGCCCCCCTACAGAAAATAATTTACCAAAAATCAGGAAATTATCGGATTTTAATGAAATTTTCAGTGTTTATGTATCAATGAATGATCTTTATAATGCATTATTTATTTTATTTCAAAACTTTCTCAATTTTTTTAGGTCACTTAATTTTGACCCCACTTATATTGGGGGCGTAAAATGTTTTGCAAGTTGATCATTTTTTATACTAATTACAGTATAAATAATGAGATAAAAGACCGAAGTTATGAATAGAAGCAAAAAAAAATTTTTTACGGTGGCTTTTCTATGAGAAAATAAGTACCGAAAATCGAAAAATAAAATGTAAAAAATAATAAATAATTAATTTTTTAGAGATTTCTTTTTTACTCATTTCAATAATTATTTAATTGGCTATTATTTTATAAAAGAAAAAATTATACATCGATGTTTTTTCTGCTTAAAAAGGGGATGGGGTACATTTTCAATAGAGTTTTTCTTCAAAACTTATTACTTTTGGCGTCTAAAATAAGGTTTACATTAAGTAGATATTTATTTTTAGAATCTAACAATATAACATTTTAAACTTAACATCAGGATTTTCATAATGAATTTTATATATTAATTTTTCATAGCAAAAATACTAAATTAAAGTTTTGAAATAAAATAACTAATGCATTATAAAATTCATTAATTGTGATGAATACTGAAAATTTCATTAAAATTGGATAATTACCTGATTTTTGGTAAAAAATTTTTTCATCCCAATTGTTACATTAAAATTGTAAACAAGCGCCTAAAACCATTGAAAAACAGCCAAAATGGCGTCAGCGAACAAAATTGACCAAAACAAATAGTTTTAAATCTTTTTAAAATAAACAGCATATGTAATGATATTTTTCTTTATTAATGATGGTTATTATGGTACTACTTATCGATTTAGACAAAAATATTTAAATAATAGATTTAATTATTCTTAATTTGCTTTTAAAACTCGTAGTATCCAATTTTTTTTGTCTATGCCTATAATATACCAACCACACATATAACTTAACGACAAATCCAGTTCCCCAACATATATGAACAAAAAAAACAAACTATTAAATAGACACATATACATTTATCTTAACCAATTCTCACAATCCAATATTCTAGACTATCACCTGCGGTACCACCACCATTCATCATTCTGACACTCCCCATCTAGAGAGAAGAAAATCCACTACCCACCCCACCTCCTACTGACAACCTGTTTCCCCATTTTGAGAATGTCCATCATTGAAGCAAGAACTATATCCAAGTCCTGAAGAAGGTCTAATAGTCCGATATGTTGCATCGTCGACAATAAACATCCAGTTTCCATAACATCCCGTGTTTGTCTACCTTTCTCCACACACACACACACACATATATATATATATATATATATATATATATATATATATATGGGTGGAAAAATATGGAAATAAATCTGACGGTATGTAGCAAATAGAAAAAGCAAAGTATTCCCAAAAAGATAAATCTATCATAGATGGTGAAGTCGATGTTGAAACGTTTCAGTTTTTATTTAAACCTTCATCAAGACATTAAGATGAAAAATGTCATGTCTAAACAGTGACAGGAATATTTTCAAAATACTAAAATGTCCTGATGAAGGTCGAAAAAGAAAAAAGAAACATTTTAACATCAACTTCACCATCTTCACCATATAAAAATAGATTTACCCCTTTGTTTATGTTAGACTTATAGGAAATAAGCGCTGTATGTTTTATATTCCCAGTCAGGTTAAAGCAAGATAACTCATTTATTTGATGCATTCTTAGTTTAAAGGGAAATAACTCGTTAATTTGAGTTTTAAAAAATGTTTCTGTGATTTTTAATAGGAAGTATCTCCTTTTTGCCTTCAGAAATGGCGCAAATTTATCAATTTATTTATTTTATATTTTTGTGCAATAAAAATCTGAAAACTATTTACCTTTTTGGAATAATTTGCTTTTTCAATCTCCTACATTACCTGCATTACTTGTATTACCCGCATTTTTTTTTTAAATCAAAAAGATGTGTCCTGAAGAAGATCTCAGTTTGCATACCTGATATTTTGATTGTATTATTTTATCTTTACTTGTTTTATATTTTAAATAATTTTAAATAGAATATTTGTTTTAAAAAAAATTTTGATTCAAAATCTTTCATTTAGAAAATTAAAATTAAGTAATCTACTTTGTATTGTGTGATAGATTTTAAATTTGTTTAATTCTAAATAGTAAATAAATGTATGAAGTTTATTTAAGTTTTGAATCATTAAATTATATATGTTGTATCAAAAGTAAAATATGTGTGTGCACATATTAGAATATTTCAATGTTGTTTTCTGATTTAAGTAATGGAAAGTAAAACCTGCTTCAGGGTCTGATTAGTAGCCATAGAAAATTTGGTGGTACATAGCTCCATCCATCCTTAAGTTATTCAACAGGTAGACAAAAAAAATTAGATAAATTATAGTAACATTATCAATAAGTTGCTGAAGCATGGAACAAATTACCTACATCAGTTGTTAGCTGCTAAGACACTGCATCCTTCAAAACCTCCATGCTTCCTGTAATTTGCCAACACTAAGGGCCAGTTTAGCGTTCAGCTAGGAATCAAAATGTTCCTGGTTCGATACCGGCCCTTGCCAACTCAGTACAAGGATCTGTGCAGTAAAGTGAGGAGCTGATGGTAGACGCAAAAAACAATCTCCTTGGTCTAGCACTAGTGAAAAGGGGATAGACTCCCTCATTGTATGGCTCATACCGACATTAGGCCACCCTGACGACGATACCTGATATTGCTCCTCCATCCATACACACACACATATATATATCATGACTATACATTGTTCATTATTCTATATACTATACATGCACCTTTGATGAGTTGTAGCATACCTGAGCATTTACACAATAGTTTCTGTAATCTGAACATTAGCTACATAAATGAGAGTAACCTCCCCTTGTTTCTTTTTCTTTGAGGAAACTGTCTGTTTTGGTCGGCCATTTTCATTTCACCGTATTTGTTTGAATCAATACAACTGAATGCTTTATCACGAAAATATCATAAAATATGTTTTTAATTGTGCTTGCGTAATATTTGAAATGAACTTAATTGTTATCAAGAATACATTTTATGATATTTTTGTGTTAAAACATGCAGTTGTATTGATTATGGTGAAATGAAAATGGCCGATCAAAACAGACGACTTTCTCAAAGTGAAAGAAACACACACACACACATATCATGACTATATGTTGTTCATTTTCTTGACATATTTCTACATTATTCTATGTACTCTACATGCACATTTGATGGCTTGTAGTGCACCTGTACACAATAATTTCATTATTATTTTATTATTTGGGTAAAACTTACCATTTATTGAAAGAAATTTGTTGTGTGAAGCATTAGTAAAAAGTGGCTCAGGAAGTTCACGAAAAAAGAGTTTTAAAATTGCAGCAACAGCATGTATATTAAAATCTGGATCAGCAATCATTTTTTTAGCTCTCATTGAATCTGGAAAGAAAAAAAAGAAGAAAATCACAAATTTGTTTCAAGAAAAATTCAATTTGATATGACATTAGTCGTTAATATTAGTTATTTAACATGAGCATTATTTAATATTTACAAGATCAATGAATTGTACCAAAAGGTTTTTGTTTTTTTTGGGGTTTTTTTTCAGTTTTAAAGTGTATATATATATATATAATTAAAGGCTAAACTCCTATATAGAAAAATCATTGTTATAAAACCTCAGATTAATTGAGGTATAATCCCAATTTATATATATATATATATATATATATATATATATATATATATATATATATATATATATATATATATATATATATATATATATATATGTGTGTGTGTGTGTGTGTGTGTGTGTGTGTGTGTGCGTGTGTGTGTTTTGTTGAACTCAACGGACAATTAGGAGGTGGGGGATGTAAAAAAAACGTTTTTTTACCTCAAAAATTCCAGCAAAGAAGACAAAATAATTAATAAAGATAATTGACAAAATAAGAATTTATATTAAAAGACAAAATAATTAAAAATAATATTTGTTGTTGTATAATGTTGCTTGTTACTTTTTCGTTTTCAGATTTTTATTGCACAAAAATATAAAATAAATAAATTGATAAATTTGCGCCATTTCTGAAGGCAAAAAGGAGATACTTCCTATTAAAAATCACAGAAACATTTTTTAAAACTCAAATTAACGAGTTATTTCCCTTTAAACTAAGAATGCATCAAATAAATGCGTTATCTCGCTTTAACCTAACTGGGAATATAAAACATACAGCGGTTATAGACTATAAATCTAACATAAACAAAGGGGAACCACTCTTGACTGATAAATTATTTATTCATTTGTTGATCTACTAGGAAAAAAGATGGGGTTTGGGGTTAGGGTAATGGGAAAATAAATAAATATCAGTCAAGAGTGGTTCCCCTTTGTTTATATTAGACTAATAAGAAATAACCCATACAAGTATTTATGAGTATCTGTGTGACAATATCTTCTTCCTTTAACTCCAACATAAAAAAGGGGAACCACTCTGATTGACTGATAAATTATTTATTTATTTATTGATCTACTAGGAAAAAAGATGGGGTTAGGGTTTAGGGTTAGTTTAATGGGAAAATAAATAAATAATTTATCAGTCAAGAGTGGTTCCCCTTTGTTTATGTTGGACTAATAGGAAATAACCTCTTTGGTATCTACTTGCTAAAATATATCTTTTTTTAACAGGTTTTCATGTCATTCAATCAAGATAGCACAGAGGCAAAAAAAGAATGTGTTGGTTTGAAAGGAGGCTGTGCAAAGAATACTGAAATACTGTATCAATGTCAAGTTGAAAAAAATCAGAAAACAAATACAAATAAGAAAGGCAATAGTATTACATATTGTAGCAATTTCCTGCCCTTGTTTGGTCTGGAAGAGTTATCTTCCCTTGTTTCCAGGTTTTTTACCACTAGAGGTGTGGACTATTTATTGAGGGAGGCGCCAAGTTTGAACTCTCTTTGTCTCTGGGACCAGCATAGATGGGTTAGAAGTTTGTGTCTACACCCTTTCATGTGGGTGGCTTTCACCACTCATCCTATCTTTAGTAAGTGACATTACTTTATGGACTCTCCATATCTTCTTTATACACCATTACTTCTACAGGACGCAGTCCTACTTTCTATATGCTTCTAACTTCTATATTGTAATTCTATTCATATATGTGTTGCTTATGTATCTTATCAGATATTCCTGTTATATGTATTTTCTCCATGTGCTCATTAAATTCCATTGTTACATTTCACACCTTTGTCAGAGTATTGTTTGTACTTATATGTACCCACGACCCTGTAGGTAGTTTGAAATAGGTTCATTGGAGTTGAAAGCATAGGTGGGTAGGTTTCCGTTGGATGACCCTAACTGACCCCTAGAGAGGCGCTAATCTCGCTCCCCATGAAAAAAAAATGTAACTAGTTAGATTTAGTTTCAACCTGACGTTGAGCAGAGAGGATGCCTATCTCTCTGCTGGGGTTGTTAACTCCCAGTGCAGAAAAACATGGGCAATAAAAATAAATCTCGATCAAGAAAATAAAAGTCTTGTGAGTTGATTAATTACATGACTAAAAACTAGCCGTTAAAAGAAGCCCTTAGAAGAGACTAGACAACATAACGGCCAGAGAAGAAGAAAAGGAAACAGCCACACAAGATAGCAGGAAGAAATGAAGCAACAAGTAAGTCACTCTACTCTATCTCTCTTTGTCACCCAAGTGTCTCTAGTTTATATACCCAATGTTCAACGTACAAAGTTATAAGGGGCATACAACAATAGAAGTCCAGTGAGAAGAACAAGAGAATTTATAATATTAAGGCTATGAGGACGATTGGCTGAGAGATTTTGAGAAGTAGTGTTACATTAAAATAGCCAATCAATTATGTACAGTAGTGTAAGACTTTAAAATAACAGTAAATGGGAAAATACAGGGATTTTGAGTGACACAATTTAACCTTGTTTTGACCTACACTTCCGGGTTGCCAGTGGAAAGTTAGCTTGAAAAAATTAGTTTGTTGGCTGATGACTGGACGAGACAGATCGCCGTGGTGTCTCTCATCCAAGTGACCAAATTGTCACATGCATGTTTGTAAATAAATAAAATGAGCTCAAAACAAAGGAAAAAATTTTGTGTCATTACTAAGAAAAAACAAACAACAGAAGATCCAGCTTTTATTAAGAAACATCTACCAGATCCAAAGACAGACAGATCCAGAATAACAGAAGATCCAGCTAAGAAGATACCAACCCTGACTAGCCAGATAACAGAGGATTGACTAATAGACAGACCAGTCCAGACCAGCCAGAAGATTGACCAATAGACAGACCAGACCAGACCAGCCAGATAGCAGAGGATTGACCAATATACAGATCTAGCCCAGAACAATCAGATAGTAGAGGATTGATCAATAGACAGACCAACCCAGACCAGACCAGCCAGATAGCAGATGATTGACCAATAGACAGACCAGACCAGACCAGCCAGATAGCAGAGAATTGACCAGACAGACCAACCCAGACCAGATAGCAGAGAATTGACCAATAGACAGACCAACCAGACCAGACTAGCCAGATAGCAGAGAATTGACCAATAGACAGACCAGACCAGCCAAATAGTAGAGGATTGATCGATATATAGACCAGCCCAATCTAAGATGGAAGACAGCAACGTAGAAGAAATACAAGTGTCAAAGTAAAGAAGTCAAGTACACCTGTATACAACATGGGTATGCAGGTGTACTCTACTATACTGCACTGTGCATAAGATACAACATACTCTTTAATGAGTTACCAAAAATCAAGCCACTCCCACACAACAAGGGCACTTTCGGTCCTGGAACAAAGAAAAAAAGTCCACTGCAACATGGTTCCTGAGAAGCAAGTAGTACTAAGAAAATATACTTGACCAAAGAGAGAAAGACAATAGAAAAAAAAGAAAAAGTGGTCTAAGAAGAATCTTAGGTAGAAACATATACACACACACGCACACATGACAAAAGTAACCAAAAAAAAACAAAAACACCTTGAATCAAAAGTTAAAAATAGATGAAAAAAGTTGTATAGAGGAACAATAGAAAAAAATCACCATTAAATTTGCAGTTGATACAGACACGCATAAAGAAAAGAAAAAAAAAATTAAAAAATAACCTTTTGATTTTTAGAAAATAAAAAAAAAAAGAATATTTACAAGTTAAAAAAAACACTTTAAAAGAAATAACATTTCTGAATTGAAAAAATAAAAAGATTTGTTAGAAGTTTTTAAAGAAAAAGAAAGAAAAAAGAAGAGAATAAATATACAGACTTTTCATTTCGTATATGGAGAGAGAGAAGGAAAAAAAGAGACTTTTTTTTTGAACAGTTAAAACTAGATAGAGAAGTTGAAAACGAAAAAAAAAGGGAGAGAAATAATTTTTTTTTTTTTTGAATAGACGTCTATATCTATAATAAAACATCTCTGAATTGAAAAAAAAAAACCCCAACAAAACTTACTTTTCTCAAAAGCATGCTTCAATCTTTTAACATCACTTTGTCCTCCAGAAACCCGGTAAATTCCAATTTCTTGTAAACCTAAATAAATGCACAAAAAAAAATATTAAACACAAAATTACAACTATAAATATTTAACAACATGAATATATAAATGTTCATTGTCCCAACTTATGATCTCCATGTTTCTAACACACGTAGGCATGCCTACAAAGTCAGAAAACAGCGTAGCTCACATGACTTTCGGAAACATTTTTTCAAGCTCTGAGTTGCCGAGGCATGGAATAAACTACCTGCATCCAGAGTAGGCTGCTGAAACACAGTATCTTTCAAAGCCTCCATGCTTCCTGTAATCCACCAACACTATACATGATACCCCCCTCCACACACGTACATGTATATTATTATTGTACACTATTCATGTTCCTGACACTAATACATTATTCTATGTACTATACATGAGACAGTGATAAGTTGTGGTGCACCTGAGCACTGTACACAATAAATTTCATTATTATCCTTATTATATGAAGTTTCCAACTTATGAGCTGTTACATTGTAACTAATCAAAGTCAGATTCTTTTTCTTTAAAACAGAATTTAAGCACTGTTAACAAGAGATATCTGTGATATGTTGAAATGTTGATGAGTATAAACTAAAAGTGAACCACATCAACACAATCCAAAAACTTTCCTTGGTTAGTGATCCACTTTTGGTTGTGCCTGTTCATGTCAACAAAATTCTTCTGTTTGTAAATAATGTTATATAAACTATTTCACATATACATACAATTTTGGGGTAATCTGAACATTAGCTACATAAATGAGGTAACCTCCCCTTGTTCATTTCACTTTGAGGAAGCCATCTGTTTTGGTCGGCCATTTTCATTTCACTGTAAATCTACACTGAAAATACGAATTTGTTTGAATCAATACAACTGTATGTTTTAACATTATTTAAAATAATGCGCAAGCACAATTAAGAACACATTTTATGATATTTTCGTGTTAAAACATTCAGTTGTATTGATTCAAACAAATTCATATTTTCAATGTAGATTTATGGTGAAATGAAAATGGCTGACCAAAACAGACAGCTTCCTTAAAGTGAAACAAACAAGAGGAGGTTACTCTCATTTATGTAGCTAATGTTCAGATTACCCAATTTTGGCTATTATATTTTCATTCACATTGCATTAAAAAAATGTTTCACAATTGTTCAGAATTGTTACATAATTGTAATGAGGCAAATTTGAACACAACAGAATAAATATAAAACTTTAAAAATACTGAGTTACTTCGACTTATAAGTACCCTAAATTATGAATTTTCTGAGATATGAATTATCACTTGATCAATTTTTTGCTTTGTGTTGAAACCTAAAATTTGAGGTACGAGTGATTTTCAAATACATTCATATTAATAGGTTCACTAAAAACATTTAAATTTCCAAATTTATTATGCCGAAGAAAAACATTATTTACAAAAAATTAAACATTAAAACATGTTACAGCACATTATTATATTCTATATTATTATGTTTTTATACAATACAGTGCTATATTTCTTATTTAAAAAATATAACAAAAGAATTAGGGTATTTGGGGGGGGGGTAGATCTGGAATGGATTAATGGCATTTCAGTATTTATTTCAACGGGGAAAATTGATTTTATATATGAGGAAATTGAGTCACGAGCAGAATGAAATAAACACAAAGTACCACTGTATACAGGTGTTTAGATATATATTCAAAGCAAAATGCACTTCTTGTATTTTAATATTAATTACATACTTATAAAATATTTTAAAGAGTGAATGATACAAACTTTAAAAAAGCTAAAGAAAATAATCCAATAATATTTGGGTTATTCGGACTATTGTCCTCGTCTTTATTGTTAACTGTACAATGTTTCGGCGGATGTGGCCTCTGGCCTTCTTCAGGTATTTCTTGTCGGACTCGGGAACCTTCTTTTTGAACACCTGTACCCCAGCTATGGTTAGCAGAATGAGAACAGGATACCCCCGTGGATTGACTAAATGGTTGGGTTCAAAGTTCCATGATGGCTCCTAATTACAAGGTTCCTGATTATGACAAGAAGGTTCCTGAGTTCGAAAAGAAATACCTGAAGAAGGACGGGGGGCATATCAGCCAAAACGTTGTACAGATAACAATGTAGATGAGGACAATAGTCCGAATAATACAAATTATCAAGCCTCATCTCAAAAATTCAGAGAAAAAAATAATCCAAAGTGTAAATAAACTTTCAGTTTTTTAACAAAATCACAAAGGTAAAAAAAAAAGTTTTTGCTTAGTTACAAAATATAAGCAATTAATAGCCATAAACAAATAACAATTATAATATAATTATATTATAATATAATATAATATAATATAATATAATGTAATAATAGATAATTATAATATAATGTAATAAGTTTTTGCTTAGTTACAAAAAGTAATTAATAATTATAAACAAAATAACAATTATAATATTATATAATTATAATATGATATATAATATAATATAATATAATGTAATAATATATAATTATAATATAATGTAATAATATAATATAATTATATATAATTATAATATAATAACTTTTATAAAATGTTTATTCTATTGCTGTAAATTCTAAAAAAATAAAACAAAATCTTTATAAAATATATTTCAGTTGATCAACTAAAATTCCAACTGAAATAGAAATAGAAATAAAGTATTTAATATTCAATTTTGAGCAGAAAAATCTGTTGTAGTATTTTCTATTTTCTCACCTCGTTTCTCAATCTCTTGAGTACATATAGATATAAGAGCAGGAAATGTTCGGTTTTGATGGCTAAAAAATATAAAAATAATAAAATAAATGAAATACAATTCAAGGGAACAAAAAAAAAATCTGAATCTTACATTTTCAATATTGTTCTGAAATATTTTTTTTAAATTATCATCTGTGACCTAATCAACTATTAATATTAGATTTTTGCAAATATAATTTAGGTTTGTCTGGCTTTTCTTTTCTCTAAAAATGTTGTATTCAAGCAAAAGAAAAATATCATTTAAGAATAAGAAACGACTGTTAAAAAATTGTCTGGTTAATATCAACAAAAGGTCATTAATGATCTTAACAACAGCAACTCTTGAGCACCTTTTTGATCTCCATGTTTCTAGCACATGTGGGCATGCCTACAAAGTCAGAAAACAGCATAGCTCACATGACTTTCGGAAACATTTTTTCATGCTCAGAGTTGCCGAGGCATGGAATAAACTGCCTGCATCTGTTGCCGAAACACTGTATCTTTCAAAACCTCCATGCCACACCTACCATCAGTTCCGCACAGATCCCTGTGTAACACAAGGTCAATTTCTTAAACGGAGTTCAACAGGTTTAAATTCAGAGTTTTCCTTTTTCTAGACCGGTTGCCTGACTAAGGTTAAAGAGCCCTGTCTGCCCTACTATTTACCCACAGCTGGAGGGAGAGTAGGATTCATACCTTTCCCAAGGGTATTAGCGCTAAATGAGATGCAATTACCACATCCAGGATTTGAACTTGGGGTGACAAGTCCATTTCCCATGATTTTAACCATTACATCATGTACTTCCAAACAAATGTATATATGTATAAATTTTAACTATTGTTCAATCACTCTTATTTTTTAGTACGATCCCACTTCTTTTAGGAAATGTAAAATCCGGGATGGTCTTTTTTTCATGAAAAGTTTTTTCAAATTATTTGCTTGGTAGTATTTTGTTTGCACAAGATCAAAGTCTACTCACTCTAGCAGTATAAGTTTCACTGCAAATCTCTCTTGGCATGTAGTGCATATTGGGGGTTCTGTGCCCTCTAGTAAATGATGATGGGTGATGTAGGTGTGGTCTATGTGAAGGCAGGTCAGTACAAACTGTTCTCTTCTATTTTGATTCTTTGCTTTGGTCCTTTATTTGTTTATAAATATTTATCCAACCCCTCCACAAAAGTAGGATGTAACACAATGTTAATTTCTTAAGCAGAGTTTAACAGGTTTGAATTCAGAGTTTTCCTTCTCTTGGACTAGGTTAAAGTGCCCAATCTGGTCTACTATTTACCCAGAGCTGTTTGACAGAAGTAATGTGTCAATATCAAGATGAATAAATTAGTAGAGGTACTATTTAACCCATAGCTGGGGGATGAGGGGCTTCATACCTTTCTCAAGATTTTTAGTCCAAAAATAAACATAATAGCACTACAACATGTAATGAAGTTATATTTAAAGTTGGAAGGCTTAAAGTAACCTTCCATATGGGTACATGAGTGTACATAAAACATTCTGATAAAGTGTAGAACAATAATAGACTTTATTCTGGTGAGTGACAGAAATACATTTAAGACAGGAATACATATACAAATTACAAGGTACTAGATATGTATACAAGCCCCCCACATAAGAGGTATAGACACAAATGTCTAACCCGTGTGTCTTGTTTGCTGTCCCAGAGAAAAGCGAACTCAAACTTTGCACTTTGCTGACTAAATACCATGGTCCCCTAGCAGTAAAAAACCTGCAGCAAGGGAAGATAACTCTTCCAGACCAAACAAGGACAGACAATCGCTACAGCATGACCGAGTTCAAACTTACTACGATGTCAGTCAAGCACATAAGACACTGTGCCACATCGACTCCCTTTGATTTTTGAGCCAGTGTGATTTATGTGCATATAACACAGTAACATATGGAGGCACATGGTGTAATGGTTAGTTGTGTAAAATGGATTTGTCGACCCAAGTTCAAATCCTGGACGAGGCTGTTTGTATTTCACATAGTGGGAGTACCCTTGGGAAAGGGTACTCCCACTATGTGAAATTGATGGAAGGAATTATTCTCCTTCCATCAATGGGCAGACCTGGCTTTTTAACCTTGGCTAGGTAACCTGTCTAGGAGAAGGAAAACACAGAATTCAAACCTATTAAACTTCGCTTAAGGAATTGACCTTGTGTTGTATCCTGCTTGTGAGGAGGGGTTTGGTAAATATATATATATATTTTTAAGAAAATAAAATAGAAATTAGAAGGCTATTGACAGTGCAATGGAAAAACAATAGGTGATGAGATTGATGTTTATTTAACTGTTTCCTAAATTTGAGATAAAAACTTTTTTAAATAATAAAATCATATTTTTTTTATTTTTTTTACATCATAATATTTGAGAGTGCATGCACACACGGACCGGTGATTCACCACGGAAATAGCTGAACGTTGCCGAATGCTTTCAAATTTCAAACTCAATACAACATTCAGCGTCTCTTTATAACATTCACGGCAGTGCCGTAATATATATATTAAAAAAAAACACATAACTCTGAAACCTCTGAAGATGGGATTTTATCCAAAAAAAATTTAGGAAACAGGTAAATAAACATTAATTTCATCACCTATTGTTCTTCCATTGCATTGTCAATAGCCTTCTAATTTCTATTTTATTTTTTAAACACATACATACAATGCTTCAAGCAAGCTATAAAACCCTTTTATATATATATAGCACAATAACATCAAAGGCAGTTGTGAGATTATTTCTAATGCCCCAGTCGAGGTAATATTGGGCATCACTTGCTATACCACCAGCTGAATAGTAAGTTGTCAGGGTGGCCTAAAGTCGGTATCAGTCAATCAGCGAGGAAGTCTATCCCCTTTTCACTAGTTTTAGACCAAGGATATTGTTTTTGCATCTGAAGTGGTGCGCCACACCTACTATCAGCTCCTTACTTTGCCGCACAGATCCCTGTGCTACTCATACACTGAGTTGGTGCAGGCTAGTATCGAACTAGAAACCTTGTGTTATCTAGCCGAACACTCTACCGACTGAGCTAATCCTGCCCTATCTCTTATTTTCACCATATATAGATAGATAGAGGGTGGTTTTCAATCCTAAGCACTGCATCCACTGCAAGGGGTGGGGGTAGAACAGTTTGGGCAGTCATTTCAGCATTTTTCTATTATCAACCTTGAACTTGATATGAACAATGACTTCACTTATGATGTTGTGTGAGCAATTGAATTAGTTTAGATAAGATAATGATATTGGTTTGTTGATATTATAATAACAGTGAATTCTAGGACAGTTTCACATTTCCATGCAGGGATGGACTAAGCTATACTAAATTTGAGTATCTTCTCTATAAAGAGATTTGGGTAAAAAAAAAAACTATTATCTTTTTATATAATGTTAATAATAAAACAACTATATATATATATATATATATATAATATAATAATAAACAACTAGTAGT